>SMMW01000631.1:587500-1187500 GCA_004794655.1 Marisa cornuarietis
AGCGAAGCAGTGAAAAAAAAAGCCTCTGCGCATGCTCGTTGGAGGCTTTTAGAGCCGCGGTATCTTCCCACAGGTACCCGCTGATCTCTTGCCATTTTAATTGAACTCCTCTGCTCGCTGTATAAAGCGGATGTCTTGGATAGACTCCTCCCTACTTAGTCCTTTTAGAGCGGCGGGGGACTTCCGTTGAGTATATGCACTGTAATCGCCTTTTGTTTGTCTGATACAGAATGTGAGTGCTAATTAATTATGCAGGGGATTACGTTAAAAGGACACACACACACACACACACACACACACACTCACTCACACACTCACTCACTCACACACGTGTGTGAGAAAGAGAGACGTGCTCATGCATACGTTAACTCAAACACACATAATCAGTAGTACAACATTAATTACTGTTTTTTTTTAATTTTAGGCTTGTTAACATGATTTCAGATGTCGCTACTTTTTTGTCTTTGCGATTCTTCCCAGCAGACACCGCGAAGTACGAGCGTCTGCAATTTTTGTGGAGAGAGAGAGAGAGAGGGAAAGGGTGTTCCGGGGAGGTCGGACATCTTGTGATGGATTATGGCGCCTGTTTTCGTGATGGCGGGGTCTGAAGGGTAAAGCAGTTGGTCGCTGTCTCCACTAATGGTTAAGTCACGTCGTGTGGACTAGTTCCTCAGCCACTTGATCTTTGAGTCCCTGGTTTGGGCCTAAGCGGGTGCCTCTCTCGCCTACGCCCGGCATTAACCTTTTCACTTCTGACCGTCCCGCACTATAAAGGATTCGCTGAGGACTTCTTTCTCCCTAATGTAGCCCCACCCCTCTGTGATTCAAAGGAAGGGATGGGGATTTTCTGTTGTGAGTACGTTGACTGGTCGGGTCTTTTTCTCTGTGCCTGGGCTTTTCCTGCGCAAAGCACGTACACGAAATTCTTCAAAGACTGTGATAGACACCGCGACTGCTGTCTGTAGTTGCTGAGGGTCTTCTGTGCTCTTTTTTTCTGGGGTGGACAAAAGTGTTGTTCATAGTTGTCTGGCGCTGCTGATGGCTGCTTAGTACTTCCAACGCCTTATAGTCCGGCAGCCTTGATTGTCCGATGTCTGCATTTAATATTTTTAATAAGACGCCATTTCTTCAAACGGACAACCAGCGTCTTCCTCCCAAACATGAAGCTGTAAGGTCCGCTTCCGCTGTCTGATCCGTGATTTTCATCCGTTTGTGACGTCGTTGTAAAGTCTGTTTACTGTTTTATCACGCTTGCAAGGGTCAAGGGTGGCATAACCTCCCTCCCAACGCTCTGATATATGACTGGAAGAAGCAGACAGTTATGAGGCATAAACAAGCGTTTTCTCGGAATACTCCAGGGAAGAGGCTTTGGGTGGGTCGCATTGCTGTTGTGTACAGACACAACAAGTTCCGCGCTCGGTGGCCGGGCAACAACTTTTCGCTACTTCGGTCGTAGAGAGCGCAGAGGTAATCAAAAGCTCAGCTTAAGGCAGCAAGGAAAGGGCTCTACAGAGAGCTCGCTGACTCCGCTTTTAACGCCTGTCTTCGTTTTTACAATGTTTTTTCGAGCCTGCAATTCGCCACTTCTTTTCCCTTTGCCCCTGGTCTTCAGCTTTCGCGTCAAGGCGTTTAAAAGGAAAATTCTCGAAGGCAGTGTTCTTCCCTTTTCTCCGCGAGATGGGATTACTTAAGATTAATCTGTATTTTTGTAACACACACACACACACACACCACACACAGACATGCGCACACAGTCAAACATAAGCACATGCACGAGCAAACATACATGCACAGACAATCACACACACACACACACACACACAAATCATGTGCATGCAATCAACCACACATATATATATATATATCTCAAAGGGACGTAGCGATATGACTGATGACTACAACGAAACTCTTAACTCCTGCAGCATAATGGGTACCGGCTAAACGATAAAATTACATTATGTATCATAGTATATAGTACACTCAACAATATATTCTTCAATATCTTGCTAAAAAAAAAATAAGGTGCTATGCGATTTAAGATTTTGGACTTCAAGCAGAAATATAACTTTATAAAAAACGGCGATTTAAAAAAAAATTTCTTTACAGACGATTGACAATAAGTAACCTGTTAATCTAGTAACTTTCATTTTTTCCTTTTATTGACTCTAATTACTGATGTTATTAGCATGTAATTAGCATATAAGAAAAATGAGGAAGAAGTAGGATGTAAAAAAGGAGGGCCGAGAGAGGAGGGAAGTGGGTGGAGGTGGAATGAGAGAGTGAATGTGTGTGTGTGTGTGGATGTGTGTGTGTGTGTGTGTGTGTGAATGAGAGAGAGTATGAGGGGCAGATAAGAGAGGACTGAAGAGAGAGAGATATATATATTGGAGGAAAAAGAGACAAGGATGGGTCACAAGCTCATGCGAACATTTCTGCATGAAAAAATATTTTATGGTTTGATGACGAACGTGACCATTTGTAAGTTGGCCAGGATACAGTCTCATCCAGCGTCTTATCCTCCTGCCTCCAAGCACAAGGTCAAACGCCTTTAGAGGAAATTCCCTTATGAAAAAACCTTTCAGCTTTATCACATCTTTTTTATGGCTATAAACATGGAGTTCTGTTTTTTTCTCTAACATACAGAAATCCACTTTCCCCGATAAGTGATTTGTTCAAAGATTTAAGGCGACCAGTGGGAGTACTCAGGCCAGCGTCTTTCCCTGACTGGATTTTGCGATGAACAAGTTGTGGTGGTCGCTGGTCTTCATGGCTCACACACTGCCACATGTCTTCTGGCTGCAGCAATCTGCTGACAGCAGTAAGGGAGTGCGGCAAGGTTACGGTCTGGAATTGATGGCCGCGTCAATCAGGCAGCTGGCATTGCTGGCTGAGAAATTAAAATAAGGAATGGAAAGAGTGGAAAAACTGGGAAAAAGATTCAACTAGCAAAGCAAGCTCATTCAGCAGCTTGAAGGGTCTCTAGGAGACCAAGACCCAAAAAATGAGGTTCGTATATCTGTTAGATAAGAATGATGTGTGTGTGTGTGTGTGTGTGTGTGTGTGTGTGTGTTTGAAATGTGTTTAATAAGGAACCTGGAAATTATTTTTCGCCCTTCCCCCCTAGAGAACAAAATCTGGTGGCAGACAGAGTTAGGTTAGACTAGCAAATAATCATCATCATCATCATCATCATCATCATCATCATCATCATCATCATCATCATCATCATCATCATCATCATCATCATCATCATCATCGTTTAGAAACTGGCTTTGGCACGGATAGTGTATACAATAAGATCCACTAACACTCTTTGAAGATCAGAGCACACAGCCGGCTGGGAGCCTGTCGTGGCTCAGATGACACAGCGACTTAGCCGAGCTAGTTTACTCAGGTAAAACACGGTACCTCGAAATAGCATGAATAAGTAAATGCAGCAGCATAGTAACAATATACAAAATAGTAGCATCTGCCGTTGTGTTCACTCATGGTGTTTGTCATGCATTGTATAATTTTGCATCTGAAATTGCAATCTGTCACTAGTCCTCAGAACTGAGGTGTTCTTGTTTGTGAGGGAATAACGCTGTCCACCTAAGAAAAAGTAGCTTCTTGACTCAGATTGTCTGAAAATATCAAAGTAATCCCCATGATAATCAGTGGTAGACGATGGGGATCAGCAGCCGATTGACTCGATGTTCGTGCCTGGTCTAGATCGATAATATTTGTAATATTTAACAAACAAACGACAGATAAAACTTCAAACAGATTATTAAATGAAGAAATTCCCACGTTTCGTGTTTCGTTGCAAATTGTCCGTACCTTCTCGTCTACATGTTATTTAATTTGAATCCTGGTGGTTTCTGCGCACTGGAAAAAAAATATAATTGAATTCCTTACAGGGATCCGCACTTTATATCTGACCGTATTTTTTAAACTACATGTTACGTCAGTGGATCCTGGTATGATCAGTCTGGGGCAGCAACGAATTATCTATGTCTGCCACCTGACCCAACCTTTATCAATCCCAGTCCCTAGTGTGTCTCTAGGCCACGCCAACGTGTTCGGCAAAGTGTATCAGACTTGCGACTTGTCTGCCACCTGCGCCGTGTGTCGCATCCCCCGTGAGTCTTCCCTTGATGTTCCCAGCCAGGAACATCTGTTACCCGGGGGCGGAATTCTTTTTCCCACATGAGATAGGGTGTGGCCAATCGGAGTGCCGGTCTATGTTATTTTGTCAGAGGTTTGGGGTTGGGGTTAGGGTTTGGGATAGGGTTAGGGTTTGGGGTAGGGTTAGGTTTAGCTTTAGGTTTAGTTTATTCGGTACATTTGGGAAATTGAGTGGAACGAGCAGACGACGGCATATTTTGCGTGCACTACGATTGGCTGAATTTCCGCCCCCCCCCCCATCTCATGTGGGACAAAGAATTCGCTACCCGGGGTGGACTCTCGTTCATATAATCGTTGTGTGTGCCGTCTGCAGCGTGTTCCTCGCCTGGTGTTTGCTGGTTTGGTGAATACGTACTCCATTTGCACGCCCCTAAGGCTGTTTCACTGACACACAGATTAACGCACACACGCGCACGGGCGTACACGCACAAACCTACTGAAACTAGACGACTTAACCGAGTTTGTCCAAAACAATTTAGCAAAATACAAGGAAAGACATGACTAGAAATAAAAAACAAAGAAAGAGGAAAAAAGTTTAACAAATGATAGAATTCATAAGAAAGAGAAAAAGAAAGATCAAGAAAAACTGAAAGATACAGAAAATAAGAAAGAAAGAAATAATGAATGAGAGACAGAGAAAGAAAATCTTAGAGACATGACATGACATGACATCTTTACTGCCAATGACTCATGGTCATTTTAACATGGGGGAGATACAAGCATATTTACAAATAAAACAGCAATCTATAGGCAAATGTACATTTTCATATAATTCAAAACTAAGTATGTGACCATCAGGTACAAAGAAAGACTTAAGGAAAGAGACCCCCACCAAAAAAAAAATCAAACGAGTATTGAAAAAAGGAAGAAAGAGATAAAAAAAGAGAAAATAGAGAAAGAAGTAAAGAAAGAGAAAAATAAAAACAAAAGAATAAACAAACAAAACGAAGAAACAACATAATTAAATACAAAGTAAACTCTCTAATACAAAAAAAACAGGACCAAGTGTCATGATTTAAAAAAAAAAGAACTGACTTGTGCTGACTACCATGAAGGAGGCAGTACTTCTGGTTTCTCGATTACATGTGAACTTACAGTTCCTTTTCCCAAGATGGGGTTTTGAAAGCCGCTGCTGTCTACAGCAGACGAGATACCGTTTGATGGCCGTGCCACCACTTTCTCTGCTTCTGTCGCAAAGGTGGCGACAATAAAAGGAACAGTCTGTGCGAGCTGTCCTCCGGCAACAAATAAGTTTTGACAGTCTTCGGGGAATTGGCTGTTAGGATTTGTCCTGATTTTTACGAGCTTCCTTGAAGTTTCCCCCTACTCTCACTCTTGTTGCTAGCAGTTTAGCTCTCCTGTCACGTACACCTTCGCTCGAGGAGGAAAAATCTCGACTAGAGTGATCTGACCTTTGACAAGCTTTGATCGACATTGTCGTTCACACTTGGTTATTTACCATCAAACACGGACAAGATAGGTTTCAGAGGACTAGCATCGCATCACTCATGTTTCTACTGTAGAAAGCTGATTTGGTCAAGGATGACTCACAACCTTTCTCTGCTTCAGAAAGACTCTTTGAAAAAGGATTTAAGATTTTGCAAGAGTTAATATACAATCCCAATAAGCAGCTTGATCTTTTAAGCAAAGATAAGTTAATATCTACATCTCACAAGTAAGTCACAAAATTCCCCTAAATAAATCTTTTGTTTCTATAAATAGCTGGCAGAATAGCTATGAAAATGAAAGTCCCATTACAGTATGTTTCCTTGCTTTAACAGTTAACAAGTACTCTTTAAGTTGATGCGAGGAGTCGCGATAAGGCACATGGCAGGTTTCCCATCAAACCAGACGGCAGTCTGACCCGTCTTCTTATCTTAGGTTTCATCCAATCAAAGTAAAAAAACAAGTATATGACTTTAGACCGTTACTCTTAGAATCCTATAAATTTTTAAACTTCTATGCAGTCTTAAAAGGCATTTGTCTGTCTTTCGACTACCCAGAATCGAACAAAGAGGGTCAACATTCTGTGGTGTTCAGAACAGGGTCAATATTCTCTAAAGTTTAGAATAAAGCCAGTATTCTCCGACATTCACAATAACGTCCTTATCTGGTTGGACTTGAGCAATGATGGAGTTAAGCTGGATGTTGGTCTTTGTGGTTCACATGCTGCCACATGTCTTCTGCCTAAAGGAGTCTGTTGACAGCAGTAGGGGAGAGCGTCTGGAACTGATGGCCACCTCAATCAAACAGCTGACGGAATTAGCTGAGAAACTGGACAAGAGACTGGACGAGCATGACAAGGTCATTCAGCAGTTAAAAATGTTTCTTGAAGAAGGGAGAATTCAGGTCTGTAAAATTGCTTATAATAAATGTCATGTCTCACTTCTACTTTTCCTTCTGTGTGTGTGTGTGTGTGTGTGTGTGTGTGAGAGAGAGAGAGAGAGAGAGAGAGAGAGAAAGCGTGTGTGTGTGTGTGTGTGAGAGAGAGAGAGAAAGTGTGTGTGTGTGTGTGTGTGTGTGAGAGAGAGAGAGAGTGTGCGTGCATCGGGTGTCAGCGTTCGTATGTGAGAAAGAATTTGGTTACCTGTCCCTGTGTCTGTGAACTTTATCTTCGACATAATCTAACGTTTGACTATACAGAATCAGAAAATAACTTTCAGATGCCTGAAGCGGCAAAGCCGGTGGTAGACAGGACGTCAGCAGGACAGTCAGAGTCTCTCTACGTCGACAAAAGGTAAGAGATCCGACAATTTGCACTTTCAAAAATGTTTGAAACATGACCGTTATGTTCAGCAAAATTCACTGATAATCCTTGTTCTTGTAGATCAGATGACACGGCCAGCTGGGAGCCTGTTGTGGCTCAGGTGACACAACGACTGAACCAGGCGGAGGCCAACATCCAGGCCTTGAAGAATGCGGACATCGCTGAACAGCAGGCGAGAGGTGAGAAGGGAATACAGCTATAAACACAGGCTTCTGCTCTCTTACTAATTTCTGTCCTTTTTATTTTAAAATATTTTTTCTTTTGTTTTTTCTTTCATTATTTCTCACTTTCTTTCCTTGGAGCTTGGTAAATGAACCATTTATTGCCTTATATGTGAATGTCAGTGAGAGGTCTCTACATACATACTTGGACACACACACACACACAGATAAGAGAAAGAGAGAGAGAGAGAACAAGAGGAGGCGCCATAAGCTTTTAAAACTTTAATAAATATAACTGAGAATAAATAAATCGGATTTTTGCGGTTCTGTGCGCATCTTAAAGGATGTCAACGAGCTTCGCCAGACTTGCAGTGTTAAACCAAAGAGCATAGCTTGTAAATAATACCATTTTCTATGGATAACTGGGACGCCATTTTTAGGAGACTCCCCTCTCCCACCCACATCCTCTCAAAAACGATTCCATGTGTTATATGGAAGATTCAGAAAGGATCACAAAACAGGATAAATAGAGTATAAAAAAACAGATATAGAAGAAAACTGCAATACTAAGGGAAGACGTGTCATGTCTAGCCCAGCAAGTGATGAATGAGCAGAAATCTGTGTCAGTTCCAGAGCACAAGCAGTTTTTGTCCACATACATCAGTAAAAGATCTTTGATGTGTCCTCACGGATTCGTATTACGATAACAGGAAGAGGCTACAGGTCAGGAGGGGGGAGAATACAGCTACGACAGATCTTTCTGTAAAGCTTCTTCAACAAAGGCCGCGGACAGCTTCGATAGATTATTGATCGATTGGTCGTTCTCACAATAGGCGACTGACACATCAAACTATCAACCGAAAATGCGTTAAAACCCACCACAGAAATAGAGAAAGAAAGAATGAATAAAAGGAGAAAAGGTGGATGGAATGGAATGCCAAAATAAAGAAAAGAAGATGAAGGAAGGAAAGGTTATGAGAGAAGGCTATAAAGTTATGAGACAGAAAGGGTTGCATGGTTATGATAAAGAAAGATGATAAACTGAGAGAAAGGGATGCAAGGTTATGAGAGAGAAAGGTTGTAACGTTCACTGTCATGTAGCTAGTCATTTCTGCATAACGTTCTCATAATCAGGAACTACCTTTGTTCGATGGGGTAACAACGCTTGTCCTAGTTCAGCGGAAGCAGTCTACTCAGGTACTTTTATTTTTTATGGTATTCAATATTAATCCAATATTAATTAATTTTAAAGCTTTTAATTTTTTCATGTAAAGTATACTCAGCTGCAATATTTATCGAATGTCAAATATTAACACTTAAGTTAAAAAAAATTCATTTGCAGCTCCTTTAGGAAGGTATGGACCTTCTTTTCCATTTTGTATCCTAGTTTGGTTGCTAAAGTCAAGGACGCTCACCATGAGGGCGAGTTGATGCAGCTCATTAACATTTTAGTTGAACCAGAAGTTATGTCATGGTATTCACATTCACGCCTTAGCTAATCTGCTATTTCACACATGTACTATGCACGTCTGCTTAATAAGGAAGTAAAAATGTAGCATCTAGTTCTTCCAGCGTCCATTCACTGTAAGAGATAAGTTCTATCACGGTGAAACATGAATTTTTTAATATATGTTGAACTTTTAACCCTATATCTTTTTTTCAAAGGAATTATTAACTCTTCTACTTTCCATAGAGGACCCCTGTCACCATTGTTACCTTCACGAAGCCGTCTGTGATTTTGGCAAGTTTGTTTGTTTTTAAACTGAAGGTTATGTCGGGGGATCCTGGTACGCACACGCTGGAGCAGCAACGAATTATCTGTGTCTTCCACCCGACCCCACCTTTACTAACCACACCCTTCCCAGATACCCACACGCTCTACTTTACGGCGCGGAGTACGAAACTTGCGATGAGCCGGAGTGCAACCTGTCTCCCACCTGCGCCGTGTGTCATATTCCACGGGAGTCTGCCGTGATGCTGCCAGCCAGGAACACCTGTTACCCGGGGTGGACTCTCGAGTACTCTGGGTACATCATGACCAATCATTTTGGTAACGCGGCTAGTATGGAATACATCTGTGTCGACTCAAGTATGGGTTATATTCCTAGCAACAAGGCCGACGACAATGGTGCTCTGCTTTATTACACAATATACCAGTGCGGTAGTCTCCCGTGTCCTCCCTATATTGGGGACAAAATCGTCACGTGTGCTGTTTGCTCAAAATAAATAAATAAAGATGGGATTTATGATGACTTTATGCTTCCTGCATGTTCATTACTGGGTGAAGAGAGTTACACAAAAACAGCTACACATACACAAGCACACAGGACACACACACACAGGCACACACACTAAGATAGAAACAGACCCACTCAATGGGCATGCATCGATTACTCACCATCAGACACTGCACATGTCCACCACCATCCCTCGAGACCATTATTCAGAGACAGCAGAGACAAACCAACGAATCTGCTGTTACAGATTTTTCTTTAATTTTACCGACTTTTCCCCAGATTTATTCCCCTTTTTAGCTTCTTTGACTTTCACGTCACGTAGAACGTCGCTCGAAGAAGAAAGCAAAGTGTTAATGGACCTCTTTTTCCCCTGATATTTTCAAACACGAAACAAATCTTCCACTGAAATATTCCCACAAGGACACAGATTCAATGTTCTGTACGAGAAGACACGCAGCTATGAATAGAGTTTCTGTTTAAGTTTCTTATTTATTTATTTATTTATTTGCATATGTGATGGTTGTTGGTGTTTGCAAGTATCCTAATTATTTAGTTTGTAAAGTTTAAAGGCGAAGTAAGTTTAGAGATGAAGGAAATTATTGTTACTTGAAATACAGGCTTGAGAGAAAGCATAGCACAACAATTATGACACTCTGGGGTTAGGTTTAGTTAATCTTTTCTCTAAATGCAAATTTTTGATGGTATGGTCCACCCGATGAACAGTCCAGGTAAGAAGAAAGAACACTGGCATCTAGTCAGTTTAAGCGAACGAGACGAAGTTGCAAAAGTAACATGAATTCTTGTCGCAGTTCTTAACATGTGAAATAAAGAAGTGTTGGTATGGAAGAGTAAAGGTACAGGGTCTAAAAAACTGAGAGATTTTTAAGACTGTCATATAGGTTTAAATAAGGATAATAAAATGTTCTGAGGCAGAATAAAGCACATGGCACTTTCCCAAGAAGGTCTTTCGTAGTTTTATCTTGCGACCATTCTGTCGTCCAAGTATAATAAGATCATATTCTAATTCTAGGCACTGGTGTGTAGTATTCAGACTGGTGTTTTTCTCTGGTCAACCATCGCGATGGATAAGTTATGGTGGTTGCTGGTCTTTGTGGCACATTTGTTGCCACATGGCGCCTGTCTGCAGGAATATGTTGACAGCAGTAAGGGAGAGCAACAAGGCTACAGCCTGGAAATTATGGCCGCATCAATCCGGCAGCTGACGGAACTAGCTGAGAAACTGGAAAAGAGACTGGACATAGTAGAAAGAATGGAAAATAGACTTAAAGACCAACATCAGAACATTCAAAAATTAGTAGAGAAACTGGACAAAAGACTTGACATAGTAGAGGTAATGGAAAAGAGACTTAAAGATCAAGATAAGAACATCCAAACATTAACTGAGAAACTAGACAAAAAACGTGAACCAGTTCTCAGAATGGAAAAGAAATTTAAGCTCCTAAAGAAACTTGAAAAAAGACTTGCCAAGTATGATAAGATTCTCCAGGAACAAAACTCTTCTCTTGAAATGGACGATCAAAAACTACAGGTTAGTAAAAAATAACTTATCAGCAAAAGTAAAAAAAGATTTTAAGGGGGTGAATGCGCATTTGTAATTCGTCTTTTTGGGAGGAGTATGAGAAAAGTAAGAAAGATGAAAGGGTAGAAGCACTTTCTTTGTTATGTTTGTGCTTAATATTTAAGAGCTTAAAAGAACTTTTAAAAACTTACAGAGGACTAGAGTATATTCGATAATGAACAAGACTACAACTGGACAACCTGAATCTTTCTACCCAGAGAAAAGGTAAGACTACAGTAATCTTGTCTACTTCCGTCATAACAATAAAAATAATAACAACAACTTGTAAAGTGGTCTATCACAACATAAGTTTCCTGCTCTGAATATATGAATAATCAACGGTAGAAAATGTACAACCGCGAGAGCTGCGGATAATACAGAACAATAGTCAGACAGAAACTTGTGCCCTAAGGTTCCAGGGGCCGGAGTCAAGACGCTAAGTCGTTATCCTGAGCCAATATGGGGAACATAAAAATAAGTGTCTTGTCTGTGTATTTATAAGGCAATATCCAGACACCACAAATCAATCTTACCCCTATGGATGTAGTAATAAGGAAGTGTCAAAGATGACCGAGGGTCCATTAACATTGTGTGGTGTTTTCCAGCTCTGACACCGCTTCCCATTTCCGCACATGGCGTTTCCCCTCGGTTTCCCCACTTTTTCCCGGTTCAGCATTTTGCCTCATCTCGTAACGATTGCCTCAGATGTTTCTTGAAGAAGTGCTTCAAAGGCATGTTTGAGAGACCCTGTTGTCTGTTGATGATGTATAAAGGAGGAAGTTTCAACAACTTGACACTGAATGGGCAAACATGCTCACGCCAAAGGTTTTCATCCTGATTCTGAGAACGGATAAGGTGAATATCCGCAGAAATTAGTGAGTTATAAGATCAAAGAAAGAGCTGAGCCTGCAAAGAGAGGTAAATGAAAGGTAGCAAGTTATACTATACGAGTACTAAACACAAGCATGTACAGGAAAGATTGCGTGTTTGTGTTACTGAAAGAGGGTCTTTGTGAATAGTAAACTCCACTGACAATCTTTGCAGATCAGACGACACGGCCAGCTGGGAGCCTGTCGTGGCTCATGTTACACAACGACTGAACCTGGCGGAGGCCAACATCCAGGCCTTGAAGAATGCGGACATCGCTGAACAGCAGGCGAGAGGTGAGAATGAAATATAATTAAAACACTCACTGCCCTCTCTTTCTTTTCTTCCTTCCATCTTTCATTTAAGTTGGAAAATAATGACTTCCACTGGTGACTCGGACGGCAAAAAAAAAAAAAAAGAATAGTGGTGACCTGATGCTCTAGAAGTGGGGAAGTTGCAAAATGAAAACAGGACAGATACAAGGGGAGAAAAAATGCGATACCAAGTGATACCAGCGGGCGCGGAAAGATTTTGTGGACATATATCACTGTGGGCCATTCATAATATATCAGTTCGCTTAACGAATGTAGGAATATTGCTGATGTGGTAGAGAAGGTATAAATTTAGTAAGATTTTTCTCTGATGTTTCTTTTGTCCCACCGAACAAAAAGCATCGACAGATAATTGGTCAAACCTGGTGCTAGCAGACGAATACAATGAGCGGAGACATTCACATTAACACATAAAATGGAAAGTGGAAGAAAAGAGAAAAATGAAGACAAAGATAGGGAGGTATAAGGAAAACTAAGTCTAGAGCGCTAAAACCATTTACTTTTAAAGTTATCTCCATCTGTGACCAGGTACAGTATATGTGCACTGGGGTAGCAACGAATGTCCCAGCTCAGCGGAAACAGTGTATTCAGGTAAATAGATTAATTTTTGGTGTGAAATACTTTAATTTAAGATGCATATCTACTCTACTTGAGCTAATTATAGGCCTTTAGTTACATTCTTTTTGAGTTTTTACAAAAACTCGTAGTTTGCCTCTGCCTGAGCCGGAAATAGGCAGCATTATCTACTCAAACGACTTGCTCCTTAAAACATTTATACCGGAGGTTTACATTTGCTTGGAATTCATGTATGCGACCTACAAATATTCAAGGAACGAGAAACTGAAGAGAAAAACATTATTTTGTTCCAACACACGTGGCATAAATAGGTTAATGACTTCAACTGATCTTTTTTACTTTGATTAAGGGAACGCCTTTTTTTTTAAAAGGAAACGAAAGTAGAGAATGTCTTTCGTAACGTCCAGTTATAGAACGTAAGACAAATCAGAATAAAGAGTCTCTTGTTAAAAACTAGCAGGTTACAGTGACTATGAGTAGGTCTAAGCTTGTACTGTCAGTTGATCCGTTGCTTTTACGACAGAAATGCACCCCTCTAGAGTCTAGACCTTAGAAGGAAAGAGTGAATCGTTCGAAGAATTTCTTTATTTATCTTCCCTGCTGAATTTTTCCGCCTTCGTGTTACCGGTAGGTTTCATCGGTGGCTCCTGGTTTGATGATACAGGAGCAGCACCAAATTATCTGTGTCTGCCACCAGACCCCGCCTTCGACAGTCACGTTGCTCCTATAAACGGCCATGCCAACCTCTTTGGCGCGGAGTATCAAACTTGTGATGAGCCGGAGTGTAACCTGCTTCCCACGTGCGCCGTGTGTCGCATCTCGCGGGAGTCTTACATGATGCTCCCAGCCAAAAACACCTGCCACTCAGGGTGGACACTAGAGTACTCTGGGTACCTCATGGCCAATTATGTTGCTAACCGGGCAGGACTAGAGTACATCTGTGTCGACGCTGCTCGAGGTTACATCCTCGACACCAACGCCGATGAAAATGGCGCCATGCTTTATTACACAACCTATGTGTGTAAGAGTCTTCCGTGTCCACCCTATATCAGTAACAAGATTGTCTTGTGTGCCGTTTGTTCAAAATAAATCATAAATAAAATCTGTCATGCTTCCTGTTTGTTAACTGCATGAAGGAGTTAGCATGTAACCACCTCTATCATCACCTCTCCGGACATCACAGCTGCATCTCTTTCTTCCTCGCACACCTGCGCTCATTCTGACGCACCTATAGTATTATCCACCCGAGGAACACTGTGTTGCAGAGGCAGCAAGAAATTCTGACAGAACGACGAATGTGACATTAATGATTTGTGTGAAATTTACGTTTTTTTGCGAGATTTATTTTACTGAATCACTTCTCACATCACATAAACCATCGATAAACTTTCTCGTCTGTAGCTTTCCAGCTTGAATATTCATATACACGTCTGGCGCACGTCTGGCAAGTAGGTACTCAGCGCTGATAAAGTTATTGTTATTTTGTTCATTGTTTCGGGATTTTGTGGTATTTCGTGTTATTTTTTAAGTAGGCGTTTTGAAAGTTATGATGATAGTTATGCAGTATAGAAAAATTGCATTTATTCTAAAAATCAGAGGTTGCTAACAATGTTCAAACGGGAACAATTTTTAATTAACCAATCATAACTCAAAACACAGGCTTTTAAAAAATGTTCATAGTGCGACAATTATGACGGTTCGGCTTTGTCAGTTTTCTTTCTTCCACAATCTGTTTATGACATGGCTCAAAATATGGAAAGGTCAGTTTGTAATTAGTCCTACACACATTTACCCACGCATGTGTACGACAATTACAAACACACAACACTCTGACGACCCCCTGCAGATAAAGGTGAAGGAAAGTGGAGACTGTTGATCTTCATCTGTAGCTTCTTCTTATTCCTTTTCGCCCCCAGTGGAGCATAAGGCCGCAACTACACCACGCCATCGAACCCGGTTCTGGGCCTCCCTCCCCAGTTGGGTCCATGTCATTCCAGCTGCCTCCGCCTCGCCGTGGACCGATCTTCTCCACGTCTGTCTGGGTCTCCCAACCCTGCGCTTCCCCTGTGGGTTCGTCCAGAGCTTGTCGTGTTAGATTTTCGGCCGGCTTTCGCAGGGTGTGACCGATCCAGCCCCACTTTCGCTTCTTGATGTCTTGGCTGGCAAGTTTTTGGTTGGCTCTCTCCCACAGGTATGCATTGGAGATCTTCTCGGGCCATCTGATATTGAAAATGTGGCTCAGATATCTGTTGATGAATGTTTGAATCTTCCTGGTGATGGTGTTTGTCACACGCCATGTCTCAGACCCATATAGAAGGACAGATTTTACGTTCGTATGAAAGATGTGGATCTTGGTGTGCTGAGATAATGCCTTGGAATTCCAGATGGGTCGCAGGATGTGGAATGCTTGCCTGGCTTTATTTATTCTGCTTCCTACATCTTCATCTGCACCTCCATCCTTGGTGACTATGCTGCCTAGGTAGGTGAAGCGGTCAGTCTTTGTGATACATTCCCCGTGTAGCTGAAGTGGGGCTTCTTGCTTGTTGTTGATCCGCATTACCTCAGACTTCTTGATGTTGATTGTCAGGCCAGTTGTCGCTGCTTCTTCTGAGAGCCGAGTGAGCTTTGTCTGTGCATGTTGTTGCTTGTGGGACAACAGGCTGATGTCATCTGCAAAGTCGAGATCTTCGAGTTGCCTGGCAAAGTCCATTGAATGCCTGTGTTGCTGTTAGAGGTTGTTCTTCTCATGATCCAGTCTATGACTATCAGGAAGATTGTCGTCGAGAGCATGCAACCTTGCCTTACTCCAGTCCTCACTGCAAAGGGGTCCGTCAGCTTCCCATTGTGGATCACCTGGCATGTCGAGTCCTCATACAGCTGCTGGATGATGGCAATGAACTTTGGTGGAAATCCGTTCATCTGTAGCTAAGATGAGCAAAATGGAGACGTTTGACCTTCAGCTGAAGCCACGGAGATGGAGAGTGAAGACAGTTGATGTTGAATAGCGGTCAGAAAGGAGAAAGTCCGGAGAAAGTAAACTGCTTTAGGAGGTACATGCAGATGTCAACAACACAGCTCGACCATCGGATGGTAGAACCAGAATGTTATTCTTTGTTGTTCACAATGTTCTCGGCCGGTCTTCTTTTTTGCGGCTTCACACAGACATGTTACACTGCCTCTCCATGACGTCTATTTTTCTTGAAAATGTCATTGTTCAAATGACACACACACACACACACACACACGCGCGCGCACACACACACACACACACAATTGTGAGACGCAGGGTATCACTCATACACGAAACATTATTAGACCTGTTACATCTCATTTCACAGTTGAACAGAAAGACTAGACTGATGCCGGGTTTAACTTTTGATATACACTTGTAGAGAGGAAATTAGGTCTTGCTGGAGGACAAAACAGTGAGACACAAAGACCGTTCTTAACTGGGCAAAGTCCGGAAGAGCTCGCCGAGAAAGTGGAACAAGTTCAGACAGTGAAAAAGAGACGAACTGCTGGATACGTGGACATAGACAATCGTCATTAAACAGAGGTACGGGTGATGATGTTAACAACAATTTGTATGAGTGAGCGAGAAGAGGAAAACGGTGATTTCTTGTCCAGAGGCTTAAACGGGCTTCTAGGAGCCTAGAGTCAACCCGATGTAGACAGGATAATGATTGAACAACCGAAACTTTATTTCCTTCCGAAAAGATAAGACAATAATATCTTCGTCATTATAGTCATATAAAAGTGTTTGACTGAAGTATGGTTGTTAAACGCTGATAACTGGACAACCAGAATCCTCTTACCTGAAGAAAATGTTTTATAGACTCTAGAGGAATCATGTAATCGAAAAATTGCCGGTGAGTTCAGGAAGAGACTGATTATTTCTGACGGCCAGATGACGCGCTCAGCTGGAAACCTGTTGAGGGGGGTGGGGGAGGAATGGGGTCAGATGACACAGCGAATCAATCTGCCAGAGCCGACGTTCAGACCTTGAAGAATTTGGTCAACGCTAAACATCAAGCGAGATGTGACAATGAAGCAGAATTACAGCAGCGGTTTTCTTCTCTTTTATTTTGGCCTCCTTCATTTTCTCCATCTTCATTTCCTTCTTTCGTTCTTCTGCTATTCTTTTCGTTACTATCATTTGTCTACTTTCTTTTTTATGTTCCTCCCTTCTTCCAAGTTCTTTTTTTCTTACTTTTTCTGTCGTTTTTTTATTTTTTCTTTTACTTGGGATGGCGTGAAAGAGAAAAATGCAGGGGGTATAACATTATTAAAATGAAGCGATTTACTATGTTTAACATTCTGTTCCATCGCTTCCTCTCAGCTGATTTTACAGGTATGGTGTACGTACGTTGGAGTCAAACCGTGTGTCCCAGACTTCCAGCTCAGCTCGAGCTTGACTATTCAGGTAAAACTGATTTGATACGAAACATTTGCATGTATATTTACAAATGTTGCTACGGAGAGAAGCATTTAGTTTTACTGTCGCCGTCCAGTGAGTATCCTGGAGGCTTATGGGTTATTATTATTTCAAAATTATTTGGCTTCACTTTGAACAAATACAAATAAAAAATATTTCAGACACAACGCATTTATTAGTTAAGGATTGTTTATTAAGGCTAGATGTTTATTTGCTTGCGTATGTAACTGCGCTTGAAACCAGTGCAAATCCAGGCCGTTTATCCAATCCTTACTATTACATATTCCTGTTCTTTACGGTTTAGGCATGGACTGCCATCAAAGTAAACGATTAAGTAGACTGTTAAAGTACGGGGATGGATTTGATTCATGTGTGTGTGTTGTTATCCCGCTTACTTAAATGAGCACATAGGTCACAGATAACCATACGTAAATTATAGCTATTATGTTTGCTAGTAAACGGACCTTATGATATGAGTTGCATACTAATACCTAATCATTTCTTATGTAAGATTTTATTTTCGAAAAATGGACCACGATTGCTAGTTCAATCTAGTTATGTTTCACCAATGAGCAAATCTATGATAGCTACCAGAAATATCTTTCTAGTAAACCCTCTTCTCAAAGTTTCAAAAACGAAGTAACGGTACTCTAGATTCCCCGCGACCCTAACATTCTTCTCTAATACAAGAGGTTCTTGCACAACGTTGCAAGGGTTAAAAGATGGGTCACAAATTGACCCTTTCACTGCTTTTGACGCAGACATGGCGTCAATGACAAGTATTCTCTTCTGCGACAACAAAATGAACTTCAAAGGCTTCTGAAAATCCGCTGTTATGGCTTCTTCTTGATTTTATGAGCTTTTTCGAGGGTTTCTCACTTTCTTGGGCCACTCATTTGAACTTTCACGTCACTGAGTTGTCACGTCGTGGAAGAAAGATCGCGACTGGGGTCTGTTACCTACTATAATGCTCTCTGACGGCAGCTGACGGTCATTCTTTGACACAAATACGCTTCCAATAAATGTTATTATTATTATTATTTTGCAAAATTGTTTTAAGGAGCAGACATTGAAATAAATGGTCTTAAATGAAGTCCAGAAAAAGACAGTATGAATAACTTTAGTTGAATGCTTACTGTAAGACGAATACACAAAAAGATACATAACGAACAGTATTAAATTTCCTGTTACACTACTAGTATGCATTCACATTGAAAAATCACGACGGGAGCTGGATTTAAAGAAAATTAGAAAGATAAGTACGACGGTGAAACAGGTGTCCGCTTTCCCAATAAATTGGCAAACAGCCTGTCCACTGTCTTATGTCATAACACTTTTCCAATGTAATCTGATTTAAACTCAGATATAAAAGAAACACTTTGTCAGTATTGTCTGACAGTCCGATTTGCGCCTTCACAGGCCAACCCTCACAATGAATAAGCCGTGCTTGTCCCTAGTTTTTGTAGCTTACCTACTGTCACATGGCTGCTCCCTGCAAGAATCTGTTGACGGCAGTAAAGGACAGCAGCAAGACTACAGTCTAGAGCTGATGGCCGCGTCAATCAGACAGCTGACAGAACTTTCTGAGAAACTAGAGAAGAGACTTCAGTCAATGGAAAAGAGACTTGAACTAATGCAGTCAATGGAAAAGAGACTTGAACTAGTGCAGTCAATGGAAAGAAGACTGGAACTTGTGGAGAAGGAGCAAAAAAGACTTAGTGAGCAAGATAAGATAATTCATGAGGTAAAAACGTCAGTAGAAAACTACAGATTCTTAAAAGGGCTTACATGCCGAGAGATAAAGTTTCATTGAGAGTTTCTGCCTGTGCTATACATAATGTGTTCCAGCTTCCACCTATGAAGAAAGAAAGAGGAAACGAGAGAGGAAGAGAGAGTTGTTTTTTTAGTCTTACCAAATATATGATCTTCAAATAACTTTCAGAAACCTCAAGTAGATCTGGCTGTAGACAGGGCGTTAGCAGGGCAACAGGAATCTCACCTGGATAAAAGGTAAGACTATAGTAACTGCGTCTATTCGATTATCATAAGACGTAGGGAGTGTGGGAGTCAGACATGGACACTGATGTGCAGTGGGGTGTATGTTAATCTTTGAAGGTCAGACGACACGGCCAGCTGGGAGCCTGTCGTGGCTCAGGTGACACAACGACTGAACCTGGCAGAGGCCAACATCCAGGCCTTGAAGAATTCAGTGGTCGCAGATCAGCAGGGAAGAGGTGAGAAAACAGCATAAAAATTAACTGTCTCATTTCATTTTCATCCTTGCTCGTCACACACACACACACACACACACACACACACACACACACACACACACACACACACACACACACACACACACACACACACACACACACACACACACACACACACACACACACACACACACACACACACACGCACGCGCGCGCGCGCGCGCGCGCGCGCAGGCAGACAGGTAAACCAGCAGCTACTGCTTAACAAAGAAGAGAATGTGGAAGAGAAAAAAATCTTGGTGGGCAAAAACTAAATCCTTTTCGCATTTTCTTGCAGTTTTCTTTTGCTTCAGAAGGTTAATCTTAAAAACCGTCTGTAGTATGAAACAAAAGAAAGCTCAGTTTAACCTTAGTTTCATAGTAATTATACTTTTTAGCGATCACTTGGACGCCAGTTTTTGTGAGGGCAAGAAACAACTCCAAGTGTTAATGGAAGCCTTGACTGAGATAAAGACTAGATGCGGGACAGAAGTTATGACGGATAGAGGGAGAGATAAATTACAATAACAGAAGAACATAAGTCCGTTCCAAAAGACACCGAATGATCGAAAATCCTAACAAGGAAATAAGGAAGTTTTTGTGTAAATATGTCAGTATGAAAATGTTGATATCGTCATTAATTTATTTTAAATTCTTACCCCAGGTACAGCTTACGTACGCTGAGGAAACAGCGTGTGTCCCAGCTCAGCAGAAACAGTTTACTTAGGTCTGACGGTTTTTTAAAAAATATTAATTGCATTTAAGCTATTTGCTGACGCACAATACCCAAGTACAACTGTTGTTCTACTAGAAAGAGTCCCCTATAGACTTTCAGTTCATTCTTTTCCAGTTTCTCGTGCATTCCTTAGTTGCCTACAGACTGGACCTGAAAGAGTGTAATCTAGCCTTGACTATTACTGACACAGCATCTATTTTTATTAGACAATCGTTCGTTTTTTGGGAGTAGAAAAGTACCATTTGCTTCTTCCACTGTCCAGTCAAAGAAAAAATGCAAAGCAGATACAAGGTTTGACAATTTTCAAACGGTCATATTAGAGTTAATATACAATGATCTTAAGCATGTGTACAAATTTTCAGGTGACCTGAAAGTGTTATGACAAAAAGTGCTTTCAAAACTGCATTTTGTCATTATCCGTGAATCTTTCAGATTAGTGTTCAGTTTTTTTAAGGCCCGATTCCTGCTTTGTTGCTGATGTTTGTGTTTGTAAATTAAAGGTCTCGTCGGAGGATCCTGGTATGCCGATACAGGGGCAGCATCTAATTACCTATGTCTGCCACATGACCCGAACTTTGACTCCCACACTATTCCCAGATATGGGAATGCAAAATTGTTCGGCGCTGAGTATCAAACTTGTGACGAGCCGGAGTGTGATCTTACTCCCTCATGCGCCGTGTGTCGTATCTCACGAGAGTCCTACGTGATGCTCCCAGCCAGAAACACCTGTTATCCGGGGTGGACTTTCGAATATTCTGGGTACATCATGACAAACTCTCCCACTCAGTTGGGAGGAACTGAGTACATCTGTGTCGACTCTAGTCATAAGTACACTGAGGGCTCTGGGGGAGATCAAAACGGCGCCCTGCTTCATTATACAGCCTACGTCTGAGGTAGTCTGCCATGTCCTCTGTACATCGAGAACAGAGTAGTTCTTTGTGTCGTTTGCTCGAAATAAAAAAGGCTTCAGTTACACGAATGAGTTTCCTGCCTTTTAATAGGAGAGTAGATGTGACTCTCTTCCCTGTCTTCTTTTTCACATTGCACCAGTAGCTCACACGCACGTCATATAACACACACACACACACACACACACACACACACACACACACACACACACACACACACACACACACACACACACATCCCTTCTATTTTCTTTAATTCACTCTTTCCATGTTCTTACCTTCCCTAACTTACAATTCTCTTTCCTTTCCTTTTTTATTTTATCTATTTACCTTCCTTCCTTTACCATATTCTTCAATTTCTTCCTCTCCGTCTTCCCTTCCTTTCGTTTTCTACCCTGCCCTGTATTTTCCTCCTTTTCCTTTCCTACTCTTTGCTCTACTCCCTACCCTGACCCTACATTTTTCCTAGTCTTCCCTTCCTTTTTCTTTCTTTCATTAATTCCCTCCCTTTTCCCTTCTCTGTCTTTCTATGCGTGCGTGCGTGCGTGCGTGCGTTGGTTCTTTCTTTCTGCGTAAATGAAGCATACGTTACTTACATGTGTGAACGGTAGGAAAGATGAGAGAGAGAGATGCCCAAAAATATAAAGAAAAAGAGAGATGAAGATATATAAAGACACACAAAAGTGGAGATCAGCATCCTTTGTACTCAGTAAAAATGTTAATTTTGTTGAGCAGATTTGTTAATTCGTGTATTTTTTTTTAAATTTTCTGAAGGGATAGATAGAGGACTTCCGTTACTGTGTGCAGTGTGTGACGGAATAGATTGTTTGATTAACATAATTTGAAATTATTACCACTACGTACAGTTCTTTGGCACATTTCCAGAACAATTTAAAAATTACGAATGTTGACCCCTTAGAAATCTACAAAGAAAGACGTTAAAAATAGGACCAGGACAAAACACAAAGGTCGCACAGAAACACCACAGACAGATGATTTAGAGAAGGAGAATGTAATAACAGGCACGTGCACATAGCACAGCCCTGCTTCTATCGGATCTCATGCCTTCAAATGTTCCCGCAGTGACGCAGCTCACGTCTTTCTAGAAGACTATTTAGCTCTCTACAGTAAAGTGGGGAACAATGGCAGCTAAGAAAGGAAACCAAATAGGACGTTAAAACGTTTAAGCTCGTATTTGCATTCAGCAACTACAAGGAGAAGTAATTCTTAGTTTCAGTAGAAATGCGTTACTCCGTTGTCACACTCAACGGCATGTTGAGGGGCTTGAACAGAGGCTTTGAGTGCAATCCCACTGAAAAGCATTTACCCGAAGGGAGTGTATCTAATGAACTACTTTTAACACATTTATTCCTTGATGTTATCTCCATTTTACATGTGTTCGTAAGTTTGACTTACATCACTATTCATTTATCCGTCGGGGAAGAGGATGGACAATAAGCAGTGAACTGGCTTCCAAATCCGGAGGAGAGACGGTTCCATACCCGTGTGGCGCAGCGAACGTTTCCTAGACGACCCAGCTGTTGGTACCAGAAATGGACACAACCCTAACAAAATAAAAGTGGTCCCGAGAAAATGTGGTCTCTGACACCTCAATCTCTATTGATCGAAACGTTATGGACGATATTTACCTTTATCTATCAAATGAAATTAAAAATTTTAAACATTTTTACACAACAAGAGATCTGTAGAGACAGGATTAGTATCTTCGTGTTCGTCACGACAAAGCGGCAGTGCGCATGTCAGATTGACTTTGGGCACAACGAACTTCCGCTCAGGGTATTTTCGGTGCGACTAGCAATATCATAACAGCTTAGTTTTTCACAAAAACAGTGCCTATGAAAAAACTCATTCCTGATGTTGTGTATGCAAAGGAAGGAAAGTGACCTGTCCCTTTTTGTCCTCAACAACATCACTCACATTGCCTTAGATGTCACTTGGACTAGTGATCGACGGTAAAAAAGGTAATATGAGCTTTTAAAAAACTAATTATTAGTTGGCAGGTGATCTAACAGGTCTGCGCTATAAACATACTAGATTCCATTAAATCATAGCGTTCATAGCAATTTACCTGCAGAACATGCTACTTCTTACGCAGGTGCACGGCACCAAGATAACGCAAGCGTCATCCAGATAAATGTTTTTACTTGTTACATTTTAAGAGGGTTTGCGATGCTCGTTTTGCTACCAGAAACATGTGTTAATCGGGGTGGAATCTCGAGTATTCTGGCTGTTTCATGACAGCTGTTACCATTTAATCGGAGTACACCTGTGTAGACTCCAGTCGAGATTATATCCGGGACACTCAGACAAGGACGATGGTGCCTTGACCGACCACACCTCCTATGTGTGCGCAGTCTGAGGTGTCCTCACTTCATTTAGGATAAAGTCGTCTTGCGTGACGCTTGCTCGAAATAAATAGCATGAGGAATACTAGAATATTTCTTTGCTTGCAAATTGCATGGTGGATCTAATCATCTGGTTCTCTTCTTTTTGCAGACATTACAGTAGCATCTCTCTCTCTCTCACACACACACACACACACTTCACTGAACATTGCAGTATGTCCATTACCGTCCCTATGTTGCACTCAATGGAGCAGAAAGTGCAAAGTTCTGACAGACGAGTTTTCGGGGCATGATAAGGCTGGTGATACACTTCCCATCAGGCCAATCAGCAGTGTCCCTTGTCGTCTTATCTGACAACACTTTGACCTCCAAATATTACGTTCGCTGCCTAAAGAGGGCTTCCGCTTCAAGAAAAAAAAAATAGTGTTGATCTCAAGTGATTATGTTTTAGGCTTTGAGGGACGGAGAGTCACTACTGTCTGACGTTCATAGTATCGTCTTTCTCAGGGCAAACCTCGTGATGAACATGATGTGGTGGTCGCTGATCTTTGTGGTTAATATGCTGCCACATGCCTTCTGCGTGCAAGAATCTGTTGACACCAGCAAAGTAGATCAGCAAAGCTACGATATTAAACTGATGGGCTCGTCAATCAGACAGCTGGCAGAACTTGCTGAGAAACTTGACAAGAAACTGGAGCTAGTGCAGAACATGGAAAAAAGACTGGAACTACTCGATATATTTGAAAAAAGATTTGAACTAGTACAGGCAATGGAAACGAAATTGGAACTGTTAGAGATATTTGAAAAACGATTTAACGAACAAGAAAAGATCAATCAGCAGCTAAAATCATCTCTTGAAACGTGTGACCTAAGATTAAAGGTTCGTATCTCGTTGCCCGAAATTGAAAGAAGTATTTTTGCGAGTATCTTTGTGTGGGAGATATATAACTATAATAGAGAGAAAACGAGAAAAAATTCAGCAGGAAAAAACGAAGGAAAGAGAGTAGGATTCCTTCTACCTCGTTTTGCTTAATATACAAATATAAACAAGCATAAAATGCCTTTCAGGCGGTCGAAGACGTGACCATAGGTAAAGACTTGGAGTATCGAGACTTGGAGAAAAGGTAAGTCATTGTTAACCTTGAATAAATACATTGGATGATATGTAGAGTGTGGCAATCTCTCTCTCTCTCTCTGTGGCAGGTTTTTAATTATGCTGGAATACTCTTTTCGTCTACGGGAAGGTCGTGCACTAAATTTTGGTCGATATATTTTCCTTTGAAACATGTTTATTGCAATATTTATTTTACCGCCATATAAAAGTTTCCTTTGGTTCCAAATGAAAAAAGTACTACAAGAGCAAATTTTTAAAAAGCCATAATTAGAGAGGTTAGTCTGTGAGAAAGAGGGGAGCCAACGAGCAAGAGAGGCGCATGACAGTTGGCCCTGCTTCTTGTCTACCCCTTTGTTAGAAACGGTAGGTGGCGTTTTACCCCGTGTCTTTTGATGTACGCGTCCTTCACTCGAAGCATTGCATTTCCATCGCTGAGGAAAACAATTATCCTCAACACTAAGGAAGATCAAGAGTACAGCAACCTCAACAGTCCAATTATTTTACTATTTGGAGAATCCAATCGTCTAGGGGACTAATCTTGACTCAAGCGGAGTTGTAGATCGAAAGCTAACAACAAATTACAGTTGAGACATGAACTCGAGTGATGACGGGTACCAGGGCCATTTATAAATATTAAGAAACTGTGCAAATAAAGGATGACCGTTGAGTACAGCAACTTCTTCTTCTTATTCCTGTACGCTCCCAGTGGAGCATAGGGCCGCAACCACACCCCGCCAACGGACCCGGTTCTGGGCACTCCTTTCTAGTTGGGACCATGTCATGCCAGCTGTCTCTGCCTCTCTGTGGACTGATCTCCTCCACGTCTCTCTGGGTCTCCCAGCCCTGCGCCTCCCCTGTGGGTTCCAGCCCAGAGCTTGTCTTGTTAAGTTGTCGGCTGGCTTTCGTAAGGTGTGACCAATCCAGCCCCACTTCCGCTTCCTGATGTCTTGGCTAGCAGGTTTTTGATTGGTTCTCTCCCACAGGTCTATATTGGAGATCTTATCAGGCCATCTGATGTTGAGGATGTGGCGCAGACATCTGTTGACGAATGTCTGTATCTTGTTAGTAATGGCATTTGTCACCCGCCATGTCTCGGATCCATATAGAAGTATTGCCTTTACATTTGTGTTAAAGATGCGGATCTTGGTGTGTAAAGATAGAGCTTTGGAGTTCCAGATAGGTCGTAGGGTGTGGAATGCAAGCCTGGCTTTGTTTGTTCGGCTTCTTGCATCCTCATCTGAACCTCCATTTTTGCTGACTATGCTGCCAAGGTAGGTGAAACGGTCAGACTCTGTAATGCATTCCCCATGCAGTTGTAGTGGGGCTTCTTGCTTGTTGTTGACCAGCATTACTTCCGTCTTCTTGATGTTGATGGTCAGGCCCGTCATTGCTGCTTCTTCTGCGAGCCGAGTGAGCTTTGTTTGTGCGTGTTGTTGTTTGTGGGACAGCAGGCTGATGTCGTCTGCAAAGTCGAGGTCTTCAAGTTGCCTGGCGAAGGTCCACTGAATGCCCGTGTTACTGTTAGAGGTTGTTCTTCTCATGATCCAGTCTATGACGATCAGGAAGATTGTCGGTGAGAGCATACATCCTTGCCTCACTCCAGTCCTCACTGTGAAGGGGTCAGTCAGCTTTCCGTTGTGGATCACCTGGCATTTCGAGTCCTCATACAGCTGTTGGATGATGGCAATACACTTTGGTGGAAATCCGTAGTGCTGCATCAGTTTCCAGATGGTTTCCCTGTCTACGGAGTCAAAGGCTTTCTCAAAATCCACAAAGGTTATGTATAGTGGTGCCTGCCATTCAATGGACTGTTCAATAATATTTCGTAGTGTAGCGATTTGGTCTATGCATGATTTTCCCTGCCGAAAGCCTGCCTGTTCTTGCCGCAGTCTCTTGTCTAGGGCATTTTTAGTCTCTCCAGGATGATTCTGGTCAGCACCTTGCTAGGAGTGGACAACAGCATAATCCCACGCCAATTGCTGCACTGTGTAAGGTCGCCTTTTTTGGGTAGCTTTACTAGGTAGCCAAGCTTCCAGTCTGCTGGAACTTGTTCCTGTTCCCAAATTTTCTTCAGCCGTGGGTGTAACATCTCTGCTGCGGCTGTTGGATCTGCCTTTAGTGCTTCAGCAGGAATGCCATCTGGGCCTGCCGCCTTGCCAGACTTCAAGGACTTGATGGCTTTGATGATTTCTGCCTTGGTTGGTTGGCTGGTGTTTACTTGAAGCTGTTCGGCAGCTGGGGGAATGTCCAAGGTGGTTGTTGGTGATGGTCGGTTAAGTATTTCATCAAAATGTTCCACCCAGCGTGATCTTGTTTCTGCATCTCCGGTGATGGCGCTGCCATTCTTATCCTTTATTGGTCTGCACGCATTGGTGTTTTTTCTTCCTTCCAGAATTCTTGTAATTTCATATAGTCTCTTTGTGTTATTTTGCCCAGCTGCTTGTTCTGCCTCTTCTGCCATCTTGTGTGTGAACTGCCTCTTGTCATCTCTTGCGCTCTTTTTTACTTCTCTGTTTATCTCCCAGTATTTTGCTCTGAGTTCTTCTTTTTCCTGCTGGTCTTGACATTGGTTGATCTTCTGCTTCAGCTCTTTCCTTTGCTCTATTTTTTGCCAGGTCTTTATATTCAGCCATTCCTTATGCTGTTTTCCTTTCTTCACCAGAACGTGTGTGCAGGAAGTTTTCCAGGTCTCTTGTATTCTTGTCCAGTGGTTGGTCACTGTTTCTTCCAAGAGTCCTTCCAGTGCCGCAAACCTGTTTTTTACTTCGCAGTTGGAGTACAGCAACAGCCTCTGGTAATCCTTGTAGATCTGACGATGCGGGTGGCTGGGAGCCGGTTGTGGCTCAGGTGACACAACGACTGAACCTAGCGGAGGCCAACATCCAGGCCTTGAAGAATTTGGCCACCGCAGAACAGCAGGCGAGAGGTGAGAACGAACTAGTACATACAGAGAGAATGGCATGTGCTAAGGGCCAACTTAATGCCCAAGGAAAGATGAAAGTGTGGGTAGATGTGGCTCTTTGCGTGTCTGTGAAGAACATACTACTTGTAATGTATAACAGAGTGCGTTTGATTTTAGCTTACTTTGTAATTTTAGCTCTCTTCTACTGATTACTGGGATGCCACGTCTGCGTACATAAAAGAAAACGACAAGGAAAATAAAGAAAACTAAAAACAAAGCTAAAACGGAGCAAAAAACATTTCGAGTGCTAAAAGGGAAAATAATCCAGGCGTTGAAGAAAGATAAAGCAGGACAGGTATATAGGGCAAGATAAACTGGGATACCAGGGTAAAGCTCTGTCCAATCCAGTCAGCACAAAAAAATCGGAAATCAGCGCAAAGAACCGGGTCTCGAGGAGCTTTGGGGACATAGTGTCATCAGTAATTCTCTTTACAAAAAGTAGAAAAAAGTTGGAGATGGAGTGACGGTAGGATCTCTTTCAAAGGTCACAGAAAAATAACACCAACAGATGATTGGTCAGACCTGCTGGCACGCAGGACCTTAGGATAAGCGATCGACTTTTCGAATTTAAATAAATCAACAGGCAGCAGAAAAGAAAGAAAGTAAAGAAAAAAGAGGGAAGACAAGAAAGAAAGAAAAAGAAAGAACGGAATGAATGGAAAGGTTATAGCACACAATGCAAGGAAGCCATTTGTTTCCGATAAACTAATTTGTGATCTTTTCTTAGGTTCGGTGTATACTCGCTGGGGTAACAGCCAATGTCCCAACTCAGCAACAACAGTTTACTCAGGTACGAGGATTTGTAGGGAAGTCTTCTAGAAGCTACTTACCTACAGTTCACTTGTTGAGATTAACAAATATTTCTTATTACATGGATAATTTAGATCACGGGTTAGGGATTAAAAAAATTTACAACTTTCAGGAAAAAAATGTCTACACATGTTCATTAGCAGCCATGTCACTTTTTGGTCAAAAATATACTCCATGTCTTTAAAACGCGACATTCATAATTATTCGCCTGCAGAATTTACTTTGAATATATTTCACACCATTGTGAATAGTTCATATTTCAGACCTATGTTGAATGTTTACTGTTTTATCAAAAATAAATAACATTCATTTCTTTGTCTTTATTATCTTCACCATAAAGAAATGGAGTTTTGTGTTTTTGACCTGAAGGTTATGTCGGCGGGTCCTGGTATGAACATTCAGGGGCGGCGTCAAATTACCTGTGTCTGCCACCTGATCCCTCCTTTACCAACCACACCCTGCCCAAGATTTCAGGCCAAGGCTTCCTTTACGGCTCGGAGTACGAAACTTGTGATGAACCGGAGTGCAACCTGAGCCCAACCTGCGCCGTGTGTCATATGTGGCGAGAGTCGTCCATGATGCTCCCGGGAAGGAACACCTGCTACCCGGGGTGGAACCTCGAGTACTCTGGGTACCTTATGACCAATTACTATAATTACTCTGCTGGGATGGAGTACATCTGCGTTGACTCCAGTCTAGGCTATGTCCCTGGCACCAAGGCTAACGACAATGGTGCTATACTTTATTACACAATCTACAAGTGCGGCAGTTTGCCGTGTCCTCCTTACATTGACGAGAAAATTGCTTTGTGTGCCGTTTGTTCCAGATAATAAAGGATTTAGTAACACCAGTATACTTTCAGTCAGTCAGATTCTGAGTAAATATGATCTCTCTCTCTCTCTCACACACACACACACACACACACACACACACACACACACACACACACACACACACACACACACACACACACACACACACAAATAATAATAATAATAATAAGAAGAAGAAATGAAGATTTTTATAGCGCATATTCACACTCATAGAGAGCATGCTCTTAGCGCTTAAAACGGGGAAGAGACATGGACTAAATAGATAGAACACGAGGGACGGAAGAATAAACAACAGTACTGACGAAAAACAAAACAAAGATAGAAAACACAAAAAGGCACCAAGTAACAGGAACAGAGAATATAGTGATTCTGCAGAGAAAGATGGTAGAAAATTAGCAAGAGCGGAAGGGGGGAGAGTAAGAAGGACGAGCATTGTGTGGACTGTGTTAGGAGTAATGCTCAAGGAAGAGGTGCGTTTTCAGTGCAGATTTGAAGGATTCAGTTGTAGGAAGGTGGCGGATATGGAAAGGAAGAGAGTTCTATTGTTTTGTTGCACAGCAGCCAAAAATCCTGTGACCATATGTTGTTGTTCTGGTGACAGCAACAGTTAGGATACGGTCGTCAGACGAAGAGCGGAGCTGTCTGGCCGGGATGTAAGGGATGAGATGTTCAGAGAAATAATCAGGACAGGAGCCTGCAAAGAAATCAAAACACAGCACAGACAGTTTGTACTGAATGCGAGAACGGGTGGGTAGCCAGTGTAGAAAACGAAGGAGCGGAGTGACATGGTCCCTTTTTCGTGGCTCTAAGTACCAGACGCGCAGCGGAGTTCTGTACTCTCTGGAGTCTCTGAATGAGGGATGAGGGACAGCCTGCCAGCAAGGAGTTGCAGTAGTCAAGCCGAGAAAGAACAAACGCACAGACAAGAGTGTTGGTAGCGCGTGTAGAGAGAAAGAGACGAATGGCGCTGATCTTACGGAGCTCAAAGTAGGCAGACTGACAGACAGCTGTAACATGTTTATCAAGTGTCATGTCATCAGTGACTAACTCCTAGATTCCTAACGGATGACGTGAAGATGATGTTGCTGTCGCCCACCTTGATGTGATTGGGCAGACTGAAGAGCGAAGGTTAATGATTTCTTCTATGGCACAAGAGGGCTTCCGTTTTATCGTCATTTAGTTTAAGCTTGTTTTTTACCATCCAGCCCTTGACATCGCTGATACAAGCTTCTAGAGAGCTAATAGCAGAGTGAGACTCAACCAGGGGAGTGGAACAGTAAAGCTGCGTGTCATCACCATAGGACTGATGAGAAACATGGTGGAACTGGATACATGATAAAAGTGGCGAGCGTACACGTCAGACACGCCACATATGTCCACCATTCTCCATCCGTATACACACTGCGGTGCAGACACAACAGTGAACCCTGCACAGTGGCCGGTGAATCCGTTGTTAGGATTTACATTCGTTTTTAGGAGGTTTTTAACCTCTAAATTTATGCCTACCTTCCTAGTCTTTATTCCTTCTAATCTATTTGGATTGAAGTGATTTCGCTTTGCACTCAGTGACCTTTTTGACAAGCATTTTCAATCACAGAATGTCTCTCCTACTCATTTTAAACTGGTTACGTAGACGATAGCTGGTTACTGTAATTTTTTTAAAACATCTACCAAATCGGTGTGATAAGCTAAATTTCGTTTCTTTCCTGTTTTGTTTTGGTTTGGTTTTTGAAAGTCTGTTAAAACTCCAACGTAAAATTTAGTTTGAAGGTTCGTAAGTTATTAAACTTAATCAATTCCATGACTATCTAATTTACCGAGTTCAGCAACACATCAGTTAAAATACATGTTTTAGAAACATGTTGCATTACAATGATGAGATTTAGGGGTTTTGCTTCGTCAGTACTTATTTCACGCAGACCATTTACTATACAACTTAAAACATGAAGATTTCAGAGAAACAGTCTGTCGTGAACCCTGATTAAACTAATCGCTTGCACTTGCGGAGAAGACATAAGTTCTTGCTGGTGAGATGAAGGGGAGAAATAAAGAAGGGATGGAGGGGAGCGGAAAAAGAGGGGGAAGACTAGACGACGGGACGTACGGGTGGAGGTTAGAGACTGAGGAATGAACGTATGGTTAAGAACAGCGTGTTCCGAGTATGGCAGACCACATGACACTTTTCCCATGACAGCCTCTGTGGTCGTCTTATCTTGTAACACTTCGTTCTCCAAGTACAAAAAGAATACAATCTTGACATTAAACTCGCAGTCATTACTGTATGGTGTATCGTCGGTAACATCGCGATGAACAAGCTATGGTGGTCGCTGGTTTTTGTGGCTCACACATTGGCACATGTCTGCTGCCTGAAAGAGTCTGTTGACAGCAGTAAGGGACCACAGCAAGGCGACAGTCTATCAGGCAGCTGACAGAACTAGCCGAGAGACTAGATAAATTAGAAAAAAGATTTGACGATCAAGTAAAGATCAACCAGCAGATGAGATCATCTCTTGAAACATATGTCCGTAAAGAACAGGTTTGTAAAATAGCTCGTTGTTGGTAGGTCAACGATTTATCACGTGACTGCATGTGCGAATACATAAATTGCGTGCAAGCGCAGATGGAAACCGTGTAAAAGACACAAAGAGACAGATAGAGGATAGAAAGATAGAAGAATAGTTGAGAGAGAAAGAACTGAGTGCAACATATATATATATATAATTATCTGGATATGTAAATGAGCTTTAAATAACTTCCAGGAACACAGAGCAGATCCTGTAGTAGACCAGACGATAGGTGGACAAGCACAAATTCATCTTAATAAAAGGTAAGATTTGTCTTTTAGGTTTTTTGAAAAAAGGAAATACGAAGCTGAAAAACAAGGTTGTATACACTGACACCCAGAGAGAAGATTGTGTACAGTGACATCCACTGACAATTTTTAAGGTCGGATGACACGGCCAGCTGGGAGCCTGTCGTGGCTCAGGTGACACAACGACTGAACCTGGCGGAGGCCAACATCCAGGCCTTGAAGAATGCGGACATCGCTGAACAGCAGGCGAGAGGTGAGAACGACTTCAGCTTACACAAAACGAGTCTCTGCTCTTCTTCTCTTCCTCCCATCCTCTCTAGTCATCTATAAGGCGGCTTATTTTTCTTTCTTTTGTTCGTGCGATCGCTCGGTCATTCATTCTTTATGTCGTGTCTGATCTTTATAATTCTTTGTCTCTTTTTTGAGGTTTGTTTTTCTTCCTTATCTCTGTCGATACTGATCAAAGGAAAGAAAAAGAGAGAGAGAGAGAAAGAAACTATCACATAAGATTGAAAACATAAATGCTGCCCTGTTTGACCTTTTTTCTCTCTTCTCCTGACTGTTTCCTATTGTAAACAGGAACTGTGTACGTGCGTTGGGGTCAAAGTGCGTGTCCTACTTCGGCCGATCTAGTCTACTCAGGTACAAATGTGTTTTCTACAAACAATGTGCACTTCCAAATTAATGTGTTTGTATTCATAACAGATGTTAGACAATAACTAAGGCATCATAAATATTTCATGATGTTAATTTTGGATCTTTTTTCTTACAGTTAGAAATAACAAAATGCAGCCAGGACAAGTTATCCACCTAAAGACATCATTAATAGTCCAAAATGTTCTTTAGTCATTTTCATGCATAATTATATTGAAATAAGAACTTATATATATACCCCACTATATATAATTAAGTGTGCACTTTTGATTATATATTATGTACAATATGTAATTTATATAACAGACACTACGCTCACATACACGCATGCATGAACTTACACACGCACGGACGCACGCTCGTACACACACACACACACACACACACACACACGCGCGCGCGCGCGCGCGCGCGGCAAAATCCGTTCGCATGTCTAAGCACTTTTAGTTACAAATTGTTCCGCCATGTTTAATATATAGAGAGATGTTGATACAGCTAGCAGATCTCCTACAATAATTATTTCTCCGAAAGTGAAGTCTAATATAATGTTCTTATTATCATAAAAATGTTTATTGACTTCTCATTAGGAGTATTTTACTGTGTGTTTTACGCGTGTTCTTACAACTTCCAGGCTACATAGGAGGATCCTGGTACGCACACGCAGGTGCAGCAACGAATTACCTGTGTCTGCCACCCGACCCCACCTTTACTAACCACACCCTCCCCAGATACCCACACGCTCTACTTTACGGCGCGGAGTACGAAACTTGCGACGAGCCGGAGTGCGACCTGTCTCCCACCTGCTCCGTGTGTCGTATTTCGCGGGAATCTGCCGTGATGCTCCCAGCCAGGAACACCTGTTACCCGGGGTGGACTCTGGAGTACTCCGGGTACCTCATGACCAATGCTCCCAGCTACGCGGCTAGTATGGAGTACATCTGTGTTGATTCCAGTCTCGGTTACATCCCCAGCAGCAAGGCTGATGACGATGGTGCGCTGCTTCATTACACAGCCTACCAGTGCGGCAGTTTGCCGTGTCCTCCCTATATCCGTGATAAAGTCGTCTTGTGTGCTGTTTGCTCGAAGTAAATTAAAACAGGATGTCTAAAATTAGTGAGCTTTTTTTAAAGTGTCTGCTAATCCACTGGTGATTAAATGTACTTAACTTTGCCCTTAGATCTCATCCACACACGTTAGACTCAGTCATTAACACAAATTACTCACACAAATACACACATGACATACCTACACAAAAAACACACGCATGCACGCACGCACACACACACACACACCACACATTTTTACGCAAAAATGCGCGGATGCTTACACATCATACATGGCATACGTGTCCATCATTGCCTATCAGTATACACTCTGAGGTGCAGACACAACAGTGAACCCTGAACAGTGGTCAGTGAATCCTCTGTTGAGAAGTTGCCTTCATCTTTAGGGAGTCCCTCCCATCCTCTTTATATTTATGCCTCCCATTCTAGTCTTTATCCCGTCTAATTCACTGAGACAACAAAAAGACAGAAAATCTCGATTGAAGTGATTTACTTTTGAACTCGGTGACATTTTTGACTAACATTTTCAAACATAAAGCGTCTCTGCCACCAGGATTATTTATACAAAGACACAAATTTCACTAATTTTACAACTGGTTATGTAGACGATAGTTGGTTATTGTGATTTAAAGAAAAATCTTCCATATCTGTAGGATAAGCTAATTTTCGTTTCGTTTCTGTTTTACTTGTTTCGGTTTTTGAAAGTCTGCTAAAACTCGATTATAACAGTTAATGTAAAATTCCAAAGGTATAGTTAAAGGGCTAGTTTGAAAAAATCATAAATTACTAAACGTAATGAATTCTATAACTATCTAATTTGCCGAGCTCAGCTACACTTCACTTACAATACATGTTTAAAAAACATCTAGTACCACAATGATGAGACTTTGGTGTTTTGGTTCGTCGATTTTTTTCCCCACGTAGACCGTTGACTGTACAACCTAAAACATAAAGATTCCAGAAAAAGAGACTGCCGTGCCTGATTAAACTAATCGAATGCACTTGCGGAGAGGAAACAAGTTCTTCCTGGAGAGCTGAACGAGAGAAATAAAGGGATGTATGGAAGGAGAAAACAACAAGTTGGAAGACTAAACGAGGCGACGTACGGGTGGAGGTTAGCGACTAACAAATGACCGTGTGCTCCTCAAGAACAGTGGTTTTCAAGTATGGTAGACCACATGACACTTTTCCCAAGACAGCCTCTATTGTCGTCTTATCGGGCAATACTTCATTGTCCAAGTATAAAAAGAATACAATCTTGACATCAAACTCGCAGTCTTTACTGTATGGTGTATCATCGATAACATCGCGATGAACAAACTGTGGTGGTCCCTGGTCTGTGTGGCTCACACACTGTCACATGTCTGCTGCCTGAGAGAATCGGTTGACAGCAGTGAGGGTCAGCAGCAAGGTCACAGTCTGGAACTAACGGCCACCTCAATCAGGCAGTTGACAGAACTTGCCGAGAAACTGGACAAGAAACTTGAACTAGTGCAAACAGTGGAGGAGAGACTAAAGCTCCTGGATAAATTTGAAAAGAGATTTGAAGAATATGAAATGATCAACCAGCAGCTACGATCATTTCTTGAAACAAGCGGTCGAAAAGAACAGGTTTGTAAAATAGTTCGTTGGCTGTGGGTCAAACGTTTATTACGTGATTGTAAACATGTGTGTGTGTGTGTGCGTGTGTGTGTGTGTGTGTGTGTGTGTGTGTGTGTGTGTGTGTAAACACTGAGGAAGACTGTGTGAAAGACAGAGTAAATAAAGAAAGAAATACACTCAAAGAGCTGAGGCAGGAAGAATTGCATTTAATATATATATATATATATCCGAGATATGAAAATAAGTTTTAAATAACTTCTAGGAACCCAGAGTAGATCCAGTAAAAGACCAGACGATAAATGGACAAACAGAATTGCATCTTGAGAAACGGTAAGACTACAGCAATGTTTTTGAGTTTTTATTTAAAAAAGGAGATATGGAGCTGAAAAAGAAAATTGTGTACATTGACACCTACTGACAAGACTGTGTACAGTGACACTGACAAAATTATGTACATTGACACCTACTGACAAGACTGTGTAGTACAGTGATACTGACACAATTGTGTACATTGACACCTACTGACAAGACTGTGTACAGTGACACTGACAAAATTATGTACATTGACACCTACTGACAAGACTGTGTACAGTGACACTGACAAAATTATGTACATTGACACCTACTGACAAGACTGTGTACAGTGACATTGACAAAATTATGTACATTGACACCTACTGACAAGACTGTGTACAGTGACACTGACAAAATTATGTACATTGACACCTACTGACAAGACTGTGTAGTACAGTGATACTGACAAAATTGTGTACATTGACACCTACTGACAAGACTGTGTAGTACAGTGATACTGACACAATTGTGTACATTGACACCTACTGACAAGACTGTGTACAGTGACACTGACAAAATTATGTACATTGACACCTACTGACAAGACTGTGTACAGTGACACTGACAAAATTGTGTACATTGACACCTACTGACAAGACTGTGTACAGTAATACTGACAAAATTGTGTACAGTGACACCTACTGACAAGACTGTGTACAACGACACCTACTGACAAGACTGTGTACAGTGACACTGACAAGATTGTGTTCAGTGACACTGACAAGATTGTGTTCAGTGACACCCACTGACAAAATTTTTAAGGTCGGACGACGCGCCCAGCTGGGAGCCTGTCGTGGCTCAGGTGACACAACGACTGAACCTGGCGGAGGCCAACATCCAGGCCTTGAAGAATTTAGCCATCGCAGAACAGCAGGCGAGAGGTGAGAGCGACTGACGATTACAAAAACGAGTCTCTGCTCGTCTTCTCTTTCCCTCCTTCTCTCTATTTGTCCACAAGTCTGTTTGTGTTTCTTTCTTCTGTCGTGTCTGATATTTTGTATTCTTTTGTCTCTTTTTTTGTTTTTTTTTCTTCGTTATCTCTGTTGATATTGATTAAAGGAGAGAGAAAATATAACAACGACTAAAATTTTAAAAATGCTGCAGTGTTTGACATTTTTTCTCTCTTTCCTGACTTTTTTTTCTAAACAGGAACAGTGTACGTGCGTTGGGGTCAAAATGTGTGTCCTACCTCAGCTGATCTAGTCTACCCAGGTAAAAATGTCTTTTTTTTACGAACTATACGTAGTTCCAAATATCTGTGTTTTTATTCATAACATGTTAGACAGAAACCAAGGCATCATAAATATTTCATGTTAATTTTATATCTTGTTTCTTGCACTTAGAAATAACAAAGTAGATGGGTCAGGTGAACAACTTCAAGACATTTTACTAACCCAAAATTGTCTTTAGTCTTTTTCACGCATCATTATATTTAAATAAATAAACACACACAGGCCAACTACATATTTGAGTATGTTAAGTGTGAATTATAGATTATGTATTAGGTACAATATGTACTTTATATAATACACATGTATTTACACATGCACGCACACGCGCACAAATACTCACCCACATAAGGCATGATCTTTTGGCATGTCTAAGCACTTTCAGTGAAAAAATTTTTCAACGTGTTTAAAATTTAGAGAAATGTCCATATAGCTAGCAGATCTCCTGCAGTAATTATTTCTCTGACTTGAAAAGTGAAGTCTCATATAATATTCTTATTATTATAAAAATGTTTATTTTAATCTCACTAGGAGTATTTTACTGTGTGTTTAACGCGTGTTCTTAAAACTTAAAGACTACATCGGCAGATTCTGGTTCGCACACACAGACAGCGAATCACCTGTGTCTACCACCTGACCCCACTTTCCACAACCACACCCTCCCCAGATATGGACGCACTCTACGGGGCGGAGTACAAAACTTGCGATGATTTCTATGTTTTGTGTTTCATTTAAAATGCAAATGCCTTTCATTTCTTCAGCAGCCAGCTGCTAAATGTCCATACTTTTCTGTCTATATGTTATTTGTTTGGAAGCCTGACGGTTTCGCGGAAAGAACAAAATTGAAATCGTTAGAGGGATCCGCCCTTTGTACCTGACCCGTTGCGTCTTTTAAACTACAGGTTACGTCGGTGGATCCTGGTATGATCATTCTGGGGCAGCAACGAATTATCTGTGTCTGCCACATGACCCATTCTTTGTCGACCACACTGTCCCTAAATACGGCCATGCCAACGTCTTCGGCGCTGAGTATCAAACTTGTGACGAGCCGGAGTGCGACCTGAACCCCACCTGTGCCGTGTGTCGTATTTCACGGGAGTCTTCTGTGATGCTGCCAGCCAGGAACACCTGCTACCCGGGGTGGACTCTCGAGTACTCTGGGTACCTCATGACCAATGGTCCTAATTTCGCGGCGAGTATGGAGTACATCTGTGTTGATTCCAGTTTCGGTTACATCCACAGCAGCAAGGGTAATGACAATGGTGCGCTGCTTCAGTACACAACCTACCAGTGCGGCAGTCTGTCGTGTCCTCCCTATATCGGTGATAAAATTGTCTTGTGTGCTGTTTGCTCGAAATAAATGAAAACAGGGTGTCTAATATCAGTGAGCTTTTGTTAAGTGTCTGATAATCAAATGGTAGATAAATGAATTCATCCTTGGCTTTAGATCTCAATCTACACACGTTTACACTGTAAATTACTCACGAAAAAACATATACACACATAAAACACACATAAAACACAAGCGCGCGCGCGCTCACACACACACACATAAAACACACACTCACGCCTCTCACAGGCATAAACACACACTAAATAACACAACCTCTCACGCGCGAAAGAACACAAGAGCAAACATATACGCCCATTTGAGTGAGTGAAACGACAGACATATAGAAAAACAAAGAAAGAATACAAAATGTATTAATTAGATGTCTTTGAAGTATTCCCCCTCTTATACCGGTACGATGTAAGTCAGTTGGAGCCAACACCACGCAAGAACGGTCTACACAGGTGTTGTATTGTGCTTCGCAGCGGAATATTTACACTTCCTTATTTAGTTTTGGTGTTGTCTCTCCCCTCCCACACACACGATATATATATATATATATATCAGAAATGGTTTTCATTGTTACAGGCTTAATTGTTTTAACACATAAAGTTTCTTTGTATGTAATCATATGTGAATATACTTGCATGTTATTCACTTTCTTTTAAAATTAAAGGATACGTTGGCAGGTCGTGGTACGGAGACTCAGGGGCAGCATCGAAATACCTGTGTCTGCCACCTGATCCCACCTTCAACAACCACACTCAATAACGGGTATGCGAAGGTATTGGCCGCGGAGTACAAAATTTGTACTGAACCGGAGTGTAACACTACTCCTACCTGCGTAGTGTGTCGCATTCCACGGGCTCTTCTGTAGTCGTGCCGGCTTGAAATACCTGTTCCCTGGGTGGACTCTGGAGTACCCTGGTTACTTCATGGCCAATCACTATGGTTCCGTGGCCAACATTGAGTCAAATGTATCTTCCTGATTGCCAGGCAGACAACGGTGGCGCCAGACTCAATGTATGAGTGTGGTAGTCTAGCATGTCCTTTGTATATATTGCAGGCAAACTCGCCTTGTGTACTGTTTGCTCTAAATGAATGCAAGTTGTTGTCAACAACATAAATCCACGAAACACATTACCGCTAGTAGCATTAGGTTGTTTAGTTGGTTGTTTGCTTTGCGGGAAACTGCTTCCGCCAAGAGGTGATTTGCCACTATGAGGGTAAAGGGAGTGGGGAGGAGACGGGAGTAGCCGGAGAAAACTCACAAAAGCCGGCTCTGCGAACAGGTGTCACACCGAAGTGTCCCGAGACGAGATCTGAACCGAGGACTTATCTCTGCAGTAGTAACAATCGAGTGTCTTAACCACTGCCCTACAGCCCCGCTATTGTCATTATTTCTTGTCTGTACTCTTTATAAATGTGGATGAAACCGAACAGAAAAGAAACTAAATACACATGAATAAATCAACAGGCAAAGCATTATATGACCAGACACAAGCGATAAAATAACTTATAAAAACAACAGTAAGCACGCAAAGAAACATGGATAGAGACCCATTTACCGCAAAATGTAAACAATTTAAGTTTTCTTTTCCACTCCTTGTAATTCATTTTCTCTCACCCAAATCATACGTTAGAATGTACTTCTAATGTAAGAATAAATTTTTTGCAATTATATTTATGAGTGATTTAGTCAGTGGCACATTAAAACAAAAATTTGTGATCACAATCGCTATTCACCCTGAAGACAGGGCGTGTCTATTTACCTCGCATGTTCTATGTATATATATACATATTGATCGGGAGATATAAAGGCGAAATAACTATATACACACTCGTGATCACCCTAGTGAGAACCTCTGCACATGCTGGAAATTCGTCAATGTCTCTGGACGAAATATTCGGAACAACGTTACAAATTTCGATAGGACACAGAGGAGGTGTACGACATCTTTTTGTTCTGAACCGGAAGTACCTAACCATGTGGGTTTCTGGGCATATTTTTTGCGCACGAAAGGACGGATATTGCAGAAGATGACTGACGTCACACTTATCAAAGAAAGTGTAAAACAGAGGGACGTATGCAAAGAGAAACGACATCATCAAAAGACTCAATGAGATGAATCCACCAAAAAGGGGCGTAGGAGGGCGACTACAACCGTCATCTAAATAACAGATCCGCTGCTCAGTCCGGCCTCTCAGTCTATCTTCATTTCGCCTAACAGCCTGGTGCCCCACACCCTCCAGTCCCGGCCTCTGTGGACACAGCGACGGCAAGAACGGCCAATGCGCAGGGCAAGGGGCTCCATTTCAGTTAATGAAATGAATTCTCGAGGGGCGATAATACCACGGGAGGGGGGGTCAGGGATGGGAAAGCTGTGGAGTAACCTTTCCTTGGCTCCCACTGCTGCGTTAGCTTCATGTTAGAATCCTGGACCAAGGACATAGCATGTTGCTAGGCACTAGAGAAGGATGTAGTCAGCTAGCGAGCATTGGAATGTATTAGACCAGTGTCATCAGACCGTTCTTGGTAAGATGTTAGGTGGGTGAAGAATATCCCCTTAAGCGTCCTGTTTGGCTGATTAGTATCTTGGTAGACATCAACCCACCCGACAAAAAAGGGGTGGGAAGGACGTATTCAAGCAGCCTACCAAGGCTGATAGATTTTCTCCAGTCAGTGAACTTCCCACCGTGAAATCTCCTGCTTTCAACAGTATGATGCCGATGACACGTCATTAGTGCTGTTGAGGGAAACGATTATCATACAGGTCTACAGAACTGAGATATGAAACATCAGGGGAGCGCCAGTGAATGTTCGTTGGTTTTGAGAACTAAGTGCAGGAATAGTGTAATAATTGCTTCTCTCGGATCCTTAAAAAAACTAGACAGAACTTATATTTCCAGCGAAATAAAACGAGAAGCGTTGGTTCTAAGCCCTTGGAAACATCGTAAAGAAACATTTCTAATCTTGACATTAGCACGTGCCGTATGTTCTAGTCACATGACGTTCTAGCTACTTTTTATTCATTGATTGCAGTTGTGTATAGCGCCGTGAAAACGTTCTTTTATACGATCCTGTTTGATGAGGACAAGAAAGTAAATGAAAGTTAATCACTGCACAAATATACTTTCTTTAGAGTGTATGTGATGTTACGGTGCGTGGCTGTGTGTGTGTGTGTCCGCGCGCGCGTGCGTATGTGTACGTAGGCATGAGCGCGCGCTCGCGGGCAGGAGACATGCATAGTTTGCCTGCTGTCGTCTGATCTTGTATAATTTCATCAACTTCTGATCAGTAGTTGATCAAATCACTGCAGTCGGAAAGCGAGAAAGCTCTCCAATCTGAAAGACTTGGTTTTACAGAAGCCACAGAGTCAGAAAGAGTTCTCTGCCCAGTTATACACACGCATTTTAAATAATTATTGCTCGTGTCCAGCAACGCACAGTTCCCTCCCCTTCCCCCTCAATCTGGACACGAGACAAGCTCCACGCCTTAACCATTGTCTGCGATGAAAATGACTATAACTATCACTCCATCACGGATGCACTACAATACAAGACTACGCACCCAAAATACACTCACAACTGCTGATCCAGCCACATTCTCGTTAGCAAGGTTGTCCATCACAGATAACACCATGTTGTGAAAGCGAAATGAGAACATGCTGCAGAAAATATGATAAGGTGGCTCGGGTATCTGAACTCACCGTCCCTAATTCCCCCATCCTAGCCACCAACGCACGCACGCTGATAAAAAAAACACACACACACAACAATCATAACAAAACCGACGGCAGCCTGAGGCCTTCGACAGACGGTTTGCAAATTGCAACCTGTTGCGTGCTGTGGCACCCACACGGTTTTATTAAACCCACCGGAGAGCAGCGACGAGGTCGAGGCCAGAACCTTCACTTTGTATTCCAAACGTGGCGAACGACTGTGTGACGTCACTGATAGCTTGACCCCCCCCCCCGCTAACAGCCGATAACGAGATTGTTTCTCAAAGTGTGGCACGTGACCCCATTGCTACGTGGATGGCTGCTTCTGGTGGTTGGGATCGGAGCCCTATAATCCCCTCCTCTTGACTGAGATGGTAACGAAGAACACACACACACACTAAGCTACAGCGAGTACACAAAGGGCCCGAATTCATGTTGCAGGCGCAATTTAAGGGCCGGCTTAATCCCCACAGTAGTTTAGCCGAGGGGCCGCTGCGCTGTCCGCTTTTTATTATTCTTTTTATTTTTTTTTTGCCCACCACATGCTGCTAGGAAGGCCTCGACATTTATCCGTCACTCTTCGCGAAAGTAAAATTTGCTCAAGGACGTTATTAATTAAGTCCTTTCGCGTCATCGAATTTCCAGCCCCACGAACTAGTAACCTGTACTTAAAGAAAGAGACAATATTTGCCGATAAGCTCTTGGATTTCTGTTTCCCTTGGAGATTAATGCATGCAAATATTGGTTCCTGCAACCCTCCTTCCCTTCCTCGGTCTTTGATTTACCACCCTCAGAGGGGGGGGGGTAAAAGAAACCGTCTCTCAGCAAGGGACCTTCCACTCCGCCTCCCACTTCTCCTCGTTGCACTCCTTTATTTGCCGTCAACTGCCCCCGCACTTTTTCTCGCTTTGCTGGGTGCCGAGGAAGTGTTGTCAGCAAATACTCTTCGTCGATTTTTGCATATCTGGGTATGCGCACAGCAGTAAAAAAAAAAAAAAAAAAATCCATACTCGTCGCACAAACCTAACTGCGCAGCAACTGATTTCCGACCACTCTCGTCTTGTTTACTTTTCCTCAGCATTTTTGTATTGCCACTTACTGGGGCAGGCTGTGCGGCTGGCGTTGACAAAAAATAAGAAGAAGAAGAAGGAAAAGTGCAATGGCTCGATAGATTTAACGTGTCCATTGTCGTGAAAGGCTCTAGCCGTAGGGAATATTTTTAGTGCCTGGAATCAAACAACGGATGGAGCGACACTTTCTTCACTCCGGTTCTCATTTTCCGTGCTTTCTCTGTCTCTCGCTTGCTAGCTCTCTGCCTCACCCATCCTTTCTCATTCCCTCACGCTTTCCTTCTTTTTCGCACGCATGGCATCATCTTGCAAATTTAATTAGTTTCACTGGGTGTGATTTTTTTCTCTACCATTTCAAGTTTATGTTCTAATAGGTACAGTCTGTTTTCTTTATGTCAGGTAAAAATATCAAATCTCACAGAAAACTATGCTTCTGCGTATGGATTTATTTTAATAAATAAATCTCCACTTGTTATTCCATGGCAGTGATAACACAGAAAGCTGATCCAACAGCAGTCACACTATTGACAATCTTGGCAAAGTTTTATATTTTAAAAAAGGTCAAGCTGTTAAACAAAGAATCGACATTCGTCAACACTGGTGTATTATATTGCAACAGACAAACACGGTCTGTTTACGATTCAGTCTGCTGGAAAAAAAAAGAATGCATGTAAATACATGAAACAGAAATACGTTTCTTTTCAAAAATAACTTTTGTTTCAGTATTCAAAACAAGAAAACTGCGCTAAACATTTCTTGGAAAAAATATCCAATGTTTCAGCGTGCTTATAAAGACTGTATTTTTCATAATTCTGTATTTCCTGATAAACACAAAACCTCCTCTCATATGGCGTCCATCTCTGAATGCAGAGACAGTTACCAGAGTGGCAAACAATGTTAAAAGTTTATTAGTATAATCTGTGTGCATTTCTGTCACATAGTTTCAGGAAGACCACACTTTAATGTATCAGAAGTCAGGCCAGCCGGACTACATAACCAGAGGGAAGGGAGCGTTACTCGCCATCAAAGGACCGTTATCGAGGCAGATGAGGCTGGAGACTTGTAATTGACTTCATCAGACAGGGATGTAGGGAAAGGTCAGGTGAAAATCACCCACAGTTCCGCTCTCAAGATATTTGTCGTCTGCAACGTCAACGATAGATCCCCCTTTCCCTTCTTCCCCCATCCCCAACATTCCCTCCAACCGCAGTATTTGTCTGAAAGTGCGGCCAGAATAAGAACCGCAGTTTTGTCTGATTTTGCCGATGCGCTAACGATTCGAGCTTCAAATTTATTTAAAAGGCATTTCACCTGAAGACTAAACTTGAAAGCTGCCGTCTGAGACTCAAAAACAAATTTACAGCATTATTAAAACGAATTTGAACATTTGTTGTAAGTGGTGAACAATGTCCTCTTTGAATAAAGTGAGTTTCTTCATTTTTTCATTTATTTATTTGTTTATTTATTAATTTGATCTGTCTTGAGAATTTCTGTTAAGATTCTGGAACAATCAGGCACGCGAGAGAAAGAAGCGTTAAAAGAACCAACGGATACGTCCGTTCAATTTTTGTTTGCATGTCCACCCGACCATTTCTCTCTCGATCGTGCCAATTGTTCGTCAAAATAACTTAGCATTCTTGCCTTCGATATACTTGCGTGTTATGTGGAAACTTGTTGGCCATGCTCCAAAACAATTTGCCTCGGAGTTACACTTGCCTAATTACAATGCGCAAGTAAGAAAGTTCAAAAGTTTGTCTCCTTGTTAGAAAGGCTTCCGTTTCATTTTCCCCCCTGTGTATACAAAACAAAATCACAATGTTGTTTCCGATCACGAAGACAATACAAGCGGCTATCGTATGTCAATTATCCTGTATGTAGATGGCTGAAAAAAGACGAGAAGACATTTACTCCTGGTAATGATAAATGCAGGAAAGCAAAAGTGTAGCAATTACAAACGAAAGAATGTGTAATTCCTATGGACCTGACCAAAGCTGAGCCTAAGGCGGTCGAGGAGCCTCGTAATAATCCCATATTCCGGGGCCAAAATGTCCCCCTTGGACTGTACAGACCTTGGGACTGGAATCGTTGCATCCTCTTACTATCGCCACATCTATCGTATCGTTCATCCTCTTGTCGGGTCATCGGGCAAGCTTCTTGGTGCCAGATGCTCTAAAAAATGATACGAGTGAGTTCATTGAAGCCGTATTCCCCACCGTGTAAATTAACTGCTTCCGAGCTGTCTGATTCTGTCTAAATCTTTTTTTTTTTGACACATTGAAGACACATAAGTTTTTTTCAAACCATCTGATGAACTCAGATATTTTCTGTTTATACCGTGAACTTTCAAACAGAAAGTTCTTTAAACTATCTGCTGATCTCTGAACTCTTTCTCCCGTTTTTTGCAAACGAGACCACGATTTCTTCAAACCTTGTGGCAAATTCTGTTTGGTGTTTGTAACATGAAGATAAGTTCTTGCTTGAAACCTGCTAAACAGATTTTTTTCTAGTAAACACACTCAAGCCATAAATTTCTTCAGACTTTCTACTGAACTCTTTTTTTGTTTGTTCAAGCATTTAAGACAAGAATTTCTTTAAAAAATTTCTCTGTTTATGAAAAGATATGGGCTTCTTCAGATCTATGGCGGTGATGACGCAGGTTGGCCGAGCATACACCATGTGTCGTTGACATAAATAAGCTGCAGGCAGATGGTTGCCTCGTCGAGGAAGTGTGTGACAGTCAAATTATCACCCCTTACTATAAATAACAGTCGCATATGGAAAAGACAAACGGCAAAATGAAAAAAGATACTGCAATATACACTATCAAAGACCGGTTTAAAAATACAAAGGCAAGGCACAAGACTATGAATGTGCATGCCGCTGACTACAAGGCAGCAAAGACGAACTGTCCAAGGGCGAAACCTGTGACAGGAGTCTTTAGTACACAAGACTTGACAAGTGAGCACCAAATTTCGACGTGTGATTAGAATGTAGAGAGACCTCTCAAAAATCATAATTAACCAACTCTATCGCAAACTGTTTCTTGGAATATAAGACAGACGACAGACAGACAGACGGACGGACGGACGGACGGACGGACGGACGGACAGACAGACAGACAGACAGACAGACAGACAGTCAGACAGACTCGATCAGGGGTGTTTTAACTATAAATGTTGCAGTCTAGTCAGTAGCTACATTCAAGTGCCGACAGAAATTACCTTTATATAAAAAGCTATTAGACGTTCTGTGCGCCTGAACGGCAAAAGCCCTCGTCAGGTTTTCGAGAAAGAAGCCATAAGAGAGAGACACTTGCATTCAGACATCAATCAAGTCCAGTGCCCACTTTAGAGGCGTCACGGTTAACAGAATGACTGTAGGGACCGAGAGACAGTTTCTTTCCTGACATTTTCCCTGGGAAATGGCGCGTTCGTCTGCTCTGCAGACGTGATAGCACCACGAAGGTGAAAGGGTGTTTTCAGTGAATGAAGATCGAATGGTATGACTTAAAAAAAATCCCTTTGGAGTTCTTCTCTTTCCGACAGCGGTCTACTGGCGAATCTTCTGTGATTTTCTCGCTCATTTTAGATAAGAAAATAGTTATTAAAGGCGAAGAAGTGTTAAAAAAAAACTCTTAGTCATCGCTGTTAGAAGTATTTTTACTCCATTCTTCGATAATTTTCTTCTAAGGTCACACTTGTTTCAAAATAATGAAACGCCATTGGAAGTACTGAGATTTGTTGGGTGAAACAGCCGATGACGTGATTGTCAACACTGATAGGTGTGTGTGTGTGTGTGTGTGTGTGTGTGTGTGTGTGTGTGTGACAGAGAGAGAGAGAGAAAGAGAGAGAGAGAAGGGGGTGGCACCAATCTGGTGACCGAGGCCTAACAATACCTAACAGTACCTAACAGTACATATCCCTGGTAGTACCGATCCTACTCTACGGATGCGAAACGGAAATAATAATAATAATAATAATAATGAAGATTTTTATAGCGCATATTCACACTCCTAGAGAGCATGCTCTTAGCGCTTAAAAGGGGGAAGAGACATGGGTAAATGGATAGAACACGTGGGACGGAAGAATTAACAACAGTACTGGGGACAAACAGAATACAAAGATAGAAAAAAGGCGCCAAGTAACAGGAACAAAGAATATAGCGATTCTGCAGAGAAAGATGGGTAGAAAAGTAGCAAGAGCGGAAGGGGGAGAGTAAAAAGGACTAGCATTGTGTGGACTGTGTTAGGAGTAATGCTCAAGGAAGAGGTGCGTTTTCCGTGCAGATTTCAAGGATTATGTCCCTAACTTGATTTTTTTTACGATTAATAATGATTCGTACGCTATTTCCTGTATTTTTCTCTTTTCTTGTGTTAATTTGTTTTTTTAGGTAACTAGTCATACATCGCTGGTTATTAGATCCTGTCGTCGGTCATCATGACTACAATACAGTGATTTCGGCGGTTTCCATGGTAACCGTATTTAATGCACTATCCTATCAGCAAAATGATGAAAGGTTATCGGAAATGTGGGGCGCGCTGTGCGACATGCCCCTTTAGCCACTACATCCAGCTTCTATCGGATCTCATGTTTTAAATTCTCCCGCAATGACGCAGCCCATCGCTTTCTGTGAGACTTTATATCTCGCCACATACCGATCCAGGCGGAAAATACTCTCTGCACGTTTTTCATTTCTGGGTAATACAAAAATTACTTTTACTTTTTTTATTTGGTCCTTTGGGATTGAGATGTTATAGACAACATTTGAATCGGAACCAGTATTTTGTTAGATAGTATTTTGTGAGGGGGGGGGTGTACCCATATCCTCTCCCTCACTGCATTACCTTCCTCAACCCACTGCGGAGTCAGGTACCCGTTTCCGTCAGCTAGGACCACTGAGAAAAAGTTCAGGGTGGCGCATACAGGCCGGATGTGGAGGCTAATGATGTAACTAGCTGCCTGCTTCCCTAATTCACATGCACGATATTAATTCACACCTGACTTTGAAACTGTTTGCGTTTCTCAGGTGACACGCGACGACACGATGGAAAAAGAAAACTAAGCTGTCTCTTCCCGCAAGTTTTTTAAAGGCACCCCATGATCTCCACGCTCTATTCCCTTCTGTTCAATCGGCTCGGTTCCACTCTGCTCAGGGGGATCATACCCGCGACCTTTGTTCAAGCACTTAAACACGAAGTCAAGAGTACTATTCGGGTAGTGCAGGTCGTGCCAAAATTAATAATAACTTGTAGTCGTGAATGCAAATAGTACCTTTAACATTTTAATATCGTATTTGCTTTCCTTGCTTAAATGTCCTCGCTCCCGAATTAGTCCACCTAGGCTGGTGAATATAGAACTACATGCCCTCTGGGATAAATAAAGTTTTATTGTATAGTCTAACAGTAATCTATAGGCTGGGAGATAGAAGCAGGGGCGCACCGTGGTCTCTAGGATCAAAGGACAAAAACCGAAGACACAAACTGACAAGCGGAAGGACTCACAAGAACAACTCTTCGGGAGTGCGGACGCACCGACACATCGTAAGACGTTGGACGGCAGCCTTACACCACACACAGATGGCGCAGACACACAAGTACGCTCCGGGCACCTTTGAATGACACAGGTGTGACAAGGCCAAACAACGGGTGACGGTTGGCACGCATGATCGATCAAGATAAACCGAGCTTTGTGTGTGTTTAGGAGACAGGTGGAGATGCACACTCATGCCTAAGCAAACTTTAAAAAAATAAACTAAAAAAATTAATCAGGCCAGTCCCAAGGTCACCGTCAAGAAAATGTAATTAAACTTTGTCCCGTAAATGCATTTTGTAACGTAAAATTGTCACGTGATCCCATTTTAACATGTAATTTCGTCGTCATGTTATTTCCCTCTGGAGTAGTGGCATCTGTCTACACGGCTGGCCAAGCTCGTCGCAATGCAGCTTTAGTCCATGACTTGTGTTATACAGGACTTTGATTATATCCTGCCTTATAGTCACTAGAGAATGAAAGTTTTATTCTTGTCTATATCGAGCTCTTGCCATCAGGGTTCATTTTCTGGGATTAGTTTTTTTTTTCGTTTTCACGTCTGGGATAATGATCCCTGTAGGACAAAGCCTTCGTCGTGAGAGACAACCCTTAGTGTCGCCAGTCTGGACATAGATCACAGACAACGTTGTCTTCACATTTAAATGAACTGAAATTAGCCTCTAGAGCAGACTAGGTATTCGTTACATTAAAGGTCAGGATGGTGGTAGCATGCATTTATATTGACATGCTGACGACACGAACTCGTATTCTTAGAACACTTGAAATTAATGATCAGAGAGGGAAAAAGATGTCGCAACGATGGTGAATATTGGAGCAGGTTCCTCATTTTGTCGCTTCTAATGGTGTGGGTAACAGTGGCGTTTATAAATAAACGTCCATCCTGTTTAAAGCACTTCTACATGTAACACGACTTACATTCTTGTCACAAGAGAATCAAATGATAAATGACGATGGCTTCATTTTTTGTTAAAAAAAAGATTTGTAGGTATATTCTGAAACTTATTTCTTCTTACTCTTCCCTATTACATGTGTGTGTGTGTGTGTGTGTGTGTGTGTGTGTGTGTGTGTGTGTGTGTGTCCAAATTCCAAGCACGGGGTATATGCCATGGTGACTACAAGAAGTACGATCGATGCCATGTGAGTCGTTTTGCAGCACCGCTGATATTAAGGAACTAAAGGGATAGAAACTAATGATTGGTGCAAGATACTATTCCTTCAAATCTGAGTGAATACCTTTCTTGCCTTCTCGAGATACATGTTGACAAACCTGTCCGCAAAAAAAGTCATCAACACCAATGCCAGGTTTGTGTGTATGTTTAAGCTGTGAAGGCTTCAACTAATGGAGAACTTAAATCGTATGTTAAGTAAGCGAGTACTAACGTGACATCACGAGTTTTACCTCTTTAGGTGCCTTGTGATGCTTGCACGAGTACATCTTAAGAATAGAGGAGATTTCGGGGAAATGGTACCTTGTAGTGATCAGGAAGAAAGTGCTTTCCACTAGACCTTTAAGATCGCACCTATGCGACATCGCGTTAAAATAATCGTGGACAGCAGCGCTCGGCAGGGGAAGAGAGGATGGTGATTAGAACAGAACCCCCGCCAACTGCAGATGGGAACCTTTCAATGACTTTTGCCTTTTCTCTGACCTCGCATGCGGTGGAACGTTGGGTTGTGTGAGTACACCACACTGCGTAAACACTCTTGTGACCTTTTCCACACATACACACGGTCGCACACGCACGCACGCATGTAGTGGTGCACCTTCCAGCGCCCACCAATTTTCCTGAAATAGAAGACGGTAACAAATTTTCGATCTCATGCTGAGGCAGGCAGTGAGGGCTCTTGTGAGGTCGCTGAATTTATTTCTTCTCTCTTCAGTTCCTGCCTGGAATGGAAAATCGGGATTTCGCCATCACGTAACACGGAGCTCCCTGATGCAGTTTTGTGGTGTGAGATAGCTGAGTTTTAGCGCTGGTTCATGAGTTGAATTCTTTTCTGACTTGTGTCGTCTTCTCCTTCTGTAACGTTTTCTTTTTCTTCGTTCGTTTGGTTCATTCCTCCCTCAGTCCTTCTCTCCTTTCTTTGTTTTTTTGTACTTTTTATCGTTGTTTTTTTCGTTCATACGTTTGCTTCTCATTTTGTCTTGTTTTTTTTACCCATTAAACTTCCTTATATGTGCTGATATACTGACATTGAAGTTTGAGTAAGTGAGTGAGTGAGTGAGTGACTCAAAGAGAGAAAATGGTTTGGAGAAAACAGAGGAAGTTGAAGGTATGCGACCAGAAAATCTGAGCGTATTTGTCCATTTTCATTCTGTGTTGCTCCGGAAATAACCTTGCGTGACGTGCAGTAATCGTCCGCCTATTTTCTACTTCCCAGTAATATGACAGGTAGAAATGTTGCGATGCTAACGTGTTCTTCCTTTACAGTTAACACGCATATCTGCGCTGTATGTCAGCGTGTGAGAGCGTGTGTAGGTGTACAGGCGATCACACGATAACATGTGGATGGCTACACAAAACATCAAGAAAAATATTTATCTGAAAAAAACCGTCCATCACCATCTCCTCATTATTTTTTAAAGATCTAACTTTTCTCTTGCCAGTGCATCATTCAGGACTAACGTCAATCGAAAGGCCGTCAAAAGAGGGCCCGTAATTCACGAGAACGTCATCCAGTTACCTCCTCTTGCCAAAACATTTTGTTAGGATCGCAAGCGGCACTTCCATGACGAAGCGCTTCGTGATATTCAAATAACCAGGCTGATGGAAGGGAGGGAAACTTAATTTCCGGATTAAGCTGACAAGATTCCCTGGCTTTTTTTTTGGGGGGGGGGGAGGAGGACGACGAAGATGCGGCTGACAGACAGAAGACGGACAAAGAAAGACCAGCTTCAATGGAAAAGCCTGAATAGCTCTACTAAAATAAAAATGTACATCTCTGAAGTGTTTCTACGGGTGCCCACAGTAGGGTAAAGCTTATGGTATATAGGCTTTAATGGTTACCGCATTTCTCCAGAAGAGAAGCTCCCAGCCCTTACATTCAGTCTCTTTTGCATTCCGAGACTGGCCCATCCAACAGATGGCCACCTGATTTCTCAGGGATGATTGAAATGTCCGTGGTTAGAGATACAATAAGCTACGCACAGACTAATATTATACCCAAATATTATTTTGGTAATGCGTTCAACGTGATTTGTTACAATGGTTAAAAAAAATTATCTCTCTTTCTGTATTCTATTCTTTGTCATTTGCTCAATCTTTCTCATTATCCACCTTCATCCTTTTGCTCTCTCATTCTTTCTTCTTCACTATGTTTATTTTTTCTCTTTCCTTTTCGCTCACTCTGTGACTTATTTTTTCCTCTTTGCGAACCCGTGTTTGCGGAGGGTTATGTGACTAAGATGACAGTAATCAACCTGGAAGATGTAAAGAGAGACAAATGATGTTAATAGAGAACTGCAGTTTGGGAGACACCAAGGAAACTTCAGCAGCCCTTCGTCCAAACACCTGCTTACGTCACCGCTCATCATCAATAACCGCGCGTGCTGCCTGTGCTCTTGACGTCATGGAGCAGACACCATTCATCAAACTGTCCTCTGACGTCATCGAGCGGCCATGATTTATCAAGCTTACCCACGGCCTCTTGTCAGTCCTCCTGCTGGTACTGGCAGTCGTGGCAGACCTCAATGGCGTGCGTCGTGAGCCGAATCGTAGTCTTACCTTATGCAAAGACCCCGAGATCTCTCTTATACGGCTTGGCGGCAGGCAATGCGCAGTCCAATGCGCGGGGAACTACCAAGGTCAATGGTCAATTGGTCTGCATTGAGGTTGGAGTCAGACTTCACTCGCACATATTTCACTTGAATTTCAAATTTATTAAAGTAGATAAGGGGCAAATAGTTCAATATGGTATCAAATCCCTCAATCTATAGTATCGATATTTTTAGAGCGATAACTTAAATAAATATTAGGAAAGGCACTCGGCGTAGCGTCCAATGCGCTGGCGGACCAGATCAAAGGGCAGCGGGTAAAACACAAACTGTTTCTATTAAGGTGAGATAAATATTGCGCCCTCTCTCTGGCACCATTTAACTTATGTCGCTGTGAGATTTTTTTTGTTTTGAGCCAAGAGTAACATATTTTATAATGCAAGATAAACTTTAAAATATAAGATGGTCTAGATGAAAATACACGAATCAAACTCGACATCCTTTGTGTAAACAAAAGTAGAACATCTTCTAAACAGGGTCAATCTGCATAGTCATAAATCACAGAGCAACCAAACCAACGAACACACACACACACACACACACACACACACACACACACACACACACACACACATTCGCTATGAGCTGTTTGATGCACAGTAACTATATTATTATTCACATTGTTCATAAAGAAAACATACAGGACCGCTAAGTAGGAACAAATTCCTGACTGACTGGTAACAGACTGGCTAACATTGATTTTTTCTCAAAGGCTTAAATTTTACCAATATATGCCTGCGTGTGTACACATGCGTGCGACTGGAGACCTGGACGGATGACGGTACCCCTCACTTCTGTACACCTGCATTTCGTTTTCATAAGCAATGCAGTTACCTTGTCAAGAGCAAAATTAAAATGATCTTAATGCCTCATCACTTGCAATATGAGAGATGGATCAATGACCTAAAAATTAGTTTTTAATATCGTTAACAGGTCTTTCGTAATAGCGATTTAAACGCCGTCTCAACGTAAAAATCAATAAGCGAGAAAATTAGAACTGCCAACCAGGAAACTGCACTTTTTTCATATTTTTCTTCTCCTTTCCCCTTCTTCATTTCTTCGCAAGCTGCCAAGCCGATAAAAAAATAAAGCAAATCGAAGAAAGTACGAGGGACTTAGAAAAGAGTTCAATTTGTTGTAACTGCTGAGATGTTAAGAACAATTTTAGCTAAATACTGCACTAGGGAACCGCAGGGGACTAAATTTTTACTTACTTGCCCCCTTCCTTTATCACGGCGCGAATTATTTTCAAGTGCACTTTCGATCTATTTACAATGTAGGAACGCTGTAATGAACCACTCTCTCTCTCTCACACACACACACACACACACACACACACACACACACACACACACACACACACACACACACACACACACACAAAACTGCTGAATTAAAGCGCATGATCGTGGTAAAATACTCGCAGGTTGCTTCTATAACGCAGCGGTCGCGAGTCTCGCGTTGTCACGCTAAACCTTCGTTAGCGCGAGACTTTCTGCCTGCGCCAGACCACATTGAAGCGGATGGCGAAGGTCGATATTGGCTTGTTCACGCAAAACGTCTTGGAAAAGAAAAGAGCCGCATGTCCCGAAAGTAACACCGATCGTGTTTGACTTCAATCGCCGGCATCCAGGCAGATCGGGTCCAGACCTCGTCAGCTGCAGCTGCCGATGGTCTAGAAAGTTCTAAGTGGAATTAGCCGTTTGCGCACTGCTGGGAGCCAGTCAACCGTGTCGTTCAATTCAATCTTTTGTTTTCAGGCGGCGTGCGGCACTTTGAGCTTACGCAGACCCACGCTCTGTAGGGGCTCAATATTATGTCAATTGATTTCCTTTCCTGGGGTCGCGTCAGCATGTTGCGAGCCCCAAGCATGTCCCGACAAGGTTCACAAAAGATTCTGTTTGCTGGTGTGGTTGTCAAGGTCCCGTGTTTCATTACCATGACGACTGATTCGTGGCTGCTAACTCGAAACGATGTTTCCTTACCTGATAACGCTCGTGTGATCCCACAAACAATTGTCAAGTGTAAGTGTAATTATGTTAGACTTGGGTAATGCAATTTATTTTCACCACCACCTAGGTCAAGTAATATAAACATGATAATAAGCAAGTGATCTCAAACAGCTGCTAAATATAACTGATTATGCTATGCTGCTGGATCATGTATTTTATCTTCAGTTCATCAGGAGAAGTACTACTTCACAATAAGGATTGTTTGTGATCCCAACCAGTTCTCCCCCAAAATATAAGTATTTTAAGTTATGCTTAACAGTTACTTAGTTAACGTGCTTTATTTCCAAACTGACCTATGCTACAGACTTTTTCTCGTTTCAGTTGATCAGTTCCATCTCCCCTTATGAGAAATATAAACACTAAGCAAAGGCAAACATTCTAATTTTTTTAAACCTATCAAAGATTTTGCAGGATTAGGTATCACAAACGTCATCTGTGAATCAATATCGAAATGTTTTCATGTCGTGGGCAAACTAAGAAGAGAGGTACACTTAAAAAGGAATATTAAATCGAACAGACTTAATTATGAAACGGAAAAAAACTTTCAACAATGGAGAATGCACCCAGATCAAGACGCGAAGTGGAGGAACTTCATTCCCCCCAATCGCACCTATTTTTAGCGATGGAAACTCGCCAATCGCAGTCGTTCAGGAGTCTTTGACCAATCAACGTGGGTCACTGGCTCTTGTCAAGTACATCTGGTCGCGGAAGCTCGACAGCCATATTTATTTCATATAATCGTTGCTGAAATGATCAATTCAAAAGACTGTTACAAAGGTGAAGACTTTAGAGGAAAAGTGGAAGTAAACCAGAAAGGTCTAGATTCTGTGTTCCTCTCCATCACCGCCTGCATACGCGTACAGACAAACGAATCGTTTTGTCGTTCATATTTAGTACGTGTGAAGTACACACTGCAAAACAAAGTCCGTTGTGTTTGACATAAAGTACCTTGTCCTACAAATAAAGTAAATGTAGCACACCTCAGACCACTTGTCCTTCACATGAGCTACATAACTTTGTCATGTTGTCTTTCAGGTAACACACTTCAAACATTTTGTCCATTAAATAAACTACACGTAAGACATTAATTACAATTTCAATTATGTTTGTTTCACCGTAACTACATGTAACACAACTTCAGACCATTACTGCTTTACGTAAACTAAATCATGTTGTCTTTCGCCTGAACTAAATGTAACACTTTTCAAACCTCTATTGCCTTGTAGCGGATTGAAATCTCCCGGCGGATCTAAACCTCTGGGTATAGTCTGTGCATGCGCATAAAGCGAAAGTTCACTACCGCTCGGAAAGGTTATTTCCTGTATGTTCAAACGTCTGGTTATGGAGCTTTCAATCCGTTTTACTGTGTTACCAAACATCTAGCCATGATGCGCATGCGTCACTTAAATGGCCACGCATGCGCAGACTATACCCAGAAGTTAAGACCCGCCCGGATGTTTCGATGCGCTACAGCTTCACGCAAACTGCATATAACACACTTTAATCCGTGTGTTTCGCCTTTACACGTAACACACTTCACGCCTTTGGCTCTTGAATATTAACAACGTGTTACACAATTCAAGCCTTTGGTTGTAACATCAACTAGATGTTACATATTTAAACTCGGTTAGTATACCCATTAACTAACCTGTTACACATTACAAGCCCGCTGGGTTTTGTTTTCTTTTTTTTTCTTTTACATTTACAGCGTGTTGCATGCAAAAGTACGAGACCGCTGCTTTTCACAAATATCGAAAACTAAAGGCCTATTCTCACGCTGCAATATACCGCACTTAGCAGGGTTAGCAGGCCCTGGTAGGACCTTTCCGAGTTTTGCACACGGCTGGGTGGGGGCTTTACATCGAGGTTTTCACGGATAGGACGCGATTCTATTTTCTTGCAGAGCCTGACCTACATTACATGGCTGTAGCCAATCGGAATGCTTGAACACAGTCCGCTCCCTTTTACCTCCAAATTAAGAAATGGCGATGTGGTCAGAGGAAAGGTGTACGAGTAGGATTTGTATGTGGGAAAACTACCTGTGTCTGTTCGACACTGCCAGACCAGAGTATCTCAACCGAGATAAGGCCAAGAATGCCTGAATTGAAATTGCTGGTGCTCTGGGCAGCCTCCATCAGATATAAAAGTTCTTCAAACGTTGCAGACGACATTCGCAAAAAGCGTCTGCATTCTATCGAGTCTTCCGAAGATATTTCTTTTAGAGGACATGAAAATAAGGCATCTAAGCGACTCCTTCGCACTACCCACCCCTTACCCACATCTTTTTTTTTCTTCTTTTCTCTCTGCCTACTTCATCAGACAATGTTATTAACGTAGCAGCAGTAGCTTCCGAAAAGTATCTGATTGTCTGCCATTTTGTCGACTACTCACAATGCGCTGCGCGGATGACGTCACCTAGCAGGACACTAGCGAGTGGCCTTGCTACGTGAGAGTAGAACGGTGCCTAGCAGGCAAAATCTTGTACGTGCAAACCCTGAAAACATTGCAGCGTGAGAATAGGCCTTAAGGCAATGCTGAATGGTGACCTTTTCTTCGTGCCACACAGATGAAGAATCCCCGGTGCCAATCGTTGTGGAAGTCATTCTTTTTACCTCGGGTGTGTGTTGCAGGCATTGCTGCTTTTCTCAGACTCGCAATGAAAATCGACTTTCTACCTGGGCTCGTGTTCTGCACCAATAGATCTTCCTCGTCTCTCTCCTCCACCACTCACTCTATCTATTTTTTTTCGCCGTCCCTCTTCTGTCAATGACATCATAACATATTTTGAAAGGGCTATGATATCATTAGTCGCCAGTGAGTCCCATTCTCCAAGATATGTAATGGAGACGTTGATAAAAAGTGTTTCGTGGTTTCAAGTTACCCCAAATCTGTCGAAAAATAATTAGAGATCTAAATTAAGAAGGATCAGAAGGTTTATTTCGTTATAGATTCTTCATCCGATCGGGTTGGCGTTAGCCATTAAGATGGCGGACCGAGCTGTCTCGGCGACAACATGCTCCTTGGTCTCGGAAATCACAAACCATACGAATCGAAACTCTGATACTTTGTATAGCAATTTATCGCCAAGAGCTCAGAAAGATTTGCGTCAACGATGCTGACAATACTTCAAAGTTATGAAGTTAAAATAATTTTATTAAGTAACAAAATTACTAAGGGGGCATAACTGGCTTAGACTGCAGAGTCAAGGGAACTAGCGGACAACAAACTCCATGTTAACTGGTCCATGAGACGATAAATTTCAGTTTTATTCTAGCGAGGACCTCAAGCACCGAGGATCACTGGAAAAATCCACTGACCACAATAAACAGTACATCACGAAAACTATTGCGTGCGTGCGAGCGTGCGTGTGTGCTCACGCGCACAAGTGAATGTGACGGCAAGAGAGAGAGAGAGAGAAATAAAACAACTCAGAAATGGCAGACTAACGTTGTGCATCCTTGATCATCAAAAGAGAGAAGATCTAGCTGTCTGTCTCTGAGTTATGATGTTCAAACGAAACACTGGTGCAATTAATGTAAAAAGGAAAAACACCCTCTCATCACATAGTTTTTAGAAAACTGTAAGGTCATCCCCACAAAGAACGTACAGCCTTTAAAAAATCGCATTAAAATATATTATGCAATATAAGAAAAACGAAAGCAGTTTTTCTTAGCAGTTCTTACATGAAATTATAATCGGTGTTTCCTTTTAAGGATTGTTGCTTTCTTTTTATTCTTATTGTTCAGCTGCAACTTCATCCATCTTCCTGTCGCTTATTTCTTTTAACTGCTTTTTTTCTTTTATCTATATTTCTTTTTTTAAGAAAAGTATGGATTTTCTAGACTGTACCACTGATTAGCTTGTCGAGTATAGCCTTTAAAAAGAAGTCGCATTAAAATAAATACTTCTTATACAACATAAGAAACAAAAAAATCTGTCTTTTTCTAGCAACTTTATGCAAGAAGTTAATTAGCTTGTCAGGTTTATCCAAGCCTTAATTTGCGGCTGATGGAGAAAGTTGCGCTAAAAATAGTTATTCAATGGCGTCGTTGTGACGCAGAGCGCATCCCCCACATCCCCGTTCTGTCGTCAACGGCCATCTCCGGTTCAGTTGAAGGGCTTCCTGGACGTTGCTGACGTCACAAGGCGAGCACTGGACCCCAGACGCTGGCTGTCAATCTCCGATAAAGTGTTTTGGAATCTTCTCGTATCGGGTGGTACCAGACGACACGTTACGTCATAACAGGTAACATGTTGCTGGTGCTAAAGACACTGTTCTAAAAATAGTCTTCTGCCCACCCTTTTCATGTCGAGCTGATGAAAGAATGGGTCTGCGAGCGATAACTCGTTTTTCATCCTCGCTTCTTCTAAGTGTGTTTGCCTAACTCAGTCTATATTGTTTTCCCTTCTGCGTTTGCCATTTCTCTCTACTCGAGTTAATCATTCGCTTCTTCTTCTCGTTTTCTAAAAAGCTTCTCTTTTTATCAGTGTTTGCTTGCTTCAGTTTCTGTCTGCTTGCTGGTTCTCTCTGTCACTCAAATGCGAACTCTGTCTCTCTCTCACACACACACACACACACACACACACACACACACACACACACACACACACGCACGCACACACACACACACGCACACACACACACAGAGTCTCTTTCTCTCTCTCTCCTACTCAACCAAACTCCCACCTTTTCCTTGTTCACACTTCATTGTTGCCCAGACCCTTGTTCGCCTGCCACGCTTTCAAACCACCGGTCGGACAAATCGATGCAACTGGCCTCACAAACACGTCGCTTCGCGGAGTCAAAACAACCCCGGCGGCTCGCCTTTGAAGGTGAGAAAAAAGTTCCACGCATTCGAGCGAAGCGGCCGCAAAACAGGTTGTACGTGATGTAACAATCACAGCCCATAAGGCTAACCGCTTGCAGGCGAAACGTCATCGAACCCGTTGCCCAGGTAGCCAATCAGTCCTGGCCTGTCGGCAAGAAACATTTTAACTGTCCTCGCAGTCTGCGCATGCGCGCTGTGATTAAGCCTGCGCTGATCAACGAGTATGCAACGTGTCCTTCACGCCCCCATGCACGGCTCTTTCCGTATAAACACTCATGTATGTTCGGTGCTGTGTGCTTTTTAACAGCAAGTAAAAGAGAAGAAGAATGGAAGGAAAAGAGAGAATGTGTGTGTGTGTGTGTGTGTGTGTGTGTGTGTGTGTGTGTGTGTGTGTGTGTGAGAGAGAGAGAGAGAGAGAGAGAGAGAGAGACATTGCAGATTACATTCTCCATTAAATCTGACAGTAATATTTACTTCGATTTCGGGAATTCACCTTTTCCCGTTCCTACTGTCTGCGAACAGCCCTACATTCACTAGTCAAGGCCGACGCCAGTCCTACTTTTTTTTTTTCCTCGGCAAATCGAGACTGAAAAAAACCCCGATCAAGCAGTTTGTTTGTTCTCTGATCTACATGCATACACACGGAGTTACGCGCAGATTTAAATGAACTGAATTTTAGAAAAATGCAAATTGTTGTCTTCTAAAATTACTGCCTTTATAAATTAATAATTTTCTGTTCGCTATTATGGTTTCAGACAAGTGTCTACTTAAAGTACGCGTTTTGTTATGGGGAGTTGTTATTATTATTATTTGTTGTCTTTTGTGATGTCTACATTAATCATGAGAAATATGTTGAAAAATATTCTGACGGGATTCTTTTCTTTCTTCGATGGTCCATGAGGCCAGGTGTACAGCACGCCGTTAGCTAAGCAGAGCATGAAATGTTTTTATACTCCCTAGGCCTGCTTTTCCAGCTGTGATTTTATTGTCCATTTTCGATTTGTCACTCATTTGAGTCAAGATTATTCCTATATTTAGGCAATGTAGTAAACCGTGAAACACTTGTACTCTCGATGTTCCATAATGTGACGGGCTGATATTTCTGATTACCACAAAGTTTCGAGTAAAGGGAAGATAAAAGCAACAATTGCATCTCGTTCTCTCTCTCTTTACCACCCTCCCTACTTTGTCCTTTTCCTCCTTCATCATTACCATCTTCCGGGTGCCCACACGAATTTACATTTTCAAATAAATGCCTGCATTTTAAAAATCAGTATTTGCGTATATACGTTTTCTACGACAGAATATCAAGCAAACAATTTCATGGATGTTGTGATTTTTCTGTCATGGAGACTAGAGCTGGATTGTAATTCATAAAGTGAATTAGGAACATCAGCTTTCAGCGTATTTGTGTCCGGTCTGTGTAAGTCAAACTAACGTGTTACTAGACAGGAATTTTTAGTCAGAGATACATGCACTAGAAATGTGACTGCTTAAATCCTGTTAGAGGTTTGCCGCTTCAGGAACGAGAAAAGAAATTATGGAAAACGAGACAAGTTACTGTCACGTGCACATGAAGTAGATTGAAATTATTTGAGTAAAGTTTGTGATGTCCATTTTAACGTGAGTGGATAGAATATTTCATGCATCTTTTAGCGATCGGGGAAGTAAGTCTGGGCCTGTTTCAAGAATCAACCGTCAGACATTCCTTTAACCCACACACAAACACCCACCCACCCACCAACCAACCAACCAACCAACCAACCAACCAACCAACCAACCAACCAACCAACCAACCAACCAACCAACCAACCAACCAACCAACCAACCAACCAACCAACCAACTAACCAACTTGCAAACCAGCCTTGGAGCCTCCGTCACCTACTTATTAATAAATATACGTGTTCGCCATTCAGCACACCAGTGCCATTCCTTGCACGACCCTAAGCAGGACCATCCTATTTGCTGTCTTTTGATGAGGTTATAAGGTCGATAAGGCCGTCTGATTAGTTGATTCACGTCCGTCCGAGGCTCTGACGAGCGTCCTTATGTTCCATAACTGACGGAAATGTTGTCGGAGAGGATTTCATCTAAGGTCTATATGGACAGACTCAGCTTATTAGAGCCAGCTCCATAAACGCCGAGAAAAGAACAGATAACCCTTCCTGTTCAACATCTGGAAACGGTGGAAACAAAAGATGTTCAGGAAGTGCGGATAATCGCTATTCAATATCTCTACAATGGTGACTCATACAATTATCAGTTTCCAGTTTCTTCTTCCCCTATTTCTCTCTCTCTCTCTCCCCCCTTTCCAGCTTCTTTTCTTTCTACACTCACTCACTCACTCACTCACTCACTCACTCACTCACTCACTCACTCACTCACAAGAGAACACAGCAGATTTATTTTCATCGGTCAGCCTGTGCTCTAAAGGCCGTTGACGCCAAATTCGCTAAAAGTTCAGGTCAGGAAAAAAACACCCTAGCGTCCTAGGTGTGACGGCTATTGTTCTGAAACCTCTTTTCTATATGAACTGATCACATTTTGGTGAAAGCCCCGCCCTCCCCCCCCCAAAAAAAAAGTGTTGCTTGGTTTGCTCATAGCAACACATGCACTTAGCTCATTGCGAACTGAACCCTCTACAGCTGTTACCGTTGTCGGTATCACACGGGCGCAAGGAGAGATCAGTCTCAAAGAAACTGCAGTCCACACACACACACACACACAAAACCCCGTCACACAGCAAATCTCGTGGTTTTCCCGTCTGGATAAAAATTTCCTGAAGTAATTTAAAGTCTAATACAATGACACGAACAGTGCCCTATGCGTGATAAATCCAATGACAGTTCGACACACAAAAGTTTTCCCCGCTCCATCAAGCATTTTATTGATGAACTCTGAAGTTATATTTTGAACATCTACTTTTTCGCATCACAGATACTGCCAAATGTACCTTCAGATATTTCACCCCTCCCCTACAAGTTTGGTCAACTGTAAATGTCCCCGAATCTGAGTTTGCAGTCAAACATCAAAATGCCGACGAAAAAGCGAGATAACTGGTATTTTACGCCGAACCAGCACCTAAGGCTATATCACGGCAAGGCAGCCAGCCCTGTAAAAAAAAATTCCACATGCAGAGAAAGAACACAATTCCCGAGACGAGATCTGAACCCAGGACAGGCAACCTTCACTGTATTGGTGCCATGCTCTAGCCGCTGCGCCACCGGACCGCTCCCGACCAAGAAAAACTTTCAACAAACGAACATAAAAATAAAAATAAAAAGCAATGCCATTAGAGATAAAATTTCTTGCAAAGCGAATGCTGGAGGTCCCGTTAGGACGTTAATGTCGTGGTCGTCTTCATATAATCTTATGCAAATAAAGCAGTGAGGCTCGGGCGTTTATAGGGAACGGACTTCATCTTTTTATATCGTTTAGTTGTAGTCTTTAAATCCGGTTGCCAGCGATTTTCATATTGTCGACTTTTAATTTCATTTTGTAATCTTCTTTTTTCTGTTTTGTTGCGTTACTTGTCCCTGGGTAGTAATCTTGTAAATGTGTGCAGTTTAGTCCCAGTGAGAAGAGGGATGATTTAAAGGATTGTACCTGCATGCCACTTACTCTTTGGCATGCGTATTGTCCCCTTGCCTTTATATTGAGTTTGATGTGCTTCGGATTCAGCTCTAGTAATTAGTGGAGATAAATGCTATGGAAAAGTTCTTGTTCGTATTACATTTGCATGATGCACGAGTGCATGGCATTCATTTTGACGGAGAAAAGTTAGAAATAGTCTGTGAGTAGGGCGAAAGAGAGAGGGAGGGATAGAGGAGAGATAGCGATCAAAATAAAGATCAAAAGACAGAAAGAGTTTTGTAAAAAAAATCCAAAAAGGACAATGAATGAATAAATAAATTAAAAGAAGAAACGAAAGAGGGGAGAAAGACAAAAGAACAGACGGGTATGTTTTGGATGGCTGTTCGTAACCCCCAGAATGTGTAAGCCAAACATTCTACGCCTTGGTAAAAATTTCGGTGATCATGGTGGGTAGGTGGGTGCGTGCGTGGCTTTGAGTGCGGGCGTTAATGCGTGCGTGAGAGTGAGTGAGACGTTATTAGATTATGAGGGCAAGAATTTACAAGATTTTGAGCATGATAGATAACGATGAACATTATCTGAAGATAGTTAACCATGATGGAGAGAACATACTTGTGAATGAAGACTGAAGTGGCCAAGCTCATCAAAACTAACCTTTATCAGCAAGATATTTCTCTAACATTCATACGAAATGCATTTTAACAACTGGTCTAATGTGCTGCAGTTTTTTTCATTCATGTATAAGGAACTATATGTATCAAAATAGTTTCAGTGTTATACAAGTTAAGTTACAAAATAATAAAGAAATTCTAAAAACTCTTATAAATGAATATAACCTGTATCTTTGAATAACGCAAACTGTCTGAAATAATTAGGCAAAAAACCTCTTCCTTTTTTGCTAGAACTCCATTAATCTAAAAATCGTTTGTTTATGGGGGAAAAAAAGAACGACGGAAAATAAAAGATGGATCGACCTTTACAAGTCGGTCTACAATGTTTCGAGCTCAAGCTCCTGGCGGGGAGACGCTCTGTGTCCTGACCTTCTGTCGAGGGCCGACCTGATGATGATAAAACGCTGCCCGCGAGCTGTATTGACCAGGTCGAGTAACAGGTCGAGATGGCTGCCGTCCCCTCCCCCCCCAACCCTCCGCGAATTGCATTAGACTCTACTAATGTTGTTTTGACTGTCGGCAGTTCTAGGGCAGCGAGCAGACGTGACCAAACAATATGGCGACATAAAAGGATGGTGAGCCTTCTGAGCACTGTTTCCACAACTGCTTTCGTTACAAGGAGCTTCTTTCCCCCCTTCTTTACATCCTTCAGGCGATAAAAACTCATGGAAACACTTTCGAAGCTGCTCTATTTTAATGTTGGAGTGGTTGACGACTGAATATACATGTTGTTCTTTTTTTTTTTTTTTGCTGTTGATATTTTTTAGCACTAACATAAGAACCAGACTGAAGTGGCTGAGTGAGTTATTTGTTAGGAGTAAATCTCCAGTACCAGCGTGTCCCTTTAAATAGATCAGGTACTGTCACGTGCACATGAAGTAGATCGATTTTGGTCCTTTTGTTCTTTAAAAGTAAAAATAACAAAGCAGTTGACACAAAAGAAACAAATATTTACGAAATTACCTTCAGCTGTTAAACACTGCTCAGCGTTAAAGATAAACCAACTGGTAACACAAGCTGCTTTTCCTAGAACCGATCCTATTTAACCACTCAATCATTTCTCCTCATAAATCGGTCATATGGAGATGGACGCCTTGTTCACAGACAAAGTTATATCATTTTCTTCAGTATACGACTACATAATAATAAATATATAAGATAAGACTTGCAAGTAAGTACTAGAGTACTATGTGGCGTCATGAAATAAATAAAAATAGTTGTCGAGATATTGCACAATTGTTTTTGTCTTCAGTGAGTCATTTTAAATGTTTAAGAAGAGGCTGCACAAACCTGGATTAGTCCATATCATTATATCTTACATTTCACGAGCGCGGTTACCTGGGCTTGCCAGGCCTGATTTCTGTCGCTAACTTTTCCAGCGACTGCTGTGTAGCACCAGAAATCAATCCGAGCCAAACTGGGTACACGGCTGATGAAAAAAAACAACATTTTCCAGAGCAGCACACACATTAACAAAGTTGACGACCTTCTGGCAGACGACACGAACAATTCTGTCAAATTGCGTAAGGATGTGACAAACGATGGATTTTTGCATAATTCTCAGCCACAATAATAGTAATATATAATCATGCAACCACACACACACACACACACACACACACACACACACACACACACACACACACACACACACAAGCACACCGCCACCCCTTTCTTTACATATAACCTATTTAATATTTTTATCTTATATGACACACACGTATATTCTTATATTTTATATTATACATACCTGCGTACACACATGCACATAAACATACATCGATGCATGCATACGTACGTTTAGACAGACAGATGGACAGAAAGAGATAGTTTCTGTGGGTACTCCAGCATCAACCAGAGTTGTCATCTTGAGGAAACAGCACAATGAGAAGTTGCACAGACAGCTACATACAAAACAAAACAAAACAAATCACACTAGAGAGCAATAGGAGGGAGAGGGAGAGAAAGAGAACGTCTGCTCGTATTCTCCAGTCGCAGAAATCCATTCAACAAATCTGAGTCAATGCAATCGAACACCCGTCCTACGCAAAGTTCCTGACCCCTGTTAAAGTGCGGCGTCTTCCACTGACAAAAGTTTTTGACCGGAGAAGAAAGTGTGGGCCCCTCCCTGTCTCTCATTACTTCCTTTTATCGCACTTTCATCGTTGCTTTCCGCTTGCCTGCCTATCTGCTTGCGTATGTGTATACCTGTATACATAAACAGTATCAACTCGCTTGCCTGGTGATGTCCTCCTGCCTGCCTGTGTCTTCCTGCATGTTATTGCGATCAAAACAAAAACAAAACAAAAATTTCTGATTGATGTCTCACTACATCTCTCTCTCATAAGCATATATATATATATATATCGCTCACCATAACTCCATTTAAAAACAATAGTAATAATCCTGGAGTTTAGAAGTTAAGGAGAAATATGTCATATTATGTGCTTTGACATGTCTGAGCTCGCTGATGACATGATGGCGATCTTTGCACAGAGAAGCCCTCTGCTAGAAAGTTTAATCATTTACGTGACTAAGTCAGCGCTGCATGGCATGTTCTGATAGTCTTCAGATTCTCTTCACATCCTTCTTTTTGAGACCGAAAATTATCAGTTTAAATCCATATAAATGCGCACGTTCGCTATTATTTAACAGTACTGTGAGACTTTATGCTTAGATAGTGCTTTGGGAAGAAGAAGAGACCAGATGGATGAAAGACCAGGACGCACAATTTTCGTACTGTTATATGAAACATCCTGTCTCTGATTCGATTTAGCACCTTTCTTTGGCTGGCTGGTTGTCCCAATCTGTGTCCTTGATTCGCTGCGATTAGAGACTGTAATTTGCTATTTTGAATTTGTATCCTTTTTTAATTTTTTCTTTCTTTCATTCCTCCTTTCTTTCCCCCTTTTCTCCTTTCTTTTGTCGTGCTGCAGTGTATTGCCCTACATCAATCTAGGTGATTCCCCTCTCCCTAGATTTTTTTTATAGTTTTCCCCACCGTTGTTTTCCTCCCATCACCTGCAGCGTTGCTGCCTGCGCACTGCTCACTGCCTGTGTTTTGGACTGCAGGCTTAACTGTGTAAGGCTTTAGCAATCTCTCAGACTGACAGACCAAACGATTGATCAGAATTAAATCTTCTTGCGTGGAACTGTAGAGTAGATGTCGATGAGATTAATTTGTTTTCGACGGACCCTATCCCCAAGAGTGCCCATGGTGCATGCGTCCACATGATCAAACAGCGGAGGCACGCTGGCAATATCGGGAGGTATTGACTCAGATCAAGAGATGCGTTATTGACAAACCTGTTGTGGTGCAGAGGGCAGACAAAACTAGGTCCAGACATGCAAGGCCATCGGTGTGAGCGTATCCACTACTAAATATTGTAGGTATTTTCCCATACATATGTATACACAGGCTTCACTATGAAGACAAATAGCATGAAACGAACACGTCCACACACCCACCAACCTTTTCCACCCACATGGATTTACTGACTCGTGCATTTATAGACACAGAGATAGCAAATGAAACAATCTCTTAATTTTTTTCACTATGACGATACTTTATGTGCATGCGAAAATACGTCCAATAAATGCGTGGTCGGATGTAGGCAGACACATGCACGCACAGATACATGTGTAAACGCTTGGGTGATTCTATCTCTCTTACAGACAGAGAGAGTGAGAAAGACGTTTCTACCATTCTTCCGTTATGTTTGTTGTTGCAAAATCGGGTTCAGTAATGATCACATAGCAAAGAAGTCTGCAAAGCACTTGTACCCACTCAAGCAGACTGACGACAAGAAATCTACTCACCTCCATAGCATTCCGCAGGCTGACCATCTCTCCGGTCTGCGCCACATGTCCTATGATCCCCTGACCCCAGGGTATGCGGGTTTCACCCGTGGTGGAAGGCAGGATGCTAGTCCCCGCGTGAACGTCAAAGATTTTGGACACGAGGGATGGTCGCCCACCGTGCCGACCCTCCACCAGGAACAGCGAGGCCTTGTCGGCATCTGTCAGGCAACACATGTTGGCCACCATCTTGCTGCTCAGTGACTTGAGGTCAAGGTCGTTGGAGATATCCTTGACAATCTCAAGAAAAAAGGCTCGCTCGTTGGTGTAGCGCAACTCACGCTTGTGGTCGATGTCTTTGCTAGGGTACCTTGGCAGGCGCACCTTGGACTGAATCAGCAGGCTCAGCATGTTGACGGAGGTGGGAGGCAGGGAACGAAACTGCCGCATCTCCTTCAGGCTGCTGCGGCGTGACTCCGCACTGCTGTCCGGGGTGGGCTCGTACGTCCGGAACATGTTCTTCATCTTGGAGCGGGCGAAGTCCTGCCGCAGGTACTTTTTCGAGTTGGACCGGTGGTGGCGGGACTCGAAGAAGCCCGATTCCCCGAAGCGGGTGTCCACAGGGGAAGAGGGGGCGCTGCTATCGGCCGATAGCGACATGTGCTTGCCGATGACCGGTGACATCTCGGGCAGCGCATTCAGCCCGTGCTGTGTGAGCCAGCGGTTGACAAGGCCAATGTCGGCCTTGCGAAGAAAATAGTCGGCCATGACGTCAGGGTTGGCGTCCAGCCAATCCTCGACGCTGGCAGAAGTGTGCGCCATCAAGACACTACCGTGACGTCAATAACGATACTCTCGTACTTGGACAGAGAGCGAGCGGCAGGGGTTTCCGTCACAAAAGATCACCATGACAACGTCTCCGCCAGCTTTGTCCTACTTTCCCCTTCAACATGTTCAATTCCTTGTGTTCTTATAGTCTCCCCATAAAGGTGGTCCTTCAGATGCATTTGCGTCTCACCTGCAGAGAAAAGTCAAAGTTAAAAACAAAAAAATGATCACAATATAAGGTTGCTAGGAGAATAAATAAATACTTGTATCTTTACCTGGGTTACTCAACGAAAAATACCTTCTTTGCTGCATTTTTCTGTATCCTTTTAGATGGCAAGACGCTACGTAGAGATTTGCAGAGAAACATATTTTCTTTAAATAAAAAGGTCATAAACTTCATCTCGGTAAGAGAGTAACTAGGTTTTCTTTGAGAACGCTTTCTTTGTTAAACATTTTTGTGTCTTTTAAATAGCAAGCTGTCAGGTAAGGTGGTGTGAGAAGTTTGCCGCACTTGCGTGGATTTTTAAAGTATCAAACGACCAAAATAGGTTTAGATAGTTTCACTCAATTTATTGTTTTAGCAGGGAGAAACAAAATAGATCACCAGAGTAATGATGATGATGAGATGTTATCATATTATTAAGTCTCTTGTAACTACAGCGAGATGATAGATGGAACACAGTACATGTCATTTATCAGATATAAATCTAAACAAAACATGCAATAAAAACAGTTTTTGTTCGTATGATGTTTGCGTAGTTTAAAAAGCTTTCTCAATGTCACGATAATATTTATATATTACGATGTATTGTTTAGGAATAACAAACGATGAGAACATCTGATCACAGCACATCTGTGATCGAGTCAAACAAACTCCACGGGGTTGTATTCTAGTGATGGGTGTGATCTGTCCGTGTTTGCGCACTGTGAAAAGTCCCGGTGTCCATTAACCGGAGTTCGTGGGACCGTTTCAGAAAAAGGCACGCGCTTTATCGAGGTATGTACGTCAGCAAATGAAACTTATAGATAACATTTTACTCTCGCTTGATGATGTAGGAAGATCCCCTTGGGCTCCTTAACTGGAAGATTGAGTGCGCGCCATGTCCAGAAGGCCATCGAACCGACTTGCGGAGGAAAAAAAGACCATGTCCATGAGCGCGAAACACACGCACGCACACACAGATGTACAGACACCCTATAGCAGATGCAGATGCAGTTATCTCAGAGGCATCAATAAATCACCAACACATAGAAAAGAGAAGAATGGGAAAAAAGAAGAAAAATTGAAGAAACAGTGTCTTAGAAAGTTCAAACAAGGCAATTGAATCCTGAGTGATAATACCACTTAAGGACAAAGTAAATTTTTAAGTGCCTCGAAAATGGCATGCAATGACTGGTAAAAATATTATGATTACTTGCATATATGCCATTTCCGACAAATTACGAAAATGCTGAACATCTAAATAAGTTCACCATGGAAATTATGCAAATATCTGTCCATCTGCGCTTAGGCCTGTCTCTACTTCTTTACCAGTCCTTGTTCTGCCTCTGAATCCCTTAATTTAATTAGACACTTCTTCATTCATTTTGTCACTTTGTCTTCTCAATCGAGTGAAAGCGCTACGGTGCTACGAAATTAAGAAGGAAGGATGACACACTTCCTGTTATTTGAAACAATCGATGTCATCTAAACGCAATGTCACGAAAATGCTAGGAAGATCCAGAAACAAGGAGACAAGCACTCTGAAGCTTCCATCAGCCAGTTACCTACGAAGATTCTTTACTGGCACTTTCTAGAAAAATTGATTTTCGCCAGACGTTGTTTTAAGCATCGTGCCCGCCCGGCATTCTAAACGCTCGATGCCTGACGCCTGTCATCGCGGGGACATCCATGAAACAAAGTCGCATAAGAACCTGTCATAAGAACAGGCGGTATAAATCCATCATATTTCCTTTTGAAGTGATGACAGTTCGTGAACAATATGATTGACTGAGCTAATCAATAATTCAATCTAACACAGGCCGACATAGTCAACAGCATCTTATATGTGATAGGAGTGTTATAGGAATATATCACGCGAGCATGTTACAGAAACATTTCACAGGAATATATTACAGGATAGGTAAGTGATTTCTAGCAGATGTACGACGGGAACTAAAGAGAATGTCTACCATGCAGACAGTCAGACAGACATACGGCTAGCAAACCGATCGATCGAAAGATCAAACAGCTACCAAAATGTCTGATGGACTGACAAAACGTACAAAGGAACACACAATTGTGTTTGTATGTGTGGACTGTAGGTGCCCACATTTTTATGTCGCGGCGTCCACTTTGATCAAGTCAGAGATCACGCGAGATAAGCACCAGTTAATTATCTTACGATCATCAGTGCTGTCTCTGTATTCCGCTTTCTGTCTGTAAAATTGAACGAGTTCTCGCCTCTGCGACGAACATTCCTTGAACCTTCTGGCATTTGATACTTCGTGAGTTTTGACATTCAGTCAAAAACCAAAACACTTTGCACTCATGTAGATCTTTAAAGGCTAATCTGGGTGCAACACTATGTTCCACTTAGTGGGTTCAGTTCATTAAATGATTTTCCTATAATGATCTGAGCGACAAATTCTGTTCCATTGAAGAGATACAGGACTTTGAACATCAGTCTTCACCGGGGTTTTGAGAGGAGTTCCTTATTTCTCTTGATGTTTGCTAGCTAATTGATTACCATATTCGCAAAGCTCTCACATTGGCTGTGGCTGATGTCATCATACGTACGAATCTAGTTTAATTAAAACGCATTTTTATGGGTAATAACGGGTTATGTCCTACAACTCTATTCCAGCTTTGGGCTTAATTTCAAATCTTACTCGGGTTAGACTTTAACTATGAAGACAAACAGTCTAAGGCTTACGAAAAGGAACAGGGAACGCGCATCCTCAGAATGAAAGAGGTTTAGGCACAAACAATGATTGGTAGCCTGCAAATTGCAACAAAAGCACATCTTTCTACACGTAGTATACTTCTTCAATTCGAACTGTCTTGACACTGTTCACAATTATTACTTTAACTATGTAACTATGTAATTCTACTCTCATGTAACATGTTTTGTAATACTGACATGATGCAAGTATCATCACGTCCTTATTTTGGCCGATTTCAAAATAATTAATTATTTATTCACTCGCCTGCCTTTCTTGTTATTGACCTGCTCCAAGATTTGACAATATTGATGCAATTTCTTTTTTACATTCATCACCAAACGACTGAAAAAAACATTTTTCCGGAGATGGATTGCCTTGCCGTGAGCTAGCTCCAGCGCCAGAGAACTGCCAAAACAGGAAGCTTCATCATTTCCGACGAAGAACGAACACTTGGTGGTGTTAAAAGGCCGGATTTGATCAAAAGCAGACTTCCGTTTTGCATGATTAGTTGGAATGGGAAAGACGTCACGGTCTGTCTCCTTGTCCCTATCCTTGTTTATCTCTTAATTATTATCATGGTCATTATTTCGTCTTGTAGACAATGATTGTGACAATGTGAGTGTGTTTCACGATTTAAGCTTTGTCCGGAGGTTTCGGGGGAATGGGGAAATGCGGAAATGAGACGAGCGCCTAATGGACAAATGCTAGTTTTCATACTTTAGGTGTAAACATATGTATGGAGCCTTATAGTAAACAATAGTTATCAGCACTACTAGGTTAGACCGAGTTCCATGAACACTAAACGACGCTAATTAGAATTTATGGCTCAAGGGATTTATTCAACATTTTAGATCACATACGACAGAAAAGCGAAAGGAAACCAAGAAACAGCATGGAAAAATGTTAACTCGCTTTTCAAGATTTATTGTTATCTTCATGACACCTACTAAACGTTGCAAGCATCCAAGGGTCGTAGTCATCGCTACCTCAGGGTCAGGTCCTCTGTGGATCGAAAGAGTTGCAGGTCATCTAATTGGACCTGTAATTAGCGAGGACTTTGGAGAAGTCTATCTTGCTTACAGTCCACAGCTACGGCTAAAGAGCTTAGAGATGTGGAAACGTAGAGGAAGTAAAGAAGGCTGGGGGTACGGATGCATGTCTGTTTCTAACTATCACTATCTAAAAGGGAGCTAATGCTGAATCTGGCTTAAATTCACTAATTGCATCAATCTGCATGAGTGCGCTGATGGAATATGTTTTTGTGGGGGGGGGGTGCTGCCCATTTGATTTTCACTTGTGTGTTTCATCCATTGCGTGTTATGTTTCGACTGTTCACCACTCTATCATAGCCCTTTTAACTTTCCACAAGCTCTTGAATGCGCTTTCTCTTCTAATACTATATCATAGGTCGTTGCCGTCAGCTGTACTGTGAGTGTGTTCATTTGTCGTCGTTCATTACTTTCGTGCAGTTACAAGAAACGCAAACATTTTACTCTCATTCTTGTCTGCTTCTGTCAATATTCTAGAGAAATAGATTACTGTCCCTTGTTTGTGGATAAACGTGGATTCTTGAGTTACAGTGCCTGTTATACTAGGATGTGTTCTGTAACAAATGTAGTGTATAGTGAACGAATGTAGAAAAGCCACTTCCATGGAGCTTTTGGTTAAAGCATCAAATGTTAGCAAGACAAGCTATTTCAGTTCCAGAGTACTGTCAGGGGGCATGGGTACATGTATTCAGTATAGAAACACACACTATACAGGGGTGATTCTGTGATCAGTGCTACACACAAATCCCAGCAGATGCCTCTCATCACTACATGGATCGTTGATTCTCCTAATAATTTATTACTGATACGGTAACTTTAAAAAGAAATCTAGCGTAACGATGAATTTGTTTTTTTGTTTTTTGCTGCACTGCACACTGATGCTATCTGGTTCGAATCTTCTCAAGACAAATTTCTTTTGAAATCACATTTCCTTTTTTCATGGAATTATAATGGTTAGAGTAACACGTTGGCTTTGAACTAGGTACTAGAGAAAGTTAAGTAGTATTTACAACATAAAAAAGATCAAAATCAAAATTTTGTTAAACTGCAATATTAAAGACAGACGAAGAAGAAGACAAGAAGGAGCGCTATGGAGCAAACAGCAAAGGAAAGCTATATAATAGACGACAGTGTTGACATCGGAAACGGATACGGAACTATCGACGCATGCGCAGAAATACCTTCATTCGCTGTTGGCCGATACTTGTTCACTCATTTGACGCTCAAAAAAGAAATATGTTCAGTATGAAAACTACTGAATCTGGGTGAATCGAAACAACTACTTAGCCCTGGTGGATCAAAAGACTGCTGAGTCTGGGGACACAGAGGAAACTGGGTGGATCACGGGCATGAGCGCTCTTATCTCTTTCCCCTATTCATTCAAGTGGCTCTAAATTTACAAACGACCAATTTGCCCTTTGAAATTTATGGGCGCTTTAATGCATGGAAATAAGATCCTAAAGCTAGTGCACCATCCTCTCTTAACGCATTCCCGTTGTCGTTATTTTTATCAGCAAAGTAATACGTCACTTTTATCAGCGTGACAGTTGCATTGGCTCCCCCCCCCCACCTCTCCTGATGAGCTCCACTCCTTGTGTACCTTACACGACACCAGCTGGCAAAACAACTCACAGCAAAGCCCTTCTCAATTCTTGCATTTTACGATTTCATGTCACGTTTTTTCCGTTTTTCTTTTAAATTTTTATTCTCCTTTGTTCACTGCTCTGCCAGTTTTCATGGAAATTGAAATGCTTGTTCTAAAAAGCTGTGTCGATTTATATTTAAAAGAAAGTTGTAAAACATTTTTGTGAAACACGCTGTCCAGAATGAGTTTCTATGCAATAAAGAAGACAGGGACTAGTTGCACAGCATTTCAACTGTTCTATAGAAGAAAATATCTGTTTTTCAACGACCACTCCTGTTTCATTTAATTTGTTGCACAAGCGCAGTTTTCGCAAAAATTAATTTTTAGAAAAGTTCCAGATTTAAATTAGAAATGTGCTGTGCAACTGTTCCCAGAACTCCGGTAAATAATGCAAAAACGCACCTTCATGTGCACAAATACCTACAAATCAAATGTTGAAGCGACAAATTTTTTAACAGAAGAAACCAGTAACAGTAAAATGCTGCCAACTTTCCAACCAACCAACCTACCCAGAAAAATACATAAAGGCATTAAAATAGAAATCGTATTCCACAAACCTACCATGAATCCTAATATGGCAGTGTTAAGGTAAGCGTCCAAACCATCGGTTCGTTGAAGGAATGTACAGATCCACAAAACGCACTATCGTCACCTTTCCTAACACAGGGCTTCTCTACTTCCTTCCATGAAAAGTTCAGCGGAGGAAAATTCACAAGATGGAATATTTCAATAATCTTCTATACAAGAAAGCCGATTGATTCACATGATTGCAAACTTTCGCTTGCCTGGCAACTCTCACGAATCAAAATCCACTCAAGACACACAGCTTGCAGTCATCCACTGTATTCTTGCCTGGCAACTGCTCGTGGATCCAGATCCAGTCAACAAAGATACGCGAACTCTCCTTGCACCTGCGGCGCTCGTGCGGGGGGAGGTTGGGGGACGATCCGTAACTTCACGCGCAAGAGAGTTCCACTGACAATTGGCGGAGTGGGACGGCGATCGTCACGACACTGATGACCGCGGGAAGCGGCACGCGGAACGCTGTCATCGCGCGCGGCACACGTGGAACAAGTCGCCTTGTGTACGCCTCGTGCAGGGTCCCGGGGAGCGACGCCGTGCGGGGGCCTGGAGCGGCAACAAGCATTCACAGTCGCATGCTCGCCCCGTGCGGCGCGCGGCCGTTTTACGAATCGATGGCAACGTTCGAACGGCTTTGCGGAGGCAGAGGGCACGGGATGCGCCACGAGAGCTAAAGAGAGAGAGAGAAGGAAAAAAAAATGAGGGTAAGCGAGACAATCTGCATCGACGGAGCACGCGCCGATCAGCTAGCCATGACTATAGCACTTTCCTGATGACTTTAAAAGCTAATGACTTGCACGCCGCCCGTCCGTCCGTGAATGTGTCTTCCAACATTTCCATCTACCTAGCGACAACACTACTTTTGTCTGTTTCTTTCATCCGACTCTCAGTTTTCACGTGGTCAGAATACCTGTAAGTAAAGTGACGATACTAAACAAATAAACAGCTTTTAAAGGCCTAGTTTTTGTCAAAACAGTAGAAAATACAATTTCCCCAAATCTGGTCTTTCCTCTTAGAAATACATCCGTTCAAACGTCTCCATGCAAAAGGAAGAGGTCTAACTCATGACGTCACATTAGTACACATACGCCTAATTAACATATGGTTTCAGCTATCCTGCTGGCTGAGGCTTTTACAACATAATATTGTCCATGTACAATGCTGATTTCTGTGTTGTGGGCCTCTTCCTGTGCTTGATTACGTTTGTAGTGTGTATCTGGAAGATAGGAGGAAAGTTATTCCCCACAGTCGTGAAAGAATTTCTCGCGAAACTTTGAACTATTTACCATGTGTCTGAACAAACGAATAGGTATTACGCAGTAAGCAGAATTATGACAGACAGTTGAGTGTGGCGGGAAAGTGAAAGGAATATATCCAGAGAACTAATACGAATGAATTTATTAGGAATTACTTAGGGAAGAACAACGGAAGGAACTACGTGCCAAGACAAGCTAGGACTAGAGACTAGTCGTCTCTTCAAGCCAAGTGTATTACTGCGTCGCATCATAACTACAGTGGTTCTTCCCCGTCGACATATTCCGCCAGAGCCAGCTGCTGAAAGTGGGAACTACCTGAGCTACTAACAGGGACTCATCGACGATTGAGAGAGAGAAGATTCTTCCAGCGTTTATTTTTTTCGGGGGAGGGGGAAGATTCCCGTGAGGATCATGTATTAATATACCACGGAGGCAGCAGAATAACCGCCAACCCACGACAACCGAACAGTTGCCTTGAATGAACTGTACTCTTCCTACATGTGTAGTTACAGCATCCAACATACAAAGTACGATCTGTAAACAGGAGAAATGGGAGCCTACCCTCACCTAGTCTCACTTAAGAACTTCGCGTGATACCGAGCGTTAACGTAAGTCATTTATTATCTTTAAAGTGTCTTCAACGGACCTAGATTCGATGATAAACGATTAAATGCTTTGCTCGCTGAAACATTACAGACCGTAGTCCAAGGGGCCTACGTATTTCATAAGAACTGTGTGCTTGAGGATGAGAGAATGTGCGAGTGTGAATTAGGAATAATAATCAGTGAGAGATTTATTTTAGATGTATATATGTGTGCGTCATCAGACCTACCTGATATTTTAGAGATTTATTAGTGTTTGTTAGAGAGTGTGTGTGACCATTTGAAACTGTTTGTTGATATCATATCTAAATGCTGGCTTTAAAAAAAGAACACAAAAGGGCTAAAAGAAAAAAAAAACTCCAGAAAAGAACTAAACAAGAAAAGAGTCACTGTCATGGCTGTACTCTGCATTCAGGAATTGTCTCTTATCCAGCGTAATCTGAAGAATTTCGAATAAAATTACACAGTATAAAACAAATGAAAAAAAGACAAAACGTGAAAGTCTTTAATTAAAATTCTATACATTATAAACTTTCGTTTAAAGTACGGAGTTTAAACTCTATAGTATTTTAGATGACGCACTTCATGACAAACTCCTTTCTTCCTGAGATCAATGCCAATGTAAATGAGATCCCGATGTTGATACAGTAGCTTTCCTATCAAGATGACGATCTTTTCATCTATTCTTTTGTCTAAAAACAGCCTGTTTTCTGCTCTGTTCCTCAGCGGTGGACTTGGAGGCAACTGAGAATTATTCCAAGGACCCCACTCCGCTTTGATGATTAATTAGGCTGATTGTCCTGGCACTGTCTGAGGCTTTCTTTTTTGCGAAGTGGTATCCCTAGGGAGCTGGTCGTCCCTGGGCCATTCAAGCTGGTTCCATATCTTCTGGCACAGAATAGTCTGATCTTTTTGTTGCTTCTTCTCCGTCCTGTTCTAGCAGCCCTGCTAGGAAGTTGTCTATATCATGTGATGGTCCATAGAAGAGGTCCTGATCCAAGTCATCGAGATGCTGCACAAAACCAACAAGGTTCCGTCATGGATGACCTCTCGTTGTTCAACATCACTGAGATCAACATCTAAGAAACCGTCCTCGACAAAGACACTTTTCTCTCCATTAAAGTCCTCCTTGACTAAACAAATGTGAAAAAACAGTTGACTAAGCAAATATTTTATAAATATTTAATACAATTTTCTAAAAGCTTTGCCAACAACATCGACGTCAGGATTGTACAGGGACCGTTTATGTTGTCAAGGCTTCAGCCAATAGTACAGCTGAGACCATATGTTAATTTGGCATATCTGAGTAAAAACAGGGTCTCAGGTGTTTGACCTATGTGGGCGTGATGTTTTCCCAGATTCGGAATAATAGTATATTGTACAGAGCTTTAACCAGTCATTATAAAAAGTGATCGCACTACTAGATCTTTCACGTGCAATTTGAGTGCTACTCGTCGTCACTGCTAAAAAATTTTCACATGAAATATAAAGATTCCAAACAGGTCAAAAATCAAGTCAAGCTGTTGAAATATCAGATGTGAAGAAGTTTGTGTAGGATCTGAAAATACTTTAATAACAAAATAAGTAAATTTTTCTTAAGTTTAGTAAGTCAAGTTTCCTACATGGGTCCGTAATAAGAAAGAAGGGACTGTCTGTCTGAAAATTGTTGTGATCTGCATATTATCTGCAGAAAACCTTCTTTAGTGCAAAATTTAAAAAAAATCTTACTCTTTTACTGTTGCGATGAAGCAAGACTACTCTTGACTAAATCAATGTGTCTTGTACAACGCAAGGAAGGTCGTCTTAAAGACGTGTTGTCGTGTTCCCTCTTTCCCCCATTGTCGAGGCCTAGAGAACAAAATCACATTTACATCTTCGAAACAGATTGAGCGGCGATGATGTTTTTTGAGGAAGAAGAGCGGGTTCTTGGTTTTTACAGCGTTAGTGGGAGCCGGAGGAAAGCAAGTGCATGCTTCCGCAAGAGCCGCCATTAAGTCGGTGCAAGTAAGAGGGAACAACCCCATCTGTGGCAACAGAAATGAACCACTTACCAGCCTCGATGTCATTCAAAAGATCATTTGCGTCACCAAAATCGATATCGTGTCTACAGAAAAAAACAGTTCGTCAGGTTGCAAAAAAAAGTGCTCAAGATCTGAGTTGGAAAAAATTGCGGATGAAACAGTTCTGTGGTTTTTGAAAAACAAATAGGAAACGAGCGTCTTTTTTAGGGGTCAGTTGAGCATTTCCGTTCTGAGAGTGAATTGTTAGAGTGGGTACAATCGGTACCCTAAGTGCACTGCCACCTTGTTCTCGACAGTAAACAACCTTTTTGATCTTATCTATTTATCTATGCCGTGTGTGGTTTGTGCGTGTGTGCCCCCCCCCCCAAAAAAAAAGATGCTGGGAAGGCAAGAATGTGAACGTTATTCATGGTCAGCATGGAGCTTGCCCCCCCAAAGCCGAGCATCTTCCTACGTCACTGTGTGTGTGTGTGTGTGTGTGTGTGTGTGTGTGTGTGTGTGTGCGTGCGTGCGTGCGTGCGTGCGTGCGTGCGCGTAGGTTTTGTGTGTGCCACTCTTATGCATATTGCAATCATAGAAATTAATGCTTTTTTAAACCTGCAAAGTTCGGTTGTTTTCAGCTTTGCCTTCCCAATCCGTCAAAGTGACCTTTCCCATGTCAGCCCAAGAAAATATAACTTATGCAAGCTCATGCGTAACAAGGGAGGCACTACAGTCTAACGATAGGTTTGCTTGACTGCACAATTTAAGGTTAGTGGTTCGAAGCCTGCTCGGTCATGTGGCTGGGTCATTCCCTCGGCCGTCTAGCAGCTGCTGCTCTGCATGAATTGGGACCTCATTTAACAGGGGAAGTAAAAATAAAAAAGGTCTTAAGAAGAGAATTAACTCCACCTTCCAGTATGCGTGCCTTGGCACGGTGGACCACTTTCACTGGCTCACGGTCTGTACGCTTTGGGACCTTCTTAATTATATCTAACAACAATCAATGAAAAATTACGACTGATTGTCCTTCGTGTGCACTGGCAGCCTACCACGAAATGTTTGTAAAGGTTGTTGTCAGGGAGTTACCTTTCATTTTCATTTAGCACTTCAAAACCGCTGGACCGAATAACAGATAGCATGTCGTATGAACAGCTGCTTAGTAGTCCGTAAAAAGCAGAAAAACTGGGTACAGCTGTAACGATTTGTTATAAACATTTACGAGTTTATTATTCGCAGCTCATTGATTCGTCCATGTGTCTATCTACCTGTCTGTTTGTCTGTCTGCACATCTGCAACTAGTAGCTTAGAAATTCGTATTCCGCACCTTTTTTGTTAAATGAAGAGTACTTTATTTGAAAAGTTAATGCGACAATGTTATAAGCCTAATTAAATTCGTGGGGGATCTCCTTTTCCATACTCTTCTGGATCATTAAACCGCTATCAGATACCAGTCTCCATAGAGACCTGAGGTTATCTCGGCATTGAAACAAAATGGAATCCTTTCACGGCCTGCACTTGAGCTTTAAACAAATAAGACATTTGGGGTGGAATACTCTCCGCTATTTGAGTACAAGCGAAAGAGTGCACTTGATGGAAGCATCCAAAGGTCACTGGAATAGGGCGCTGTGGAAGAGAAAGTCACGGAACACAAGCCGAACAGAAGAAAGAAAATTCAGACTTGGTACTCGATTCCGTGGCTTAGAGGAGTGGTGAAGCAGCGGAGAACGCTCTCCTGTCGCTACAATAAAAAAAAGTAAAGGTCGACCTCTGACCTTTAGGTTGTTGAGGGGATGAGGAGTTATAGACCTTACTTTTCTCAGGGGCACCTTGTTTTTGTGAGGGCGATGCCCATCTCATCTCCTTTGAGGCCTTACCTTGCTAAAGCATCTTTGGAGTCAGGTACCTATTCCCGACAGTGGGTGAAGTTCACTGCGCCACAGGGGTATCGAACCCACGCGCTTCCGGGTTAGGACGCCGGTGTCACGATCTCCAGCTTTTACGAGAACTAGTTTTTAGGTCACACAGTGCGCAGGCGCAGGGGTCAACAGGTGACGCATGCGCAGAGAGTGTAAAAATGCGATCTTCTTATACCGTGAGATGAGTGTGAGTACGAGAAGAGGCTTTTATCATGTGTTAGGACAGTATATGTCTTGAATAAATAAACGAATGAAAATTCTGATTTACTAAAACTTTATGCTTAGATCAGTACCGCAAAGATCAAACCCCACGTGTGTCGATTCGAATAGGAGTCAGGGAGGGCTGCTGATGTTCCTTATAAACACGGTGTCTTGGCAGACATGACCTGTTGACCCCTTCGCCTGCGCAGTGTGTGACCTAAAAACTAGTTCTCGTAAAAGCTGGAGATCGTGACACCGGTACTCTAACCAATCGGCTATCCGATTCCTCGTCGACATGATAGTGAGGATTGAAACATGTTGGGTTCGGATTATAACTTGGCACACATATTTTTCTCGGAATGCAGTAGAATTATAAAAGACTGGTGTCAGGAAGTTATTTTCAAATTGTCCTTCTTGCATCACCCTTACCCCTCCTCCAAATTGTACTGTAGTAGTATTAAGCTTTATTTTACATGCCTAGGGTACATAAATATTGCATTCTGTTATTTTTTATTACAAATTGATCTCTTCGGTAAATTATTAAATAGCACGCGATGAAACAGGTTGATAGGAATTCTTGAAAAGGCGTCCTTACATTTTAACATCACATTTCACACACCCGGGCAACAGACTGAGCCGCGACTCTAATCAAATAACTAATCAGAAACGCCTCTTTATAAATCTGCGATAACTCGCGTATTGATCAGTCCTTCAAAGTTCCCCATGTTTGATGGCGCTTTCACCAAGGCTGCTACAAGATCACAATCGAAGGTCACTCAGGCGGACAGCTGAGTATCTCTTGCAGCTGCATTAAAAGCCAGCGGAGACAGCTGGCGCACGCGTGGTAGTCATGACAATCACCTCCACGTCGGCCTCCGCCGCTAGGTCAGCCCCAGGTGTCTGTCATTCTGTGTGAAAGGGGGGAAACGTCTACCGAAGTGCTTCGTGCGACGGTTCGGCAGCGGCGACCGAAGTCGTATTGATGACCGGCTGCACCGGAGGTGAGTAGACACGTCACCGACAGGCGGCGCTAGCGATCTGTCATGGACGTCGTAGGCTGTCTTCGACGGGAAAAGGGCGAATTTAACGGTGGGTGACAGTGAAGGAGATGCAACGGTTTATTAGACGACGTATTGAGGCGTTGACAACAAGGAAGGACTGTCGTCAATACGTTAAGAAAAAAAACTCCTCCTGCTTACTTTTTAGTGGATTCTTTCTTTTCTTCATTCTCCTACCCGGTAAGGGGCGGTCCGGTTAGGCAAGGATTAGCGCCTGTCACCAATACAGTGAAGGTTGGCTGTCCTGCGTTCAGTTCTCGTCTCGGGCACGCTGTTCTTTCTCTGCATGTGGCATCTGTTTACAGGGCTGGCTGCCTTGCCGTGATATAGCCTTAGTTGCTGGCTCGGCGTAAAACACCAATTTAAAAAAAAATCCTACCCGGTACGTATTTAAGATGTCTTAAGAAATGGCGCTTACTACGGAATGGCAAAAAAAATATAATCTGTGAAAAATCTTCAGTGGAAAAATTGTGTACGTTCATGTTATATTCTATTCCCTTCCATATATAGTTTTTTTCAGTCACATCGTTGCTCATTTTCGCATCCAAGAGATGGTGTAAAGTACTCAAGGTCATGGGTGGTGTTCTTGATTTCATCCTCCGTGTGCTTCAAGGGCTCTCCTGATGATAGGTTTTAAAGACAAACAGCTGCAGCACTTTCTTCTTCTCCTCGCAACACTTGTCAGTTACAGCACCTTACGTCTGACTATATAATGAGATTATCCAGTCATCTAAGAAAACGATCAAAAGCCAAAAAAAGAGTACGAGATAGACAATTATTCACATTAAATGTTTTAAATTGTGTGTGGCGGGGGGAGAGGGGGAAACAGAAGAGAGAGCAGGAGAGAGGACATATCGACAAGCTTTCATATTTTCATACATTTCCTCTCACATTGTTTGCTGCTGAAAACGTTCCAGTCAGCACATCCATTAATCAGCTTATCGATCGGCCCATCCATCCCTTCACCCACTGACCCGTCCCGCCATCAGCAGCTGCTCAAGCTGCCCTCGTTACCTCTTCGTTCCGCTCTCCTTTCCTCCAGCCTTCGATGGCTGGTAGAGCATTTGTTTCCTAATCCTTTTGTGTCTGTTATTCTCGTCGAGTCCTGAAGCCTGCGAATCGGTTCCTTTCTTTTTTTGTCCAACCCGCCATCTAACTGACGCTAATAATATGATTTTGCATTACTTTTTCTTTGAACAACAAGCTCATAATGTACATTTCTGGCGCCATTTAAAAAAAAACCAAGATACCTGTAAGGCGAGGTAACCAAAGGTTTACAAATCATCCTATCATTTGTAATGGAGAGTGTAATTACAGTTTTAAAAAGTATAAAGATATATACAAAATATATGTAACCTAAAAAGTATATAGAACCATAAATATTTGAGAGGGGGAAGATATATATAAAGAGAAAAAGATGAGAGAACAGTAGGTACTGCAGGAAAACTGTGTTAGGGAAATTATTCACAGTATAGGAGGTTGTCTCATGGAACACACAAACAGCTCCACTTCCGAGACTTACAAAACTGTAGCAAAGTATATAAAAGTGGTGTCAGTTTCGTTCAAACATTGGAGAAGACAATGTAAGTCAAAGAGTAGGCAGACGATCTTTCTCCCCCACCCACAGTGACAGAATCTCTAGAATAATATTCTTTAATTTGCGAATCCTATTTTACAGCTGCCAGTGTTCCTTCCTCGCTGCTACATTTATTGTTATTACCCGTATACCGCCCTGTGTGACCAACCACGCATCCGGACGGTGCCCCGAGTGCTGTCGACGTCCATCTACTTTTACTCGGGCTTCTGGTTCACGTGACCTCAACGCTGAGGGCGTTTTAATGGTTTTAATTTCCCTACAACTTCTTCGCTGACCTCATTTTATTGATACATTTACATCAGGTGAAGTCTTAGTGTTGGGCAGTTTCAACTGTCAGTGATTTCAGAGTGAGATGCAGAAGACGATCAAGTAAGACTGTCTGAGAGGATAGAGGACTTTCAGACTGGCTATCACTTGTCAAGAAACCAATTAATCCGACTTTAAGCAGCTGACTCCCTCTCCCAAGGAGCAATTTTTTTTTAAGTAAGAGTCCAGAGCGTTCTGCTTCGGTCGCATTGTCACCCTCTACTCCCTGTAAAAACACTGATGACCTACCTCTCAGTTTGCTTATTTCATCAGGAAAGAAGTATGTCACCGCACACCTGGCAAACATCTTTAATAAGATATCAGTTGTTTAACACATGTTTACGTCAACTGAGGTTAATTTTTCAATTAGTCATTGTACTGTTATTCTTCTTCTTATTCCTGTACGCTCCCAGTGGAGCATAGGGCCGCAACCACACCCCGCCAACGGACCCGGTTCTGGGCACTCCTTTCTAGTTGGGACCATGTCATGCCAGCTGTCTCTGCCTCTCTGTGGACTGATCTCCTCCACGTCTCTCTGGGTCTCCCAGCCCTGCGCCTCCCCTGTGGGTTCCAGCCCAGAGCTTGTCTTGTTAAGTTGTCGGCTGGCTTTCGTAAGGTGTGACCAATCCAGCCCCACTTCCGCTTCCTGATGTCTTGGCTAGCAGGTTTTTGATTGGTTCTCTCCCACAGGTCTATATTGGAGATCTTATCAGGCCATCTGATGTTGAGGATGTGGCGCAGACATCTGTTGACGAATATCTGTATCTTGTTAGTAATGGCATTTGTCACCCGCCATGTCTCGGATCCATATAGAAGTATTGCCTTTACATTTGTGTTAAAGATGCGGATCTTGGTGTGTAAAGATAGAGCTTTGGAGTTCCAGATAGGTCGTAGGGTGTGGAATGCAAGCCTGGCTTTGTTTGTTCGGCTTCTTGCATCCTCATCTGAACCTCCATTTTCGCTGACTATGCTGCCAAGGTAGGTGAAACGGTCAGACTCTGTAATGCATTCCCCATGCAGTTGTAGTGGGGCTTCTTGCTTGTTGTTGACCCGCATTACTTCCGTCTTCTTGATGTTGATGGTCAGGCCCGTCATTGCTGCTTCTTCTGCGAGCCGAGTGAGCTTTGTTTGTGCGTGTTGTTGTTTGTGGGACAGCAGGCTGATGTCGTCTGCAAAGTCGAGGTCTTCAAGTTGCCTGGCGAAGGTCCACTGAATGCCCGTGTTACTGTTAGAGGTATTGTACTGTTATACCTACATGTAATTTTGTCCCTATTAATACGCTCTTCTCCATGCCTGACCATCTCTGTCCCTCGACGTCTCTTTGTCCATCTCTTTAAAATCTGTCACCCGTAGAATATGTTTGCTTTATCACCCCATCATTCGACTTTGAGTCTCGCTACATTCACCAAAGAACAGACTGCATAACTTTTAATACTTAAAATGTTCTTCTTGCAAACTAGTCTTTGCATGGACACAGGCATAGATTTGGATGCCATCTTTCCCCCTTATCTTCTACGACTCAGTGGAGCTCTGTACCTATCTGTTCTTTGCTTACCCGACGCCATCTTTAAGCACCCGAGTTGCCACAAGCGGTATCGAGCGGCAACGCCCAGTTGCATTCCACGCAAGACAGCCCACTGCCTGTCAGCTCATTATAATCCAATTTGTCATGGCCTGTGTACCCCCGGGAATGGGGGGGAGAGGGGGAGCACACTCCTTATTCATTTCGCTTCTCCAACCTGCAGAGAAGGGGTGGAGCACACGAGTTATGAGGGCATAGGAAACTTCTGGTAATGGAACGATGAATGTTGAAACGCTTTCACCTCTACACCAAGTCTGCGAGTGACTGCGGTCATAAATAATTAATGGGAAAACACTCGGCATGGTTCGTTGCTCACGGACATTCTCAGCGCCAGGCTCGGAGAAAGTTGTCTAACGAGGTTTAGCAAGACACAGTTTTCATGCTCGGACAAGTTGTCGTCTGAAGATCACCAACCTACGTTACGGTAGGCCGGATGGTAACGGTGCTCGTGGTTTTGGTCGATGGCAACAATGGTGGCAAGATTACCTTGCAATAAATAAATGAACAAATAAATAAAAAGGGATGTGTTAAGGTCAGCAAGTTGTCTCGCTGCCAGATCTGAATGCTCGTGTGTGGAGGGTGACCCAAGTGACGCACAAGTTTTCTGCTGAGCCTGCATTTCCTTTCTTTCCCCTTTGCAACATCTGTATGGATGTTTTGCTTCATTCTCTGACAGAAGTACAGTTGGCCTTATTTGCTGCCTACTTAGGAATAAAAAGTCTCCATTCGTTGTCGTCATCATCAACATCAACAACTTAGTTGTCTTTTTACTCCTTTAACTAAATATGCTGTTTCTCTCTCTCTCTTGTTTCTCAACACGCAGACCTTCAACCACAGAGAAAAAGAGCTGTCCTTAATAACACTAGTCATCTGTTCTAATTACACTGTAATTAGATGTATTTTACTGTTACTTTCTCTAGGGCGAACATCTCTCCCAGACCGTCGGGAATCTTGGTGTTATCATGGACGCATCATTATTTCATGCCCCACATCAATACAGTCCGCAAGTCCATCTTTCTGGAGCTTTGCAGGATCAGTCCTATCCGATCCATCCTGTCAGTTTCTACCACAATGTCTTCTTTTGTGTTGTCCTGGCTGGATTACTGCAACTCGCTATTCCTCGATCTCGCTAACCGCCCCACTGGAAAACTTCAAAGGGTTTAGAATTATGCCGCTCGTATTATCTTCGGATGCTACACCTCCTAGTCTGCGAGCTTCATTGGCTGTCGGTTGATTACAAGATGACCACACTGTGCTATCGTTGTCTTCACGGCCTTAACCCCATCACACCTGTCTGAGCTGCTGACGCCTTACCACGGTCTCTTCGGTCTTCTTGAGTTGCCTCCTCATATGTGTCATGCATCAGGCGGGAGAAATTCGTTAGACACTTCTTCCCAAAGCACAACTGAATTTTCTGCCCCTTTTTCTATGAACTATGTCTACGCTTGAATCTTTCAAATGCGGCCTTAAATACCACGTCTTCAAGAAATATATTTCATAGTCGAGCATAATATTACCGGGCACCCCTCAGCAGTGGTTATCGTCATCAGGCACTTCGTTCATGTTTGCCATGACATCATCCGTTCGATGACTCTTGTCTTTCTTGTATGGCTGACTATCGGTTCATTTACAGTCTTTTCAAGAACGGACACTTTTTGGGGTATATTTAAAAAACAACTGACACTTGTTCAAGAACCGACAATATAAACTGTTCTTCAAGAAGAACTGACGCTAGTGAGATACGTTTCTAGAACTGATATTAGCGACCGGTGCTTGAAGAACTTACAGTATTGACACTATAGTCAGATGTGCCTCAAGAACTGACACTAGTCAGGTGTGACACAGACACAGACGGAACAAAGTCCCTCACAGAATCCTCCTTCTCCTTCTCCTCCCTTGCACCTCAATTTAAGATCCCTTCCATTTTCCCGCGACAGGCAGCTGTCATTGTAAATCATCTGCCATGACATCTCAAAAGTCGAAGCCGAAAGACGAAAACTTTCTAGTAATGAAGTCGCACATCATCTTAAAATGGCGGCAGCCGCCAGCGGCGCCTGCAATGAGGCGAGTAATGATGTGTTATGTGGTGTAAAACGGCGCTAAAAAGTCCCTCGCGGACATTTGAGTAATGTATTCCTGCTCTGGCGAGATCTGAGAGCGAAGGTGGAAAAAGAAGGAGACAGAGAGAAGAGAGACTTAAGCAGAGAAAATGAGAAAATATCGATATAACCAGACCAATATGGCGTGTGTGGTGTGTGCAGCAAGCCGATAATGACAAGAACTACGATTTCTTTTTTCAAAAATTCGTATAACGATGAAATACGACTTGTCATTTTCCCAGTAAGCTTGTGAAATGTGAAGGACGTCAGCTTACTTTATTTTCACTGCAGAAGAAATATAACCAGAGCTTTGAATATGAAAGGGTTGGCATGGCATACCATCTGGTATCGGCAGGAAATATATTCCAGCAATAAAGCAAGGTGTTTCCTGGCAACCTGTATGATTAGAACAAGAACTGTATGTATCTTACAAACAATAGCAGAATACTAACAATCAGCAATCAGATGTGACAACGGACAGACTATAAAATAACAGGAAAGGGTAAAGCAAGCAGTAGGGGTAAACCACTCTCTCACTAATAAGACCTTTCAAATATTGAGTTCGCGGAATTCATTAGAGCAGGGCACATGCATCGTTACACGATTGATGGACCTGGGTACCGCTAAACAGCAGATAGTAATGCTAGACCCATTATGGTACAGTGTCTGGACAGCACTGCTCAGGGGAGGTATCAATGACAGATTAGGGGAAGGGGTGCGCCAGAGAGAAAGAAGGAGGAAGGGAGGTGAAAATTGGTGTTTTACGGCGAGCCAGCAACTAAGGTTATATCACGACACGGGAGCCAGCCCTGTCAACAGATGCCACATGCAGAGAAAGAACAGCGTGCCCGAGACGAGACCTGAACCAAGGACAGCCAAACCTCACTGTCTTGGTGATAGGTGCTAACCGTTGCGCCACCGGACCACCCGGGAGGGGAGGGGGAGAACACACAGTCAACAGGTGGCGCTTGCAATTAGTTGTCTTACAGGCTGTCCCACCTTGCGGGTAGGTTGTCAACCAAGCTCATTAAGTGCGACATGAGGCTTCACGTGTGTGTGTGTGTGTGCTTGGATATGTATCTGTGTGCGTGTGTGCGTGCGTTTTCAGAAGCATGTAAAAAAACATGTGCAAAAGACGTACAAATATTTATACATGCATGCATAAAGATATATATGCATGCCACATGAACACGCATGCCCCCCCACACACACACTCACATGCATACAAGCACAAAGACAGTGCAGATGGGCAGATAACCGCCTACGAGTCGCCGGGAGACTGAAACAGAGACACAGACATGACGTAATGTACGGCGTCCCTGCAGCACTCGGGTTCACTAGCGGCCGCCGTTAATCGTGAAGATAACGTCAGGACTACGTCGTACATCAAGGCCGTGGTGCCCGCGAGACGTGACAGAGCAAAATAACTTTTCGATCACGTGGCCGACACGGCGACCTCTGGGTTACTTCCTGCTGGCAGGTAGCTCGTTCTCGCTAATGGAACTAAGATGCTGAAGCGCGTGCGGCCATAATGCAGACAGGTACAATTTAACCCTTTGCCTGTGTAGAGTCAAAAATTCGGAAAACAAAAGACAGGGAAGAAAATAAATAATAAGATATGTCAAAGGACAAGTAAGGGGGGGTGTTTTTCTTTTTAAACACAGAAAACAGAAAAAAAACACAAAAAACATACAAGCACACAACTGTAAATAAGATAATTATGTTTGAGTTTTAGGCACAACACTGGTAGTCAGCTCTAAATTAAAAATCATGTAGATTTATTTTTGTTTGTCCTCGCTGGAGACGGATGAACTAACGGGCGAACACACGGACAGAGACAAAAAGACGGGTTGCTAGGAGATTTGTTGAAAATGTACTGTTGTACTCCAGCCTTTCTTTAATATTTTCTAATTACATCTCTCTTTCTCTCTCTCTCTCTCCAGATCAGCACTTAACGATTGTGTCTCTGTACATTTGAGAGATTATCAGAAAAAAAATTTAGTACAAGTATTTTTACAAGATTAAATTTAAAGATTCAGTAGTAAGGCGCGACGAGAAGATCGATTCTTCATACAGAGCGTAACAAAGTTTTCAGGAAGACGGTCCAAACAATCAATTTTCCTTAGGCCATGCCGTATGCACATTAACGTGATAATAAGACAGACGAAATTACCTCGCCCTTACGTGTTTATATATTCATTTTCTGTCCAAAGTTTTAAAAGAAACGAATATGTTGAAACATCTTACACAAAAACGACTTCATATGTATGAAACAGAGACTGAATCCTGCTGCCTATATCTTGTTTTGTCTTTGTCTCTGGGATTTTTTTTTTTTTTTGGTCATCTGCGTAAAGATGCCATTTTTTTTTTACTTCTCCATCTAATAGAAAGAAACAAATACGTGTGTGTGTGTGTGTGTGTGTGTGGATGGGGGGAGGGTGGCGCGTGTGTGTGCTTATTGCGTATGAGCGTGAAAGAGAGAAAACATTTGTTATTTGTTTATTGATCTAGTCTCGTTCTCTAACGATAGATAGACAGATGCTCAGTGGCATACTAATTGTAGGCTGGTGGAAAGGCTCAGATGATGATGACGACGACGACGACGATGATGATGATGATGATGATGATGATGATGATGATGATGATGATGATGATGATGATGATGATGATGATGATGATGACGACGACGATGATGATGATGATGATAACAACAAAAACGACAGAATAGGAAAAGAGAGATAGGATAGTGTGGAAAAGAATGAGAAATGTGGACTTCATACGTCAGCGGAGAAACAGCTGGATCTTTAGATGCTTGCGGAATATCGTTATAGAGTCCACACATTCTGTTCGCAAGATGGACGGTTCCACGGCACAGGAACTGCATTCCGGAATGCCCTTCAGGCTACTCAGTAAACAATTGCAATAGATTCACTTTCGTCGGGAAGTATTTTCATGGACTGTGTACCTTCTGCGCTAACTCGGACAAAGAGGTTGTCTTAATCAGGAAGCTTTGAGAATGGCGCGCGTGTGTGCTTAGATCGTGCGTGGCTAAACAGCTTCCTCCTACTGCCTCTCGTCCCGTATGACGTATGTGCACGTACCACGCTGAACGGGCAAACTGACCGCCCCACACCAAGTGTTGCCCTACAGAGGTCTTACCTTCTTCACTTGTCGCCGCCGTGGAGATGTAGAGAATGAAGAATTGTTATTACAGTAACCAACAGCATGGCAACAACCAACACGATCACGGAAACTGAATTTGAAAACAACTAACAAAACACTTCGTGAGCACTTCTAACTGTTACTGCTTCAATTTTTTATTATTTCTAACGCCCTACATGTTGTTGTTCCCGATATTACGCCTTTGCTGTGTTGATTTAACGCTATTTTTTTAATGTTTAGCTTCTGTAATTGCTTTCTGCTGTTATTCTGCTTCCAATTTAACACAAGTCTTGCAGTTAAAGACTTTTTTTGAAATGCTTTTCTTCTGTTGTCTCTACCACGATGCTGTCGTTGGTGGCGCCATCAAAGGAGATTTGTGCGCGTCTTCTCTTTCTTAGATTTTGCCGGAAGCTGCTAATGCAGCGGTTGTCCAGTTTGATACCAGCAGCATGGCTCTCACCAGTGTGCTAAGGACATGTGAAAAACAATTCCACCCAAAGCAAAGACACATTCATCTTCTGAACTGTCGACCACGTGATTGAACAGTTTATGATCGTCAGGTGCCTGAATGTGTTGATTTGATTGAGCAGATTTTTCTAAACCTGTGGATAAGCTCCTACACATACTGAGTGCTTGCTAATCTTAAAATAATGGCGTTAGACACAGAAAGCGGTTGCTAACCCATAAGTAACATTGTTCTTCAAACTGGGGTAAATTACATTGATGTAATGCTGCTCAGCAATGTTCGTGACTGCTGAAGTAATACTTGCTGCAGACACTGAATGGTTGTAAACTTGAAGTCAAGGCCAAAAACAGATGGCGTATCCGCTAGCCCGGATTTAACGCTGTTCCAGACAAATTTGTGATTGATGACACGGAGGGAATGCTTTCCAAACCTTGAGTGGTTGCTAACACATGCCAAACAAACAGCACTTGTATTCATTTCTATCCTGTCATTCAGTATTCATGGGTACATTGCCCTAGCTTGGGTAACGGGAGCCCGCGAGTAACGCTAACCCAGCAGGTAAGTTAACTTCAGATTCATGGTTCATCGAGTAGATGGAGAGAACTATCCTACAGACATAGCGGCAGTTTATGAATGAAGCGTTCTTTGGTTAAGGTCTCAAAGCGTTAAGACCAGAAGCAAAGAAAGAAACATGAAAAACAAAACTAAAAGAAGAAAGAAAGAAGCTACAGAAAGAGCAAATTTTATTTAACTCCGACAAAATGTGCTTCGTCACCATTAGGTAATGTTGCTATATCTTCCACTTTAAAAAAAAACTGACTGCTAACCCCGGAGGCTAGCTGCTCCAAACACTAAGTGATTGTTAACCTTGCGATAGTAGTGTTTCAAACAATCCTTGAGGGCGTTGTTAGTGCTGGGGCAGTAAGCATGAAGGATCGATAGACCCTGCTATTGGTCCGATTGGTCTATGGGTACGACAGCGCGGGATAATTCGATGCACGGGTAGCCGACTATCGTGGTTCTAAATTTATTTGAGCCTCCCCCTTCATTATTTCGCTATAATATCGGCAAGTATGATGGCAGATCGTCATACTGAACCGCATCTTTACTGCATCGTGAACATGTTTTGCGGAGCAGGAATCATCCACTGGGGTGATATGATGATGTGGAACTGTACCAGAACTGGAGAAACACTGCTAACAAACTGAATGGATACAATCCTGCTCCACAAGCTGAGTGACTGCTAACACTAAGATAATGCTCTAATAAACTTTCCGATTTCTTGACCCTTATGTAATAAGCTATCCCACTGTGTGGTTGCCGTGTTCATGAACACCATACAATTCACGAAGTTTTCTAGCGTCCCAAAGCATTTGGTGGGAAAAATACTCAAATATCAGTGTCTCTAGAAAAAAATGAAGCTAATGTTGCACTAGCTCTTGTTAGTAATTACGATAAGCCAGAAAATCTAATACAACACGCAATACAGCTCACAGTTAGCACCCTTGTCAAGTCCGATAATCGTTGCTTTCTCCTTTACCACCCCAACGGCAAACATCCCCGAACCACCACCATCATCGCTATCAGCAACAGCATCTGCGAAAGGACTTCCCCATATTCAATGCGCAATGTAGAAAAGTTGACATCTTCCAGTCCCACACAGTCTCTGCTATCGTCTCGCGGTGGTGGCTAATGACCTTGACACTGTTACCTTAGGACTCTTTCGGGGCCCACGTGTAAGAATCGAGGTCACCAAAACCAGACAAGAGGCTTAGTTCGGTCTGCCATTAATTAATAATGATGGCGACCCGTAGTGTACATTAAGACAGAGGTACAAGACTGCGTGTGAACTAATTCTATTTATCACACAGACCACATATATATATATATATATTCAGTCCTCAGTATCTGCAGATATATTTTGCAGAAAAATGTAACTGGATTTCTAAGAGCCACTAAAAATCAGCTTTCATCCTATCTCAATAAACTAAGAGCCGACAGGAGTTTTTTTTTAGCCACAGTATGCGTCAAAAAAGGAGTAAACACTCGAACCACATTCACAGCATCTTGCTCAGCACGCTAAACGTAAACGGTATTGTCAAGTATTCAGACATCCGCTCGGTTTCATCAGTCCAAAAAGTCACTAAGCATTTCCTCGTTCGACGGCCCAGTCCCGTAGATTTCACGTCGACCACGAACAGCAGCCCGTAGCTACGTGGCGCTAGCCTCGTGTTCTCTGCCCGTGCCGGCATATCATAAATTATGCACCTGGTGTCCGCGCCACATTTTTTTTGCTACAGAAACCTGTTTACACCGCCGCGCACTCGGCGCTCCATGTATTGCTGTAGCAGGGGCGTTAGCGGACTTTTATCTATTATTTAGGTAGTGCAGCTATCTCTTTATCGCTCTCTCGCTCTGGGAGGTGAGTGCGTCTGTACGTGTGCGTGCGTGCGTGCGTGTGTGTGTGTGTGTTTAAAAGAGAGTTCGGGAGTTGGTGTGTGCGTATAAGTGTATATGCATATCGTGTATGTGTGTGTTATGGGACAGTATACATAACAGTCTATGAGGGTCCACGTGCTAGAAAGAGGAGTGTCATCGTGCCTGCGTGCATGCATGCGCATGCATATGTGTACTGTACATAATTACATAGGTAAGTGCGCAAGTATGTGATCAGGTCTTGCTCCAAAAGACTGCTCTTGCGTCCATGTGCGGTCGATGAGGTCAATAGGCAGATTTCTTCCTGTCCTCTCCATTTCCTCGGCAATGTGTTGTCGGGGCTGAGGTGGGCTGGAGAAAGGTATCCGATGTCGTTTAACGCGGACGTCATCTGGTCTCTGTTTTTGTAAGACCCTTCACGAGACTAACGGGGGCCAATAGCTAGCAGCCCCCAGGGTAAGTAGCCTTCGATCCATAGAAAAACATTTTTTGCAGTGGCCGGAATATATAGAAGGAAGACGTGCATCTGTAGAGTATCTACTGGCTCTGGTTTGCTTTGTGGTCCATACCTTGTGTCCACCCATAGCTGCCACCGTGGTAGCTTAAGTACCTGAATATGGCCGCAAGTACGAGGTTGTGCGCGTCATTACAAACAGCACAAGTCTGTCTCCTCCATCCACAATCCACCATAGTGCGAAATCACCTCCAGGTATAAGCACTTTACACATAAGCCAATAAACAAACGAACGAGTCAACAAACGAGCTAACCAACCACAATCTACCAACCAACCAACCAACCAACCAACCAACCAACCAACCAACCAACCAACCTACCTACCTACCTACCTACCTACCCACCAACTAGCGAACAAACCAACATCCAACTTACAAACAAACCAACTAGCCAACCAGGCAACCAAGCAAGCAAGCAACCAACCAGCCATCCAGCTATTTCACCGCTTCTCACTGAGATATAAAAGAACATTATGTTTTGTTACAAAGAAACTATCTCTGAAGTTTACCAAGAGAATAATCCTTGTAACATTTTGTCTGAATCGGGACACGCACAAGGGAATTCGCCAAATTACACCAATTCTCTGTTTCACTTCACGCCCTTAAATCTTCCCCGGTAAGCCTCTTGCATTATTTATTTTAAACGTAAGCACCTCGAGTAGCTCGGTGATTTTTTTCTAATCTTTCTGTACACTTGTCCTAAATCGTTATCTCGCCACCATCAGTCTAATCCAATGTGGGCCGCAGGCGAGGGAGGCAACAGTAATCCATGACTAGGAGTAAGTTTGGGGGAAATCCGTTCTGCCGCAAAGTGTAAAAAGAGGTGACTAGAGATGCGCAATAAACTGAGCTGAGACAGTATTTTTAAATTATTTAAACTGATCCACGTTTCGCTGTTCACGCCCGCTCACAGCTACCGGACCCCCATAGCTCCCTCAACGTATAGTTCCATGTCGGAGACCACGTTACATAATTCTTGACCCGCGACTGTCGACATCATTGCACGTGCGTTGGCGACCCTTCAACGTGACTGCATGACTGAGCCCTCGCAACCCCTCCGCATCTACCTTCCATCGACGACCCCAGGAGCCTTTCATGTCATGTTCGTCATATTTCAGTACTAGTCGACCCTTCGTTCTCACATTCGTCATATTTCAGTACTAGTCGACCCTTCGCTCTCATGATCGTCATATTTCAGTATTAGTCGACCCTTCGCTCTCATGTTCGCCATATTTCAGTACTAGCACGCACCTTCATTTACTGGATAAGTGTCTCTCATTCGTTGCCTCTTTGCTCTATCATAGGGGTGACCAATCGTAACAAACCCTAACAACGAAGGGCTTTCGCTTCCGTTTTCTATCAAAATGGCGGATCCTCCTAACGTAGAAAAATTTTTACAAGTGAGTAATTAAGCATTTCTGTCATCAGAACCTTGTTAAAGGAGATTGATTGCAAAATAAACAATATTTTCTGTAAAATGTATTCTGTTTGTTTATAGAAAACGCATTTAGATTTGTCGACAATTTTATAATATAAAAACATCGTCACAACAGATACTCTTGACTTGTTTTACCACTAACAATTAAAAAAATATTGTTTTTGAATTTTTGGAAGCAGTTGTATGGATTGTTCTGTTACGAAAACAGAACATCTACTTTAAGAATTTATTTAAGGTATTCAAACAAAGAACCGGAAACACGAGGCCTGTCTAACGGAAAGCCGAGACTGACAACGGATTTGATCCTGAGTCACTTATCCAGTAATGAAGGTCCATGGTACTAGTCGACCTTTTGCTCTCATGCTCGCCATATTTCAGTACTAGTCGACCTTTTGCTCTCATATTCTTCATATTTCAGTACTTGTCGAACTTTCGCTCTCATATTCTTCATATTTCAGTACTTGTCGAACTTTCGCTCTCATATTCTTCATATTTCAGTACTTGTCGAACTTTCGCTCTCATATTCTTCATATTTCAGTACTTGTCGAACTTTCGCTCTCATATTCTTCATATTTCAGTACTTGTCGAACTTTCGCTCTCATATTCTTCATATTTCAGTACTTGTCGAACTTTCGCTCTCATATTCTTCATATTTCAGTACTTGTCGAACTTTCGCTCTCATATTCTTCATATTTCAGTACTAGTCGACCTTTCGCTCTCATATTCTCCATATTTCAGTACTTGTCGACCTTTCGCTCTCATGGTCGCCATATTTCAGCACTAGTCGACCCTTGATGAATGCCCTAAAAGTTATTTTCACCTGCTTCTGTCTTCCGTTTCAGCGACACTTTCTTCGGCTGAACTTCCTTTCGCTGCTCAGATTCCTGCTCAAAGAAAGGCAGGAAAATGGATTTCGGGCAGAACATCGATTAGTTGTATTTTCTTTGTATGTATCGAGCGGAGCTTTCAGACAGATTGCACTACACAAATTTAACTGTTGGGCAGCTGCTGTTGTCAGGGTCACCGGTCACTGTGCATCAAATGACAGCCAGCATCCTAACCAAACTATTTAGCACCCTCTTCCAGCCTCCAGGCTAACCTTTCTGTGGCATCCCAAGCCTTTCCACTCCACTTGTAAATGCGGTCAGAAGTTAAACAGATAGATGATAAGTTCCCCCCCCCTCTCTCTCTCTCTCTCTCACACACACACACACACACACACACACATTTTTTCGTTTCTTGAACTCCAGCAAGCGCCTAATCGATTCCCGTTAATCATAAAACACTACTTTTCCGCAACTGTTTAAATTGCTACAAAAGAGCAGGTGATTAAAATGTAGGAATGAATTAAAGTAATCCTTTTACTTTGAAAGAAATGTTTCTGAACAATTGTCTTTTGCAGAACACGACACTCTTCTCCATCGAATATTCCAGCATATACAGCCTGAATAAAAGAAGTCCAACTTTATTCCTCTGTCTTGCCCAGTTATCTGTCTCCAAGGTTTTCTTCTGATATTCCAATTTCGTCATTCTATCTGTGTGTGTGTGTGTGTGTGTGTGTGTGTGTGTGTGTGTGTGTGTGTGTGTGTGTGTATTTATGAGTATTGTGTGCATATTGTGTATATTTTCGTGTGTGAGTAGTGTTCACACCCCTAGCTACCGCTGTGTAACTCCTCTGTCTTTCAGTTTAGTAATGTAACGGATAATGAGCATATATACTGTATTATTATTCTGTTTTACTTATTCTCGTTAAGGACACCATGAAAAGTAGAGAATTGAATCTGTACTGAAAATACTGCCGATTTTACTACATAGTTTATAAAATGTACTCCACATTGAAAGTCCAAATTTAAATGATCTCGTCTAACAAACACCAGCCTTTATCCACAACGTTTCTAGTCCACCCGACTGCAAGGTAAAAACTATTTGTTTCCCTTCAAAATTCTCTGCTCTTTGTATTGATTAGTTGTTATCACCGTTTCTGGTGGTGGTGGTGGTGGAAGCAGCCATGGAGAAGCGTTTCTGGAATGCTGCGGAGTTGTCTCGCCATGACGACCAGTTTCAGCAGTCTAAATGTCTAAATGTCTAAAGTCAAAGGCCTTTCAATGCTTGTCGCAGTCTTCAAGTGATGAAAAGAGTCAAGCGGCGGTTGTGCTCCAAGTTGGGTGAATGTGGCAACCCACAAGCCTGATTCCGTGCCAAAGAGAGTTTTCGCCAAACAAAATTCCCTTTGTTGTAAATTCTCTTTTCATTCCTTTAAAAGTGGTGCTTGAATGTTTGCTTGGGCGTAATTACCAAGTGATTCCACAGCCTCGCGGTCTGATGTTAAAACGTGTTGATACCTGATCATGGGAGGGCACTGGGTGTGCTTACATGCCCACAGGGGACTTTATTCCTGGCAACGTTTCATCGATAATTATTCTTGAAAATTTGCCAACCTTTACTGGGTGCTAGAAGCAGTCACAGAGACTTGACCCAATATACTGGGCAACGTACGCACAGAAATCATACAACAAACTATACCGTGTTGTCTTACATCTTGTGCGGGAAACGTTGAGTGGAATTTGAACAACGGTGTGTGTGTGAGAGAGAGAGAGAGAGCTGGTAAGCTTGTGTTCGTATGTGTGTCTGTGTGGCTTGTATGTGTTTGTTGTTTGTTGTTTGGTGTGTGTGTGTGTGTGTGTGTGCATTGACTTTGTGTACACGTGTGGTGTTTCGTTTGCTTTCATGTGTCCATAAATGCACGCCTGTGTGTTTTATTATTAGTTTACATCGTATTTCTCCATGCGGAGGTGATCTTAATGCGCTGTAAAATGACAACCACATAATGATCACAACAAAGTAACAAGCGTCAAGAAACGGATGATGTCGTTGCAAACAGAAATGACAATGTGGAAGTGAGGAATAAGAGGTGTCTCTAAGGAGCTGGATTCTGAGGCCGGACTTCAAAGTTTCGAAGAAAAGGTAACCAAACAGTGGGGCCAGGAAAGGAAGAGTAGTGTGTCGAATGTCTTACCTGTAGTATGAGGCACAGAGAGGAAAGCAACACAAGCAGGCTGGAGAGACCAACACGATTGATTCGCCATCAGTAGCTTAGACAGATATATATATATATAGATGTTGTTGTTTCTGTGCGCGCGTTTGGGGACATGCTCGTTCGTCTAATGCTAACAAAGGCAGGTCACAGCTGTTTCCCACTCCAGACTATAACAATCACAGCTGAGTGTAGTGCACAAAGGTCGCTGTCGTAGCGAAAAGAAAAACATAGATTATTTACTCACCTCGCTGTTTTGTATAAAACACAATCCCATGCGATTTCTGTCCTACTTCTACAGCGATCGCATCTCAGTTTCTAAACTATCCCCCCGAAGTATTTCCAAGCGACACCACTGCTGGAAACGGATGACACGAAGGGTCTGGTGACAAGTCTGTGTGTAGTTAATGTCCCCAGACTTCAAGCTATGGGAGATTTCCACCTGGGATGTCCTATAGTCGCCTGATGATCAGCCAGCTGAGTCCAAAGCCGATTCAGTGCGCAGGAAGGGAGGACTTTTTTGTGTTAGTGAAGCAGAAAGATGCACGGCGTGCAAGACGGGGAGAATCACGTGCTGCCCAGTCAACCGGAACGGGGTGATCAGTCGGCTTTCTTGAGCTCCACGGAGTTTGTTCGGCGGTCCAACTCTGGGGCGGCGGTCTGACGCTTGTCAGTGTCGCGTGCAGACTGACGCGCGGCAGCGCGCGCTCGCCTGTACGGATTTGTGGAGCAACAAAAGACAGAAAGACGACGAAAGGGATTGATGGACTGAATGAAGGATTGATTGAATAAGAACACACACACACACACACACACACACACACACACACACACACACACACACACACAGATGTGAAGTGCTTTTGGTGGTGATACCCATAGTGGAAATGTGATACATTGAATTAAACGTGCAACTATTTTAGAAACTTGTTGTTAAAGGGAAAGGCAAGCGAAATAGAAAGTCACAATGAGAATGCACAGTATTAATTATACCTCTCTTCATCCTCTCCATTTTCCTCTCTCCTTCCTTTGTTTGGTCGATTTCCCTCTCTCTCTTTCACTCCCCTTTTCTCACCTCTTTTTCTTGTCTATCTCTCACTTGTATATCACCCTGGGTAAGACTAAGCTAAACCCACATGATCTTCACCAAAGGTTAAGGGCTAGAAAAGTTAAACTACCAGCTACCATTTAACCGTAGAGGTAGTAAGCCGAAGTGGTTTATTGTGTCAAGAGACGACATGAGGACGAGGCAGCCCACGTCCATTCTTCCTCCACAATTAACCTTCCCTAATAGATCAGCTATCATAACAGCTGACAGTTGTTCCAGTTTCGGGCTCTAACGAAAGCGTCAGCAAACAATGACACCATGGCAGACATGAACGACGTGCATGAAGAAGTGAGGAGTGAGTGGAGCAGTAAGCCCTGAAAGGACCGAGTCAGGTGGGTAAGGTGTCAGTAGCTCAGACAGGTGTGCTGGGGCGAGTAGGTGAAGACAACAGTAGCACAGTACAGCGATTTTGTAAGCAAAGCGAGTTTAAAGACCAACCTGAATGGTTTGCGTTTTTTTCAGATATCGGTAGATATAGGCGATATAAACCTAACCTGTAAATTGCAGCCTCCAAAACCCATCCGTTAATACGGTTAATTAATTATCCGCTAGCAAAGTACGCGATTCGCACCTGCGATCAACGAGCGTCATTAACAGTGTACTACGTCACACTAGTGCACAATTCACAATAATTGGCAGCCGTCAACATCAAACAGAGAGAGAGAGTGAGCGACAGTTGGGATTACTCGGACGTTAAAGTCTGCTTTTCTCGTGCTAAAGTAGCAGTTTTTCAGAACCACGAGAAATACAGACTTTCAACGTCCGAATAACCCGAGCTGTCACTCATTCTCTCTCTCGATCTGTTTGGTGTTGACTGCTGCCAGTGTTGTGAATGGTGCACTAGTGTGACGTAGTAAACTGTTAGCGACGCTCGTTGATCGTAAGTAGGAATCGTAGCGGATAATTAACTGATGGGTTTTGGAGGCTACAATTTACAGGTTAGGTTTATATCGCCTGTATCTACCGATATATGAAAACTTTGAAAACCATTCAGGTTGGTCTTTAAACTGGCAACCAGTGAAGCTGGCGGAGTAGGGGGTGTAGCAAAGTCTGCTTGTCGCAAACCGAGAACAATAGGAGCGGCATTATTCTGAGCCCTTTGAATTTTGTCCAGTAGGCGATCATAAAAATTAGCAAAAGTAAGGCAAGTAGTTAGCAGAAGCAGGGTTTGAGATTAGGTTAGGTAGTGGACGCTTGTGTTTAATTGTTGTAGTAAAATTAATAAAGTAGTGTTGTAGGTTATTAATTATTGTCTTGTGGTATTTATTCACTGTTGTCTTCTCGTCTTTATTTATCCACTCTCTATATTACGTAACAAAGACACGTGGCTCCCAGTTTATCGGGTAAGGGAAGCGACCGCTTATGTCGGGTAGTGAGGTACCCAGTTACACTCTTTCTTAATCTCTCTGTCTCTGTCTTTAGTTCTTATTCTGTAGCGGAGGTGCGTTCTCCCGGTGTGATAAGTCAAGCGGTCCCCAGATATTTTGGGCAGTGGATATCTTGGGGATTAATACCGGTGCCATAGGAGCAGTAGGAGCGTCCCCCTCTGTCCTAAAACGATAAACACATAAATGAGAAGGGGAGGAAACGAGAGGGAGGACTTGGTGTTTTTCGTCGAGCCAGAAACTAAGGCTATATCACGGCAAAGCCGCCAGCCCTGTAAACATGCAGAAAAAGGACAGTGTGTCCGAGACGAGATCTGAACCCAGGACAGTCAATTCTCACTGTATTGGTGACAGGCGCTAAACGTTGCGCCACCGGGACGCCAAAGGAAACGAGAGATAGTGGGAAATAGAGGAGACCACCAACTACTGGAGATATTCATGAAAATGGTAGGTTATAAGGCTGGTTTCGAAAGGAAGTCATTTGTAGGGTAGCGTTCTAGACACTCGGCGGCTAGCGAAGACCAAAGAGCTCCGCCCAGACTTTGGGAGGTTGGCGTGAGCAGACCAGAAGTGTCCCATTTGACCGATAGGGTGTCAGCATCTCCAGACAGGTCTTTAGCCCTATCATGAAGGCAACGACAGTACGGTGTGGTCACTCTGCAGTCGAGACGAACCCGAGCTAACAACCAAATGCAGTTCACGGAGGACTAAATGGTGTAGAATGATCACGGTAATCAGTATTGCGCTCTCGGAAGCCAGTTAGTCTGCAAAGGATGGAAAATGTGCTCAGCCACAACCAACGGTGCCACAGGCACTAGAGAGTTGCAGCAGGTGTAGCCAGTTCAGTGGAAGATGCATGGTGGAAAGAGCAAAACTCATAAGCAGTCCAACATGTAGTTGATAATATGTATAGAGAAAAGTTGTTAAATACGATTTTGACTACTCTCGTTCTTTTAGTAAGCTCAGCAGCACAGCCTTACATTTGTCACTCAGGTTTTTTTTTAAATGTGGCCTTATCCCGTATGAACACCACTCTTATTTTAGTGCAAACACAAGCCTTACAGCAGAGTGAAGTTTTCTTGACTACCACTACCAGCAACAACAACAAAAAAATCAGATAAATCTATCAGACCTTTCATTTCCCCCACACGCAAGCACGCAAACGATTAAGTCATAGACATGCTGTGAAGGCTGTGAAGGCTGTGATTTCGGGGATGAATAGCAAATGTAGCAGGATGCTAAAATGATAACTACTACGTCGCCTGTCAAGTGATGGCCGAGAAATCAAAGCTGCGGATACTTGTCAAGCAAACAGGCTGGTGTAGGCTGTAGGGTAGTGGTCCTTGGAGAGTGAATGAGAGTGCCACAGAGTCGCAAGCGTTGGGATTCATCTGCTTTATGGACACTTGTAAAAAAAAAATTACGAAAGACGAGATTCATTTCAGCAACATCGATTTCAACACCTTGCTCAATTTCTGCAGAGTTTAGGGTCAAATATTGAGCAAAGGGCTGCTTTAACTTTTATCCCTCCATCTGAAATCTATTTTTAAATTTTTTTTTCATTTTGATTTCCTTCCTTCCTTCTTTGTTTTTTTTTTTCTTTCTTCGTTCTGTTTGTATTTGATTTCTTTCTTCTTTTTTTCGTTCTCTCTAGCTCTTCTCCTTGTTCGTCAGTTATTTATTTATTTCATATTTTTCATTCTTTTTCTGTCTCTTTCTCTCTCACTCGCTCAAACACACTCACACACGTGCACGTGTATCTCTTGTTCTCACACTCAGGTCATCTTTATTTCATGAAGGCGTTTGCTTTCTGTTTTTTCCAGCAGTGTGTAAATTACCTTATTCTTGTTGCATGACCTGTCCTTGTTTTCTTTCTTGGCAGTGTGAGAACTTCCGAAACAAAAACACAAGCTGACACACTATAGCACGTCTTCATCTGTGGGACTACTGATATTTACTGTGGTTCTTTGTCCATCCAGACTGTGATGTGTTGTACTTTACAAGACCTACTAGGTTTTATAGCCAGCTCTCTCTAGTTCCTGTCCATGTGAATTCTTTTATATTTTGACCCGAGTCTTTTATGCCTGCTGACGCCATTTCGATCAACAGGCGATGCACGATCAATGTTTTCACACAGCCTCAGCCCAAAGCCCGAACCCTGACACCGTCTTCAAACGGTGTTCCGCTAATGAATCGTCTTGAGCTGACTGTGCTTCCTGTCGGTCACACAACACCAACAATACCAACCTCCTCGCACTTCAACGAAATAATTTAAACACTACTTTTTTCTCTCTGAAACGTACTACATGTAGAAATTAAGTGGTTTCATGATCTTTTCTTTCTTCCCTAACATCACTTATTTCAGTATGAAACTTATTTCAATTTATTTGCCTTAGTTGCCTTAGTCGTCTTGGCCATCCTTGTCGCCTGAGTCGCTTGGCGGTTCTCGTCACCTTGATCATCCTTAGCTGCTTTGCCTGTTCTGAATGCCTTACTCGCATTGGACGCTTTAGCCGCCTTGGCTGCCAATCCTTGTATTTTCTTTGTTGATATTATTTACAGTCCCTCATCGAAGCAGCCGACCTTCACTGATGTTTCCAAAACACACCCTGCCATCACAAAACGAAACTCGAGCACGCATTGAGTCAGTAGACACCACAGTCAAGTATACTACACTTATCACGTAATACGTGACTTTCTCTGCCGGGAACGACACTAAGACCCAGTTTACGATTGCTTTACTGGGGCCAGATGTGTAGAACGACACTAGATTAACGCGAAAAGAGTCAGCTAGAATGTTTGTATTTTAATATAAAGTTCGTATGCATGACCCCTGTAAGTCCCTCGCTTCCAGTAGACGCAGGCAGGTTAAAGATACTGAATAACGTCACTAGGGGAAAATATTAACAATGAGGAATAAGAGTTGTAGAGTTATCTCCACATTCCACTTACATAGCTTTACAAAATGTAACGATCAAAGTCCCTAAACAATCCCTCTTTCGTAGACTTAACCATCACCATCTTCTACTCTGAAAATAACCAGTTTTCCGAGATAAAATATCATTTTGTTTTTCCCAGTCCCAGTAGTGATGAGGTACGTCTTGGAGGGGGTCAAGGTGAGGCAAATAGCGGTGCGTCAGACAAATTGCTCAAGTCGAATTGCTGTTGACACAGTATAGTACGTCTATCCAGACATTCAAGTCGAAAAAGGATGAGGGGTTCGAGAGACGGAAATTACACGTTTTGCAGAGCGGTTCAGGTTCACAACAAAACCCTCAAATTCCATGCATTATGCAGTCCGACCTTGTCACAGAAACTACAATGCATTGTTTCGCCATCACCAATACCTTCGTGGGCTCCAGAAACTACAATGCATTGTATCGCCATCACCAATACCTTCGTGGGCTCCAGAAACTACAATGCATTGTATCGCCATCACCAATACCTTCGTGGGCTCCAGAAACTACAATGCATTGTTTCGCCATCACCAATACCTTCGTGGGCTCCAGAAACTACAATGCATTGTTTCGCCATCACCAATACCTTCGTGGGCTCCAGAAACTACAATGCATTGTTTCGCCATCACCAATACCTTCGTGGGCTCCAGAAACTACAATGCATTGTTTCGCCATCACCAATACCTTCGTGGGCTCCAGACAAGTGTTGTGTGGTTGCGGAGTGAAGAGCGGGACTGACTGGAAAGCTTCCTTCATAGTAATATCATGCCGCACAAACATCATTTCACGTCAACAATAATTTTAGTTCTCTTCGCTGACACGACACTTCCCCCCCCCCCCGCTGTCAGGAAAACAGAAATTGAACCCTTCACGGGTCAGAGGTTAAATGTTGAGTTTAAGCGGATTTTCGTTCATCCTAACAGATAATGACACTCACGTACGAAAGTTTCGCGAAGCAGTCACCCTTTGCGCCCCCTTCAGAGGAGATCGTGGTGATGGGTGCGAAAATGCAACGCTGAATAATAAGTCTTGACAAGGCAGCCAGCACTGCAGTGATATTTCATGTCCGAATTCCAGATATGCTTGCCCGGGAAAGTCTTTTTCATTATTGTTTTCCTACCAAAGATGAAGCTAGGTGAGTATATATCATTGCAAAAAAATGTCAGTGTAAGTGAAGCTGAATTTGCTTTACTTTAGACAGTTTGTCCTACTTTCACCGGCTGTTGGGATAGAGAGATGTCAGCAAGATGAGTTAGTGTTGCAAATAGCAGCAAGCTATCAAAGATGATAACAATTCAGGGGCTGTGGGATACAGCAGTAAAGTGGGCAAAGTAGGACCTGGCAGAGATCTGTCTATACAGATTTCTGGACTTGGCTAGCCGCTGTTCTACACACCAGTTGCAGGTGCGTGCTCACCAATGTATACCACTTTTTAGTTTTTATGACTGTGTATATTTTGTAAATAATGTGTATAATTTTACATTTACTGTCACAGACACTTAAAATGGAGACGAAATTTAAGGCGATCGCCCCCAAGGAGGTGAATTGGATGAAGAGCTGTCTCTGTTCTTTGTATGTTCATGTGTGTGTATGCTTGTGTTCACTTGATAACTGTGATGTTTGCTTTATAGAGCCATTTAGTTATTATTAATGTTTGCGTGCTGTTTGTGGTGATGATGAATTGTACCTATTGTTGCTTCCTTTGCATTCCACATATGATTTGTGATTTGTAATTCTATGCATGTGTGTGTGTGTGTGCGTGCGTGCGTGCGTGCGCGTGTATGTTTTTGGACATGTGTAGGTCCGTACGTCCGCGCGTCCATATGCAACAGCTACATAAACAATAAGGCTGAATGGGTAGGGAACAAATTGGATCCATACAAAAGGAAAACTTTTATTAATACATTTCGGGTAATTCTTAACAAAAACCGTAAATAATGAGCCATTTTTTCTCAGGCAATTGTGATATCCCTGTGAGATAAAAAAATAAAAGCAAAGGGGTGAAAAAAGGGGCTTGTACCTAAATTTGTAGAATGGTCCACCAGTCCATTTCTTCAAAATCTATTGGGTGCTCCTTCTCTCGAGCGCGCGGGCATGCGTGCGTGTGTGTTGCTTGCTCTCTTTCGTCATGTGTATGCAAGGAAGAGCAAGACAATATCTAGTTTGTGGACTAAGGGTAGTAAGTTCTGCAGCTTTGCATTGTTATCATAGTGAGTTACCTCCCTTGGTAGAAGGGCTCTTCGGGCATACATACGTATCACAAAAAAATATTTTGGTGGAATTTTATGACGAAGAGGCACGAGAAATATTAAGTTAATTTTTTACTCTCAAACACATCTGGATTTGTCGAAAAAACAGAAAATGACGAAAACGAATTATTTCTTAAAATAGCGTCGTCTGCATGAGCTGAATTCGAAGAAGAATCCTCGGTAAAAGAAAACAGACCGGGACTCAATGCACTGTTGCTGAATGTTCTCTTTGTCACTTAGATGGAGTTAGTTCCTAAAGATACTGGCTACAAACGCCAATGGATTAACTTACTTCACAGTTATCTATATACCTAGCATAAGGTTCGCCTAACAGGCTTGAGGGGACCAGCTCTCCACATTTTCGTTTTCTTCTTGAATTTGTTGTGCTTGTAGTGGCTATTGTACTGACCTGCACTTTTTTCTGATGTCATCGGCATATTGTGTTTGACTGTTTACTTGCCTGTGGATTTTTATTTATTCCTCTGCTAATATCAACTGTCTCATCGCCGCTAGTCCTCTGGCAAACGCCATCAGTTTCTTCATTCTTACAAGTCGTCCCTGGGATAGACTTTACATCAGTGACAAACATTGCGGTTCAACATTGTACTGCAATTTCTGCTTTGTGATCATCTGGATATTCTCCTGACGATTTGATCGACGTGTTTGAGTATTGCTCTAGTCTGCTCCAGTCCAATGACTGTAGATCTATCTCATTGGCATCTTGATCTATGAATGTAATCCGGCAGAAGAACGAGCTGGTATTCATTCCTATTAACTTTACAGAGAGCCACAGGAACTTTTTCTGTCTTGTGTTTTTATGTTTGTAATGCGCGGAGAGCCTGGCTTTGGCTGGGATACCGCGCTATAAAAGCTCACACCATTATTATTATACAAATCTCTGCTTTGTTCAAAATTCGTCCCCACACGAACTCAAGAATTTGCTCAAAACATTTCAAATGTGATTGTTATCTAGTCACTGATACAATCCAAGCTAGTCTTGAACATTCAGTAACGAAGGAATTTTTCTACAGCAGTGCCATCTATACGAAAGCACGGGCTGTTAAAACCAACTACGATGCTGGTAAAAAGCCTCAACAAAGATCAAGCACCAGATATGCAGCATCGACGCTTTCTACACCGTCTCACCCGTCTGGTCTACAAATAACATCGTGACAGTCACAAACAGATCATCAGTCGTATCCTTATCCAGCACAATGCTAAAAAAAAAAAACCTGACAGTGTGAGGGCATCATTGATGTGCGTGCTCGGAACAGCCAAACAAATTGGTAACAAGTCATTGTATCAGCTGACAGTTGTAACTTAAAGTAAAACTATCAAATAAAAAAATTACAGCAGTGTATCTGAGACAAACGCACATTTGAAATGTGTTTATACTTTAGTAACAAAAATACACATGGAAAAATTAATTCAAATGCGCCCACTTAGTACCAGAGAATCAATATTAGTGCAGTCATTGTGCACTTACTGTTGTGTGGTTGTCTGGGTACATGCAATATTTTTTGTCTGTTAGCTACGTTATAAATAACCTTTTTTACCCACCCACCCCTCTTTACCCCGCATCACCTTCCACTAAACAAAATCTGCTGCTAATAATACCTTGCACTAGACAAAAAAAAAAGGTCATAAGCTGTATAGCTGCAAAAATTGGCTGCTAAAATAGAATTACAAATTACGAACCTAACAATCTTGAGTTAAAAAATTAAAACATTTACTTAGTGAACATACATGAGTCTGCAGTTTTGAGATTTGACACTGAATAAAAACAGCTTTATGTCCTATGCCTGAATTTGCTTGGACATTGCAGGGGACACCAGTCATGAATCCTGGAAGTACGTAGATGAAAGGAGTACCCACCCTTGAACAACTTTCATAATCATTTCAAATTTCCTGCAAAAAGTCTCTTGAATGAGGCTTGCTTACGTGTTATTCTTCGTAAAAGAAAGTATTTTATTTATTTATATTTTTAGAATAGACACTTGAATTTTCTTTACTTATATTTTAAAACTTGAAAAACAAACTACACTTTTAAAGAAGTACACAAATGTATAATCTTGATTTTTGTCACACCGACAATGTCAACAACAAAGCAGTTATTATCTTTCACTGAAAAAAAGGTGCAAGAAACTCTCGACACAAGGTAGAAAAAGAAAAGAAATCTTGTCAAAGCCAGACTTTTTTTTAATACACAAGATTATACCATATTTTTCAGAAAATCCACAACAGCTTTAGAGCAACACTTGGGATCTTGTACGGACACATTCCCTTCGATTAGTAATTGATACATTTTCTCACCCTTCATAATGCTACTGTTGTGAATACTCGCTGCTTATAATTCTCACCGTTTGTAGTGTTATAGGCCTGCGTGCGGCAACACTTTATAATTATACGTAACATAATTGTTGCAGTTGCTTCGATAATATAAACATATTTTAACTCTATATCTATAGCATACTCTCTCATTATCTTGCCAGTTGTCGACTTCGCAAGTCTTTCGTGTGAACACAAACACCGCTGATCTTTGACAAATGTCTGCCGTTTGTTTGATTTTCGCAACTAGCCAAACAGTGTCGATTCCTCCCCTCTTTCTCTATCTCTCCCCCATCTTTTCATCTTGTCAAATACAAATTTCAAAATCGTCAAAGTTTCCTAGTCTTGTATCAGCGGACTTGTCCCTCAATACCTTCTTCGGTTATAAAATGCATTCCACGCTTCTTCGCGTTGTTCCGGCGTGGCGGGTGCAAGCGAAAGAAAACACGCCACAACAGACTTCAACCACCTGCTCCGACAAGACTTCTAAGCTACCCGAAAATTACCCTCTTACCCACGTCCGCACGTACCCGGCATAACTGGCGCGCGCGGGCATCGCCGTGGGTACGTTTGATCTGCACACGGGGTGGGCGTTCCTCGGTGATACAGATCCCGGCTATGATTGATATCAAACAACAACTCGGGGCTCTTCGCACGTCAGCTGCGCCGGAGCTGCACAAAGCCTTGTGCTTCTTCTTCAAGCTCACTTTCTTGACACTCCCCAGTTCAACACTCGCCTTCTTTATGTGCGATCATGTTGACGTTCGCCCAGTTGGACTCACGCGCGCTTGACGCTCGTCGTCTTTACGATTAACCCATTTGACGCTCATCTATCTTGATGTAGCCATTTTGACACACTGGCCAGAGGCGAAGAGCTTTTATGATTGAGGTCTATATTAAGTGAATTGTGCACGACAGAACTAACCGATTCATCCCCCCCCTCTCTCTCTCTGTCTCTCTCTCTCTCTCTCACACACACACACACACACACACACGCACACAAGACATACTGAACCCGCGCGTGTAAGGGAAGGGAAGCAGAAATGTCATACATTATTCTAATCACTGCAGCATCGTTAAAAGTGGGGCCACCAAACAACACTTTACCGACAAAGGCCGAGAAACTATTGAAGATAGCGGCGGTATCCATTTCTCGCCCTATGAGAGCTTTTTAAACAGCGTTGAAATTTTGTATTGGCCTTAAGGTCTGTCAGAGATAAAATATACACCCCCCCCCCTCGCCTTGTCCCGTAGTTCTGGAAATTCTAGTCCTTCACTTGACAAATGAACTGGTGTCTTTACCTTGGAGTGGAAAAGAAACACCTACTATCTGGGATTAAAGGTGCCAAAGGTGTCAGAGTGTTTCTGTTGTTAAAAGACCTATCGTGGGTGCTGTGTTGTGACAAACGCAGGGGGTAGCCGTTCGTGAGTCATAAAAGATTAAATTCTTAACAAGTTTTGTGACTGCTTAGGTCCTCTCGCTTAGATCTCAGAGTGGTTGAGGCGATGAGTTTGTCTTGTCCAGCGGTGGAGCAAATTTACCTGCTGATAAAGGCTGTGTCGGAGTGCCGCGCTGCCCTGAGTAAAGGTATCACACACCGCTGTGAGTGTCTCTTCACAAAGATCAACAAGAAATTGCCGCTCTCATGCCGACTGCCAGGAAGTCAGGCGCAGGCACAGTTTTCAGGACGTGCGGTGTTCGATTTCGACTTCGCGGCAAAGCAAACACGGCAAAGTGAAACTGCTATTTTGTGACAGCACGTGAGCTACTGTCAACATTAATGTTTATCTTGAATGGCTTGACAGGGCCAACAACATCTTTCAAGCTTTTTCTTGAGCCAGTTAGACGAGGGAGGCAGATCACTGAGAAGCAAAGATCAGTCAGGGGACCTAACTGTGTGGACTGTAACGTCATCATTTCTAAAACCGACCGAACTTAAAATTGATCAGTATCACACTAATTGGTAGGTTTGACAAATTTTCTTTTGTTGTTCTTTCTCTCCTCCTGTGATTGAAACCGCGTTGACTTTCTCGAAGCCAGGGGGGCACAAACAGGGAGTGCGAAGGCCCACTCACGCACCCACCACACGGGCCCTGCTCACAGTCCGCGATATCTGAGGTCTTCCTTGACCCGAAAAACCAACCGGTCCAACGAGCATACCAACTGACGTCCACGTGTAGAGGACTGAAATGGCTGCTGTCCGCAGGTAATGATCTAGTTTGTCCGCTGTGTGCCCCACTGGGGAAAACAAAAAGTGCGAAGTTTGACTACTCGTGTTCGTGGGCGCATAAGATGGATGACATTGTTCTGACAGTGGCCTCTGCATGCCCAGAAATGCAATATCGTTAACACCCCTCCCCCACTCACTCACACCCACACACACAGTCCCGTCTCTATCTTTTCCAGATCCTCAACCCACTGACTAAAGACAACATTTGCAATAGGATTGGCTTTGCAGGGTGAAGACCTTCCGAAACTTCAAGTGTTTGGTCAAACCATAAGTTCTGTGAGCGTGACTACTGAACTGCCGATTTGTAAATCGTCTACAGTGTCCACAAAGCAATCATTCATGGGCATAGGAGTAAGTGTTTTAACATGATATAAACAATAATAAAAACAGGCGATGCTTTTTTGTTACTTATCACCCAAATTATGAAAGATGTATCAAATGCAGAAAGAACGGTAACCTTTAGATAACTGAGGGTGATATTATCCTAAGGTATGTTTTCGCAATTATCCGTTCTGATGAACAGACATTGCACAATTAATTACGATTGATGTTTTATAGCTATACCACTAGTGTCTTTTGCTGTCACTGGTCTAACCACTTTCAACAAGAAAGACAATCCAGAACGACAAGAACTATGCACGCTTGGAAAATTCATTACTGCTGTTACTTTGTATTGTATTTTTAGAATAATTTCACTCACTCTGAAAAGAAAGAAGATGAGAAAACCTTAATACAATAATCTCTCTGCGAATTATAATTATTCCTTGAAATGTTCAATACTGTTCCAGACGTCTTTTTTAGAATGACGCTTAAATTGTGATTCAGTACAGCATGCAGTCACGCACCTCATGTTCTGAGCGAAAGTTGGAGAAAAGTCATGTGACTGGCTGATTTTCAATTAAAATTATCTATTTCATATCGGCAGTAAATAAATTATTTTAAAAGTACAATGAATTAAGCCCTCGTGAATGTGTTGAAGCAGCTGGGATTTGTTTGTGGTAGAAGAAAATCGCTATTTCTAATGAAAGGTTCACCTCTGACCTGGACACAGATGCAGAGTGTCCACAGCAACAACCGATCGTTCTTGGTCCTGATGGAGAAAGGAAATTCCAACTACGACATGATGACTTCGGGACAAAGCGAGAGGGAAGGAGGGAGGGATACTGCATACATACAACAAGTTAATCTAGTTCTGACCTTGCCATTGTTAAAAGCCATTTCGCTCGCCATATGTCTAGATATTGATGTGAATCGATCTTATTAAAAATATTTTTATAATTTATTTTTTCGTAGGAAGAGAGTGTTTTTAACCCATCACGACCCTCAAATTTTAAAGGAAGCTGCATTTTTTATTGCCTACGTAAATTGTACAAAGCTGCTACTTTCAGCTCTCTAAGATTGTGTATGTCTTGGTGTGTGACAGGGTCTTTTGTCTACGGACTGTTGTGAAATCAAATAACTTCAAATGTTTGTTTATGCTGCATAGTCAGCCAGACGTTTGTCTAAAAATGTCTGAAAGTTCAACACAAAACATCAGATGTGAAACGCTTTGTTCAATTAGTTCGTTAAGTAGCTGGATGGAAAGAACAGAAAGAAGAAATTAACGAACATTCGACAGAGGGAAAAGAAAGCGAGAGACAGAGAAAAAGAAACATAAGGCATAATACTAATAAACAAGCATGACGAAAAACAAGCATTCATTCATGCACGTGCGTAAAAAACGCTCGATCACATACGAAAATATTTTCTCATTTTCTCTCTCGCGTGTGCGAAGTTCCAATTACTTTAGCGTGTGACGTTCTACTATGTTAGTGTGTGACTTTCTATTACTTGCTTTAGTGCGTTAACTATTATTTAGTGACCTTCTGACATTTAGTCTGTGATCTTCTATTACTTATTTTAAGTATCTTCTCTATGGTTGTTATGTGTTACTTTCTACCACTTTAGTGTGTGTTCTTCTGTGTCTTTAGTGCGTGACTTTCTATAACTTTGACTCAGCGTTTATTTGGGCATGAAGACGGGCATGTGATCCAATTATCTCTTTCACTCTCTCTCCTCCCGTCCTTCTCCGCTAATTCTTTACACGAGAAACTCCCACTACAAGTTTGAAAGTTAAGTCTTTTCTCGTGTAACCGACTTTTTAATCCCTGGGAGACACGTAATCGCCTACTGATTCAGTTTTATTCTGATGGCACTTCATAAAATGCCAGTTACTGTGGAACTAAATTCAGACTAGAAGAAGAATTTATCAGAAAGAAAATGAAAGAAACTGTAAGTTGAAATCGCATAAGGCCGAAAAGGCATTCATTTAGTGACATTCCGACAATTGTTTTAGGCTTCGAAAATCCCCAAGCAGGACAATCCGCCAGGAATCATCCAGAGTGATCCCTCTTTCGAATGGGGTATATTAACCTTTGCCTGTCTAAAAGCTGATAGCTTTATTACAAATTGACTCCTTCATAATGGCCTGCTGCTAGGCTGGTGTTCTATTAAAGCAGATTTCCGATAATTGCCGGAGATAAGCGAAGATGGCTTCGCAAGGGGTCGCCCTCGGTGAAGCTATGGGGCTCTTGGGGATTTGGGTCTGTAGTCGAAGCCATCTGAAGGATCTAGAAGATCGGGTCTTCGAGACCAGCCGATTCACAGGGGGTTCTGTGTAGGATTGTAAAGTGCCCTTCTGGAGAAGCCGAGGAAAATGCTCTTGCTAAAGAGTAATAAATATTTCTACTAACACAAGAAACGATAATGAAACAGTTTTGATTTTTCTAAAATTTTAGACAAAAGACTTTTAAATAGACAGCAACGCGATTTTGTTGGATTCACATTCCTCAGGATCCGGTAGAGGGAGCTCTATTCTAAACTTCACTTCTTTGGGTTTCACACTTTCACGGGAATCGTGAGTTGATCCAACCCATCCCCATCTCCGTACGTGGATGAAGCGATTAAGGGCCAAGAAATTTACTGTGCCTTGCTGTGCCTGACAGTACCTCAAATCAACCAGCTGCGGAATGGCCGCCAAGGGAAAGCGACGTGCACAAGAGATGAAGGCAATTGTTCGAAACGTGTGATGGAGGCGCTTCCCGGAAACAAAGATACAAGTTGCCTGGGGACCGACTGCCTCTTGCATTATTCACCAGATTCCTTGCTTTGGTGATGAAGATGGGGACACAACTACTGCACAGCAGCCTTGCGCAATCGGAAAAATGATTTCGCCCAGAGACCTCAGGGTAAAGAGGCTATATCCAGGGTCCCTAGAACATCGTGAGAAAAAATGAAATGATGATAAAGAATAATGCAAATTCTACTTTTAGTCCTTCTTGGAAAGTCTGCCTCCCCTGTCTGTACGAAATATACAGCTGCGTACAAGAAGGTTGTCTTTTTATCCATAATGCTACGACACTTTTTTTCTGGAAATGTTTTTTTAAGCATCATGATCGTAGAACCAAGTTCAAATGTTTGTATACTAAATTTATAGGGTCACTCACCAGTAGTTTTCATTTAACTTGATACATAATGTCATTTGCCACTTTATCTAAACTATGTATAAAAGCAGTTTGAACTGCCATGTTTAAAAGAATATTTTTTGTTTTTTCTCGACAACATAAAAATTTTGCTTTACTTCTCATATAACCCTTCCATAAATCCATAGAGGAAATCCTTTTTAAATAAGCTACAATATCAAACAGAAGAAATTTTGCTAAAAAAATCATCATCAACAACAACAACGCGGCAAACAATAGGATGGAAGTACTACGAGCACAGCTGAAACAGAGTCGACCATATGCTCCGTGACCTACCCAGACGCAAGTGATGTCGTCGATTCATCATTCTTATCTCCCTTTCGTGCTGACGTTTTAAAAGCTGGGGACGGTGCCGCCATTACTAAAATCATCAAAAAGGGTGAGGAGTGCTTTCACCGCTGTACCTAATTGATGCCTATGCCTCCTTTGCTACACAGGCACACGCAAGTAGAAGACAGCTTACTATGCTGTGGCTTGAAACGTGACACGCGGGACAACTCTACAACTACTTCCTGAACTAACGAGAGTGGATCTAATCATGCCGCACATGCAAACTAATCATAAGAGTCTTAAAACAAAAGTGAACGTTACCATCCTTAAATACAAGGCATACAGGCAACGAAATTAATGAACTAAAAATGTTACAAAATTAGAAAAAAAACTGAACAAGAGTGCAGCATATTTCTGGGTGGGGGGGGTTCTTGACGTTTTACGCCCTGTAAGTAATTCCGACAGTATTACGGGTAAGTCATTCCAGGTCTATAAAGAGATGCCGCATGTGTGTCGGAAAGCAGATTTTGAACAGAATCCAAAAAACCTTATTAACTTGGTGATAAGCGCTTTACCATTGCGTCATTGTATCGCCTGGCAAACTGTTGGCAAGACATGAAAAGAAAAACAACATGAAGGTACACAAAAAAACACGAAGCAGAAATAAAAGAAAGACACAATACCCAGTGAGAGAGGAGTCCCTTTCGCGGACGCCAATAATGTTTTTTTTTCTTTGTCATTTGTTTACCTCCCACAAAGAAAGGGGATTGTAATAACATTTTATGTACACAAAGTAAACATGATATCTCTCAGGACGTAAGATCAAAGACCCCGTCAGGACTGAAGACGGTTCAAATCATGCACAATAACTCGTCGCAAATTGCATTTCACGCCCTTGGCACGGACTTGGCGTCTTCTCGACAGTGTGACAGGCTGTTGGTTGTTCTGACTGCTAGTCATCACCATAGACGAACAAAGCGAGGGCCTCGCTAGTCTTTACCTTGTAGTCCTATCTAGGTTTTACTGCCCTTTTGCGACCGTGACGTCATTGCCATAAACTAGGCAAAGCTGAATCTAACATTCTAATGCTGTCGGCGTGTGAGTTCTCTGTTAAGCGACCCTTTATCGTCTATCATCGCCCTCGCCTCGGCTTGACCTGTGACGTTCGATGCTAAGGTGCGCAACTTTTCACCATCTTGGACCCCATCTAGTGATTGAGGAGGCGGTTGGACCCACTCTTACCGTCTGGGCTCGCCCTGTTCCAAGTCTTCCCACCCAGCCCTCCTCCGAAAAACTCTCCCATTTGGCCTGGTAATCACAGCGGAAAACAAGGCGCGGCGTCGTTTGAAGTACGAAGGCAAAACGAGCGCCGTAAAATTTTATGGCCCCCTTCTCCGTCTTTTGGTCTCGGCGCTCGTCAGCAAGGGCCGGCAACCCTTGCTCGCCGTCGTGCCTGTTTCTGCTGGAGGTCGCGGGCCGGAGTGGACATCCCACGGCGCAGCGCTGCTGTGGCCTCGCCCAGGGACCGGTGGAGGGTGGTCTTGGGATTGTTGGCGGGAAAATAAAACCGTCTTTCATACGACAGCTTTCAAAGGCTCGACCTCAACGTAATTATTACGGTCCGATTCTCGAGAATCTCGGTCTTGTGTGAGCGTGAAGGAGAGACTGAGAGAGAGAGAGAGAAAGAAAGAGAGAGAGAGCCTTGTTAATCATTATTACAGTCGGAAAGAAACTTGCTTATATCCAAATTTGATATATCAAACGCTTTCGAATGTAACACGCACAAGAAGGGGAGTGGAGAAGAGAACGTGGTGATAACCGACAATGACATTATTCAAGTCACCTGTGTGAATTTTCGCTGTCGTGCTGTATAAATGCTGTACAATACAAAACAACAGACTTTTGACCAGTTTCGTTGTTACATTATTTGGCTAAGGAAAGTGTAGTGCCTTCTAATTGGTTCTTATTGGTTAACTGTTCACAAAATCAACACCACGGAGCTGTTCAGCGCACTTTGAGTGGCTCATTTTTCTCTGATATTTACTCTCGATGTAAAAATAAATTAACAAAATATTTGCCTCTTATTTCATGATTTATTGTTTTTGTGGCACACTTGCATCCACGACTGAGAGACCTTGAAGAGCTTTTTTGCTCTGATCATTTATCGATGATCTTTACTTTTGAACTTATTTCTGCGTTACATCTGCTACACTATTGTCTGCTGTTTGTAAGCAGTTCAAAAGTGCAACCACGTGGGAGTACACACGAACCTAGACTGCATCAAATGGCCCAAGAGAGTGTATCTTCAGCTGTATTGATCCACTAGAGGAATGGTAGAGTGTGCACGTGATTATGCACGTCGTCAATGGTCGTCTTAAAAAGTTTTATTGACAAATATCGGCCTGTACAAAGCACAGGTAAGTGGTCTCTATGGAGAGTGATGTTCCTCTCTCTAACAGGCTGAAGAGGGAGGTCGAATGTGAAGGGGGAATAACGTTCTCTGCAGGTTTTTTTGTTTTGCGTTTGAGTCAGAGATCTGTTTTGATTTCATTGTCAACTTTCATTATTGTATGTGTTTTGCTATGCGATGGACCTGAAACGCTACTCTCTTTTTTTTTTGGGGGGGGGGGTCACTTTTTGGATGAAAAAGATGCGATCGACTTTTCATCGATTGTGTACCACAACGTGATATTTTCACTTACTACGTTAGTGCACACACACACACACACACACACAAGCGCTCAGTGATTTAAACAAACGTGATTGGAATATACTCAGTTTGGGGCACTGAGAGAGTGTTCCGCCAGTGTCGATGATGAGGAGACTGGACGTACAGGAATGTCAGGCGATAACATTCCACCGCCTCCAAGATCAATACCATACCTGGCCCGTGTGCCGGCCCTACATTGACACCTGGCGGGAGGGAAGCGGCTGACATAAAAGGGTGGACAAGGACCTTTGGCGAACATGATGGAGGAACAGGGAAGGGGGATTGGGAAAAGAAGGAAATGATGGCCACAAGAGGCGAAAGAAGAGCCAGACCAGGTTGCACGACCATGACACACAAGGTGTGGCGAACCGCTGTTATCGACACATCGCTCACAATACATCTGCTTCCTCGTCAGCAGCTTTCTCCATCTTTGCTCTGTATTGCTGTATTTAATGTGTGTCTAGGTGAACATTGCAAACGCGTGCTTAGAGAGGGATTCATGGATTTGTCTATTTTGTCTGCACTAAAAAGCAGACGGGAATAATAATAATCCCAAAACAAAATAAACAAACAGAAGATAAAAGCGAAGACATCATACCACTGCTTATTGCTCCTGTTATTTTTGAATTACTTTTCCCTAAAGTCGAAGATTATCTGTCGCTTATTATCTTCCTTCTTCCCTGTGTGTGTGTGAGAGAGAGACCGCAGAATCTTGCAGCTGCATTCCTGGGCTGCTTATCATCCTAGCGAGAGGAGGTAAGCTCTGTCGCGAGCTGTAGAGGTACTGAGTCTAACCACGATGACGGATACAACTTTCTGGCCACGTTTTCCACTAATCTAGAAAAGAAAATGAACCATAGCAATACCCCAGAATGTGAGGTAACATGCTTAGCATGTGTAAAGTGGGAACAAAAGGTGGTGTGTAAAGAGGGAATCGAACGTTTATATGGAAAGAGTTATTATATCTCTATAGTGTTCAGAGAGGAGTACCTGTTAAGTCCCATTGTGTGTAAATAGATGCTACACTACTTTAATATTTTTTTACTATTGTGATCAGTTAAATTTGATTTGCTTTTACACAAAAGTAGTAGAACTCTATCTTCTGCGATATCATTTTCTGCGGAAGATTATCACGATGTTTTGACCATTCATAGAACATCAGACTAAAACGATACATGAAAGTGTTTGGATTTGCGACGAATAGTTGAAGGTCTTGAAAGTAATTAAATATATCCGTGTATTTGCACTGCTTCTCTTCCGACAGTTTTGAACTCATTATGGTTCTTTAAAGAGGCATCCTGCAGGTAACCCTATGTGCAGCACACGAAACAGACATCTACCTAATAGACCCATTTTATGACTGGAACTGTGGTGTGGAAAGAAGCATTTGCTGCCTGGATTGCAGTTTTTCAAATTAATTGTGCAAGCTGGGAGCAAATTCTGGCTACAAAGCTTTTACTTCAAATGACATTCTATAGACACCATGTTTGCATGTTAAGGTGCGTGCGTGCGTGCGTGCGTGCGTGCGTGTGTGTGTGTGTGTGTGTGTCATTTTATGTGACTTGCCATGACCTTGTCCATCTGACCGAGATATGGCCCTATTTAATTTGTTGTTGTTGTTGTTATTATTATTATAGCCATGTAAATAGAGGGAATGCAAATGTTTTTTCTGCATAACATAAAACTTGTTTTCTATTGCGTCAACGTACGTTTTTGGGGAAACGAAGGTTCAGAAAACTTTAAAACTAAATGATCTTTGAACTGACCACAAGTGATCATTCTGATAATTCCTTCATTCATTTCTTTGATGTACATACTGACCTACGTTGGTATGCTCCTGCTGGTCTCGGAGAATCTAGGGGTGAATGACCGCCAATACTACTCATAGAAAACTTTCCCGGGTGGCTAGAAACAAGTCCTGAATTTAGTATTCTGATTTATGTATGCTAGAGTTCTGACTCCAGTGATGTCTCGAAACAAGGGAAAAAAAGCATCAAGCAGAATGCTAACTACTCTGTAAATAATAGAGCAATAACATAATAACAACATGTATTGTTAACATCAATATGTACAACAAAGTAAAATGATATACAATTTGATATAAATAGCATGAAATGTAATGACGATGCTCTTTGAAAGTGGTTTGCCCAGCTGTGTCTTGAGCGCTTTTTACGCGACGGAGAGCTCTGGTAAAGGGAAGTAAACGATTACACGGATTTTGCACAAAGTAATCTCAGCATCATGGGGATCGTAACACACCCAGACTCACGCGGCTTGTCCTGTATCAACAGTTCCTCACTACTCCCCATTAGGCGTAATCCCAATGTTTACAAGGAGAAGATAAGGTTAAGATTCCGGCTAAGGAAAAGATCAAGGTGTTGGCAATACAGGAATTTTATAGCTTATAATAGACCCCCAGGTAAAATATACCGCCGCTGTGGTAATACACTTTCATCGTCCACACACGGCCGATAATTCAGACGGCGTCTATACCTACTGATGGCGGTGCTGATGAAGGTCAGGTCTGTTTCAAGATGACCTGTGATCCCTGAACTTTCATCAAATATCCAGTCAGTTGACAGCAGCTTCTGGCGACTGGTCCACCGAGCAGTTACCTTCGAGCTATCGTTATCGACTCTGATGTTCACCGATCTGTGGCTGTGGAAATAAATGTCGTTGTGCTTTTGACTGCAGTGACCTCTTATCTGTACTCTCTTCTGGCTTCTGTTGCTGACAAGACGATTTCAGCGGCTGGCAAGACATGTCTGTCCAAAAACTGTCCACCGCTGGCAAGATATACTCTTTTCCACTCAAGTATTCATTGTCGAAGTCAACTTCTTTGTTTTCAATACACCCCAGAAACCTGTACCTGCATTATTGAAATTCTCTGTAATAATTTTTACTTCCTGACAACCCTTGACCAGCTTCGGAACTAAAATCCCCAGGCTGCTGTATAAAATACTTATGACAAACGCAGAAGGACAAACAAATTAAGAAAATTAGAAAAGTTAGTGAAAGAGATGAAAGTGACAAACAGTCGAACAAAAAAGTGCATCGGTATACAATAATGAAAAATTATGCATGACGGATGAAAATTTCTCAAATAGACTGAATGAATAAGTAAATAAATTCCTGAAGCTGTCGTAGTTCACTTATTTCTTCGTATTACAAGGGGATGAAATGTGTGCCGACACATTATCAGCACACACACACACACACACACACACACACACACACACACACACACACACACACACACACACACACTCGATCTCGACACACACACACACACACACACACACACACACACACACACACACACACACACACACACACACACAAATATACACGCACACAGGCAGGCAGGCAGGCAGGCACACACACACGCATCATAAAGGATGAGCTAAAAAGCTCCGCTGTTGTGCGAAGACAGCAGGCATGTGGCTGTCTGCGTCGCATTGCTATGCACCACATTACTGTGTTTCTAGTCTGCTCGATGACCCACCATTTGTCGCCCATGCCTCGGCCCAAAGCGTGAAACGTAGTCTGATAAGCTTCCGTGCAGCGCCGAGACGACCCATCGACGCGACGGCTGCGGGAGGGACAAACGCGCTGAAGCTCGAGGTCAGATGATGCGATAAGATGTAATGAACGAACAAACAGAAAGAAGTGAGAAAAAACACATTGAAGCACTCTTAAACTTTGAAGGTAGGTGGCATCTCAAAGGGCACAGCCACCGTCAAGAGGAAAAAGCGAAGCATTTTTCCTTCTCTCCCGTTTGGTTTGTCCGCCCCTCACGATGAAAAAATGGCGGGAAGTGGAGCTTCACAATAAAAGAGAGCAGAAGATATATTAGAAGATATATTATGGTAATAGCTTTGTAGAGTTCAGGAGCTTCTACCAGGCGAGGACTGACGAGGGACGTCAGCACAAGCCGACGCTGTGGAGACGTCAGCCGGGGTAGGAGGAATGAGGCGTAACCACATATTTGATATATATCAACACACACACACACACACACACACACACACACACACACACACACACACACACACACACGCGTACGTACGTTTGTCCAAATGGGTGGACAGACATAAGATCCTTAGAATATCTCTACGTTTTTAGGATCCGCATTCTCAGCTTCTGCTACAACATAGCAATTAACTTCTTGCATTTGTTAGGCCATTAAAAGTTACTGATCATTGTTTCAAAGCGGTTGTGACTTCTGACACGCAACAAAGTTTTCATAGTTGATTTTTCATTAGTATTCCCTTATTTTCAAAAGGATGATAAGAGAGGAAATAGCTGTAGGCAGAGCTGACTCAAGTACGACAATTTTCGTGTAGGAGGGTTTTCAAAACATATTTTTACTGAGTCTCTCGAATGATTATAAAGAACCAACTAACCACTGAGCTACACGACTAAAATTGATTTGATCCATCGTTTTCCTCGGCGTCCAGCCAAAAACAAAACAAAAAAACTGCCTAACATGGAAACGGCGTAAGGACTAGTTGTTTGCAGATTGTTTGATATTACAAATACTTTTAGAAAGCTCAGGAAAGCTAGATGCTATTTCTCCACACCATCAACTTATTGATTAGTTTTAGCATGAGTTTGAAGTATTTTTATTGTTTGAATAACCAGTTTAAATAACATAAGAAAGTTTTAACGACTTTATTAGTTTAAAAGACGTTAGATCTAAATAATGGAACTAATGCAGTGGAGTATGAATCAGGAGGGCAGCCGCCTCCTCCCCCCAGAAAAAGGCAAGAATGCGAGCGTCGTGTTTTGTCAGCATGGAGTTTGCTTCCTTCCCACCGCCACTGTAATAACATAAAATAATAACAAATGAACAGCATCATAGGGTCGCGGACTTGAGCAAGACACAAGGTCGGGGTAGCCCTTGAGCTTGTTTTGCCCTTAGGAACCCAGGCACGAGCGACGCGTTCCATAACGAGTCTCGCACGAACAACTCCGCATCAAACGGCAAGTAAAACGTCACACACCACGTGATCCTTACGCAGGCGCAATAGCAGACGGCGTGCGTGCGCCCTTTAGATGTCTCAGCACTCTGTCCGGCTTGAAGCGGCAGACACTTGGCTATCGGTTGAGCTTTTCAAAAACAGATAAATAGTTCCTTTGACTCGGTGTGAGATCCGATATGGCTTAGTCCACGTGCGTTTGATCTATCCCCCCCCCCGCCTTTTCTTTATTTAACGGCATTATCTTAGGTGGTTATAAAGGAACATTAGATTTGTTGTGGTCAATATGGCGCATTAACTAGTAAATATTATCCTTAGTTCCCTTCTATCTGTGTTCTACGTTTTTTTTTTTCTTTCTTTCAAGTTCTCATTCTCTCTGTTTGCCTTTTTTTTTTATCTTTCTTAACGTCTTCTTTTTCACCGCTCGCTCTGTCCTTCTTTCTCTTTTTCTTTCTTTTTGTTGAGTCAGACGCAAAAGAGTTCAAGAGCGAACACGCCCACAAACGTCATCGCGCGCGCCTAACACGAGGAGATACTTAGGGACACCTGCACTTAGCAACAGCTTATCGAAGACGTTTAGATCAAAGGCTATAAACACTTGTCTCCGAATTTCAGTTTCTTTGCGAGGTTTTCTTTTTCTCCTCTCTCTTATTTTTTAACCGGCAGGTATGCTGGTCGAAGCCCATTCGTGCCGGTCTGTGTTTGCAGTGCCGCACCCAAGTATCACAAATGTTTTTGAGTGGGTGTAGCGGGTGGACAGGTAGACAACTGGCTGTACCCTGAACGAGCTAAAGCACATCGGCTAGCAGGACGGGTCTTATTGTGCACGACACAGTGCCTTCCTGAAACGTTAAGCATACATGTACACTCACATATATATACAAGCGTGAGCACACACACACACACACACACACACACACACACACACACAGAGTATTCAGGCACACGGAAGTCCCCAGATCGGAGTATTGACGTAAGAGAAAATAACTACAAAAAGAATAAGACAAAAGTGATGAAAGATGGACAAAGGAGCTGCAGGCATGTATGTATGTGTGCGGATGTTTTGTGGAAGTGTAAGCTTTTTAAAGATGTTTTTAAAAGACAGTCGTTTAGCCTAGTGCTGTGTGAGAAAGAAAGGGGCGGTAAGTCGTTCCCGTGTCCATGGCTGACCATGTGGAAGGCGAATCCCATTCCTCTCCGTGCGCGGTCTTTGCCTCACCTACAATTGGAGTAATGTCCCTTTGGGGTAATGACTTTAGGAAGGAGGTGGGGCGAACATTTTCTCTGTATTTTTGGTTTTCTGCATTGAACTGTTGTGAATTTTGTGCCTAGTAATAGACACTTTTCTTTGCCATTTTGCTGAGCTTTGTGCTTAGTTCCTTTGGCTTTTCATCTATAGCTTTCTGTTTTCTCATCGACTGCATCTACTGCCAGCCTCATCTACCTCCTGTAATGAATGTTTCTTTTTGCACTTCGCCGGTTAGAAGGTCACACAGTCGTTGCAGTGTACTCTGTCCTCTCTGCTTCTTTATCCTGCAGGTCCTAGCAGTCGACCAATGCGCTGATCTGTCGACAAGCTATTAACTGACCTCATCCAGTTAATGATGATTTTGTCAAACTGTAATACGAGCTGTGCAACTGTAACTCCTAAACATCTTTATATGTGGGAAGATATTACACCGCGATATTTGCCATTTGGGATTATTGTGATCAGTTAAATAGATTTGGTACTCTTGCAAGAAAGAAACCGAAATTTGTCGTTCGAGAGATAATTTTCTGCAGAAGATTATAGCAGTATTTTGACAATTTTTAAAGCCCCTAAGTGATGAAGGATGATGACAAGTTAAAAATTCCCTTCTTATGTCTGTGAACTCATTATTTTTTGTGAAAGAAAAATTCCGTAGAATATTCTATGAGCAACAAAAATTGTCATCATCATCCATTTCTGCTGGGTGGCCAAATGGATTTTCCACTCATGGGCCCAATGATTATTTATTACGATTGGGCAGCGTAGTATGTATGTATGTATGCATGTATGCATGTATGCATGTATGTAATGAAGCCTGAATATATACACGCATGCAAGTCTATCTGTAATGTTGGTATGTGCGAGTAAGTGTATAGGAATGTACCTGGTGCATACGTGTGACAGTGTTGCGCAGGTGCATATGTGTATGTGTGTGTGTGCGCGCGCCAGCGCGCTCTTGTGTGTATGCGTGTATTTGTGTAAGTGAGAGAGAGAGAGAGAGAGAGCGAGAGACAGAGAAGAAGGGAAAGAGAGAACACCACAAGTGCTGACCTCTGACAAGCTCGCTAGATGCTCTGCCTGGTGACTTTCCTTGTCCCGCTCAGAGGGTGACAAGTGCGAAAGAATCAATTTGTATGATCATGATTAGAAATTCACCATTTGCCTTTTTTTCGCCGGCAGTTGTATTCACAGCCTTCGGCGTGCAGTAAACACATGTTACCACGAGGTACAATGCGCTCCAGACACGTTTTTCATGTGGGCCGAAAAAAGAATTAAATTTCTAAAATAAACTCCCCTAACAAGCCCAGTGAAATAGATATCTCTGTCAGGACGGCAAATGTGAAGGCATTAAAATCCTACTAACACTTGTGATAGCGTCCTCGCGCGTCGCCATTGTGGACAGAACCACGCATGCAGAAGTTATGTATTCGTCCGCGGCAAACCTGACTCTGTAAAGGTGAATTTTTTTTTTTACGTGCTTTCGCCTGCTGGGTATCAAAGGCAATCCCGGCAACCGACTCCGCCAAGGCACTGTACACAAGACTGAGTCAAAATGGGCTGATTATGGAATTAAGGAAGACCTTTCACTGTCCACGTTTAATGTCGTACTCCCATATCTGCTCGGCTGAAGTTTTCAAATAGTTTTGATTTCGCGACTACGAGGCCGGGCGCTCCGCGAACTTGGAGTGTTACGAGAATGTTCTAAGTACGCAATGTATTAAAAATATACATATGAGTGTATGCTTTTAACTGCCGCAAGGGAACATGTGGACCCGTTAGGAGGGTCAGTAAGAACATTTTCTGATTTTAAGAGAAAAAAAACCTTTTTACACGTCTCCGTTTGTGTAAAGGCGTTTGTAAATGCGACCTTAAAATCAAAACTAAAAATATACAATGCCACAGACTTAAATAAACTTAATTTAAATCTTTGTTTAAGGGACTTCGTTGGTGTAAGTTAAAGACCAACCTTGCGAATTTGTTTTAAAAACAGCTGTGTGTGGTTCCTTTGTACTATTCAGATGATTGTATTTTATAAAGACTGTCCGATCATCATCACCATTTTCCGTCTTTTGACTGGTACTGGCTGATTAGCAGAAAAGCGGGTCTGTAAGTGCAACTGGCCAGCCGGGGCTGGTCGTTGGGGCGGGGTGGGGGATTGGGGCAAAGCACATGAAGGAGTGGCCAAGGTGCGTCACCTGCAACGGTCCCGATCCATGCAAGAAGAGCTGCCGGTCCATTCCTTCACGTTCGCAATCCACCTCGCCGAACCTCATGTTCAACAGGACCCTGGAGAACGTACCTCTGTGATGTTTCCACCGAGGGTGTCTACATCACAGTCAACCACACTGAGGGTAGTGAACTTGCCTCAGCTTGTTCCAGGAAACGTTCTGCAACGTTCGGGTCTGGCAGCGTGTCCAGGTCAACGCCGGTTTGGGGTTTGAATGGCCGGCGCTTCACGTTCAGCGTCAGCTTCAGGCCTGTCACAAGGTTGCGGTTGCTGCCTTTGTCTGCGCCTTGGTACGACCGAGTTCTGACTCTGTTGACGCTGGACTTGAAACGTCTGGGTAGTAAGATGTAGTCAGCCTGATTAAGGATTGATCCAAATGGGGATCGCTACTCCGTCCTCGTTTCTTTATGATGGTGAAGGATAATGGCTATGATGAGTCTGTCGTTCTGTGCAAACTGCAGAAGCCTTTAGGCCTCTGTTGTTCTTTCTCATAGGCCAAACTTTTCCACCGTTCCTGTTTGTTGTTGGTACCCGTCTGGGCCGACCTTAGCATTCCAATCGCCGAGCATAAGGATATCCTGCTTCGGAACTAATTTCAGGACGTCTTCCAGCTGTTCATAGAACTTTTCTATTGCGTGGTAATCGTGCGTGAAAGGTGGAGCTCAGTCTTGGATGATGGTGAAATTGCAGGGCCTGGCAGAGACGTAAATGGATATCAGTCTGCCAAAGAGGAACAAACAGTTGGGGACCACTTCCTTGCGTACGAGAAAGCCCACGTCGTGCTCGTATTTGCCCTCCTCTGCTGTACCACCACGGACGTGTATAGGTGGATTGCTGTCTGTCTGCCGAGACCAACGCTGAGCCTCTTGCGAAGTTCTCCGCTGTTAGTCTCGGCGAGCTTTAACAATGAATGTGAATAAACCGGAAGGTTTATCGTCCAAAGCCTCGTTCTATGACTTCACTGAAAACAATCGTCTGCAAGCAGTCCAGTAATACACGTCCGTGGTACCACAGATTGTGGCCTTCGTCAGCTGCTGTCTCTCTTAAGCCTGTCCGTCTGACCACAATATCCCAACTGCATCGTTTTAACGCATGGATGAGTTCGTTCAACTCGCCCGCGTTGGTGTAGTGTCCGCACATTGCACGTGCCGATGGATGTAGAGAAATGCAAATACTTGCCTCGCTGAATTCATTATCGGATAATAATACTTTGGGGGGGATCGGGAGTAGCCGTTCATACATGGTTTTATTTCCCGCTTTCTTTTTCTCCATTAAAGCCGTTGTCAGTAAAAACAGACGTCAACAGACGAGCAGATGCTTATGCTGATAGAATTTTGTTTATATTGAGTAAAGGAACAACTGTAACAACTTGTACTTTACAGACCCTCTTTACCTCTTCTGCCATGTCACTCACTCACACGCACGCACGCACGCACGCACACGCAGTTTTCTTGAAAGGTGAGCAGCAAAACAATATATTTGCGTGAGATGCCAATCAAAAATTGGCGTTATAAAACGTTTTGGAGGCTATTTTGGTGCTTTCGAGTGAGACTAGAGGCCAGTGAATTTTTTGAAGAGTTTTTTGTGAGCCTATCTTAATACGTGGTAAATACGGAAGTAAATGTGAAAAGGTTATTTCTAGTCCGTCCAGATCGTCCGTCCGTTCTAGACTGATTCTACAGCCAAAAATGTAGACGCTAGGGTCGCGAGTCAAGCTAAGTAGCTGACGTCAAAGACCCTGTCTTCGACAGTAGGCACTACGACGTCACAACCTAGCGCCCCCTGACCCCTGACTATCCCTCCTCCTCGTGAAACGCGCAACTTTATTTTTTTTTATCTTTTTGGTGCTTGTGACTCGTAGCTCACTCTCACACCCATTAACCTTGGCACCTCTGACGTCCCTCACACAACGTTACTAATAACATTGACAACACGTGCTGCGCATGCCCGAACCTCCTACCTTTCCCTCTCTCTCCACCCTACCCCACCCCGCACCCCCATCCAAAAAAAAATAAAAAAATAAAAAACCCCACCCACCTTCAACAGCAAGGCTCGGCCTGTTCCGTCGTTTGGAAGCAGTCACGCGGTCTGCCGTAAACTTTACAGGTGCGAGCACGTAAACATCCTGAGATACGTCACCCACCACAGGCCCACAGCTGATGCAGTACACTCAGTACAAGCCCTCAGCACAGAACATATTTAACCTTTCACTGAAAAACCTCTAATTTCTCTGCTTCCTCGTTCTCCTGCTTGGTGGCCAAAAAAAAAAAAAAAAAGGTCACATTATATTTTTTATAAAAAAAATAAAGGGCTGTCGCAATTTGAAATGTCCTCCTGTTCCCTTAAGCTCGATTCTGTTACTGATTATTCGGCTTCCGACACAAAAGTGTTGAAAGGTGACCGAGTGCGTTTCATCATCGCGAGTATACAGTTTACAGCGGTCGTAACGCGGGGCTAATGGTGGCATGCTTTGACTACCAACTCCTCCGGTCCTGCCAGTTGTCGGCCCTATTCTTCCTGTGGCGCTGCGTCCCAGCCGTCGTCGAACGAGGCAAGTCGAGCGTACTGTTAAAGCGCCTCGACCATAATAGCCGACAATGTCGACCTCGAGCGCAGAGTTAACAGCTTGGGTATAAGGCTAATTTCGACGCCACGCCAGACTAGAAAGTTTGTGCTAGCAATCAAGGCAGCGTGAAATAATGAGCAGCCGAAATAACATGTAAACCAGACACAGCGCTTGAGGCAGCATGTAGTTATGGCTGCTTGTACAGTTTATAGCTATGGCTGTTTGTATAGTTTGCATCTATGGCTACTTGTACAATTTATAGCTATGGCTGTTTGAACAATTTATAGCTATGGCTGTTTGTACAGTTTGCATCTATGGCTACTTGTACACTCGAGTAATTTGCTTGCGGCTCAAGCGATTTTTTTTTTTTTTGAGGGGGGAAGGGGTTTGAGTATCTGCTTACGTTCTTCAAAATGTCTTTTAAACTAAGAAAACTTAATTGTCATAAGCCTTATATTCGATAGCTTTATTATGAGTACCAGAGGATCAACCTTTACCAACTACCAAATACTCCAATGCATTTGAGATTAGGCATGGTGTATTAAATGTAATGCTGACGTCTGCATGTAAGTAGGTACTCAAAGCTGATTTTTGTAATGAACAGAAAGAAAAGTGCATAGATAAACAGTTTTTTCATCCTGATTTAAATGATCTAATTTTTTGTCTATAGCTGAAATAGTTTCCAAGTTATAAAATTTTTAATACATGAATCAGAATAATTTTATACTCGAAACTGGAAATGAGTAAAATGCTGACTTTGACAGGCCAGTATAGCAACAATTAAGCACTAAGCACTTATAAATCGCCATCTGGCTACACTGCCTAGCATAGTGAACTGCTCTTATTTTTTCAAGACACCTACATACTGAAACATATAAGTAATATTGCTCGAAAATTGGGATTTCAAACAAATATCACTGCTTTGAACCATAAGCCTTACCAATGCAAGCACTGACAACGAAAAAGTGTTTTAAAATGATGTAACTTTGGGGCCAGTTGCACAACACGTTTCTAAACCTTAAAACTGTTCTAAAGAAGCAAAATCTCTTCTTAGCCATTTCGATGCATTGCAGAAAAACATACAAAAAATTGTACTGACAACTTTATCTTACTTAAAGCAGTTTTAGTTTTAAAAATTCTAAAATTGTGGCGTGCACTTTATACTAATTATCTAAATAGAGTTAAGGCCTAAACGTGTTTAAAATTAGAAATGTGTTGTGCAACTGGCCCCTGGTTGTAATTAAGCTACAGAGAAGGCTTTGGTATGACTGGAGTCACCTTCTTGAGCTCTTTTCATCAAATGTATTCAGTTTGTTTGACGCCATTTCAGACTGACAGCAAAGTATGCTCAGTAATCTTTTGATCTTTGCCAATCAGCGTGTCATGTGTTCAACCCTTATATGGTTAAATCCCCACCCCGTTATAGCTTCATAAAATGACGGATTTTCAGCAGCAGCAGCAACACTACCGTCCTAGGCCGAAGACATATACACTCACATATCACTGCTTACTTAACCTTTCATCAATAGCAGTGACATCTGAAGCCTGCCATATTCTGCAATCATTGGTGATTGGTAGAGTATCAAGGTCCTGCAGCTTCTTTTTTTCGGGAGTGGGGGATGGCAACCAGAAAAAAATCATTTCTCTTTGTTCTTCCAAGAAACTGAACAACTGCAGAGTTTATCGACAAAATGACTACAACCTGCCCATGGTGTAGTACATGTACTGTTGGTCGTAGTAGACAGCCAGCGACTGGCCCTGCATGACTGGTACTGACACGTCATCAGCTGTCTCACCATCAGTCTCAAGAATACCCAGATAGCTTCCAGGCTCCTTAATGGTTCAAGGCAAGTTTGTGATAACGGATCTGATCCAACAGACCTGACTTCAGAGTACTGCAAGAAATTCCTCCAGAATGCATTTTATAATTCAGCCTCGTGTGCTGCCTCTTTTCTTACTGTGTCAGCACACCTCCCAGCAAGTCTTGCTATCTTTAACTGCTGCTTCCACTGCTTTTCAGTAGCTTCTCTCAGAACTTCTTCTGCGTAAGTTTCTCTTGTTTCCTTGACTTGTGTGTGTGTGTGTGTGTGTTTTAACTTTCTGTGACATGACCTTCGCTGCTGACGCGGTGGTACGCAACAACATACTACATCTAAACAAATATCCTCCTAGCTTACTGCCGAGAGGAAAGTGCATCAGCATGCTGTTGATATCTTCTGTCTGTTGCTGTCCATACATACACCTTGCATGAAGTTGGACAGCTGGGTGAGAATAACAAGCACAATATCCAGCATAAACACTTCCAACTAGTTAGCAAGCGAAAACAAAATAATGAAGGAAGCAAGCAAGTTAGCCAGCCCGGTAAACAGATGCCACATGCAAAAAAAGAACAGCGTGCCCCAGACGAGATCTGAACCCAGGACAGCCAATCCCCACTGCTGCCACCGGACCACCCTCCTTGTAGCTTGTAATTCGAAATGCCAGTTCTCGGCTTCAGCAACAATATAGCCCTCCTGACACTTTTTCCCGCTTCCCCTTTCTCTCCCCATCTCCCCAACCTTGTTTAGCACTTACATCGCCATCGAAGACGTCTTCAGCAGCTACCACTCGCCCTTCGCTTGACAATCCCTGTTAGGTATTTTTTTAAATTATGTATTATTGTCCTCTCAATTACACAAGCAATCTCCGTTAAAGCAGCAGGATCCCACAGATCGCCTCTCCTGTCACGAGGTTGTGACTTCCCGACCCCCAAGGAGTTGCCTCCCATCTAAAGTCTCGCTGCCTCACTTCCCTTGAGCCTCCTTCGTTAACCAGCACTTAACCCCGTCGCCGTTATTTCGCCTCGACTTGGTGTAACTGGTGAGATAATTGGGCGTTTGAGGGGTCCACCGCGCAATGGAATGGATAGCGAGCCAACCAGTGACGTGGATGCTGGATGATAGAAACTATATTAGTAACCGAGTGACCCAATCTACTGTCTTCGGATCGAGAGAGAGAGAGAGACGTAAGAGGCAGACTGTCAAAAAAAGGTACCGTAGGAAGGAAATAGTCAGGCAGGGACAGAAAATCAAAGAAAGAAGGAAAGAGATAAAGAACAAAATTAAGAAGGAAAGAAATGAAAAGAGGAAAGAAGAATTCGTTTATTTGCGAAGTGACATAGTACGATGAACCACCACTTGACAAATACCAATCTAACATACACATTCGTAGACATCAGCCACATCACTACACACACTACTATATGCAAATCTTCAACACGAAGATGAACAAGTAAATGTCTTGCGCCAGCATGTGGGGCGCACACTTTGTCCACACGCATATGCAAATACATGCGCACGCACGCAGACATTTTTTTCTCTCTCTCTCCCGATCGCATACATTAAAGACTACCCATACATATTAGTTCCATGCCTGACTGCGTGTATAAAAATACCTAGAAACATGCGAGCATACACACACGCATGCATGAACTCTCGCTCACACACCTGCACAACACACAGCGCCTGCAGACTTCAAGGAAGAAGGAAAGAAAGCATGGAAAAGATACTCAAGAACTTGAGGCGGTAGGAAGGAGAGGAAACCAACAATGAGAGGTAATTAAGAGAGAATGAACAGACATTACAGAGACAATACAGACAACGCCCAAAACGTAGGCTTAATTATCTCTAAGATAACTTACCCTAGCCTGTCAAAATAGTCAACTAGGCTGGTCTTGAGCCTTCATTTTCGAACAGAGTAGTTTTGTTTTTATTTCTGTCAAAAACAACGAAGTCTGCAAGCTCCAGCACAGCCGTCCCTTGCGCAATGTTCACAAAACCTTGACCCTTCAGCCCTTGGTTACACAATAATAGTGAGGATGTATTAGTTTGGTGTTGTATCTCCCTACCATCGATTCTCACAGCCGAGGAGACATGTAAGTCGTCCGCCACCAGTTCTCGGACAGGCCTCGCGCAACAGACGTAAACTCAGGATGTTCACCACAAAACCGTTCGTGGCGACCGCTAGACAATTAAGGGCTCCTATGGCCAACTACGGCGCCAACCGAAATAATTACAGAGCGCGTGAGAACCCAGCTAGGCTAGCTGCAACACCTGTCGAGGTCAGACAGGTATCATTACGCTTTTGTCTTGTCTATTGCTCTTTTCTACAGGAGGGATATTTGTTCACTGTCACATTACTGAAGCCCGATTGAGACATTGCATAACCGGATGCCTCTGTACGCAAAAAGACTATATTCTTTCTTTATCAACGTCTTATTTTCTTACTAAAACTGGACTTCAAGACCTGATACGACATCGAACTAAGGTTGGGTTGATAATCGTATCGATTTCCACTCTTTCATTATGTCCACTGTTTGATAAAATTTCTTTTTAAAAAAGGATGATAGCATTACAAGGAAAAAGACACACGATAAATTTTTCTCTCCTTTTTAAATGTTGATAAAGTACTATACTTAGTCCTAAGTAAACATGTCAAGCAGACTGTATCTCTGCACATTTGACTACCGCAGTCATTACAATGTGTGTAAAAGCCATGCCGCAACGTGCCATGCAAATTACAGAAGAAAACAAGCATGCAAGACACGTTTCTGTCTCAGGTGAAACTCGTCTCGTGCTCGCTGACCAACGTTCCCGTCATGCCATGCCGCAGGTGCATGATGTCGTATTTCCGCTGCGTCACATCCTGAACGCTCTGGGAACCAGTCCAAGCGTAATAATTAAGCCCCCTTATTGCATCTTCAAGGCGAATTGCACAGCGCTGAGTCAGAGAAGTTTGTCTTTGGCTCTTTTTTTTTAACCTTTCTGTAACATTCACCCCTTGACTTCTATTGCTTCCCACCACTCTGGACGAAACGAACCGAAGAGTTCTGCGTGGATCTTAAGTTGATTGCATTTATGTTTGATTTCTAATTATAACTGACAAGAAGTTGAAAAAGAAAAGGGAGAAAAAGGAGAGGGGGCGGAAAGCAGAAAAGCAAAAGGGCCATTGAATGCTTCTACAATAAAAAGTTTCAGTAAAATTACCAGGCCCTTCTGTCCCACTGAGCGCCAGCTCAGGGTGGACAGGGTCACCCCATTCCAGGCCTCAGAAAGCGTGCACTGGGTATGTTGGGATGTCCCTGAGTACGCCAAGTGCTGTTGCCCAAAATTCTGCAAGCTCTTCGGCGCAGGGTTAATGGGTTTGGGTGAGTCGGTACTCTGTTTGTTGCCTTTTGTGAGTCGCTTTGTCGCCGCTAACATGTTTTAAGTACAGGCGACCGTTGAACCTCAATGCACGCACCTGCGCCCCGCACCACCGTATACTGTTGTGCCTATTGTGCTCTGGCGGCCAAACGACCCGATCTTGCCTCGACTCGCGGAAGTTCTCAACGACAGCAGTGACTGTCGTAAGGTGTGCGACTCCTCGTCACACTGGGACAAAAGCCCACGCTCACTTCGCTGTTTATATCCTCCGTGTTCCTTCTATCGCCCCCACCCACTCCCTCTATGCGCCACATCGCTAATCTCCAGGTAAAAGGCAACGTTCTTGTTGCTTAGCTCGTGGGGTCGTAACTGTCGGCGAGCGATTCTCTCTCTCTCTTACACCCACCCATCCCCCCAAAGCCTCTTTCTCCGTACGATGTTGCAGCCGTCGCAGACCGCCTTTTCCAGATCGGTGACGTTGCTTTCTCTCCAAGGCTCGCGACTGGTCTAGGATCTCGTTTCCGTGCGCGCAGCTGTAGAAGGAATCGTGAAACACGGTATGTTCTGTATTCGGTGACAGAACTGAACTTACTTTCCAGCTGCATGCTCCATAAATATCAGCTGTATAGATTTTGCGGCATGAAGTTCTCTAAGGCAAATCGAATGAAAAAAAAAAGTGTGGGTTTCCACGACGCGCAGTTGGATGAAATGGAAGTAAATATCTTTTACATTAAAAAAAACAGAAACAACAATTGAACGTTAGAAATAAACTGTGGAAAACCATGTGAACAGACACATCGTCAACAGTTGAAGATGACATCAGCCGAGTGAACCTGCATATAAATCCAGAAGAAACCCTATGAACAAAAGAAAACATAAGCTGACAGGAAACCGCTTTCATAAAGCGAAACCAAAGATCGTGTGTCTTTTGATGAAACTGCAGTACCGTGCTAAAGAAAACGGAATTCAAAGGTGAAATCGATATCAGGAAAAAAAACGAACACGTTGGTGGTCACAGCTGTTAGTTCAGTCCCAGCTGTCAACAGTAACCACTTTTCCTCGGCGTTCTGATGTATCGATTGACCACTCAATTAGTTAATGGCCAAGAAGGAGAACTGATAACTTCTTCTTTAAATCTGTACACTCACTCACTCACTCACTCACTCACTCACTCACTCACTCACTCACTCACTCACTTCCAATCAAAGCTATTCTCTCCAGGGCAGACGGCGTTTGCTCTTTCCAATTTTCTGGAGGTGTCGTCTGCTCTCGGTGTGATCCCATCAAACGGGGGGATTGTCGCCCATGCATCGACCCCGCGGGAGCCGTTTCCGACAAACCACACTATCAGCAGTAATATCATCCGCCACTTCCAACATTAGGGACCGCGCTCGCCGCTCTAATTGGCTGCAATTATAGGCAGCGGACCAATCGTCGCGCGCGCGAGGGGGTCACTCGTCATTTTCAGTGTTTTCTGATCCCGCCCTCGGTTATTAATCACGGGTCACGTGTCACGTTCAGGTCTCCTGCTGATTGGGGCGCGAGAGAGGAAGGCTGATGAAAGGTTTTGGAAGCAGTAACAAGTGGAGACAGACCTTCTTCATTAGCCTGTGATGGCTCGTAACATGTCTCAATATTCCGCGCGTCGCTGAACTTTGGCCTCTGCGCTGCTCCAGTGTTGCTAGAAGCAGGGCGTCACTGCGACGGAGTGTGTGGAAGTAGGGCGTGTGTGTGAGTGTGTGTGTGTGTGTGTGTGACAGTCGCTTCAGTGCTGCTGACCTCGCCAAGCGACCCGCTATCAGATGTTCGTGTGCACCCCACTCGCTTACACGCTGTAATCTCGAGGAACAGGTGTGAGCCGAAAGTTATCTCTCTTGAACCACCAAGCTTGACGAGTGGCGAAGTGACAGCCCCTTTTTGGGGTGCACGCCTTTGAAGACTTCTCACCAGTGACTTTCATACAGGTTTTATGCAATCAGGATGTGCCTCTATCAAAACTCCGCTGGATCCTCCAGAAGAAAAAAACCTTCGACGTTTTAATCAATGGAGCATGTCATCTCGCTCTTGAACGGTGAGCTCATGACAAGGAGGGAAAGAGGGTAGCAGAAGTTATTCAGGGTACACAGCTAAAGGAATTCGATATTTTTGATCAGCTTAGGGTGAGTTATCAGTATGCTGACTACGCCGGAAATAGATCAACGTTCGCTCACAGAAAGTGACAGGACAGCAGACGACGCATCATCCATCATGTCGACTCCACAGCTCGCGATGCGCACAGGTGAAAAGGGAGGAAACAGAAGGTCTGATTACAGTCCGATAGACTGCAACACCTGTGCCGAGAGTTCGGACGAGATGCACTTCAGCGTATCAGAAGATGAAGCCAGAACGACAGAAGAAGAAAGTTCTGAGGAAAGGGTTGCCACTGATCGATCGTTTGACTCGTGTCCCAAGCGCTGTCACAAAAAAGGTTAGCTCATTACTTTCTTCCATTCTTTCTTTCTTCTGTGCGTCCATCTCCCGGCCTGTCTTTATATATTATCTTTTGTCTGTGTTTTTATATGTATACACATACATTTTTTGCTTTGATTTGTTTCTTCCCTCACCCTTTATCCTGTATCTAGACTGTATCTGCCAGTCATGTATGTGTGCATGCATGCGAAGTGTGGATGGGGTGGATGGGTGGGGGCTATCCAATGGTCTCGTGTTGGCCGCCATAATGTCGCGTGCGGCAGTGTTTTGTCAATATTGTGATGCTTTGTCAACAAACTTGTACCGCAAACACCTCATGGTCATCATTCTGTATGTGTTTGTCTTCGTTTTCTCCACCTCGGTTGTTCCCAACATCATGAAAGTTAATTGTACGTGTTGCGATAATTAAAAAGGCCGTACTCACTTCATTGGCTATTGTGTAAAATTAAAAATTCACTCAGTTTTAATTTCCCATCATGCCGTTCTGTTTCCTTTTATATTTTTCGTTTGATTGTCACTCTTCTTTTACGGTGTCATAATTAAAGTAGATCCTGTGGAAAACTCCAGGTAGAAAAGTCGAGATATAAACTCAAATTTAATAATAGTTTAAAAAGATTTTGGTCATTTTACGATTATTTGTTTGATAATTTTTGCTAGTTTTTCTTCTACCTTGTTTACAATGTCTTAATGTGTTGTCCCAGTCACAAAATTTCTTTCTCTTTCTCTCAGACGCGCGTGCGCACCCCCCCCCCACACACACACAATCTCTCTATCTGACAAAAAGTAAATGCCTTTTTTTTATCAAGAACATTAATTAAAAATGAATGTATTTTAAATATGAACGTGTAGCCAGCCTCAAAGATATGCCGGTAGAATAACCAGACCATTAATGTCGCCATGATGAAGCTCAATCATCTCCGGCTGTAACATGTAACCGTAACCCCTGTGCTCACGAGGCAAATCGTCTCTGACGATACACAGGACTGACCGTCCCCTACTAGTCACAATGGATGCAGGCTGTTGATGGCAGTCTTCCGCATCCTGGTGGAGGAAATCACATTTTAAGGTGCGGAGACGTCACATCCGGAGCGCTCACCCTGGCCAGAAATGACGCAAAATAAGGAAGTCGGGCAGGATAGGATGAACCTGTAAGACCTCTCGTCCCGTAACCTTTGACCTGCTGCTACCCTCATTTATTGCAGCTATCATTTCGTCTTCAGAAGCGCAGACAGTTTCACAGTTTTATGAATGATGCGTTCTTACAGGTCTTGCCACAGTTGGTTAGTACACTGCATTGTATTTACATGCCGCTGGTGTGATAGCCTTTCTCAAATTCAAATTGTTAAGTGATTAAATTAGGAAAAGTTAGCGGTCTTAAATAAGAATGTAATATTAAGTTAGGAATCATAATATGTAATCTTCAGTAAGTAAGGAATCATAAGTAATCTCAAGTAAGAAATTATAATAATCTCATTATTCATAATAAGCAATCTTAAGTAAGGTAGGAATGATAATATGTAATCCTAAGCGAGTGAGAAATCATTATAAGTAATCTCAAGTAAGGAATCATAATAAGTAATTAGATCACAGTTGTTCTTACATCGATTCTTTCTGGCTGGCGAAGGTTTGTTTTTCCCGTACATTTTGAGACTCATGGAAAGCCTTCAGTGGAAAACATTAGGTGGTAGTGTGGAGATAAGACTTTGTAATGGTGTGAGGATGTTCACTCGTGGATACTTTAGAAGCTTGTCTCTCCCAAGGAGAAAGAAACAAGTCAATAAAGTGTTAAGTTCTGCCTCTAAAATTAAGAGAAAGCTAATGGCGAGCAAAGATGAAAAATGACACGTTAACATTGTGTCGTGTTTGGAATCCTCTTAGAACTGATGTTTATGACTGATTCCAAATAAAAGTAATTTTTTGTGATAAATAAGCACGTAAATATTGTACGCCGTGAGTCAAGTATACTGTATACGTATAATTTACGTAGGAACCATCCATGTATCCAGTACATATGTAATGTACACGACATGCAATGATGTACACTTCATGACAACGGCAATCTAGGTCTGTTCACTATTACTAGATATTTCTTAAGACAATCTGCTCACTAACCCTTTCAAAGATACTTCCGAGCTGACCGCTGTCAGCAGACTTGAAGAACTAAACACACTCCTCATATCAAGAACTAAGCACGAGACGCGAATAATTTACAACACTTCACCTTCTTACTCATTTGATCCCAGTCGATGGGTTAAAAAAGATTCAGTCAAAAAATATTTGAGCTTTCTTTTAAAGTCAAACAGTATGTTCTCGTTTTGACATTTATTTCTTTTAAAACAAAAAGCAAACAAATAAACGAAAAACAAAAGCGACGCAAAAACAAGGGAGGCTATCATGTGTTGTGGGCTATTCTTCTGACAAAAGAAATCTGTCGGTACCTGTAAACCAACAAGTAGGATGTGTTCCTGTAGCTATCTGAATGCACCTGAAGCAGGCGAAAAAAATCCCTTGGCGGCAAAGGAGATTGCGGGTGAGTGCTAAGACCGTAAAGAGTACGGGTAGGAATATTTGATTTCTGCACAAAAAACGGCGCTTGGTGTGGGTCTGCGGGTAGAGCCGACATGCATGGTGCTAAGCTCGATTATGCTCACATGAATCTAAGAAGAAGTTGCACTATCTGCCTATGTTTTAGAGGCTTTGCTGAATTTCTAACTTAGTGCGTGTACTTCACTGAACTCAATCCACGATTGCTCATAATTCTTTTTTTTTTTTTAATGAATATCCGACTTCCGAACTTCAACGCTTTCTTTTCAGACACCTTTCGGTCGGGTGGGTGGATATCCTTAATACATGGTACAGTTTCAGTCAAGCTGAAAACTATACTATCATTTTTTTAAAGCTTGATTTGCAAAGGCGCAGTAATTTGATGGTTAGTGCTCTTGGCTGTAGAACAGAGCGACCGGGTCATGGTTCGTCCGGACGGTCATTTAAAAATTCAACCCCCATTTATCAGTCCATCTAACATCTGAGTTTCCTGATTCCCAGGAAAGGTAAAAGTCGGTGGAACGAGACGGTTAGGCCCTCATCTTCATCATGCTACAAGATTTACGGTAAAAACCCTCTAACAGATTTCTACCTCTACGGCTATTATGTTTTGGACCGATTATTTTGATTAGTTAGCAGGCTCGTGTACATGAAATCAGATCGACGGTTTCCCTTTTCAGTCGGTGAAAAAGGTGCTCGTTTCATTAGAAACAGGTAAAGGGCTGCTTAAGCCGCGCCATATGTTTGCTGTTCTACCGCTGTCCTCACATATGCCAAGGGGTAGGTCACTCTGGGGTCACACATGGGGGTTGTGCATTATGTCCCCTGTTTCAGGTGTGTCGTGTGCCACCCCGCAGCAGCTGGCGTAATAATTCCTAGCGCGGAATTAAACCACGTGACAGAGCAATGCCAGATTTACCCCCCCCCCCCAAAAAAAAGAAAAACTACCAGCATCCAATGTACTAGATCGCCAGAAGACAGAGGCTGCACGATCTCACAACAACCTTCTGTTTCCTAACAGAAGAGGCCAAGCTAGACGATTGATTTTCGGCAATTATTGACGTGCAGCGGAGCGAGATCCTCTGCTTCCGACTCCATTCAGCGCCTGAAGGACCTAACGTCTGAGGTTTGCGAGACAAAGGTGACATAATGATCGGTTCCGTGTCGGCGTCGAAGACCACCTCGTTTTGTCGTCAGCGGCAATGAAAGTGAACAGCCCGCTGTGCATGAGGGCGATCTCCTACAATTACTTTCTAAGAGGCTGCTGGATCCCGCCTTAACCCTGTAACCGCGAGTCCTTTAGAACCCACCTGCAGATCAGCGTCCCTCAAGAACAGCAGTTCCGAGACGGTCGCCAAGTGCGAAGGGAGTAATAGAGGCAGAAGGGTGCACCTTCGGCCTGGATTGTTGCCCTCCGGAAAAAAAGAATCGAGAACAAAAACAAAACAAGAGACGTAAACAATAGTATAATCACGAAATGCAAGAACAAGAGAAAGGCGGTGTCTATACTGATAGTGAAGCATGAATGAATGGTACTGGAGATCGGATGCTTTAACTTTCTGCGACAATTTTCTCCATGGTCACAGCGGCTACTGAATGTACATCAATAAAGACGGCATATCAAACACCAATGAGAACAAGAGAATAGTGCAATGCGTTTTATACCGTGTCTCATGCACATGCTTTTTTCTTTCTGTCTGCCTTAACAAAGTGCCTGTCACCAGTACAGCGAGGATCCGGTACCTTGAGCTCAAATCTTTCTCTGCATGTGAACCTGTTTAGAGGGCCGGATGCTTTGCTGTGATATAGTTTAATTGCTTGTTGGGCTCAAAACTCTGTCTAAAAAGTACTTTGTTGTTCTCTTTCTTTAAACACACACACACACACACACACACACACACACACACACACACACACACACACACACACACACACACACACACACACACAATCAGCGGTGTAAGACTAGGATTTAAACATGCAAAAATAAAAAGGAATGTTCTGTAAAGTGGAGCATAATCTTTCTAATGTCAGCATTATAGATGTAGGGGCGATTCTTACACTTTTGCTAAAAAGGTGTTAATTCATCCAATGAAATCGGGTTTCTTTTTTAATTAGAAGGGATATTACAGATACATATTGGATTATACCGACTTTCCAACAAAGCCGCATCGCAGTATATGGTTTCCAAAACCCTGTCTGCAAACATGTATACCTCACGCGAAGACAAATAAACATGATCTATACAAAGTCAGATTTCCAATGATAAAACTTGTCTAAGAACTTTGCGTATGAATTAAAAATTATTACATCCTTCTTGTCTTCACTCTTTCCATTACTTCTTACTACTTGTTTTGGTTTTTTTCTACTTCACCTTCTACTGTCTAGATTCATCCACTACTTATCTGCTCAACTCTCCCAATACTTCTCTACTGTGAAGCTTCTTGTTTTGACTCGCTAAATGCTTGTTTTGACTTCGCCGTGGTTTTCTACTTCGTCTTCCCTCTACTTCTTGTGTAGATTCACCCATTACTTCTCTTCTCACCTTGACTCTCTCGTTACTACTCTACTTGATTCTCCCAATACTTCTCTACTTAGAAGCATACACTCTTCCAAAAAGTTTATCTGTTCTTTGTTTTTCTTATGCCCCCTTCCTCTTCCACAGCTTTCCATCTTTTCGAAGTTAGGTTTGGCTACCACTTTAGTCATGTGATTTATTTCACTTTGGCGTCAGCAGGGTCTAAAACTTTTGTCACAGCACCCTTCTCCTTCCATTCTTTTCTCTCTCTTACGCTTTAAAAAAAAAAATTAAGTCAGCTACTCCATTACCTGTGCCACAAATCCCGGAGGTTATTCCATGTACTCACCGCAGGGGTCGCCAATAAACCGGAAATGCTGAAGAACGCCCTTACGGGCTGCAACTCTGCTTTGTGTGTAGAATCGATCTCCAGGTTCTAACGCACACGGCGGTAGATCGAAAATGGAGGAAATGAGAGTGATAATTCTTGAATGGCACCTACCTGCCTTCATTTCCTTTGTTTTGTGGTCGTCACTAATGGCAAAGAAAAGCAAACCCAGGCTTGCTTTCGATCCAGTTGGAGATTTTTTAAGCACTCGGTTAGCACTGTTGATGTATTTGACTGGCATTTGACCCCTCCCAGTGTGAAGATCCCCCATTAATGAGTACCAGGAAGAGACGTTAGGCTGATGAATTTGTCGGATTGTTCAGAATGGAAACACAGTCAACAGGGCAGCCTGATTCCTTCACTCGGCCGAATAAACGTTATTAATAATGGTTGTCAACATTTACAATAAAATACAACACAGCACAATAAAAATACACGTTTGTTTTTTCCCCTAAACGGGGAATTGATTAGTTTGCGTGCCTACAAGCTACAAACTAATATCAGATAGGCAATAGTATAGTCATATTTTGTCACAATTACATCCATTAATCATCAACACAACCACGACAACCGAACAGTCACACAACACCGTCACAGATATCAAACAAGCCAGACACAGTCGTGCAATCATACATAACCCATCACACACACACACACACACACACACACACACACACACACACACACACACTAACATCCAAAAAACGTTTGACCGGAACACCGCAGTGTTTTCTCCAGCTGGGCTTTCTGGTTGTTATAAAGGATTATATTAACGGACTGAATATCGTTACTTTAGTCATCGGTGATGACACATAAAATACAAATATTATTTAGGTTTCTATTGAGCTGTCAAAATACTAATGAAATGGGGATACGTTTCATCGTAACTAATAAAAAAGATTATTTTAAAAATTGCATCATTACCCTCAGAGCCCATGCATGACAACCGTTTTTTTTCCGTTTCGAAACTTGCGCCCTTTTCGATGACTGGCAGCGAACTGCGGAGAAACATCCGTACCCCTAGGATTTACTCTACCTACCATTAATGTTAGCAGCTCTAGCAAGGCCTGCATAGCCGGAAGTGTGGAGCGGAATCAAGAGAAAGACCTGTAGATTTGCCAACATCCTAACTTTTTTTCTTTTTTTTTCCTTCTTTCCGTTTACAGGAGTTCGCAATGACAACTTCATGACTGTGGCCCCGGGTGCTGAGGCGCCCTCCTCACATTCACATGTAGTACCTTACCATCTCTATGGTAGCTAAACGAAAGACAAAACCTTGTTACAACTACAATACTATAAACATTGAGGACACTGTACACGTTTCAGGTACTACAAAATCAAACAACAGCCATCAGCTAAGTTCCTCCGTAGGCGTTATTTTATTCATTTATTTTTGCCATCTGCATGTCGCGGTTCTCCCGCCTTCGTGCATTATCTCCCCTGCTTTAGGTGCGTTGTGCGCCCTACTGCAGCAGCTGGCGTTTTCGTTATATTGCCGGCTGGATAAAGATTTTTGTTTCAGATTTGTCGTGTCCACGTGAAAAGACAGACATCGAAATGGTCCAGTGCGGTGATAGTCATCGAGTCTAGAGCTAACAGTTTATTGTAGCAGCGAACTGGACACATAATGCTAAGGGCTGACCCGAGTCCAGCAGCCACCCAATCCCACCCACCCCCTACAACCTCTAATGACCGTAAACAATACCAGGCGGGCGGCTTTAGTTCATGAAAGGAATTGGACTTTTGAACTTGACACAGATGGACACGTGCTGATAGGAAACATGGGATGTTGGGTGACAAAGGGACACTTCTTCTTCTTCTTCTTCTTCTTATTATTATTATTATTACTATTATTAAACTTTTCTAATAAAAGTTGTCATCCTTTTCTATAGCTTCGTTCTTTTGTGCCTTCGTCTTTTAGAGATCTAACCTTCAACCACTACCACTCCCTCATTCCTTTCTCCAACCTCCTCTCTCTCTCTCTCTCGTCTCCGCTCTCTCGCCACCTACCTTATAGTCCTGAGGCTGGATCTCGTGGCATGTATAAATTTCCAGGTACAGATCGTCCTCATTTTACCGATTTTTTTTTTTTTTGCTGTAAGATGGTGGCGAAACCGATTGGCAAAGCGAAAAAACATTTATACGATTTTTAAAATTGATCTTTTGCCGGGCTACGATGTGTGGTAGACACTCTCGAGATGGCAGTGGCAGAAAGTGCAGCTCTCAGTCAGCCACGTAATCACAAGGCTAAAAAATGATGTTCGGGAAGGTATGTGTATTAATAAATGTACTTTTGATCTACGAAATTTTCAACATGGGTTTATCTGGTGTCTTGTAAGTCCAGGAAACTTTTGTACTCCCCTTCCCGACCTCATCTCTATCGCCGTTTTGTCGACGACAGCCGTTTCCTGTCCCCTCCCATATCCCAGCGCTCTTTTTCGTCGAATAAAGGGCACTAACTGTGCACCTGTAGGGTTTACTACTACTTGTTTGCAAACAAGCGTAAATTATTGGGACGACGACTAAAGAAGGGGACAGAAGAAAGGATAGAGTGAACGGTGTCACCCACCTTACTTCCTTACTCCTCCTTCCCATTCGTCCACCCACCCACCTCCAGACATACGAACACACACAGGCAGTAGCTGCAGCAGCTCACAGGCTATTGCGCGCGAAATTGTTTTTTGTGGAGGAGTGGGCGGGACTAAAACAGTACCCTACTTGATGTCGCCAACCTCAACTACCACAGTTTCCTGCCTTTGCACTTGAAGGGGCGGACCAGTTGCCCTTCAGAACTAATCTAGGATTTGTTTTGCTTTTTAGTACTGATAAAAACCTCCTTTATTATCTTCTTTTTTCTTTGAAACTGATCAAGAGCTTGGTTTTGACTTTTGGAGATGGAGAGGACAGTAGGCATCCGACAAGGACCTGTCTCCAAAAAAAAAAAAAACCAAAAACAAACAAACAAACAACGAAAAACACTTTTAATACTTCTCACCCCTGCCAGCCAATGCAGAGATTTAATTTTGAATCTCAGTCGATTTTTTTTAAATACAGGAAATCACGAACACTCGCAGAAAATGGACATTGAACCATTTTAGTGAAAGTGGACAGAACATTACTTTCGATTTACTTTTTGGAAATGGATTGCAACATGCAGACATAACTCCCGTGAGGCAGGTCAAAAATTTGTAGGCTGTGCCTTAGTTTGAACAAGGAAGGAATAATATAACATAAAAACGAACATTTTAGGGAACTAACTGAAATCATTCATTCAAAATGATCATAAATCTAGTTGCGCTGTAGACATGACGTTGTATCTTCAAGAACATGCAGCTGTCCTGTGTCAGTCATGCTCATACCTGCTAAAAATGGAGAAAAGTTTTGCTGGAGACAACAACGCCCGTGGGTTGTAGACACAAAACGTCTTGGCAGCAGACAGGCAGAAAAGAAATCAGTTATACAGGACAGCAGAATAACTTCCGGGAGGGGTGAGAAGGGAGGGAAGTTGTGTCAAGCGTTAACCCAGGTAAGCCAAACAAATTTCCCTGGTGCTGTTCATGGGATGAGAACCACGGAGTGGATAATAAGGCGGCTTAGCGCTTAAGTGGTTAATTCACATTGAATTACAGGTCGTCAAGCGAGTCTTCACAGAGGGATCAACCCCACAGCCACACAGTGGATGGCAGTACATGTTTACGTCAAAACGGTGTTTGTGTGTGTGTGTGTGTGTGTGTGTGTGTGTGTGTGTGTGTGTGTGTGTGTGTGTGTGTGTGTGTGTGTGTGTTGGAGGGTTGGGCGCGTTGCGTTAGCTTTACGATGTTCGACAATATCGACTGAATGCACACATCATCCATTAAATCACTGTTGGGTGGGGATGGAGGGTTACTTTGCTCGGGTGAAGAAATGGCCTGGGCAGGTTGGTATCCGGCGACCCTGCTAAACGAAAGTGGTCCAGAGCTTGTAATGATGAGTCTAGAAGTCCCTCTAGGTAAACGTTTGTCTTCTTTGAAACTTTCGTTTTCACCTAGACACTCAAGTGAGAGCTACCAGCGAGTGATTTTAAGAAAGCAGTATGTCTTGTGTTTTGAAACATTAATATGGTTCTCTGCAAACCTAAAAGGACTAGATTACAGAAGCAGTAATATGTACAAATTAAGTATAAATAAACAGCATATATGTACACTTAGACACTCTAGCAAAGGTTTGTCTGATAATGATTTTAAGGCTCTTAAGTTCCAAAGAAAACATGGTTCACTGCAGACAAAGGGAGACAAGAGACGAGAATAAGTCAATATATTAATAGTAATATTATTTGATCACAGACTAAAATCTGACAGTGTGTTTATTGAGAAGTACGTTATTAATTAATAACCGTTATATTATCAGTGATAAAAAAACCGTGAAAATTGATTTACACCGGCGATGAAGACATACTGACTGGCGATATTTACTCTTTGTCGCCTCTACTGTAGACGGCTTAGGATAGCGTGCTTGCATCCACATGAGCGAGAAACATCTGTAACGATCGGCGTTAGAGTTGGCTTGAGGCGATTTGGACGGTCGGCTGATTATGCCATAATTCTGACTATGGCTGCAGAAAGCCTGCACCTGGATTCCGACAGATTTCCTGCGCGACACGCGGCACGCGAGCGGTTGCCGAGCGGACAGACATGTAGAGTGAATGGAGTGAATATCCTTTACCGCGTCTGACGCACTCATCTGTTCACAAAGCCCGGCGCTAGGAGGGTATTACAGACAAGATTTCACGCCGCGGAAAACTTGTTTGGCTGTTAAAATCGGGGCCGAGACGTCACACCGCCAGCCCCGTGTGGATGTGTGTTGTTGCTTGCCTGCCAAAGGCGATGGCGGTGGGGTTGGCTGAAGGCAGCCTGGCACTGGGCTTGACGGCCGCAAAGCCAGGTAATGAGAGGGTTTGAAGAGCGTCACCTTGTTCTGCTCCGCGCTTTTGATCTCTTCAACACGTGCAGCTACAAATTTGAAAAAGGGAGCGGGGAGCTCACATAAGGTGCATGCGTTACGCAGTAAGCCGTTTGTCTGCGGCAAAGACTATTGAGCTATTTCACGTTGCGTATCACGTGATATGCAAATGAAGGTCAAAGCACAAACAAGACTGTGTGTCTTATATTGCTTAGCGTTTACGACAGAGTTCTGATCGGTTTGTATTACTACTAAAGTTTAATGTGGTCTTAATCTCGTGATTAATCAATAAAAGTGCATCTTAGATAGTCTGGACTTGCCCTGTTTGTTGTTTTTTTTGTTTTGTTTTGTTTTTTTCGTGCTATGTGAAGGATGGTAATTGCAGCGAGCATAAAGTGACTCGAAATATCGGCGATCCCGCAGTTGCGAAATACCATAAGAACGAGTTGTTTTTATGCAAAGACAGTGTGATATTTCACTTATGCCAAACAAACTAAGTGCACGCTTATCCTGCATTTAAGAAAACTTTCAGAAAGATATGTATGAATGTTAAAAGCAAGTTGAGATGCAGTTATGTGGTGTTGTAGTAAACTGAAAATTATTCCTCAGTGAGTTGCTGAATTCTTAAAAAAACATGTAACATAGTAAAGATGAGAAATACTCACTTTCAAGGAAGGGTTCTTAGTAAGTGCCAAAACATTCAATATGCTTTGTAGTATGAGTTTAAACTCTGCTAAAACTGATTGTGTGGCTGGTTGATTGTATTCTCCACTGGGTCAGTACTTAGATGGACTTACATAGTGAGCTACACTGGCACTCTTAACAGGTGCCAGATGTTATGTGGTAAGAAACACCTTAGGCTGAAATTTAAAAAACATAAGCATAATGCAAGTACTGTACTTTTCTCAAGAGCTTTTTCTAAAAGCCATCTTCGGCAATGGGTGTGATTGTATGGACTTCTGCTATGAGATCAGAACTATATTTGGTTTGCAGATGGTTGTTGAATAAAGTTTAATTTATTTATCATTTTCTAGGGGACATTTATTCATAACCTTTCACGGAATAATTGAGTTCTCCAAGACGGAATAGGTCGCAAGTACACTTTATCATTCTGGCACAATTCCAAACAGAGAAGACTTTGTACTGTGATGATACTAAGTGTATGCTGAGAGAAACAGTTGGCAAGTAAAAATGCCAGTAGAAGCATTCCCCTGAACCAGGATAAAATACAGTATTTTCGCAGCGTCGGTAAAGGTGCGTTCTCCATTAATTAATGAAATCTCCATTTTTCAAGCGTTAAACGAGTACTTACTCGTAGTCTGCAACAGAAGAATCAAATGTACTTTTGTTTCTGTGTACAAGTGCAGTAAAATTAAGGTAGGTGGTGGGTGGAGGTACACCACATTTTTTATGGCTTCAGTGTCCAACCATGAAACCCCAACCAAAACTAAGCATTAAGCATTATGATTGTAGCGGTAACATCAAAGTGCCCTTTCAGTGCGCCAACTGAGCGACCGGCGGCTAGTGGTCCTCCGCGCATGTCTTTATGACGTCACATGAAACAACTCAACCAAGTAGGCGTGGTTAGTTAACGCAGGACGGGGCAGGGATTACAAGGAAAAGCAAGAGATGCGACACAATCAAAAAATTTTTTTTTTTAATTAAAAAACAATCTCTAAAATATGTCCTGACAAGTGTCATTCGTCTTTGTATGAAGGTGTTTGTGTGTTGGGGAGGGGGAGGGGAAGGGAACGAGCGCATGTTACCAAGCATACTTAGTATAAATAATACTATCAATCAATGCAATTTATTTGTCAAAGACACTTGGCAGAACCTATAAAAAGCTGTACAAATCCATCTCTACAAGAATCTAGAAAGATAAAAAACAAAACAACGAAGAATATGTTTAGGATTTAGTCATGCATGTATAAAAGTATAAAAGCGGAAATGTTGACTATTTTATCCTGCTGCTGCTGCTGCTGCTGCTGCTGCTGCTGCTGCTGCTGCTGCTGCTGCTGATGATGATGATGATGATGATGATGATGATGATGATGATGATGATGATGATGATGATGATGGGCTTTTAAAGTAAATAGATTTTTTTTACAGGGGGCCAGCGAATCTGACAGTAAAATGTTGAAATGACATCTCCCCCCCGCCCCCCATGAAGGGCGAGTGGAGGAAAGGAGCTCTTCTGCTGACAAAACTACCTCGGGCGAGAAGTTCTCTGCCCTTCGCGTGTGATACAATACACTCTTTATTAATGCTTTACACTTTACAGGTAGTTCTGGTGTCACTAATATTAGAACATCAATTCACATAAAAGAACACCACAAGCGATGTTCACTTCACTGACTTATAATCCGCCTCCTTCCTCCCACTTCTGTTACTAGAAGGTTGAAGCATTTTTTTTTTTTTTTTACTATTACTGCAAGAATAACTTTAAAGCCGCTGCTGTATAACAGGAGGTGGGACAGCCGGGATGGTTTATGGTGAAGTGAAGGTAGAACTTGGCCTCTTCCAACTCTCAGCTGGGGCTGCAGCTGCTGTGGGCATGCTGGTAGGCGGGGCTTAACGGCGTCTTGCTGTGATTGGATGTGGGTGTGGCTAATTGACGGCTTGTTTTGTGTGGGATTTTTTTTTTTTCTGTAGTTCCCACCATGTTTGAAAATGATTTGCGACGGGAAAAAGGAGCCGTGGGAAGGAGCGTATTGCTATATTTCCTACATACATCCTGTAGTCAATAATAAATATCGCGCAGCGCGAGGGCTCACTCTGCTGTCATATTAGTGCATGTTGCCTTGACAAAATTTAATCATTGGTCACTTCTTTTTAATGGTATTAATTTTCTGAGCGATTTTGAATTCTAAAGTGATTTTTAATAAATTTGTCGTATGCAAAGTTACAATTCATCATCTACAATTCTACATGATCGGCTCTACTACATCTTTGGGAGAGAGAAAAAAACTATTTTAATTTCTAAGATTTGGCTGTGGTTGGATGCTGCATTTTTTTGGCTCAAATACAATGAGGAAACGCGGAAAAATATGTATTTGTTGTATTCTTTTGATATTAGATTATGTTTTGGTCATCCAAAATACAACCAAGTAAGTTAGATATGTGCCAGACTAATCGATTAGATGTTGGCCAAGCGCTTGATCTTTTTAACACCCTGTTGATTTTTCTAACACAAACATCGGTTGAACTGAAGCATACTATTCGTGTTGAATATCACTATAGATAAGACGCGATCTGAGTGAGGATTCACATCTTCAATCTTGGACTCCGCATAGTAATGTCATCTGGTTTCACCTCTCCCATCGGCTCAGTCTGCATGTTGACATCAAATTTGTTTATCTGAGCGACCACTGCTAAACTTGCCGAGTTTTATGTCTCAGATAAATTCACTCCTTCCAGTTTGAGACTGTTTATCTAAGATCTTCAACACAAAACTAATATTCTATCAATTTACTATAACAAAACAAAACAAAAAAATAACCGCACACTTGCACTCGCACACAACCCTGAATAATCTGTAACTTTCCATCTTTGCTTATAAATACTCGCGTAAGTTTAATGTCAACTAACAGTTCATTTTACGCGTCTGTTTACCTTCATCTAATTGTGGCCAGAGTTAATCTTAGGCACAGTTATCAGCATTTGGTAGTTTTATTTATTTTATTTTTATTTATTAAAGTCATCTAAATAATCTCTTCTTTTGTGTTAAGTTTAAAATCTGGGAAATGAAAGACGCCTAGTTCATTACTAAGAACATTCCTTAATCAAATGTCTACATGAGAATCTTTTTAACTGTGGCGGGGGCTAGATTACGTGTTCGGAAAGTAAGTGTCCATTCAGTCCTTATTTGAATTTTAATCTGCTTTGCTTTTCAGTCCAGATTGGTAAAATTTCAAGCGTCGGGTCATGCATACTATAGCCTTTCCTTGTAGAGAGAGAGAGAGAGAGGGGGGGAAGCGTTAGAAGAAAGAGTATTTAAAAAATGTTGTGGAGACAAAAAAGATGTCAGCTTTCGTGCGCTGGTCTAAAAGATAGTTATATCGCATCCAGATATCATGCGCGGTACAAAGCAAAGACAAGATATTTTGTGGTAAAGACATAGGTAAGGCACAATGAAAAGGAATTCTTGATTAGTAAGCTTGGGCGTAATTTACCTTCTTCTCCTAGATGTCGCAGCTGATGATGGTCAGGTGAGGCGATATCGGACAGCCTTCACCCGCGAGCAGATTGGGCGATTGGAGAAAGAGTTCCTGAAGGAGAATTATGTGTCGCGCCCCAAACGATGTGAGTTAGCAGCAGCATTGAACCTTCCAGAAGCCACGATCAAGGTGAGGTTCACTGGTGCGATACACTATGTGTGTGACTTTTGTGTAGACAGCAGTTATGTGAATTCTATCTGAAAAAGGGGTGTTCAAGGAAAAATATTTATTTTCAAGATTATGATAAATTATATTTGATAATTCTATGTTACTTTAAAATAAAATATACATTATTTAAAATAGCATCATATAACTTTAAATTGATTTTGAGGGGTTTCCAATTAAGTGAAAATAAAATAGAACAAATTTTAAATTTCATTTCAATTTAAAGTTAATTCGAAATAAAATATTAACTGATTTAAACTGTTTTCAATTGAAATTTATTACACGAATTCATTTGGTTATATTTGTTAAAATAAATTTTAAGATGTTGGAATTATTTATGTACAAGTAATTACTTACATGAATATTAAATGAAAAGATCTGCAAGCCAAAAGCCAGTGACACCTGTGTGTTTAATCAGCACTGTTGTCTTTTTCACCTGACACAGGTGTGGTTTCAGAACAGGCGGATGAAAGACAAGCGACAGAGAATGGCTCTTGCTTGGCCCTATGGGATAACAGAGCCACACATCTACGCATATCTTGCAGCTGCTGCTTCAGGGTACGGGTACCCGGTGGGAGCAGGTGCACCCTCTCCCCTCACTTTCTATCCTGGTGTCGGAGTGGGTCTGCCAGGAGGACCCATCGGCCTTCACCCTTCTACGTCACTTCCGTTTCCGGCACAAGCTTTTCGTCCGACCACAGCATCTGATTTCATGGCTGCGGCAGCAGCATCCGCTAGAGGAGTAGGAGGATGTCTTAGGCCGTCCCCCCATTCCTTCAGCTTGGCCCCTCTGACGTCACTGGGATGTACTCTGCGGTCACCTCTGAATACCACCCCGTCGCTGCTGAGTCCCCGGCACCAAGTCCCGCCACACTCTCCTTCTTCCATCATGGCGCCAGTCCCTGCCGTCACGAGCTCTTCGCTAGCATCCACCAGGGGACAGCATCCGTCTTCCCCTCGTGCGCATGCGTATTCGAGATCTAAGAGCAGCAGTGGCTCGATTGCTCCCAATGGACTCTTTCGTCCGTTCCAGTCCGAGGTGGAAAAGACTTAACCTTCTACAGCACTAGGGGCTGTCTACTTACTGAAGATTACGGAGGCTAATTACGCTAGCAACTCTGGGCAGTTCTGCTAGGTGTGGTCACTGGTTGCTGTTTACCTGCTACAACCACTGGCTGCTCTCTAAGTATTGCAGTTATTGGCCACCGTCTACCTGCAACAACTGCTGGGTGTTGTCGACTACATGTAGTCACTGGCTACTGTCTACATGCTGCAGTCATTGCCACTGTCTACAAGCTACAACCACTGGCTGCTGTCTACTTGATGTAGTTACTTGTCCACGGCGCTTCCACATTTGCTTGCATCTCATGGTATGACGCCATTTCAATCTTCAGACTACCGAACCGCTTGACCGAGCGCTACTTCAAAACAACAACAAATTTCTAACTATTGAAAGTGGCGTAATCCATCTTGTGTGATTCTTGGTGACGATTTGAAGAAGAAATTAAATGTTTCGACAGACTTTTCTGATGACGGCAAGCTCACGTGCTAACGCGCAAGTTTGGTTTCGCTTGCTGGGAGAGGAAAACCTTTTGCAGCAAACGTACAGACAAAACCTGGAAAGTGAAAGAAATAAAACTTATTGAGACCAAAACTGATGACTGGGACGTTAGAGGCTGGGAAGGAGAAGAGATGAAAGCAAAACTGTGCTTAACAGTTGCGGCAATATGTCGCTTTGAAATCCTCTGCGAACTTGTGGGCGCTGGGGAATGGCCCCATCCGGACCCGAACATTACTTACCCCTCCACTAGAAAGTTTGGCTCATTAGATCAGCCAGGTCAAAAAAGCGCACCTCCCATTTCAGGTAGGCTGTCTCCTCCCCCTGCTTTTATTGCCTATCTCTAGCCTTTGACTTGTGACTGACCTTAAACTTTCCTCGCTCCCTACACCGTGACATAGTCTGTCGGAGAAAAAGAGACCTTTTGATTAATCATGCATGCAGAGGGCAGAATCGAATAACTTTCTTGATCCCTTTGAAATATTAATAGTTATATAACCATGACTTCAAGAATGCAGGAGCTCTGAGCCACTACTGCTTCAGGTCACAGAGTCCAAGTTTCATTTTTAAACATGAAGGAGAAAATTTCAGTTATAGTCGTTAGGGGTTTCATCTAAAGGTGGTAGATCAACCATTTGCACCGCCTCAACCCCTAATGTTGTATTAATTATGGTCATAGATAGATAGATAGATAGATAGATAGATAGATAGATAGATAGATAGATAGATAGATAGATAGATAGATAGATAGATAGATAGATAGATAGATAGATAGATAGATAGATAGATAGATAGATAGATAGATAGATAGAAAGAATGACAGACAGACAGACAGCAGAGAAAAATAATCACCATCTTCTTTAATTAAAAAACATTAGATGTATCAAGCATTCTGCCATATCCCCTAAAAACTTGTCTGATCATCGTGTAATATCTTAATATCTTAACGAAAATAATTCTGGACAAGGAGGTGTGCAAAAACTGTTCAAGGGAACTGGAAAATAGAGTGACATCTGCAAACACTGATATTTTATGATTACTGAGCGGTTCGATTCTGCTGTAAAAAGGAACTTTAACAGGAGCACAACTGTTTCGTCTTTTGATGATGGTGTCCTGTTTCCTCTTGTAATGGTGTCATGTTTCATCTTGTGATGATGGTGTTGTGATTCCTCTTGTAATGGTATGCATCCTTATGTGATGATGCTGTTAAATTACTATTAATCTTCATTTGACAACATTTCATGCTCTTTTAATTCATTATGCCTGCTGCAGGAATCCACATGGCAACTTTTTAAACCATTTTATTTCAAAACAGAAATTTTGGCAAAATTAATATTAAAAATATTCACTCCTGAGAATATTTTTTTTCTTTCCTTTCGTTAGTTTTTTTATATCTATTTCGGTTAATTTTCTATACCTTTGGTTTAGATTTTTGCTTCTTTTGTTTCTTCCTCTTTTCTGTCCTTTTCCTGTTTTTTTAGGGGGGGGGCGGGAGGGTAGTAATTGTTTTTTTCTTTTCTCTTTTTTTTTTGGGGGTGATGTTCAACAAACCAGCCTTTTCTTATAGACACAGTTCTCAAAAACGGAGAGGACGCAGCTCCTATTGTTTGCCAGCTTTAAATGTTCTTGGGATTAGGCACTGTAACCGAGTCATTCTTGCGTGAAAACCGGCTTCGCTTAATCTGGTTTCAATTATTCGTTGTAAGACCGCTACTAAGCGGGCAGGATGGTCGATCTTTATTGCTCGCTGTTGCGGTGTCACGGACTGTAATCAGTTGATTTTCTCGTGTCTTTCGTTTGTCAAGTCGGCTGTCACTTGCTGGGTGCTAAAAGGCTCCTTGGCAGTCACGCTTGGAGCTGCTGAAAACTTCGCCGAATTGTTAAACGCTGGGGAGGTGTGGGTGGGATGTGACGCGCGGTGTGATAAAGTGTGTGACGTGTGTACGGGATGTGATATGTAGTGTGACATGATGCGTGGTGGGCTGCAGGATGATACGATGTGACATGATGTAGGCTGACCTAGGGATCTGGTGTGGTATGTCACGCTACGCCAGTGAGTTGCATAGTGCGATGGGGGTGTGAAGTGATGAGGGGTGCGACGTGACATACTGTGTGACGTAACTTTAGTGATGTAGTGTGTGTGTGTATGTGTGTGTGTGTGTGTGTGTGTGTGTGTGTGTGTGTGTGTGTGTGTGTGTGTGTGTGTGTGTGCAATGATAAGGTGCAATATGGACCCACACGGGGCAAGGTATCATTGTATGGAGCTACGAGACCTGGGGCCAGTTGCACAACACATTTCTAATTTTAAACACTTTTAGGCATTAACTCTGTTTAGATAATCAGTTTAAAGTGCACACCACAATTTTAGAATGTTTAAAACTAAAACTGCTTTAAGTAAGATAAAGTTGCTTAAGTCTGATTTTCCGTCCTGTCAGTACAATTTTTTGTATGTTCTTGTGCAATGCATCAAAATGGCAGAGAAGAGATTTTGCTTCTTTAGAACAGTTATAAGGTTTAGAAACATGTTGTGCAACTGGTCCCTGAGGTGTTGTACATTGCAGCGTCTTTCCTTACGTGCTATGCATAAAGGTAACGGGGGTTAAAGAGCGACATAGATACATGCACTTGTTAATCAATCAAGTGTCCTTTAGAAGCCTCGCTCTCAGAAACAAATGTTAAGAAGTCATTACGACAAAACATTTTACAAGCTTTTACCTTGTGCATTTTCTTGGTGTTGTTTACACGTGAATTTTGTTGTGATGCTATCGATCCTTTTCTTTTTCGTAATGCCGGCATTTAAATAAATCGTGTAAGTTGTTTGTACGCTTGTTTGATAGTAACTTTCACTTGTACAGCGCATTTCATCTCGTACATAGAAGCGTAATGTGCTTTACCAAGGTTCAGACCGACAGGTAGTTAAGCCTTTTAGTTGCAAACAGGTGAGCTCCATTTGCGCCAGAAAAATAATTGTTCCTATTGTGGAAATCCCAATTACATGTGTCCTGAGGCTGTATTAGCTTCTGTATAAATTGGACTGTCCGATTGGTTGTTGGGTTGATTAATCGACAGAAAGACTACACTTTGATTAACCGTGAATTGTAAGCCAAACATCAAAGGCCTGACTGTAAAAACGCTTACACTGTGTGGGCTTGCGCGCGCATGTGTGTGTGTGTGTGTGTGTGTGTGTGTGTGTGTGTGTGTTGAGTGAGTTAGTTAGTGAGTGAGTTACTGAGTGAAATATAATAAAGACTAGACATAAGAGAGAGGGAGAGCGTATGTGATGAATCACAATGTCTTTGGTCTTCTCATGACGATGCACCAGATCTCGATGTGGAGAACAATCTTCTTCACAATTTTCCCTCTGATCCATGATCGCTGCCTCTTTCTGTGTTAATATGTTTGTTAGTGCATCGAGTGTGTGACAGTGTCTTGATCACTCTTTCTTTGATCTTTTTCCCCCGGCCTGGTGCTTTTGCCTGTGTATAATTTCCTAAGAAATTAATAAAGCATTGACTTTGCCATATTGTTATAGTCTCTCTGTAATATTGTTGTAATATTGTCAAATTGTAATGTTGTCATAAAGAAATTTTCCTTGTAATATTCCATTGTCAAAGTGTCATGTTACATGGTCGTACTGTCATTTTTTGGTCTTTATTTAAGTCTCTCATATTGAAATCAATCTTCACTCGTTTGTCCGCCAAATCACATCAAGGTGGGCGAAACCAACATTATCTTTGCGGCATCCGTCAGTAATCTGGGATTTATTGTCACTGCAGATATGACTCTTGATAAAATGTTACAGCTGTCTGTCAGTCTGCCTAATATCAGCTCCGTAAGATCAGTGCCGTCCGTCACTTTCTCTCTACGCGCGGTACCAACACTCTTGTCTGTTCGTTTTTCATTCTCGGGTTGACTACTACAACTCCTTGCTTGCAGGCTGCCCTGCATATCTTCTTCACAAACTCCAGAAGCGCGTCTAGGAAACGGGACCATGTCACTCTTCTCCTTTGCACTGGCTGCCCATCCATTCTAGCGTTCAGTACAAACTGTGCTGTTTTCATTTCTTTGCTGGCTCCCGCCCTGATTATTTCTCTGAACTTCTCTTCTCATACGTCCCAGTAAGACAACTCCGCTCTTCGTCTGACGACCGTCCCCTAACTATTCCTGTCACCAGACCAACAACATATAGTAACAGGATTTTTAGTTACTTTGCAGCGAAACAATGGAACTCTCTCCGCCACCTAACCACCACTGAATCCTTTAAATGTGCACTGAAAACGCACCTCTTTCTTAAGCATTACTTCTAACACCAGTCCACACAATACTAGTCCTTTTTCACACCCTTCCCCCCCCCTTTTCCGCTTATTGCTACTTCCCTACTCGTCTTCCTTTTGCAAAATCACGATACTCACAGTCGCTGTTACTTGGTTCTTCTTTGCGTTTTCCTATTCGTTTTTATTCATCGTCGTTACTGTTGTTTATCGTTCCGTAGTTCGTATGTTGTTTGTTCTTCTGTCCCTCGCATGTTGTCCATGTCTCGTTCAAGCGCTAAGAGCATGCTCCTTAGGAGTGTGACTAGGCGCTATACAAATTTCGCGTTTATTATTATTATATTGTTACAATATCAATTTTTTGGTACTAATCAGCATTGACCTGTCTTCGGCTATTCTCGCAGCTTCCCAAAGTCTGGATGCGACATGTCAGTCACCCTCTAAAAAAAAAAAAATGCAAAGTTTACCATCGTCCACGCTCAATCCCGGTTTTCTCACCGAGGTTCACCAAGGGCATTAACCCACCCGGTCGGAGATGATAATCGTCGACCCGCCCAGGCTGCAGGACGGTCCCCATGGCTTGACTTCAAACGAAGAAGTGTTAACCCCACGCTAGGTAGGCCTAACATCAAGGTCATCAATTCCTCCCCTCGGCTTCTCTTAAAAGTGTTTCATGACGGGGAGATAACCCCGGAACGCCTTTGAGGCCGCAGTCACTGGACGCGGCGTGATCATTTCACGCGCCACTGGCTGGCTGCCGGATGTTACGTCACAAAGGTCACGCTTGGCTAGTTATCGCTGGACTTCCGCGAGAAGATCGCTGCTTTCATAAACTTTTGTCTCTGAAACTAGGTTGTAGTGGTCTCGTGTGTTGTATTTGTTCGGAGCTAGCGAAGGAAAGATACACAAGCACACATCCAAGATCATAAGAACAACAAGTATTTAAACTCAAATGCATCCATAATATTGCGATTTAGCTGTCTCATCGGGTTCCCAGATTTAGCTCGTATACGTACATGTACATGTTTGAGCAAGCACACATTGTTTTATTTCTATATATATATATATCGAAAGAGAGAGTATGCTTGCATAGTATACGTTCATTAGCATGACAGGGCAGGGCAGTAAGTTGCATTTACCTAAATATATTAACTTTCTTATGTGTGTGTGTGTGTGTGTGTGTGTGTGTGTGTGTGTGTGTGAGAGAGAGAGAATGCCTTTAACGTGGTTATAAAATGTTTTCTCTGTGTGTGTGTGTGTGTGTGTGTGTGTGTGTGTGTGTGTGTGTGTGTGTGTGTGTGTGTGTGTGTGTGAGAGAGAGAGAATGCCTTTAACGTGGTTTTAAAATGTTTTCTGTGTGTGTGTGTGTGTGTGTGTGTGTGTGTGTGTGTGTGAGAGAGAGAGAGAGAGAATGCCTTTAACGTGGTTTTAAAATGTTTTCTTTATACATCGAACATTCGTTCCTTTAGTGAACAAAAATTTTAACTGCTAGACTAATACAATAACGAAAGGCATAACAGAGAGAGAGAGAGATCATGGCCTGTCTGGTGTGTGTGTGAGAGAGAGAGAGTGACAATTTCTTTAGTTACGTACGAGAGAGAAGGTAAAGAGCGAGATCATAGTCTGTCTGTCTGTTACGTGTATCCGTGACCAATAATAGGCTTCGGGGTGACAGGTAAGACGGCTTGCAGGTAGCTTTTCATTACAAGGAGTCAGCAACCGGCTGAAGCAATTTGGGCACTTAGACATGGCAGCCGACAATGTGTCAACTTTCTTTATCCCGATTCTGCCTGCAGCGCACGCCATCTCTGGCTGGCTGGTCACCCTTGTTTCTCGCTGCCAAACCACGTAAGACGCATCCAACGCACCATCATTCAGTTAATGGGGGTACTTCGTCATTTATTCAGGTCATGAGCACTACACGCTCGTCGATGGTTTAAACGGAAGTAGGGGTCACTGTGTTAGCCACTCAGGTGCCTTTACCGAGACTTACAAAAGTGTATATAAAGTGTTGTAACATTAAATTTCAAAAAGGCAGGAGAAAAGTTAGTATCATCTGATTTCTTGATGGTAAATGTCTAAAGACAAAAATTATGTTTACAAGCGATGCGAAAACTCCGTGCTAACAGCAAACTCAGCAGTGTGTGGTCGACATTTTGTAGCAGAATTTCAGACACGTGATCAGTCAGCTTGATCCTAATATTATTACATCTTGGGTAAGAAAGTGAGTAAAAACATGTCACATCTCTGCCAGGATTGGAGAACAGTATCCTATTAATATGGGTGTTGCTGCACAAGGCATTGATTACAAAATAACAGTGAGCGGAGAGACTTATAAGTGTGAAAATTAGCCTTATTGAAGTAGATACATTAATAAACATCCCACAAAGCTGTCATTCAAAACTTTTATATCAGAAAATAACTCTTGCAGAGACCAAAAAAAAAAATGCGCAGAGGGATACTTTGCCTTTATATTTCACCGTGATGGAATTGTCAAATCATAAAAATATATAAAGCAACAAATTAGAAATAATTCTTTTACTGTAACTTTTACGAGAAACTCTCTCTCTCTCTCTCACACACACACACACACACACACACACACACACACACACACACGCGCGCGCGGCTAATGGTTGGGCTGATTAATAATATGTCGTACATCTACCAGTTCAAATGAGTGACAACGGCATTATTCTCTCAAATCGGTCCACCCCTTTTGTCCAGCTCCCCTCACCCGGGAAGAACGTTGCTGACAGCAATAGCTGCCAATAAATCTTCTCTCCACCAGCGCACATTCAGAGGTGGAAGAGCTTGATGAAGGCAGACCGTGCCAGACTCTTTCAGGCCTTAAGCAGGCTATCAAGCTTCGGTTTCATCGTTTTGCTTTGTTTCTGCCACTCGCTAAAATTATTGGCTCAGCAAGAGCAGGCAATTTTGACAGCGACTTTTTGTCAGACTCAGAACTTTTCTTTGGTTGCAATCGCTCTTTATTAAAAATCAACGAAGCTGGAATCGTATAGCATTTAAAAGACAGTGAAGACATGCTATTAGCGAAGTCACGCACATACGCTCGACCTCCTTTTCACACACCAATAAAAAAAATAACAGCCAAATGTTGATTAGATGTTGCTAGAGGATGATTTGTAAGGATCACGATCGCTGCTCTCTTAGGACACCAGAAGCCCCTTCTCGGAACTGAACTTGCGCAGGCTGGTCATGTTCGGCCTTGTGACCCGTCAGGACACTCCATCTAAGACCATTCTTTACGGTACCTTGGAGAGATGTATTAAAGGAGTCAAGGGGTCATTTTATACATGACCTGCTCACCACCTCTCGACAGGCCTATGTGGCGAGCCTCCTTGTCAGCCAGTCCGTCTACCCAGTTGTCATCCCATCCCCTCCCCCTTCCTTTCCCTACGACCAGCGTTCGTCGCCCGGTACCGGTCAAGGGATGACAGAATGAAAAGCACGAAACAGGCATGTAATTCACAGACTGTGACAATCACGGACAACCTAACTCTCACATGAAGCGAAAAAAAGACGATCCCATTTACAAATAATGACTCATGAAAAATCTTACCTACAAACAAAGGGGGGTCGGGGAAGGCTTCATTCACATACTGTGGAAGCCATTGAGCATCTCACGGCTAGACTGTGAAGGAACATTTGCATCACATCCTCTTGATAGTAATTCCAGGGATTATCTTTGCTGTCCCCGCGCAGTAAAATAATAGTTCCCAACGTCTATGCAAGGACAGCTGATGAACGAGTGTCGCTGAATTATGATACCGATGTTTAAAAAAAAAAAGGCTAAATCTAGACTTTTGCCGTCCCTGTTATTCGATGTAACCCATAGAGGCGAGCTGTAATGTCTGTTGGGCGAATATTTTAGACTTGTACAAAGGCCTGTGGAGGATGGCCGTTTAAAAAGTACGTGACATTCGCTTTCCAGTTCCTGAGTACATTTGGGGTACGACAAAAGGTTGGCTGGCTGCTGATGTCTATTTACTGGCACAAAGGTAGGTAAGACAGAAGTTTCGTTTTGAGTCTCGGTGAATAAGTAAATAAATTACAGAGGAACAAAAACAAACAAACAAACAAACAGAAGCACACATAATTTAAGTTGAGTGTATTGATCAAACAAGAAAAGGGAGGAAATAGAGGGAGTATCAAGTATTTTTAACTACATGGATTCAATTCTAACCTTCTTTCCACAATATTGATAGGAATCAACTCTCAGCTTTGGTTAGTTCTGAACGAACGATCCAAGCCCGATGTTTTCTTCCATTTGTGTCAACTTCACAGTGTTTTTGAGTTAACAATTTTTCATTTAACGTGAAAGTAAATCTCTTGGGGTTTTGTGGTCTTGGAAGCTTAATCAATTACCTTTAATAAAAACTCTACTTTCGTCTGTTTGCTGTGCTTTCAATTGTTTTGTTGTTGGCTTTGGTTTTTTGTTTTCTTACTCCGTGCTCTATTTGGACGCTAAATACAATTTCTGAATATTTTATTTTTATTTCTACGTTGAATTAATTATAAAATACAGAGCAATCCTAAAATTCGATAATACAATCAATAAAGCACAACCTTTTGGTTTCCAAGAGTTACTACCGGACTGTTCTTGACACGTATGGAGGGTGGGGGGGGGCTGTGTACGAAGCTACAGGGTGTAACTAACAATGATAATAAAGCAGCGTCCATTTTTGTTACAGCAATTGATGACGAACACACACACACACATACACATACACTCACACTCACACTCTCACTCTCTCTCTCTCTCACACACACACACACACACACACACACACACACACACACACACACACACACACACACAATGGAAGGTAAACAAGGAAAAATGTAAGAGACGTTTTGACGGAAGAGAGGAGGGCCGCCGAAAGTCGGCAGGGGGTAGACGACCTTTCCGGATCACTTGCATTAATTGTTAATTGTAAGCATTTCTTATTTTTCTAATATATAACAGTACGCTTACAAGTTATTATTCGACTGGCAACATCTACATTTCGATTAGTAACGTCATATAGACAGCAAACGTTAGGAAATGTGAACACAGCTAGGATCTACTCTACTGCATGAGATGAACATTTTAGAGCTGTGTACATGTGAGTGGTCAGCAAATGAGGGAAATGACAGGAAAATATCAAACGTCTATAGGAAAATGTCACCAGTAGACGGGAAAAGCTCGACAGATTAAAGAAACAACTATACAAGGTTTATGTTAACCCTCATGCATGTGTGATGTCACAGTGGTGGAAGATGTGAGTACAATAATTGAAGGTAGCTGTAACTCTAGTAGTAGTGAAGCCTACGCTTTACAGCATTCTCTAAAGTCTAGCTTTATTTATTTTTCCCCCGTGATGCCTTTTCTTTTCGGAAAAAAAGTTACTGACCAAAGCTGGGCCCACTCTATAGCCGCGGACCCGGGTACAGCATCCCTCCCTGTGGAGTCTAGTCTAAGAAGTCTAGTCTGAGGGATCAGAAGAGGGGAATGTAATAAGGAGAAGTGTGGTTTGACCAGTTTTATTCTTACTGAAAACAAGACGAGCAGCAATGTGTTGAACGCGCTGGAGAATAAAGATGGCGGAGTCAGTAAGACCAGCGAGAAGAGGTAACAGCAGTCATGTGTTAAAGGACTCGTGAGATAACAAAATCAGTGGTGGCACCAATTGCACCTGGCTAATACGTCGGAAGTGAGAATAGTATGACATGGCAGCTTGGAATAGAGACTGGTGCATGAACAGTATTGTCAAATACGACACCCAAGGTTTTTTTTTATTATTTTTTTTTAAGCGGAGTAAAGAATAGTATTATTGTCCAGTTGAAGAGAAGGGTAGCAAAGAAGCTGAGCAAGATTTTTATGAGTAGCAGTAAAAATGGCTTTGGTCTTGACATCGTTAAATAGAGGTTTTGTTGTTTGTCATCCAGTTTGTGATCTCTCTATAGATCGGTCTAGGTCTGGCTTTCCTTTTTCCAACATGTGTAGTTATTGCTCCTGAACTCACCAAAAAATGTGGAATGTAATTGTATAAAATAAGCAAAATAAAACTGCTGGTGACCTACACTGGTTAATTTTTACAGAAAAGGAGCTGTGGTTTACCTATTACATGACCAAGAGAAAGAAATTTACTCTCTGTACAGGAAAATAGCATCAACATCAAGAAGACAGAGGTAATGCGGGTCAACAACAAGCAAGAAGCCCCACTCCAACTACACGGGGAATGTATCACAGAGACTGACCGCTTCACTTACCTAGGCAACATAGTCACCAAGGATGGAGGTGCAGATGAAGATGTAAGGAGCAGAATAAATAAAGCCAGGCAAGCATTCCACATCCTGCGACCCATCTGGAATTCCAAGGCATTATCTCGACACACCAAGATCCGCATCTTTCATACAAACGTAAAATCTGTCCTTCTATATGGGTCTGAGACATGGCGTGTGACAAAACACCATCACCAACAAGATTCAAACATTCATCAACAGATGTCTGCGCCACATTTTCAACATCAGATGGCCCGAGAAGATCTCCAATGCATACCTGTGGGAGAGAGCCAACCAAAAACCTGCCAGCCAAGATATCAAGAAGCGAAAGTGGGGCTGGATCGGTCACACCCTGCGAAAACCGGCCAAAAATCTAACACGACAAGCTCTGGACTGGAACCCACAGGGGAGGCGCAGGGTTGGGAGACCCAGACAGACGTGGAGAAGATCGGTCCGCGGCGAGGCGGAGGGATCTGGAATGACATGGACCCAACTGGGGAGGGAGGCCCAGAACCGGGTTGTTGTTTATTATTTGTTGTTTATTTAGTTGGAAAGTGCTTCCACCTTGCGGTGATTTCGCACTATGGGGGGAAAGGGAGGGGGGAGGAAACCGGAGTACCCGGAGAAAACCCCCGCCGCCCAGCCCTGCGAACAGGTGTCACATACAGAGAGTGTCCCGAGACGAGATCTGAACCCTGAGCCGCTCACTGCAGTGGTGACAAGCGAGTGTTTTAACCACTACACTACCGGGGCCCCAGAACCGGGTTCGCTGGCGTGGTGTAGTTGCGACTCTATGCTCCACTGGGGGCAAAAAGGAACAATAATAATAAGAAGAAGAACTGGAAAATAGCAAAGCACTCTCTTTTGTATTAAGATATAGTTGTGTGTTTGGGCCATTTGCTAATTTATATCTTTACTGGGTTATCAGACTCTTTGTCGTTCGAAGACTATTTACATAACTTGTTCATTTTCATAATTACATCGATATTCACGGAAAGTGTGCAATTGTATTTTTTAATGTCCGTTAGAAATCTTCCTGAGGATGACATTCATTTATTTATTGTATTTTCTCTTCATATGGTAAAACGGACTCTATTATTTGTTGTGTATTTTGCAAGTGGCTAATTTCTGTTGGTTTTTTTTTCTAAGTAAGAGCTAAGAGAAGCAATGATCACTTTTTGCGGTGAAGTGAGGGTGGGGTGGGAGCGCGGCAAACATGTTGTACACAGGTTTACATGGATAATGTGCTTTCAATTGGCTGTGTGTGGGAGGAGTCCTTCCTGTTGGCGCACTGACTGACCCTGAGGACAGCCCCCCTCCGACAACATCACGGCACACTGCCTGAACCAGACGACTGGAAGAGTTTCACGCTGCAAGCATGTCCTCTCTCAGATCCGCCATTCTATTGTCAAAACGGGTTATTAATGAGAGGAAAAGCCGGTCGGCACGACTTTTTATGATATGTGCTTTTTAAGACTTTATTGCAGGAGAGGGCCAACAGTTTCGCAGGTACAAGAGGTTGGAGTGAAAATGTGCTAACCTATGACGAGCTTGTAGCTTGTGGGGAGGAGGGACATGGTAGTGGAGTGAGTGCGTCGATAGAGGGGTAGGGGTGTGGGTTATGATGGTGGTGGTGGGGGGGGGCAGATTGAAAATGGACGAAAAGCTCTGTTACGCAGCAGTTGAATGAATAGATTCATGAGGATGCTGCGTGCCAACTATGTACAACAGAGACTGAACAAATGTGACAGAAACTGTCAACTGAAGAGTGGACAAGCACAAATGAGCAAGCAGACATGCAGACATGAAGACATGAAGAGGAATGGGAGTGGGGCAGGGAGTGATGTTGTACACTGGGTACACTGGTACACTGCGCCAGCAAATATAAAACGGCACAAGACTCAAGCGACCGGTTCTGTGAAGATGCAGTTGGTTAACGGACATACTCAGTCAGTATCTTTTGTGTACCTGATGAACGGACAGACTCAATCAGTATCTTTTGTGTACCTGATGAGTGGACAGACTCAGTCAGTATCTTCTGTCTACCAACTTGTCGGCCTTACTAGTGAAACCAACGAAGCAGTGAATCACAGAACCAACGAACACAGTGATGTAAAACTCGTGCTGAATGAACCTATAGCCACCACCACATAGCAGTCACTTGATGCTTTCTTTGTTCATGTTCATGTTCATGTTCATGTGCAGATCTGGTCCAATCAAATTCTTCAGATTCCCTTTTACCACACTAGATCTCTCCACTCCACCTATTCGAGATCACAGCAAGAGCCTCAATTTTCACGCCCTTCACCCTCACCCCATCCACACACACACGCACACAAAGACACGCGCGCGCACACACACACACACACACACACACACACACACACACACACACACACACACACACACACACACACACAGAGCATACAAATTCTTCTTGCACATCTTGAGAATCGGTGCTAATCATCAGTCTCAGCAATTTATCATACGTTTGAGAAAACGCTGATTATCTACAAATACAGTATCTCATGAGTTCTATGTTATCTGAAGCAGAGAAGTAGATTGCAGCTAAACTAGAGAGCTGTCCTCTTTTTGACAGACGACAAAGTCAGGTTTGAAATTCTGTGTTATTGACAAAAAAATAACAACTCCAGACTGTGGCCTTCTTCTTGGCCAGCTCTTGTCGTATTACTGTAGAATTTTTACATCTTTAGATTTATGCCGGATACCATTCATCAAACTCGATTTCACTTTCTTTTGATGAAATCGTCGTCAGAATAACATTTACCGCTGAAACAGTGTCTCAGCCTAGCGACTCGCATATAAATGATGTCTTTCGACTCAAGCAGTCACCTTGGTTCCCAAGTTCTTCTTTCATCTCGGAATTATGTTGTCATCACTGTATAATGCAGCAACTTATTAACGGTTCGCCCTGCCTTCTAGCCAAACCTTTCAGACGGCAAGAGACAAGTCATGTCGCTACAATAATGGTCTATGATTCTCCCTCTATTCTGACGTCCCTGATGGATGACATTCACAGGTGCCTGTGTTATCGTCCCTTAAATAAGACAGACCACACGACCTCGTGACATGCGGTCGAGGCATAGCGTTGGAACACGAGGGTTTGGAGTTTATATTTATACTACGGAAAACGTCGGGTATGATGTCAGATACACGGTGTTATTGCTGGCTACACTATGATTCACCATTTAGCCATAGCTAGAAAAGATGACAAAGAAGCTGGTGCAGTGCAATCTTTAAGATCATTGTCACACACAGGGGATAAACTTTCTTGCTTCTAATAATAGTTCACTTACAGCCCGACAAAATAATTGACCAGATGTTGTTTGCAGGAAGAAAATCGTTTCATTTACTCCTTTTCTGCAAAGTCAAAGCCAAATGGTAACGTCGCATAAGTTTGAGCATTTGCGTCAAGAACATCAGCCTGTGCGTCACACCACACGTGCATGTTTAACGCGGGGGTATTTAAGGCTATGAATTTTCTGGCTACCACCTTGCGCTAATGTAGATTCTTACCGGCACTGCTCGAGGCTAGCCTGATAGTAATGCCCCGCAAAGTGCGACAAAAGACAGAACAAAACAAAGGTGAAAAGTAAAAAGATTAACACGTCGTTGTTTTAGCATACGAGACTTTTGAAGTTTCCATAAAAGATTTATGAGCAATTTGTCATTTAGCGGAGATGCCGTCCTGGCTGCAGTTATGGCCCTTCAAGAAGTGACGTGGCGCAGGGGACGCTCGGTGCGACGTATGCTAATGAGGGAACATGTAACATAATTTCCTAGCACGTTCAACTTGTTACTGGAGTTCACCAACCCTTGACGCAGTTGTCTACTCGTATTAATGAATACTGCGAGGGCCGCGCCCCAAGAGCTTTCTCCTGCATACATTTCCCCCTGTAAGGGACCCACAGCCAACAGGTTCTTGGAAACCAACAACATTATCAGCAGCACATTCACATCCTTGTCGCCATTGCTTAGAGCCACAGGTGAAAATTACACATTAAGGTCACATAGCTTCATAGTTAAGGGGCTGACCATGTCTATAGCCCGGCAAATGAGATCACAGACGAACAACTCTGCACTACTGGACTACTGCCTGATTGTCGAGACCAACTCTTAGTCTATGAATAGACAATAGACTTGCAATAAGTTTGTTACTTAGTTACTTTTATATATCTTTTTTTTATTTTTGATTAGTTTTAGCCAGGCCTCCACTTCCCACGACTTAGAGCCAATAAGCTGAAAACACAACAGATCCTAAATCTTGAGCTGTTTTACTCCGTCACCACGAGAGTTCGCATCGTCTGCTCTTCTTCTTGATGTTGATAGTTCAACTGGAAACGAATGTGTGATGCGGCCTCGTTCTAGAAGTTAACGCGTAAAATTCATCTCCACTCAGTCAAAAAATATTCGTCAATGATGAGACGGGTCCAAACCTCTCCTTTTGCTTTCTTGACGCAGAAGGGTGGTTGTTGGCAGAAGTTGATGGATGAGATCTCTGGCCAATCGTGGTGGAACTTCCCATGACCTTGGACCTTTAAAGTCCAACATAAGATTAATATTGGCAAAGTGAAAAAAACACAGCCCGGCAATTAATGTGTATACTACGTGCGTTGTGAAGTGTTAATTCAACTTTTTCTTTTAGAAGACCAAACGTGACCTCTTCCTAAGGAGGAGAGATCTACGATTTTCAAAAAACTTATATCTCGTGAACCCTCAGGATGGGTCAAAGACCAAATTTTTCAAAGAGGTATCTATTGACAACCGGGTCCCACAGGGAAGTGTTCAGTCTTTTACTGTGTAACACAATGACTGCAGACCCAAAAGTGTAATGCATCCAGAAGTCAAACAATTTGCGAACTAAATAAGTAAAGGATAAACCCAAACACTATTCATAAAATATAAATATCCTTTATAATCAAATCAGCAGATAGATAAATTTACAAACTAAAAACAATTTCATAGGTTAGAAAGTACCGACAGTGCAACACTGGAATCTGCAGCTAGTATAAAATACGACGGCTGGGTATTTGGTAGGGTAGCCTCTTTGATCCAACAGCAGTAAAGAGCAACAAATGGAAGAGGACGCCATCTATATTCTAAAGTAACCAACACTTGCGGCAAAATGGAGCAGCAACCCTTCTGCTCACCACCTCTTCTCGCCTCACGCCTTCCATCGCTTTACCTCGAATTCCCTATATCCTCATACTCCAAGGGAGTACGGTGAAAGCGCTCATACCAACCAAGAACTTTGACTTTGTATAGTGTAAAGATGTAAATAGGCTGGTTTGAAATAATTTTGCGCTCGGGTAAGCCTTTAAAGGCACTCGCGCACGAGTGGCAAGGCCACTGATTGACAGTCACTGCTGGTACTATGGCGACGATGACGACAATAAAGGCCATGACGAGGAAGGCGACGGTGTGCGGTCCACTTCACCTTCTCACTCACCCGAGACCTCTTGTCAAATTAAATTGATGCCTAACTTTATAATTTGTTTGACTAATTTATAAATGGCGCTGAATCATGCAGCATCTGCCTGCCTGCCTGTTAAACGAACCGCAGCCACTTTGAACTTTCGAGTGAGTAAAATATTTTCAAGAGTAATTAAATCAATTTCTTCTGCTCACCTTCTGTATGTGTGTGTGTGGGAGGGGGGGGCGGAGGAGGATCGGCGTGTGCGCGCACCTGCGAATATAGGTGTGTTACTAAAACACAGAAACCTATTATGTTGGGTTGCTGTGTACAAGGACAAATAAAAGGTTAGAAATTTTCTAAAACACGGCGCAGTCTTGTTTAGCAACAAGCGCAGGATTCCACGTCATAAAAAGGCAGTCACCTAAGCTTCGTGAACGATCATACGTTAAAAAAAAAAGTTAAAGCTCTTATGTCCCTTTATAAGCTTATGCCCCTTTTTAAGCTGCCTCTCTGTATTGCCGAAAGCGCTTTGAAGGTGAGTAGACAGTGATACCGCCGGGTCGCGCAAGACACTACACTGTTTCTCGCCACCCCGAAGTGAATTTAAAACACGTTTTACGGCGTTCATGCCCAATAAAAATCCTTTCATCTACTGAGAAATCAAAAGGAGCGAAAGATGTCGACCAAACTCTCGTTGCGACGGTGTAGTCGCATAAGCAATCAGGTCCTAAACCAGGGACAGGTGACCAGCACCTCGCGAACGCTGCTCGACCACAGTCTGTGCAACAACTGGTTGGTGCGCTTATTCGGCTGTCACATCAAGGAAGACGCCAACTGTATAACAGCACACGTGAGCGCCGAGGAAATAAGTATAAGCAGGCCTTAATGGATGTTTTCGAAAATAAACTCTTGCTCCCGCAGACCGCAGTACGTTTTTCTTACGCACGAACACATTTTATTTTAGTTTTGTTTTTCCGTCTTTCGAGGTTTAATCTTTCTTTCTTTCTTTCTTTCTTTCTTTCTTTTCTTTCTTTCTTTCTTTCCAACGCAGAAGCATGCACGAACGATTAAGACACGCATATGACAAGCGGCTGTTTATTTATCTATCTGGGTTCGTCTCTCCGTTCTTTGGTGAGAACAACATTCTATGCCAGATCTCATGGGGGAGGGACTACCCCATACCGACTGGGCAACTGGGCGGAAACGGCTGCTCAACGATTGTCTCTCCACCCATGGGACAGCTCGTCTCCACACCTACCTGTCTCTCGATGTCGCAAATATTTATGACCGTTGGGGGCGGGTTTCCCTGGACACACGGGCTTCTTTTCCCTTCCTCACCCACCCCCATCCCCTTGACCCCAGTTGTGGGAAATAAACGCGAAGTGGACGCACCACTCTCAAACAAACAACTCATCAGGTGGACGAGGGTAGAGAGATAATGGCGCCGGCTAGAGCGAGGCGAGCGAGAAGGAGTGAAAACAAATGTTTTCATTGTGTAAATTAGCAGGTAGGTGCCACCGGACTAGCTTGGGCGGCTTTCAGGCCACTCACATCTGACAGGGAAAAGGGGAACTGGGCAGGGAAGACAATAACAATACACATTTATTGAAAGACAATTTATTTATTGCGTGAATACGAAATCAGTAAAATACTACAAGCAAACCGGCAGTCGACTACATAAGAAACATTAGCATCAGCTTGAGACACTATGATAAAAACATCAACCAAGTGTCAATCATTAGTAATATACACTTTTAGGCACAAGCATTAGCAGCATACACGGTCAGTGGCAAAACAAAGAATTACTTCATAGCACATAGTAAGCAGCGCTTAAACTGCTCCATTAAAGGCAGTGTCAAGGCGATTTTCTCTCTCTCACACACAGTGGAGGAAACCGGAGAATAAAAATGCCCCATTGTCAGGCCTTTAAATACGTTTCACAAGAGTTGTGTCAGATCCGACCTCCGAACCGTGACAATCCTATTATCACTTATATGGCGACAGAGGCTTTAATTACTGCGCACAAACTAAGCAATTTTATCACGTGTCACCGTTTCACTCAGAAATTGTTTGTTGCACGCTGCTGTTTATTTTTAAAATAATAAATGCTTTGCAGACTTATGAGTAGGAACCTGCACAGCCCCATCTCTTTGAAGTTAGTTAAAATTATAATTTCTATTTCTCTCCAAAAACGCGGGCAAATATTATTATTCTTTTATGTAGTCTGATAAATGTGAAGTGTACGCAGAACATCCGACCACCACTTCCTCTCCCTTGAAAACCATTTTATTTTGGAAGATTTCAGGGTAAAAGACTCGTAGTCAAGACGACCGTGACACTGACCTGACAAACCCGCATTAGTCTCTGTCTGTCTGTCTGTCTGCACAAATGCATCTCACTTGCGTATAACACGACACCACCTCCCGCATCAGCAAGGCTGCCATCAACGAAAACTAAGACCATCAACGTCGACGACAGCGACAACCATAACTTACCGTTTTCAGCAGCGTCTTCGCTGACGTGTCTTTCAGTACGTTTTGCCGTCGGGGTCATGGCAAAAACCGGCCGACAAAACACGTGTTTTGATTCATGCCCAGTCCCCGCGTCTTCTGCCCGAGTTGACAATGGTATACGCGATGTTCCTGGTGCCAAGAAAATCCCAGCCATTTGTCGCTGTTTTTAGGAGACCGCGCGACGCAACCCACGTCACATCAAGAGATCTCCGAGTTCACGACTTTTCTTTTCCCACCGAGTGGGGCCACGCATGCGCAGAGTATTGCATATTTCATCTACATGTTACGGTAAACCTCAAGCCCTAAGCCTACCCTAACCCAAATCCTAAACCTACCCCTAATTCTAGCTCCCATTCCTTCTTATGACAGCGCAGCCCTAGATGTATGCTTCTGGAACTAGTGAGCAAATAAGTTTTGATGAGTTTCTAGAATAAACAATAACAAAATTGCAAAAGTTAGATGTGTATTACAAACGAACCCCCGATATAATGACCCCAAAATTATTTTTATCATTCCGCCAAAGTACTTTCACAACCTCTTAGCGGAAACGCCAGTATAATAATTTCTGCCTTTTTTTTAATGCCCGAGATTATTATAACCGGTTCTTATAATAGAACAGCTGTAAGAAGATAAAAATTAGATATGAAGAATTGAGTTCTGAATGAACATGATGCAGTAGCGATTCTAAAATTACTACAAAGCAAGAATCTACGCTGGCAGGCTGCATATGTGTCGCTTCATTAAACAAAGGCGTGACAGTTTCCTGAATAACATAAACTACAAGTGTAAACTAAGTGTTGTTTCTTGTCTTTATATTATGCTGATATATACGTAGTGTTGTAAAGCGTGTGAACTTTGTGGAAAGTGGTGGTTGTCGTGGAGTCAGGTTTGGCGGACCGAGGTGGTGGGTGTGGTGGTGGTGGTGGTGGGGGGGGATTGGTGTTTTTCGCCGAACTAGCAGACTATATCGCGGCAAGGCAGCCAGCCCTGTAAACAGATGCCACAGCATGCCCGACACGAGAGCTAAACCCAGGACAACCATTCTTCCTGTATCGGTGACAGGCGCTAACTGTTGCGCCACCGAACCGCCCGACCGAAGTGGGAATTATTCCCATAAGAGTAAATAAAAATGAGGTTGGTGTTATCGGAACAATTTCTGTAACAAGGTATATTTCGATACCGAAGGTTGACTGTAATTATAGTGCTACCGGAAGTCGCACAACCCGGTGCGAAAAGTGAAGTTGCGTCTCGTGCACTAACGACCTGCTCGTCCCCGGTGTCGAAACAGTCCCGCAATTTGTCGCTCTCGACGCGCCGAGCATCGCGAAGGGAAACGTGTCTGGGACAGCCGAGAAGAACAAAGTACAGCCGTCAGGGAAGACCGGGACTTGATGCAATAAACCCACCTTCAGCGACAGGCAGGTAAGCCGAGTTGCAAATCTGCCGCTGCCTTCGGTCAGTTTTTGCCGCTCGTCGCGTTTGTCACGCGGCGGAAGATGGACAGCGGGGACCTGCAGCCAAAAGGTCGAGGTGTTTTTCACGTGAACTTGCAGGTCGCATCTGCTCCACCTGAGCGACCCCGGCCATCCAGAGGCTCAGATCGGGAGATGGTCCTGCCGGCATAGAGGAACCTGGAAGTACACTCAGCCATGGGGCGCCAAGAGGGGAATTTTCTCTAATTTTCTCTTTGTAGCTAAAGAATGCATCATGTAGTTACAGACCTCATTTTGCACTTAAAGAATGTATTCTATACTTATATAATTCAATTATGTAGTTACAAAATGCATTCTATAAGTGCAGAATGAGTTCTGTAACTACAGAATGCATTCTCTAGCTAGATAGAGAAAAACTCGGTAAAAACCATAGCATTTCATTTAAAGTTGCTATCCAATTTATTTTATATATACAATTCCATTCTGTACATACAGAATGCGTTCTAGATATACAATTCAATTCTCTACGTACAGTATTTAGGGACATGCTCGTATATTACCCGTTCGAAGAGGTTACGGACGACATAAGCAGCTTACATTCAAAAAAAAAAAATGTTGCAGTTACCATATGACACTACTACAAACAATGAAGGTTTTGGCATTTAAAGACAATGCTCGGAATGTGTGTGTGTGTGTGTCTAGGACGGGCGGAAGTATGTCGGTGCACACACTTCAGGCTCTGCTGTGGACTGATGGTGCGTGCGTTTGACAGGGGTACATAAATAAGACTCTAGAACAGCTTTCCTAAAATCTCGCTGTCTCTTCCTCTTAATTTATCCGTGGAAGAAAGTCGCGTGAGCAGAGGCCTTGCGCGCTCGAGCTTCGCTCTGTTACAGAAAGGTGAGGGGATGTGACAGCGGGGATGAGAGTGGGAGGAAGAATGTTGGACAGGATGTGTGTGCCAAGCCAAGAGCAGGCGTGAGATTTTTTTTGTAGTTACTTTGTACACTGGTGCTGAAACGCACAGGTTAGTGTGTCGAATCTTGAGCGAGCCTTGCTACCAGTTCATGTTTGACATGTAACCAGTTTGTGTGCAAAGTCACAGGAAGGGTGAGGTGTGTTCAGTCAGATCGCCAAGCCACCGACCTTCACAATTTACGAGAACACTATTTTCAGAGAGATACGTAAACAGCAAATTTATGGGCTCTACACCATGCGCTTTAGTATGCACATCATTGAATAAACCTACCACCGGAAAAAATCGCAGAACTTATCCAGCCAGAAACCGTCAGTCCTGAAGAAAAATATACATTCCCTGTTGTCTTTATTTGCAAGACATCTACACAGCTATTTCCTGGCACTCTACAATATGTGGGAATCCATTGAACTGTAAGTCTGCGCTACCCTTTACGCGTCATTATTCTGCACTAATGAGAATTATTATAGATACTACATCTCACCGAGTAAGTAGCAACTCAGTACGAGTATGGTTACATTGTCTCTCTATAGGTTCACGCAGTATTGCCACACTACATTTAGTGTACAGCTACATTATATTGGGACATTGAGAGTCACCTAACAGCGTCTCAAGTTCATATATTGCTTTACAAGATTATGAAACAATAAAGTCAGCAATGATTGCTGTAACTTCTGCCTTACTCTCTACGTAAACAGTAGAGCTGAGACTTACGTAAAAACTTTTGTATAAAATACATAAATAAATACTCTCTAAATAAATTCTCCCAATTTGAGATTGACTCTAAAAATTGTCTCCGCGCAAAAGATTTGCTTGCTGAAAAGGTGCTAAATTTTCTGACCGAATTAAAAAAAAAATACTCGATGACTTCAAAATATGAGAGTAGGTCAAGGCCGTACATCTGTACGCAAGTCGAGTGTCTCTTATGACAATGGTAAGCACTGTTACCTGTGATCAAAAGTTCGTCGCCAAAGGGCACTAACGGAACGGACTAGAAAGATACGCAAAGATACCCGCTCCTCTTTCCACCCGCCATCCCTCAGGTATCTAGACAGTCGGTCTTGACTAAAGATCGATATTCAAAGGAAGCCGACTCCTAATTAAAGCTTTCTAAATGGTTTGCCATACGGGTGAAAATATGAGAGAGAATATACCGTCGTGTCTCGGCGCTCGATAACATTGTCTGCACCGTCAGCTCTAGCCAGACTGAGGAAGAATAAGCCAGGGGTGCCTACCACCCAGATCACACGCCACCGCGAAAGCAGTAATGAAGACAAGCGTGATAAACTTTCCGTAACTGAGGGATCGGTGGGGGAGGGGCAGAGTGGGAGGGAAAAGGGGCGTGTAGTCCGCGTACCGTTAGCGCCTAAACTTCGGTCTCCTGTCGCTCATCAACGCCAGCGATCGGCTTGTAGGGAAGTCAATGATGGTGAGTAAAATCCTGTTTTCTTGTCTGGCGGGGTTAGACTTTTTCCCAGTCCCTTCCTGTCGCTCCTATCAATGTGGGCTTAATTACCGGCGATCAAGGCGAAATGGCTAAAACATTGCAGTGGATCGCTTGACAACCCCGTGGTGGTGAAGGTGCTGGTGGTTGCACCAACGTTGGTGGAGTAGGAGCGACAGAAGTACGTTAGGTAAACGTCATTGACATCTACGTCAACAAGATAGGAACCCCCTTCCCTACAATACAGTAACCCCCTCCCCATACCCTGTCGTTTTTGGTTGTCGTTCGTTGGTTTAGCGGGAAAGTGCTTCCATCTAGAGGTGAGTTTTGCACGCCGAGGGGAGAGGGATGGGTAAAGGAAACCGGAGTAGCTGGAGAACACTCCCGACGATCAGCCGTGTATCACAGAGTGTTCTGAGACGAGGTTTATCTCTCTGTAGTGGTGACAAGTCTCAACCACTACGCTACATCAAGTGTTTGATAGCTAAGACGCTAAAGTAGTAGTAGCAGTAACAATAAGAATATTTATACAAAGCCTTATCATACCATCGAAGGTGGGTTGAAGGCATTTTACATAAACAGATATGCATGAATATTCACGAACATTCATAAATAAACACGGGAATGCACACACACACACACACACACACACACACACACACACACACACACACAGTAGGCATATAGCTAGTATAGTATGCCTTATAGAGTTACTATTATGTTTTTTATTTCTCTCTCTTCCCCTCCTTCCCTCACACATTATCCCCCCCCCCACACACACAAATCACTTACTAAATAAGAAAAACAAAGATCTACAGTTAGCATTATACACGAACTGAGAGCATAATCTCTCTGCTAACAGTAGCATCAAAAGTAGTAGCTAGTAGTAGCATTATGGTTTGCTGCTATTGCTGCTTGTACAAGTACAATAACAGAAACACGCTACACCAGCAGACGTAACGAGAGTTGAAGTGGCAGTGTGATAGCACCTTGTCACACCACCTCCACCCGTTGCTTTGTAGTTGTTGCTGGAGATTCTGGTGCAACGTCTGCAGGGAGTTATGGCTTCAACAGCCCCTCCAGCTTTCAACAGCCCTTGGTTCCCCCAAGAAAAGAGCCTCGTGCATTTTGTCCTGGTAAACCCCGGCTGTTCAGTGGCGCAGCAAACAACCGCCACCATCATCATCCGACAGTCGACGGCGGAGGGCTGGTCGGGATCCGACAATGAGTCGCCTAATGATATGTTTTGACCCAGCTCGTGCACACACCAGCAGGCTCTGGCCTCCTCCAATCATTTTATTATTTTTTTTAATATATAACTTTACACGTGCCAACACCGTGGGAAACGGAGGCCAGCAGCAGATAATCTAAGGTAGAGTTGGTTCCCCTTCCCTCAAATCCCTCCTGATTTAGCCTCCGTCACTCCCCACTTCCCCCCGCCACACGCAGAACCCAAACTCTTGTAGTTCCCTCTGCCATCATTTTCTCTTCCCCTCAACCACATCGTTGACTTTGTAAAGATGGCCGCCTTGAACTATTCGTCATCTGCATTATTAGGGCGGGGAACAGGTTGTGGGTGACTGTGGGTGTCCTGGAGCGGGAGGAAAATGGGTGGTTTGGCTGTAGATGTGCCGTAGGAAGCGGTCTATTTTTGTCACCTCACATATGTCATGCCAATAGATACATTTTAAAGGGCACCAGACTTAGCACGAGTTTTAAGATAGTGAAATGTGAGCGAGTGTACTTTTGTGTTTGCCTACATCTATGCGTTTTGTGTGCGCGTGTCCACGTGGGTGGGTGTGTGCGCGTTTGAACTGTTAAAAATTCAGGTTTGAAGAGAAGAAACTATAAAAAGCAATTAAATATTTCCACAGGTTCACGCAGAAATAGCACATCATCATCATCATCATCATCATCATCATCATCATCATCATCATCATCCTGCTTTTTGTTGTTGTTCCGAATCTACCAACCAACCAGCTTGTCACGTGATCTAAAGCTGCTCAGAGCAAGAGCGCCACCTACGTACTTGACAAGCGGGACAGAAAATATTAAAATTAATTACTATTAAGCTTCATTTTGGGTGAATCACCCGTGTAAGTGTCTTTTCACCCAAAAGCGTGGCAATATCGATGCTATAGATATGGTTTGATAAAAAAAAATTCACTCCCGATCCTTTTGTTAAAAATAATTTGATCCACTTACTGCGCCCATTTCTTAAACTGTGCTGAAGGATAATGGATAGGAATGGGGGGAGATCACTCTAGGTTTGCACTCCCTGAAAGACGTTGATTGGAGAAAATGAGGGGCGTGTGGATGACAAGGAGTAATCATTATCTGCGATCTTGTGTGTGGTCCACAGGCATAAAGGCCACACACCTCGCCTCCGTGAACACGTAGAACATAAAGAAAATACTAGAAATGTCATGACCTGGTGACGTATGTATGTATACATGGTGTGGGCTGGTGCGTACAGTTTAGAGTACAAAGACGAGAGGGAGAAGATAGGACACACGCACAGACGCATACAAGTATGAGATAGATAGAGAGAGAAACATTCAAAGAGAGACATGCACATACACATTGATATACGCACACGCGCACACACAGAAAGACACACGTGCATACATATATGCATACAGAGAGGAGGACATACATACATACATACCTACACAAATACATACATACAGAGAGGAGGACCATCTACACACACACACACACACACACACACACACATCTTCGCACACACACGCTCACAGACACGCACAGGCACAACTAGAGGACACACACACACACACACACAGCATTTCCACATTACACATATACAACACACTCACATATGTACAAACATATTATCTTATAAAGAGAGACAATTACAGAGAGACGGAGAGATTGAGAAACAAGACAACAAGAAGCATCTAAGAGCTATACTGGAATGCCTTGCACCTGTTTAAGTGTGATGTCGCATTCCACACAATTAACACGTCTTTTCTGACACGAATAAGGCTAAAGGCTAGGAAAACAAGAAATATTAGCTATAACGCCATAAGCTGGGGGAGTAAGAAATATCTTTTATGTTGTAAGAGTAAATATAAACAACAAAAAATACAAGGTATTCTGACAGACATGAAGAGCCCTTTAAACTGCGAAACCCACTTGACATAGCTTAGACGAGATTTCACGAGAAAGCATGCGTGAAAAATCGAGAAGACAGAGCGACACCGTCTAAACACGGCTATTAGTGTGGTGCCAACAGGAAATTTAATGACGGTCGTTTGGGGTGCAAGGCAACCTCAAGTAAAGAGAGAGAGTGAGGGCGCATGAAAGAAAAAGAAACACCGGACTGAAAACTGAAAATTGTAGTGTTTATCGTGTGTAAGCATGTTTGACACGTGCAAGCCTGTGTTTCTCCTACAGACATACGCTTATGGTGTGTAATTATGGGTTTTTCTCACATAAACACGTGCTCGTCGTTCATAATTATACGTTTGTCTTGTCCGAATCCTGTGTTTGTCACGCATAAACGTCGTGTATGTGTTTGTCACACGTAAGCATACGCTTGTCGTGCATCAACACACGCTTGTCACGCGCTAGTCCTGGTGTTAACATGTTTCATACACTGAGACTATTATGTCAGACGCAAATGTTATTATTTGTTAAGATTACTTCAGGCACCTTGGGCATAAACACAATGAGACTACCACGTAAGACCAGGCGTTATTATGTGTAGATATAGCAGTTCTATACACAAAAACAAGACTCCTACTCGCTTACAACACGAGCGCCATACTCCCTAATTACGTGACGTAGTCATAACGGACTTCAGCGGTTGTGGTTTTGTTACGAAGGAATGGCAGGTAATCGTATGCTGTTCTTTTTTCTTTAGGGGGGGAGAGGGGAGCTGACACAACCACCCTGCCGAGGGACTTCCTGTCTTGACTTCCCCAGGTAAGTAACTCTTAATCTGCAATTAATGTTCTGTCCCCTGTCTCTTCTCACCTCTACCTTATCTCCGGACATGAAAGCTATTTATGACTGCTAGTCTGGCACGCTTTCGCATATATACGAGAAAGGGAAGTGTGGGAGGGTAGGGGGTGGTTCCTGGTTCAAGTCTCATACATCTTGGTAAGTCATCCTGTAGTAGAGTTTATTGCGTTCTTTAAAATATCATTTTACATGAACGTCAGCGTTTTGAGACAATTAAAGTCAGTCTTTCTCTCTCGCGCGCTCGCTCGCTCTTTTTCTTTCATTACTTTTCTTAGTTTCTTCCGCCTCTTTTTTATTATTTTTTTTTTTCGTCTTCTTTCGTTTCTCTCAGTCTGTTTCTGCTTGCTATAAATAATTATGTGGCGGTCAGTGATTGGGAAGATGTGCCTCCCATCGGAAAGTCTTCCATCAGCACATCGAACTTTGTCCAGGGGTTTTCCGCACACTTCGCGAAATGGCCAGTCAAAGGGGTACTTACACTGATCATTTCAAGTACATCAAACCTTGGACATACCTCTCGGCCAAAGTGTAAAATGGCCAGCCAGTTTGGGAACTGACCGAACTTTAGGCTTTGGCCGTAACATATGCAAAACAGCCACACTGATCTGATTATATCACCCTCGTTTATGAGACATTGTCAGTTGTCAGTCATCTCTCTATCTTCCCCTCTACGTTTTTACCTTTGTGGCGCGTGCGTGTGTGTGTGTGTATATATATATATATATGTGTGTGTGTGTGTGTGTGTGTGTTTGTGTGTTTGTGTGTGTGTGTGTGCGCGCGCGCGCGTTTATATGAGTGAGAGTCTTGCTCCATCACCTCTTCACCTGCTATTTATCAAATTAATGCAGACGGTTATTTCTGATAGTTACGTCTGCTGCTTTCCCCGTTATCGTCATGTAGGACGTCAGTAGTTACAAGACAGACAAGAAGTGCAGGTGAATAAACTTACAAAAAGCTAACGTATGACCGAATATTTCATCGTCTGCTTTCGTCAGCCTGCTGCAGAAACGTCTAATTATAGCAAGTCCTAATAAAGATTAAGAAGTGTGACATCTTAGTGTGTCTTGCTGTAACCCAGGTAAGAAGCATAAGAATGTTCAAGTGCTTGGAACTATGGTGCAGAGAGGGAAAAAAAAAAACAACTGTCGCCTGCTTCGGTTAGGAGATGGGAGAAGTGCCTGTAAGACGGGTTCCACAAGCTCGAGCTTAAGTATGTGTGAGATAGATAGATAGATAGATAGATAGATAGATAGATAGATAGATAGATAGATAGATAGATAGATAGATAGATAGATAGATAGATAGATAGATAGTCAATGAATCAAAAGAATGCAGTACTCAAAATAAGTGCCAAATAATAAAATACTCGATATATCTATCTACATAAGTGCTGTCTCAAAGTTTTATTTCCCCTTTCCTTCTATCTCTCTCTCCTTCTCATCTTTTTTAATATATGATTGCTTACTTTGCAAAAGACAACAGTCACCCAGTGATATCCATTATATCCATTACACTGCTGGACAACGAAGACATCTCTTACAACTACGGCTCCACAACGTTGACCCGGCGTCTGAGCCCCGCGTAACTGTCGTTGCCCCCGGCGCGTCGTGCAAGGAGGGACTCGTAAGTCTTTACCTGAGGAGATCCCCCCGGCTTTCAACGTGTCGTGTACATGGCGGCTGGTAGCTGCCGCGGTAAGCGGACGATGAGGCCATTACACGATAAATCCCATCAGAGTCAAAGGGAGGATGCTGACGCCAGTGGACTCAGGTAGATGGCTCAATCATGCTGTATCAACACACCGTCCCTGTCCTGCTTGAGCCCGGCCATCGCAGGGTCACGTGTCGCGATGTCTACGGAAACCTATCTTTATCATAATGCAATAAAAGGATGAAAGGAGACAACAAAGGGAGCAAGCACGAGAGAAAGAATGAATGAAACAATTAGTTAAAAAGCTGACGAATGAAATACGACGAGTGATTGACTGATTAATATTATCTGCTGTTATCTGGTCAGACTACTTTTTCTGCCAATCCCTTCTCCCCGTATGTTTCATAAAAATTCATGTAGACATTATGCTATATAACTTTGTCGTGTTTTTTTCTAACCAGATTTATTTTTTATGTTTGTTCTTTATTAGTATTCTTTGTAATCCCTGCTTTTGCTGGTGTATATAACGCTTCTTACCGAATGTTAGAGCATTTATTGTTATATAAAACACAAAACACACTCAGCCACTACGCCGCAGACTCAAGAACACACACACACACACACACACACACACACACACACACACACACACACACACACACACACAATGAGAAGGCACGTACAGAAGTATACATCTGACTAATTAAATAAAACGTAAAAGTGAACTGTATTGATGAGAAATACTAGTAAAATGACTACACAAAAATCAAGCAACGTTTCTTATACAAGTAGGTTTTAAATAAACATCTGAATACTGGCTTGATTTAGAAGAGCAAATGAAATGTGGAAGAGTTCCACTGTTTAGAATCCCCGAAGCAAAACATACGTTGTCCATGTGCATCTGTCTTTGTAGGTGGAACGGATAGAAAATGATATCAGATGAGGGGCGAAGGTGTCTAGCAGTGTGGACAGCCAAGAGATTAAAAATAAAAGTAGCCAGGAAAGAGCCAGTACAGAATTCATAGCAAAGAATTGTATTGCATCCTATCGTATCCCGATGTACCACTGTATTTAAGCTAAATTCCATTGTATGATAATTGCATTGCATTGTAAACTGTTGTACTGCATTGTGCTCCGTTTATTGTGATATTGCATTTACACTGTATTTTAAAGCTTTATATTGCAGTGTACTCGATTAGGCTTTTCCTTGACTACGTACATTTCACAGCAATGACTAGGCGCTAAATAGAAATTGTGATCGTCTCGGTGCACCATACACATGCTATCCCTCTCATCGCGAGACAAGCCCTGCGGGTAGCAAAGGCGCTTCAAAGGAAGACGGCTGGAGGATGACAAAATAATGAAAAGGATGAGTAAAACAACGATCAGGGTTGTACAATGCACCTATTATTGGACCGGCCTCACCCCGCGGGCCCCAGCCAGCAACCCGTCAGATTGCTACAAGGGCCCGTTTGACGGAGCGTTGTTCCGCGCTGGGGATGCGCTTCGCACGTTCCCCGTACCGTGACAGCCGCATCACGCACGTGCTCTTTGATGTCCTTCCGCTGATGAATGCGCGCGCTGCGACGAATTAATTTCCGGCTGATCTCGGATCTAATTAAAAGTGCTGGCTACATCAACTCATCAGGTGAAAGATGGACAGCACCTGAAAGAGGGACACGAGTGGGAGAGAATAGAATTTCCAAGGTGTCCATTTTCGCCCGTAGCGCTGTTGTTGTTGTTGTTGAGACCAACAAGGTACATCGTAAGACGTTTAAAGAAGGGATACAGCGAACTGTAGAAGAGGCTGCCAAACAAAACGACATCAAGGATTTTTCTCGGTAGTAGATTTGCACGGCTAATACTACCCTACCTCCAGCACGTACGCTTAACCCATCACTTTTTTTTGACAAGGCCTAAAGCTCTACACTTTTTCGTCAATATTTACGTTTATCCCAGTACAAGGCTAGCACATCCTCCCAGCCTTTGTGGGTTTGGGTTCATTTATTTTTTTTTCTTTCAAGTCCAGAAACTTCTACTTTTATGTCAAGCAGTAGCCAAAGTGCTTGCTTCAGTTTTGTAGAGTAATAAATTGTGTTTAAGATGTTAATACAAAGACATTTTAGACGAATATAATATAAAGAACACATTCTAGGCTATTATTATACAAATTAAAACAGAAACGACACGGGGCAAAGAACAAGGAGCAAAAGATATGTTACTTTAACGACCTTTGAATATCTTCATTCGGGAAGGAGAGAGCTGAGGGAGCCTTAACTGCACATCGGAAAAAAGCTGAACACCATTTAGAACAGTCAAGAGTGCCTCATGACTCGTTTGTGACACAGAGAGAGAGAGAGATCCAATAAGAGAACCTGCACCAGCCCTTGATACTCCTTGGCGAAAGCTAGGGAGTAGTCGGCCCTTCGTATTTTTTAATAACATCATTTTCATTCACGTCACGTGACGGGGTCGCGCTATCTAACATGGCGGCCGTCGAAAGTGACAACCTTGCACGACAAGCAAGAATGACAGAATTTGTTCGGCGATGAAATATTGTTCCCACATCAAAGGCGTTTATGAAAAACGACTAAGCGAAGATCACACGGCAGCAAAAACCCCACTAGTGTGTGTGCGTTTTTTTGCTGTTGAAAGACTAGGGTGGAGACAAACGCAGTAAAACAGGTTAGGGAACGGGAAGTGTCTTCTATCACGAGTTTTTTGTTTGTCACTTTAGGAGGCGAAAACACACTAATGTCACTTCAGTTACTACCCCCCCCCCTTGCTCCTCATTTCGTCATCCTGTGCTTAAGACAGGAGACAGAGAAAGAACACAGGAATATATACAGTGTGAAAAAGAAGGGACAGAAAGAAGATATGGAGAAGAAATAGAAAAAGAGAGTGTGTGAGAGAGAACACCACGTGTATAGGAAAGCAAGCAAGACAGAAAGAAGGCAAAGAAAGACGACAGAGAAGGAGAAAGTGACATAATTGAAATAGCCGAGAAAATGATAAACACCTTAGTTCAAGTGAGCATTTTACTCTTTCTTGAAAACGTCTCCTCGAGGGTTTCTTTTTCTCTTCCCATAATATATATATATATATATTGGTATGCGTTAGCATTTGTTTATCTTCGTGTATGTGTTCGCCATATAGCAAGAATGTTGGTTGACCTTTGGGTCAAAAAAAGACGAGGATTGGTGTGACATTTGCGTTAGGGGCTTCTCAAGTGACTCCGAAGTCCCAGATTGGACACAGAGAGTCTGGCACACATGGAGCACTGGAACTTGGCTGTCGTGATGCCTGTTGGCTGTATTCTGTGGAGCAGCCTACGCTATGAGGGTATTTCATCAGGGTCGGTGACGTACGGTAACATCCAATCAGAATTTAGTAGCTTTCATACTGCGGACAGCTAGTCGGAAGCCGGGTACACGCGTAGCGGTCTTTTGAGCAGTTTCACTGTAAGCATCAGCCATGGCTAAAGAAAGTTTTGAAGCAAAAAGAAGTTCCGAGTGGAAAAAATCACTTATTCTGCTACCTGTTGTTGGCGATGTAACCACTATTTTACACAGGGAGCAGAAAAACAGCAAAATCAAAAAGCCATCAAGTTTGTACGCGATGGCCATGTACAGCAAGTGTTCGTTGCTTCCAGCAGCCAGGAAACGTTCCTGATTAAATGCAGAGTTCTTGCTTCCATGAAGCAGATTTTGTATATGGTTTATGTAGAACTGTCTGCCGACGGATCGATGAAGGAAGCTTACTGCGAATGCGTTGCAGGATGAGTAAATTCTATTTATTAGTTTTTTCCACAGCTAATATACTAAGAATCCATTCTCTTGAGCCTTCATTTCTGATCAAAGGGTGTGTCCTCAAACACATTAAACAGGTTTACATTATTTCAACAGCTGAGTTATCCAAATTAGTTCTGTATTCGTGGTTATTGGACTTAATGAGCAGTATATAGTACATTTGGGGTAAAAGAAGAAAGCAGTGTACTTTATTTTTAAAACTATTATAATATCCAAATTTTTTTTTTTTTGCAATTTTTTCTACTGTACTAGGCAAACAGGTCAGTGATTTTTCACACCCAAGATGTAATGTTGGGACGTAGTCGATTGAAGACAGACGGGTCATTTATCTGAAATCCCGACACGAAGTGTCGACCGCATACCTTAGACTAGAGTGCGCTTTCGGCACAAAGTTCTCTCTTCGGATCGCTTGCAGCCACAGTTTTCTTCTTTTTTGAGCTTTTAGGCCTTTACCCATCGGGATACTAGAAAATATTAACGTTTCTCCTCTCTCTCTGTATTTTGATCTACGATTGTGGCAGTTAATAACACAACAGTGATCGTGCTTACCCATCTCGATCTGTAGTAAACACTAATGGCTGTACCCGCCTTCCGCTTTTACCACCGACGAGTGCGTACTGCGCATGCGCTGAATAATTGACGAAATACCCTTCTTTCGCTGGCAGCAGCTTCCAGTTCTTTTGGCTTGATGTTGCACCACTGGACGTTCTCATTGTGGCGCTTGCGCAGATGACCTTTTTTGCCGCTTTCCATTCTCTAGCTCACCATTCAACAGTTGGCGGGGAATACGGGGAGTCTGCATCTTGATGACATGCCCCGTCCAAATGAGTTGGGCTTTGAAAAGCATGGCATTGATGCCCTCTACAAGAAATCTTTATCTCATTGTGAGTAGGGGGCGGGTCTAGTTCTTCCAGGACTAAAGCCTAGACAAAAAACGTCGAGAAATGTTCAGTCCAGCATTTCCTGAGTTCATCCTGGTATTTGATCTATTAGAAGCAAGCAAGGGTGTGCGACCCGATCTTGTTGGACCATAGACTTGCATTGAGGGCACTGAAGAACTTCGTGTTGTGGGTGTTTCCTCAGGTTCCTCTGCCACCATTGATCCTGCCTCCCTATTAGCTTCTTCTGCACGTTTACCTAAAACTTTGAACTTGTACGTTTTTGACACGGACAGCAGATCATTTTGCTACTCAACAAAAGGCTTGGTTTTTTGTTTTGTTTTCTTTCGTTGTTTTGTTGATTTTTTTTTTTTTTTTTTTTTTTGCATCCATTGCAGACTTAATGCGATTCTCATCAAGCCAGTTTGCGTTTGTCCGAAAGTTCCCCTTTCGCGATGGCTGTGGCTGCATCTTTAAACTGCGCTTCTTCGGCTGGGCTGGTTCCAGTGAGACACGTGTTTTGGGAAAATTTCTTGTTTAGTTCTTTTTGGAAGCGAAGTAGGCAGAGTCTATTACAAGCATAACAAAAATAAATAACAACAACGCCCCCACCTGCTACACTATCTTGCCAACCCTACTCCAACCTAATTCAAACAGTAAAGGCAACGGTAAAGGTCGTCTCTTTAACTATTTTAGATGGTTGAGGAGTGAGGTGTTAGAGATCTCAATTTTTTCCGGACAAGCTTTATGCCCATCTCTCCCTCGCTGCCTTACCCTCCCCAGCGCCCTGTGGAGTCAGGTACCCCTATTCCTCATCCTCATCCCCGACAGATCGATCGACTGGTGGTGGTGGTGGGTTTAGGGCCTGGGGAGTTTTCTGCGCCACGTGGTATCGAACTGGCGTTTCTCTCGATGCGGACGCGAGTGTTTTAACCACTCAGCTCTCAATTTCCCCGCACCCAGTCCGACCAGCCAACCAACCTTTGGTGGTTGTTGGCGAGACCGTACAGGTGTATGGTCCCTAGTTCTCTCACACCGCTGCAAGTGGATTTAGTAGAATTCTTCACACCTAGCAGAGTCAGAGATACGCCATGTCTGGCAAATTGGAGCCTTTATTGCCAGGCGTCGGTCTTGGCTCATTGGTCTTACCATCAAACGCGACACCCCGCCGTCCGCTGCCGGCTCCCGGAGGTATAGTTGCACCATCTTCTCCTCATGGCGGTGAAAGGGGAGATGACTTCGTAAGCAAGACTTGACGGTTAAAAAAGCGGAGACAAAAGAGCGATGATATTCTGTGCTCCGGATTCCGAAGACTTGGCGGTACTCTTTGAAGTGGCTTTTTTTTTTGGGGGGGGGGGTAGTCCAGTTTGACCTGACTGTCAATTGATAAATAAATATCCTGCTGGTATTTTGTTCAGTCTCTCTCTCTCTCTAACTGTAACCCCAATGCTCCGGACCTTCTCAAATGTAATAATTTATCTTTACAAACACGGGCTTGGTTTCGTATGGAATAGTCAAGGGGTTGGAGATGCTAAGGTGTTTTTGAAGGTTTTGAACTTAAGAAAGATTGACAGATTGTTTTCACCAAGATTGACAGAGCAAACTCAACTCAAGCACCAGATTTGAAACGTATATATCCTTTACATCTACCTTATCCCAGGCTAGCTTTCTAAAATACATGAAACATATAGGCATGAGAGAGGCAGTTATAAAATTTAGACTAGGGGTTTCTAATTGTAACTCTCACAGGCTTTGCAACAGTAGAAGCGCTGTGTTCTTTTGTATGAAAGAGGAAACAGAAAGTTTTCTTATATATCTGTCCCAAATATTTTGATTTATAAAACGAATACATTCACAGAAAATTCTATGGGGTAATTTCACATATTCGATTCTGCCTTTTAATGTCAGATAACTGCACTAAAATAACCACCGTTTTAGCCACATCTCTCTATAGAGCTTTAGATTTGAGAGAAAACAGTTCTAAAGAGTTGACATCATTTTGTTCACTCTAGTGGGAATTTATGAAGTTATGAAGTTATGAAGTATATGAGCTTATACTTTTTTCCAGTTTATGAAGATGATAATGTAGTGAGAGAAAACCCCTTACGCCCAGTCCTGTCACATTAGAGGATGTCCCGACATAGGATCTGAACCTACGGCTTCTCGCTGCAGTGGTGACAAGAGAGTGTTTTAACCACTACGCTAACGGGCACCCTATCTAGTTCTTGTCCTACACTAGATTTATCTATAGGGCACACAACTATAAGTGGCCCATCGTGCCTACAGTGCGGCATGTAGTAATCTAGCTTTGCTTCTCCCCTCCGCCACCTTTAACTCACCCTCCTAAATCAAATACACATAGGGCATGCCCTGGATTTTTCTTTAAAAACAGGTAGGGTAAACATCTGTATAATAACAAACACCCAATCAACTGGTTTTAGCTTCAATTCAACGAAAAGCAAGGTTGTTTTTTTTTTAACATACTCTAGGGCCAAACATTCAAATGCCCTCGAATGTTGAAGCCGGCTTCATCTCTTTGATCTGCAATATTTATGGCTGTCTTATGATTGCAATTATTCCAGAGATTTTTCAGTGGGTGTTGGTAAATGGATGGTAGATGCACGCCTCATTTCTGTTCTGACAGTTGGACAGGAGGGGGAGAAAGTTATCCTAATGCTTTTTAACTCCAACTGCTACCCCGCGGGGTTGTAGGGAAAAGAGGGTAGGAAATGTTTGGTTGTCATGCTCCAGAAGGTCGGTAGAGGTGATTGAAAGGCAAGTGAAGGATGGGTGAGGGGAAGGGGCGTTGACAGTTTTCTCCCTCCGAGTCCTACCCTGGCGCTCAACAGAACCTTTTTCAGCAAAGACTGCCACGGATGAGGGTGTAGTGATTGATTGTATCTCCAATCCATGATAGGTGATTGTCCTCTCTTTCGGTGTATGTGTGCAGCAAGATGTCTTTCTCTTCCTCTCTCTCTCTCTCTCTCTCACACACACACACACACACACACACACACACAGAGTATGAAAAAAAACCCCACCCACAGTCAGCAGTGCGAATACCTGTTACTTGTTACTTGCATAAACCTTGATTGAAATAAAGATAAAAATCTGTTCTCTTCTAAACGGGAGCAGACGTCTCCGTCTCACTCAAATAATTGAGAGAGATAGAGATTTGATAGATATCAGTGTTAGTGTCTTCATCTGTATCTGTGTGCATACATGATTTTATGGTGTCGAACGGCTGAATATATATATATATACTTGTACCTGTACATATCTACGCTTATATGTAATCGTATTGTGATTATTGGCTTGTTCTGTGCATATATATGATTGTTATGGTTTGATGCATGCTTGTATTTATACTCTGTGTATGACATGAGTGAAAGTCCAGTGGTAAGTGTCATCAATATATGCATTAAATGTTGCCTATTATCATGTTTTACCCCCTATGCGAGTGGGCCTGAAGTCCGAATCATTTGATTTAGGAATATCGTATCATATAGTATCTGTGTGTGTGTGTGTGTGTGTGTGTGTGTGTGTGTGTGTGTGTGTGTGTGTGTGTGTGTTGTATATTTCTGAAAGAAGTCATCAGGCCTACATTAAAATATCAGCAATTGACATTGTACTCGGATATACAATTTTACTTATGATTTCTACATTTCTTACATTAGATAGGATTATCTACATTTCCTAAATATAGTTTATAATCGTCTATAATTACGAAGGTTCATGTTTTATATATAATGTTAGACGCTTCGCATATTATCTATAATCATATGTGTGTTATCATATTCACTTTATTTTATGAAGGGTCGTTAGTGAGTGTTTTTCTTATTAATCATCACAAGTATATCAAAGGCAATACTAAGCTAAGGTCAGTAAGGTGACATCAGTCACCCCAACAAGGCACAAATAAACGTTAAGTGCAAAGTGCTTTCGCTCCCGCCAGTGTGTTTCTCTGTCATGCCTTTTAAGTTTTGAATTTTACCGGTTATACTACATCGATTTTGAATGAATACCTGAAAGGAAGTGAAGCATTTCTCGGGGTAGGGCAAGCGCGAGTGTAACACCTGTAAGGTATAAACACCTGTGACAATCCATGCGGCCTCTGCCGCCTCTTTGATCCTCTCTTAAGGTGATCATCGCCGGCCCGGCGTCAATAGCGTTTAATGCTCCCCAAACACTGATACCCTTCAGTAACTTCCCCCTTTTGTCGGTGACTCATAAACAGAAGCATAAAACATTCCTTCGTGTCTCTACCCTCCAGTCGGACAGGACGTGTACTATTTAACGATGGTTTACCACTGCATACACCAGATAGTTTTTAAGAGCAAAGTTCAAATGAACGGAGTAATATGATGAACGCAGGAAACGAGAAAGTATTATGGAAATGTCACAGTTAACGCCGATTTTTTTTTTTTTTTTACCGCAATCCTTACTTTCCTAATGCTAGTTTTGCTCAATCCCCGCCCACTTTTTTCATACCTTTTGCAAAACCTCTTTTGTATAAAAACGGCATGTCTGGAGATCCTAGCATGTTTGTGATTTTAGAAACTTGAGGCTTATCTCTACGATTTTGTGGACATATGTTATCTCATCTCCTACTCTCCCCAAAATCTACCAGCAGCAGCAGCAGCAACAACAACAACAACAGAAGCAGCAGCAACAACAGTAACAACAACAACAATTATGGTACTAAGAAAGCACCGAAGACTCTGACAGTAAATTATAAATATGTACGGAACAGGAAAGAGAGTGGCACAAAACATAAACATAGCATCAGAAATTCAGGCAGCATGACTGAGACGCATAAATGCACAATCTAATCTACAGAAAATGTGTCAAGAAAGCACGATTCATATATCAGATAATGGCTAGAGTGCATGGTCCGTAAAGTCAAATTTTTCAGTCAAGTGGAGACAGTTAATCATATAAATCGAAAGGTTTCAGACAAGATGGCGAAACAAAAGAATAGACTGCAAAGACCGATAGTGGACAAAGATATCGACTTTGGCGCAGGTATTGAAGAAAAATCCAGCACAGAGGCAAATGACGCAAAAAATAAAAGATAAAACGATTGAAAAAATGAGCACAGGCCCCTCGAGCCGGTTATGAGGACGATGTGTCGAGGGTTTAGATCTCGTCTTGGGCACGTTCATGCTTTTCTCTGAACGAGACACCTGCTGCTGTAGACGCTAATTTGACGTCGAACACCAATCACTGTATCCTCTCCTCCACACCAGCGCCACCTTGATTTTTTCCTATGAGAAATAATAGTCGCTACAGGCGCATTGACTAGGTTTGGGTGGGTTTTTTGTTTCTGTTGTTATTATTCTGGCTTCACATGTGTTTGCGCCATCTGTGAAAATTGTTTCCTTCGTTCAGCTTTCACCAATAAATGGTTAGTACAGGATTCCACGTCTACTTTCAGCACATAAACAATTTTCTCTTTCCCACCTGCAAAAAACCTCACAGGCAACGAAGCAGTTCTTAGACCGTTGGTTAATCCATCATTGAGACACGTGACTAGAATGTGTACAGTTGATCTGTGGCATGACGCACTGGGCAAGCTGACCCTTCCAACTGATGTCCGTGGTGGTAAGCAAAGGATGTTAATGAAACTATTTGCGAACTTTTCTTTACCTATGAATTAAAAAAATGAACAGGCCGAACTTTTAAGAGTTACGAATAATAGTTTGCTGTTCTTATTTTTTATTCTTTTATGTAATGTTTTATATTTCCATTGCTCCTTTAAGCTGGAGAACGAATATAGCATCTGTAATCTTTTACTGTTTGTGATAGTAAAAATACGCTCTCTCTCTCTCTCACTCACTCACTGAAAACCAGTAATTAAAGATACTTTCCAAGCAAACTTTTATTTCTAAAGCTTTCCTGACATCCATTCCAAGCAACAGATCCAGTGACTATCAAACCATTAGTCTCCACACTTTGATCTTATCCTTGTTCTTAAATTAAGTTCAGAAAAATCTCTGGACTTACATACACATTGTCATGAAGTATTATATCTGAATATTTTAAATGTGAACATTCGTTATTCTTTTTTTCTCTTTCTCTCTAAAGCGCGTGCACGTGCGCGCGCGCACACACACACACACACACACTAAAAATTGCATTTTAAATTAGAAATGACCCTGTTTATCACCACAACAAGCACCTACTTAAGTACTTAGTTTTAAAAACAACTGCTTACTTTTAGATCTCTTCACATTAGCTCTTCACGTCTAAGCTCTGACTGTGGTATTAATTACACGTCGTGAGAGCACGTGAAAGCCTTTCTAGCTTGCAATGTGCTTTAATGCCAGAATGCTTTCGGTCTTTTAGGAGTGGTTTCTATTGGTCTGGGGATCATAGAAGTCGAGAGGGACAGGCTTCCTAAACAGCGAACATTCATTATCTTGTAGTACCTGCTTAGCTCCTCGTACCGATAATGTCACTATCAAGGCCATTGTAATATCAAAGTTTGTAATGCGACTAGTATTGTCACGTTTTATCTACCATCGCCTGACCAAGCTTCCAATTTGGATCCTTAATTGTGAAGCGGTTTCTTTCATTTCAGTGGTCGTCAGTCAAGAAAGTTTTACTTCAGGTTTGGTCGAAAGTGACGACGAGGCCGAGGGTGCGGGACTGGGAAGCGCCGCAAATGCGTGCACCCCGGGTAGGGCCGGCCACAGACACATTTTTCCCGCCAGAGAACCGAAGGAATGCTCTTGAAAGGCTGCCACGGACATGGGATGAAGTCCCAGATAAGGGTACCCGGTTATCCCCGGTGGGGCCAGGCCCGGGTGCGCGTCCAGCATGGAGGAAGGTTTGTGAAAGGTGGCGGAGGTCAAGGCCGGCGCCATCAGCTCATGCCGGACGGCCATCAGATCCGGTCGTGACGTCACAAACTCTGGTCGCGACGTCAGCATCTCGGCGCGTGACGTTAACATGTCAGCACGTGGTGTCAGCAATTCCGACCTGGACGACAGCAGATCAGCTCGGGCTGGCAGCGCGGGCAGAGCCTGGAAGTGTGGCAGGCCTGGCGGACCTCGTGCTGCAGGATGCAAGGCGGAAGTCTGTGTCGGCGCATGCGCGGGAAAGGTGTAGGGAAAAGTAGAAGCCGCGGCGGCCGCGATGTAGGCATACAGGTGAGGGTCAGGGGGAATCCCGTAGGGCCACGTCAGCGCCATCCTCTGTCGCTTGTCCTTCATACGTCTGTTCTGGAACCACACCTGTAAATAAGTCAAAAGAAACTGTAATCGTCTGCAAAGCAAAACCAAACAAAACTGTATATTGGCATATTAACGTATATTGTTAAAGAATATAAAACAGACTACAAAATATTTTTTTCAATTTTGAAATTTAATGAAATAATTAACATAGCTATCGTTTGAAGAAATCTCTGTAGCTCAATAGCTAGTACATTCGGCTTTTAAGTGGAACGCCTCGGATGTCAAACTCTATCCGATTACTTTGCAGAAATCAGGTACCTGATTTATCAGGTAGGTTAAAAGGCTGTTGGAGGAGGGTGGACAAGATGAGTGTTCAGTCCTTGAACAGGTCCAGCCACGTGAGCAGCTGGCACCTCTACAGAAAAGTTCGTGCGACTCGAAACAAGATGAAAGAATTTAAAATCCTGTCTTGACGAGCAAGTTGTTAACCTCTGCGCTACCAGGCGCCCCTGTTTTGTTGCACCTTCTCCCACAAAGAGCCCCACTCATTACTATTTATTGACGGAACATTTCTAGAAATGTCTTTTCCTTGCTAGCCGCATAAAAAGAGACGGCTTGATAGCTGTAGTTCCGTCAACGTTTGAATGGCTCTTCTTCGCGAAGCGTCTCCATCGCCGTTTTAAGCCCGCACTTAAAAGATTAACCCTCCGCTCAGATCGTCGGCTGTCTTTTCTGCCGTTATGCCAGTTCATTGGAAACTCCATCTTTGTTCGTGTGCCATTCTTCTTTGGCCCCCTTTGACATGTCGGCAAACAACGTAGACCTTCCACCATCTCTTTATTTGTCGACTGCAGGTAGCAATGGCTTCGTACTGACACAACGTGTTCTGCTGTCGTACGAACACGATCTTCGACTAGGCCTGGTATACATGTGCGTGCTTCCATTCAGTCCGAGGTTACCAAAAAAAAAAAAAAAAAACCGACCCCGAGGTGCATCTCGCCTGTTGTGAATGTGACGTTTAATGACACTTGATTCGAGGTAAGCTGGGTTTATTTTTTTTATTATTTTTGTTTGTTTTGTTTTCTGAGGCGCGTCGGTGCGCGATACCCGTGTGGCGCACCAGCTTTCTCCAGTCAACTCACCTGTTGAGAATGAGTACCTGACCCCATAAAAGCTGGAGAAAGGTGAAGCAGCGAGAGGGAAAGGATTTGTTCACCGATTTCACAAAAAGAGAAAGTCCCGAGGAAAGCGGGGGTCTCTAACAACTCACTCGCCAACGACCTTAAAAAAGGTGGGTGGGGGTGTTAGGTAATAGCTTTAGGTATTATTATTATTATTTTAGTAGAAGATCGTACGCGTTTGTCGAATTAAAAAAAAACACCCGAGGCAACGAGAATTAGACTGTTCGTGCAAGTGAAGGAGGGAGACGAAGAATAAAAGCCTGATGTTACTGAAGGAACAAGACAGCGAGCATTACACTGCTTAGACCTGTAGAGGGAGCCAGGTTGTAGCGTCGTCCTGCTGCCCCTCCACCGCCCCCCTTCTCTCTCTCTCTCTCGCGCACACATACAAAGATTTGAGTAACAAAGCTTTTTCACTATGGCTTGTCCAAAACATCAGGTCCCTCCTATCATCTTTTTTGGTTTCTTTGCAGTATCTTTAGGGGTCTTCAGCAGTATCTTTCAACTTCTTTGCACCCACCCGACCCCATTGAGCAGTACAATCCAGGATGCAAACTTTTAGCAAGCAATGAACCTGACCTTGATAGTGCTCTCGGGCAGGTTCATGGCGGCGGCCAGCTCACAGCGCTTGGGGCGCGAGATGTAGTTCTCCTTGGCGAATTCCTTCTCCAGGCACGCGATCTGCTCCTTGCTGAAGGCCGTGCGATAGCGTCGGACGCCGCCGCAGCTCTCAGCACGTGCATCTGTAGACACGTGAACAAACTAAAAGCCTTAGGGAAATCATTGTGGATCTGGATTGCAACACCTTGCTAGGTCAGAAAAGGTGCGTGCGTGCGTGTGTTTGCGTGTGTGAATGAGAGTGTATCGTGTAAAATAAAAAGTAAACGGGGAAAAATATCCAAATTCACCTTATGAGGAACAGAACAACCACGTACCAGCACTTACCAAAAACAGCCACACGTACTCTCTGTACGAGAAAACACATAATTAAGGACACACACACACACACACACACACACGTTCTTTCCCCCTTTCTAAAAAGAAATCTTTCCTGTTTTTTCTTCTGTTTTCTTTTCTCCTTCCCCCTCTTTCTCTCTCGTTCTGATTAAAACTTCTCTATACCTGACTCTAAAGATTTTCCTTGCGTTTATTAGCTTTCTGTGAACTCTCACTCGGGCAAATAAAATCGTTTTCCTAATCTCTGGCCATTAGACAGACGCAACAGATGACAGAGCTCCTCCCCATCGAAATCACAAATAAAAAAAATGCTAATTTAGGAGACCTGATTTAGAAAAACCAGTCATCCATTTGCTGTGGGCGGTAACACTGAACATGCGCAGCACGCATAGTTAACTGCCCTTCGTGCCGACAAAGTGGAGGGCCAGAAGACTGTTGGCTGCTGATTTTCTTTCCCTTTTTTTTTCTTTTCTGTTCTTTCTTTTTTTTTTTTCTTTTTTCCTTTTTTTGGAAAATACAGCTTATAGGTGGAGACGCTAAGCGATTACCGACTCTGCAGCGAGCGAGAGTGTCTGAGGAGGAGAGTGATATGAAAAGCAGCTCAAGTGAATAAAAAGCGACAGCAAAACATGGTTCTGCGTGAGATCATAATCATCCTGGTTTTTTTTAAACCATCTTTGAAAAAGTATTACTATTGTTATTGACTGTCCGTTAGGATTTTTTTCCGACGTAAACTTTTTGAAAGGAGGACAAAAATGTTTTGAAAAAAAGTCTTCAATATCCGGTGTTTTCTGCTTTGTACTTTAATTTCCCTTCATGTTTTTCAGTGTTATTTTTTATCTCTTTTTTCACTTCATAAGTGTGCTATTGTCTCTCCGCCTCTCATGGTACCCTGACTTGTCGTCAACTTCGCTGTGGATAATTTGGGTTTATTCAAATAACCTGTACCAGTCAAATGTCCAGTTAAGCTTAGAAGGGTTGGCGTTTGTCTCCCCCCTTCCCTTATATATGCATATATTTATATAAAAAAGAAGTCACAGCTAGGTAAGTGACATCAAAGCCCCCATCCTTTCTAACAGATATAAATCAGAATTTATTACGATATATTTCGTAACAACTAATGCAGCTGCTCTCTGAAGTCCTCCAAATAAAAACACATTAATGTTTTACTTTGGATAGTATTTGTTTCTGAGAACGCTAACGTTCATATCATACCCAGCAAAAGCTCCATTAAAAAAGTAAATTAGCCTTTAACTCCCAAAATAATTATTAAATTGCTTTAAAGAAATTCAAAGAACCAGTACTTGTGTAGTTTGTGTCTAGTCTTTGTGATTTTTACTGACGTGAAGCTGGCATTTTGAAAGGTCGGTGACATTCTGGGGCTTTCCTTTCAAATTTTATTTATTTTAACAGCACATTATGGGATGAGCTCGATATTCTCACGACGGAAGAATTGTATTCCTTTTCTGGGCCCAGTGTCGCTTTCGACAGTGATTCCACTAAAATTTGCACAACTACTGTTCACAGTAATAAGATGATGATGAAAATAGCAATAATAATATTTACTTGTTTTTTAAGACTACAATGCATGCCTTAATGCTCGGTTTTTGTATGTCAATAAATGGATGGATGAATAATTAAATGGCTGAGTGGGTGTATGGATGGGCAGATGCATCCATGCATGCAGAGTTTGCACCAAGATGCATCCTGGCCTCTCACTATCATCTTTAACATTTTGGTTTTTTTTTTTTATTCTCGCATGCATGAATGCATCACTTTCAACTGGCCACTCCCTAGGAATGCCTTCTTCCACACACACCAGCAGAAATGTACATAAGAAGCAATTTGAAATAAATATTAAGTCATGATTCAATTGCAAGTTCGGATTCAAAGCAGGGGCTTGACGTCAAAAGGTCACATGATCCCAGCTGCGCATGCTCCGCGCATAAACGGTAGAAAAGGCTTTCGGCAAGCCGCCGGGAATGGCTTTCTTTTTCTCTCGCGTAAGGAGGACTGCGAAATTTATTGGATTTTTATGATTCAGAGGCTCATAAAATTATCGCCTGGGTAGATCAGTCGGCGCGAGAGAAACAAAAGCGAGGATATAGAAAAACAATGGGCAGGATTTGCGATATTTTCCAGGTCGAATGTGTTTGACCGCGATCTTCGTAACGCTCCCTGAGTACGGATGCTAAAGAGAACCGGAATTTCTTATCAAAGCCACGAGGCTGTGCCATAACGCAGCAGGGGCAAGAGCGAATAGCAGTTTGGATGTTAGCAAATCTCTTTGGGGATCTGGCCACAACGAGAAAGAGAGACAGGGAGAGAAGTGGAAAAACCTATAAAGGAAGCCAGTAGTTGTTTGTAGAAGAAGAAAAAAAAAAGAGAAAGAAATTTGCAGCTGGTGACAACCCAGCCAAGCGAAACAAAATGTCGATGAGGATGTAATGTCGTTATCATAACGTCTGGTCGCCATCTTGGAAGTGAAATGGCCGCGTAATTATGTTTAATGCTTCAACTGTCGCATTGAACTTGATGTAGCTAATTACTTGAAGGCAGGAAGCCATTTTGTCAGCGCTGTTTACTGGCTAGAGTGCCCTCGAGCACAATGGCAAACACAGTATGAAATAAGAACGAATTATGATTCTCTTTATGTTAAAAAATTAATTTTTAATATTTATTCCTACACTCTTAGTACACACATTGTCTGTCAGTTCTTATTCAGGTTAATCTCTTGAGCGGAGAAGGGGAACATAAGGAAACTGACATAGATAACGGTGTACCGGCTATACTGCACAGAGGACAACACCGTCTCTACAAAGCAAACGGCCAAGACTGTGTGCAGATCAAAGAAGCGAGTAGTCCATTGGAAGGAGATCCAAGACGGCGCTGTATCTCGACGCAATTTTCCCCCGAAAAAATTGTTTCATTGCAGCTGTCTGTGATGGATGTGGATGGTGGTAAGTGTTGCTCCACTTTTTTTTTTATTGTATACGGGTATTTTCCTTCTACCATTAAATGCCTCCAAAGATAGGTAATTTGCATGGATGTGTATCTATTATAGTTATACTTAATTATTTTCTTTTATATGGCTGGGCCAGTGTAGATGTAAATAGAAAATAAATGATGGGACACAATACACGTAATGTAGGCTGTTTCTCACCACTGGTAATACAACGTTCTTTTGGGTTTCATATTGCAAGGATATGCTGATCCTGGGGATTCTCAGTTTTTGTATGAGGAGGGGACACAAGACTGAGAGATTCAAATGGAAGGGAAAAAAAGAGAGGCAGAGAGTGCGATGAACTTATTTGTTGCTGTCCCGGACTGTCTGCAAGGATACGTACCTTTTCCTTCTTGGATATGTTTGTTTAAACGTGCAGTTTTTCAATTCCTAAAACAAAGGGAATGAGTGAGCTCATTAAGCTATATCATCATTACTACATTACGTTTTCGTATTTTCCCCCTTTTTTCAGGATTAGCCAGAACTTGCTTACTACCAGGCTGAGGCTGGTGCCAAGACTGCAGAAGAGAGGTGGCGGGAAGAACAATACCTGGAGTCTAAGCGTACAGGACATACAGGCATACAACTATGCAAAAGACAATGCCACAAGTCTTCCTTGTAGAGTGCCTTGGTTCCAAAAGAGAGGACATCCGTTTACTGCCCTCATCCATCCCCAAGAGTAGCCAATACCATATCTACAAGGATCACTCGCAGTTTCGTGTTTGGCGCTAACAACTTTTCGCCAACTGTGGAGATTCATTGTAGTTTCAAAGCCAGTGACTGACCTCTGTTGGAAATGTCAACAAAACAACATTAAAATTTACAAGAGTCAACCTGACCTGCAGTGAAACGCAGGACCCTCTGCACGAACAGCAGCAGCATCTCAAAAAGGTGGAAGCAGAACGCAAAGAATTAAGAGACATGGTCATCAAGTGCAAGACAGTTGCACAATAACATCATCTTCAGCGTCTACAAGCCAGTCAACCCAACAGTGGGGATTTATGAATGCACTATTCATTTGATTTTGTCCTGCAAGTACGCTACCCAGGTATGTCTGCCCAGCCAAGACCTTTATACTTTTTATGTGGAATTTGCCTGGCAGACATCGCCCTGACCCTGGAACTGAGTACACCGACTGCGCCAGTGTACATCCCTCAGCTTGCTGGTCATCAAGACGAAAGTGTTGTTGTGCCCACCTACAACTGGCAGGCTTTCCTGACATCCAACCTTCAGGGAGCTAAAGGGGATCAAACCCTTAGGGTACTTCAAAGTTAGTGCTGCACAGCCAGGGTTTTGTACCAGACCACCTCAACAAATGTAGAACAGCAGTTTGACAACTCAAAACAAAGTAAACATGTTGGCTTCAATGCCTTCTCGGCTGTCAGACGAAAGGAAACTGTACCTTTTCCAGAACATCAGGCACTATGTCCAGAATAATGTCAAAGTTAGTTTGCCCTAATCCATGAAGCCAATGGAACACTTTGTGCTTTTTTGCTGAATAAAGGGAAAAGTATTTATTCATTGCTGAGTGAAACGTATTTATTCATTGCTGAGTGAAACGTATTTATTCATTGCTGAGTGAATTAACAAACAGTATAGGGGCTTGAACAAACACAATTTGGCATGAAAGTTGTGCTTCTAGAGAAGAGCTTATTTTTTGTGTGGCCCGCCCGTTCTGTATGTAGCTTGCTGTATTTTATCACAATGCAACATTTAGTACAATTTGAACAATTAGCAGTACCCGTTGCTAAGAAAAAACCTAGTGGAATTGCTGAAAATCTTTGAACCCGCTTTTCTCGAAATGGCCGCCACTATGCACACTTCAAGGGCCAGTTGCACAACACGTTTCTAAACCTTAAAACTGTTCTAAAGAAGCAAAATCTCTTCTTAGCCATTTTGATGCATTGCAGAAGAACATACAAAAAATTGTACTGACAGGACGGAAAGTCAGACTTAAACAACTTTATCTTACTTAAAGCAGTTTGAGTTTTAAAAATTCTAAAATTGTGGTGTGCACTTTAAACTAATTATCTAAATAGAGTTAAGGGGCCAGTTGCACAACACATTTCTAATTTTAAACACTTTTAGGCCTTAACTCTATTTAGATAATTTGTTTAAAGTGCATACCACAATTTTTGAAGTTTTAAAACTTTTGCTTCTTTAGAACAGTTTTAAGGTTTAGAAACGTGTTGTGCAACTGGCTCAAGGCCTAAAAGTGTTTAAAATTAGAAATGTGTTGTGCAACTGGCCCCAAACCTTTATAACTCAGTTTTAGGACTAGAAGAACAACTTTTGTATCAAAAGAAAGTTCAAAACCGGTACGTTTAAAACATATATGCAATTTGCAAAATCTCAAATTTCCGACTTGAGTCTCATTGTGTGATGGTGGGTCAGAAATGATCACTTAATACACTTTTTCCACCATTACTTCTCTTTTCACTATAAAACTGTTACTGCCTAGCCATTCAGCATACTGCTCCCTCACTGTTTTGTTTACATCCTCGTAAATAAAGATTTAGCAATAGCCATTGCAATTAGGTTTGCACGCGCGCATGCACAAGATTTGAGAAAAACATGACTTTTGTAGTGCTCTGCAGCCTTGCAATAGTTGAGTTCTTGCGACAGTAATGGCGAGTGAAAGAGATGACACTAACGTCTCACGCAGAATCACCGTCCGGTGTAGCTGTTTCGCCCGCCGGGAGACAGTGGCAGTTTGCATGTACGGAAACGTTTTGTACTACAGACAGGTAGCGGTGAGCCTGCTGCAACACTCGCAGTGGTCCACGGGGCAAGACCCTGGCTTGGGTACCGACGATGCGACGATACCCACACCCGCGTCCTTTTATCCCGCTACTCCGCGACGTAATAATTGACAGTGACTTTTACGTCTCGGACGTTGCTAATTCTCGTCCCGTCGCGGGTCGTGCGAGAGTGAACGGCTTTAATACAGGACCTTTGTCAGCGCAAAGTACCATCAGGCTGTCTGGATCCCCTCCACTGTGTCCTTTGATCTCCTGACGCCTGGACTTTGGTGGCTGGCGCCGCGCACTGCGTCAAGACGGTCGGGATGGTTGTAAAACATTTACAGCGCTGAAACTTACCCTTGCTGCGCTGGTCCATTTTCTCACCTTTCGGCCGTCAGCCATCACCCACCTTGTGAGCTGACCCTCCCTGTGGCTCCGTTTGGAAACATGAAAGAAGCTTTGTGACCGGGTAAGGAGCGCCTACCCTGGATACAGACCTCACACGGGTACCGTGGCCCGTGAAGGGATTTTGGCACATCGTAAATGCATCAGGGACCATTAGGAGTCACCGCAAACTGGCCGCGAGGCGAGCAAGAGAGAAACATGACCCCAAGGCGCTTGGAGGGCGCGACTACCTCTGTGTGGGAGAGTGTCGTGTTTATCAGCTAGTTAGACGGATACCTGTTACCTATAGGTATGTGAAATAGTCATATATCCATGGAACATATGATGCATAGTCTACATGCTATCAAACATCTATTCATGTGTGTGTGTGTGTGTGTGTGTGTGTGTGTGTGTGTGTGTGTGTTGCCTGTCTCTTGCGGGTTTGCTTGTATCTATATATATATATATACATATGTTTTCATGAATGTTAGTGTGGATCCAACAGTGATTGCAGTGATTGAACCTGTTTATCTGTTCAACTGTGACGGCTAATGGGAACCTTCACTGTGGCGCCACGCTGAGCCTGAACAGCGCACCAGTGAGGCTTCTAGCGAGGTGGCAGACTCCAACCCCATTATCGAGGGCGTGAGGTTTTCGAACCTCTGTCACCTCCTGACCACAACGACGGTAGCCGGAAGCCTGACGTGTTCGGCTTCCCCCCCCCCCTCCTTCCTAAACGTCTCAATGAAGGGATAGATTTCAGTTACCCTCGCCAGCGTGACGTCATCGACACTCCCCTCTAAGCAAAACCTTGCTCTCAATTTGTTCCTTGAAAAATAAAACTATTAAGTCCCTGTTTGACGCTATACTGAACAGCATACGGGTAATGGGAGCAGACACAGTTACCTAAGACACAGAACAACACTCGAGATTGCCGCAAATTTCCCACAGGGATCCCATAGCATGGTGGTTACTGCAGCATTTCTTGTGTGTGTGTGTGTGTGTGTGTGTGTGTGTGTGTGTGTGTGTGTGTGTGTGTGTGTGTGTGTGTGTGTGTGAGGGCTTCGTTAAAATGCTGCATTGTAAAATCCACGCCTTTTTCTTATTTCTTTTTACCTTTCCAGCTTCTTTGTGGGTTAGTGAGCCTGACTCTTGCGTTTATTCAGTTTACTTTTGTACTGCCAATTTGTTACAGAAAGGTACCACAACAAAGGCAAGCAGAATGCACAGAAATAATCAAGAAAGGTGATAACAAATATCAGCAGCTGTCTCCCCCCCCCCCATCAGCACCACTTACCTTTGATGACGTTTTCAGGAAGTGTGACGGGTAGTGAGTACAGACAGTTGCGAGGATTGGAGGGTGGGGGTTATTATTTTTAATCGATAGGTGCGAACGAACACTAAACCAAAACAAAAGGGGAACAAATTGATGATTTCGTCACCTCTTCGTCTACTCGAAAGTTTGCAGCTCGCGGCTAGAGGTTGGCAGGTTTAAAAAAAAAAATACAGCAGAGCGGCTTAAGGGTATGAAAAAGAGCAAAAGTGCCCGTGCCTCTCATCTGTAGCTATGGACTCCTACTTGCCCCCGTAGTCCTTGACCAGACACAAGATTGTCTTTTTGTTTGTCGAACTCTTGAGATTCTCCCCTTGTCTTTGTTCATACTTTTGTTTCTTTCTTCTAAGTTAGTTTACATCTCTTCACGGGTACGACTATAGGAGAGTAGGGTGGGGTTTTTTTCGAATAAAGAGCAAAGTCGAACAAGGTAGGAAGGTTTAAATGGTGAGCAATCAGATGTAGGAAGGTCAACAACAGGGTACACATAGGATTGATATTACAAAATAAAATCAGATATCTTCTTATAATAAACAGAGTAACTTCCTTGATTTAAAAAAAAAGGACTTCGCCAGACGAAAAGGATCGGAATGAGGCTACTTCGTGCTGTGTGGCGACCTGTGCACAACGAAAAGAAATAAAATTGCGAACCCTAGACAAGCTTTATGAAAGATCCGGGTCCTTAACTCCAATCATGATAGTTGGGCAAACAACTCATGAAACCCACGTAGTTTTTGCGAGGATTCATCGAGGGTACTTGGTCTTGCTTTGCATCTTGGGGAAGGCCTCTATTATGTGGCAGTTTTGACGCAGCCTTGTTGATCGGCCAAAGAGGTTCATCTTCAAAGCGGGCTGACGATCAGGCCCCGTATGCAAGAAGCACCGATAGCGCCGCTATAGGTACGATATCTCTATCGTCACGACAGCGCGGAAAAATTCGCATGCAGGGACCCCCGATAGCCGACTATCGTAGCTCTAAGGCTAATGGAGCCTCACCCCTCCGTTAGCTCGCTATCGTACCGAAAGCACAAGATGGCGGACTGGATGGTATTGAACCGTATTCCACGACGTTTGCGCCGATAACGTGTTTTTCGGGACAGGAATAATCCCTTCGACCGGTACAATGACCAAGAACTTTACAAGAAATTTAGATTTAGAAGACAAGATATTTTACAACTGACTAATGAGATTACAGGAGAAATCAAATTATCGAATCGACGTGGGTCCCTTTCTCCAGTGTTACAGAATAAATCAGTTACTACGCTGCTGATAAAACTCGTTCAGCTTGTTGTATATTTGATTCTAGCAGTGATTAATTGCTTTTTAAATAATATTTTAAATTTAAAAAAGAACAAATTGACATCCTAGCTTAGGTATTGTGCAGACTAACATGACTGCAATGTGACAGTCAAATTTTCTAGAATTTAACATAGGATTTACCTTGTTTGAGAGAGTGTATGCGTGTGGAGACTTTGTGCTCTAACCCACAATTTGTTTAATTTGCATTGCATCTCACATCTAAATACCTTTTGCAGGGTGTGTGTGTGTGTGTGTGTGTGTGTGTTGAGGCTTTGTACTGTAACCCACTTTTTTATATTTCGCATTGCATCTCACTTCTGAATACCTATTGCAGGGGGGGGGGAGTGTGTGTGTGTGTTGAGGCTTTGTACTGTAACCAACATTTTTTTTACTTCGCATTGCATTTTACTTCTGAATACCTGTTGCAGGAGTGTGTGTGGAGACTTTGTACTGTAACCCACAATTTTTATTAATTTGCATTGCATCTCACATCTAAATACCTTTTGCAGGGTGTGTGTGTGTGTGTGTGTGTGTGTTTTGAGGCTTTGTACTGTAACCCACTTTTTTATATTTCGCATTGCATCTCACTTCTGAATACCTATTGCAGGGATGTGTGTGTGTGTGTGTGTGTGCTGAGCCTTTGAACTGTAACCAACATTTTTTTTTAAATTTTGCATTGCATCTCACTTCTGAATACCTATTGCAGGAATGTGTGTGTGTGTGCTGAGGCTTTGTACTGTAACCCACATTTTTTTAAATTATTTTGCATTGCATCTCACTTCTAAATACCTATTTCAGGTGTGTGTGTGTGTGTGTGTGTGTGTGTGTGTGTGTGTGTGTGTGCTTAGGCTTTGTACTGTAACCCACATTTTTTTATTTCGCATTGCATCTCACTTCTGAATACCTGTTGCAGGAGTGTGTGTGTGGAGACTTTGTACTCTAACCAATATTTTTTATTATTTTGCATTGCATCTCACTTCTGAATACCTATTGCAGGGATGTGTGTGTGTGTGCTGAGGCTTTGAACTGTAACCAACATTTTTTTTAAATTTTGCATTGCATCTCACTTCTGAATACCTGTTGCAGGAGTGTGTGTGTGTGTGTGTGTGCTGAGGCTTTGTACTGTAACCCACAATTTTTTTATTATTTTGCATTGCATCTCACTTCTAAATAACTATTGGAGGGGTGTGTGTGTACTGAGGCTTTGTACTGTAACCCACATTCTTTTTATTATTTTGCATTGCATCTCACTTCTGTATACCTATTGCAGGAGTGTGTGTGTGTGTGTGTGTGTGTGTGTGTGTGTGTTGTGGGTTTGTACTGTAACCCACACTTTTTTTTATTTTGCATTGCATCTCACAAATACATGCGCAGTAACGCATGAAAATCGGGCCTCCCCGGAAGCTATTTATAGAACAGCCTTACCGCGCCGAAAGCTAGTGAAGCTCTATCGGCGTGTCTCTGCATACCACGTTAGTGGGGAGACTATCGCTACGACAGCTTTCGGACCGAAAGGCTCTATCGCAACGATTGGCTATCGGTGCTTCTTGCATACGGGGCCAGTTCTTTTCACCTTTGGGTTTACGATGAGTCGAGTTGCTTCCCATCTTGTTAACGCCCGTGCTGAGTTACCCTGAGGTCGGTCTTAGCGAATTCATGTTTGTCTTCACGGCTTTAAACATGTGTGAAGTGTACTTTGAAGCTGGAATCCCCTCTCACTTTTGTACCTGTGACTACCTTTTATCTCACACACTCTTTTCTTTATTCCTTGATTTGCTCCGTTGTACTACTCTTGTTAGAATGGGAAGAATCATGGAATAAAGAATACATACACTTTTATAATTTACATAGTACCTAGACTTTTAGCTCTGTCAGTTCTCTCTGAGTCCATCAGTAACACAGACTTGTACTGAACGAACACGTCCTGTTAATACTGATAAGAAATTTGTATTTGATTTATTTATTTATTAACTCTGTTTTGTATAGCAAAGATAAGTTATCGATGCGAACTAATACTCTCTTTTTATTAGAATTGCACGCATTAACTTCTCTGATCGCAGTCAAGCAGACAAACAACGGTTTTGTTTTGCTCGATTATTTGTATTTGTACATGAAAGTGTTCTGCAGCTGGCTCGCTAGTCGTACAACGGCAACCATTGAGACCAGCATGTTGAGTGAAGCAGACACAGATACCGAGATAAGATAAGCAGCGGGATATTAACAACTCCTGATCAGTGATATGCAGAGATATGATGAGCAGCAAACCGATACTAACAACACCTGATGGCTCGGATCCTGAGATTCGGTGAGTAGCAAGCCGGAACTAACAACAACTGATACAAGAAATCCTGAGATTCCAGGAGCAACAAGAGGACACTAACAGGCTAAGGTCAGACTCTGCGGTGGGGAAAAATGCTGATGGATTTCAGACCAGTCTTGACTGCAGCGTCCTCCCGCAACGACAACGTGGTAAAACGCTTTGCAAAAAGTTAGGATGGGTTTTCTACAAAGGTCGCGTATTTTGAACATTATAGTTTGAACAGTTTGTAAAGAGGTGCCGGCAGCGATCAGTCTCAAATTCCTCTTATATTTCTCTGATAACATTTTTAACATGTAAGCAAGATGTATTTTACTAATAAAACCTCAAAGCTGTCAGTGTAAAGTCAGTGTTGTAACAGGAAATAGGAATATTTTCGCCTACTGGCTGCCATTTAAGCTTTCTGAATAGAGTGTCACTGTTGCATATATTTTTAACTATATATATTACACACATATAATGTATGCAACTCTTACCGTGTAATAAAATATAATTATGTCCCTTTATCTTTAAAAAAAAAAGAGACTAGCTCTCCTTTATTTTATTTTTGCACTGAGGGATGAGTTTTTTTTACCTGCACGATTCCATTCTATTGCTCTTTTTGTTTCTTGTTTTATGGGGGGTGTTTTAGGGGGGGGGCGGGGGTGGAGCAGCAGATGGGGGATTGGATTTATAGTTCTCTGCTAACGCGCGAACTGATTGGATCAATTAAGCGACGTTTACTCTGGATTACTATAGTCGATAATTTAAATTACTGCAATCTGTAACTGTTTAGTTCTATCAGCTTGTGATGAAGCTGCTTTGTTCTTGCACTAAATGCCTTTATCACACACCGAGCCGCGATCTTGAGTCGTCGCGAATAAACTCCAGTGATGACCACCTCATGCTGTTTAGTATGTCACCGGTTAATATTCTCCTGATCTCACTAACCCTTGTTTTCTGAAGATTTTCCGAAATATGTCTTTGTCGTTCGATCTGCATTAACCTCCTTTTTTCTGAAGTACAGTAGCTGGCATTGCTTTTCGTTTTGTCATTGAACTGTATGGTAGATATTGTGATGTAGACAGCACAGTGAGCTTGCCTGCTGATTGGGTAATTGCGGGGAAGTAAACTTTATTCACATATATATATATATAAATTTACAAAATTATAATAACGGGTACTGTGTAATACCTGTATAATAAGACCCCCACCACACACACACACACACACACACACACACACACACACACACACACCGTATTTGTAAACTACACGAGTCTTCCTTGTTACAGATGACTTTGTTTTAAGTACGAAGCTTTTTTATACTCAGTTCTCTGAAACGACTACAGCACAATTACATCGCCACTCTACAAACAACGCTACACGCGTTTTCATAGACAAACTTTCGTTTGTGAGATAGCAATTAGTTGTTGGGATATATCAGTCAGCCGTGAAACAATGAGAAAGCTTGTATGTACCCCTTACAAGTTATGGCATCGATGCACTTCGCAAAAAAAAAAAAAAAAAAAGCTGATCGCAGAAAAACGCAAGCACACAAGAGGCGCATTTTTTGCTTCCTTAAGCTGTCATCTTTCAGTGAATTATGTCTTACAATTATTATCGAATCCCAGCAGGGAGTAAAACAGGACAATTTCAACGAAAGCGATAATAATAAAGGGCCAGCATTTTACAAAAATTAAACTTGGCGTTTGTAAACTTCTCTGATCTTTATGCGCCACATTTACACAATCACATATTGTGAACTCATAAAAGCTCAAGTCTCATATTACTATTTATATTAATATGTACAAACATTAATACATACCTTTGGTTTTGTTTTGAAAATACTGCTTTGTTTTAAACATCTTATAATATTGGTTTGGTAAACATATAAACGTCTTTAGTTTCGTTGTACTCAGTCTTTGTCACCTGTTTTGTGTGTGAGACAGAACAGAAAATAGTGATTTAAAATTAAATGTCCCCCCTCCCCCGACACTCTTGATTTGTCAGAGCGATAGCTAAAATGAAAACATTTTCCAATTTTGTTTCTCTAAACTACTCCTTCTGATGATAAAATTGTGAGGAAGTAACGGTTAAATCGTTCTATGAACGCATTTTTTAATGTGGCAAATATTCTTATATTTTAATTGTGATTTCTTTTTTAAATTACAGAATGGATAAACGAAAGATGTGTCAACTAAATTTTATGCATCAAGAAAAGCAGATAGTGCGGAGCAAACCTGGGTGCAAATCAAATCATTCCTGTTCGCGATCAACGTGCGTGGAAAACTGTATAATTCTATGTAACTGAAAAAAATTCGCTTCTTACTGATATTATACTTACCTAAGCATACACGCACGGCACAGGCATGCGCCCTTCACGTGATCTATTTCTGTCATACTCATCTTAAGCGTTTCTGGCGTTTAAAAAATTTTCAGCTCAGATATACTTCAGCTTTGTGAAAGTATGATTCTGAAAGCATTTGTAATGTTCTTAATGACAATTCACAAACAGGTATTCTTTTCATTGTATTCTTATTATGAGTGTGTGCGTGTGCTGGGGAAAGGGGTGGAATGGGGTAATTTAAACAGATTTCAAATGTATTTGTTAAGCCGTAGGTGATTATTAACAAATCGGATTCAAAGGTACTTTGCATTCTGCAAATTTTTCTCTCTGAAAACCCTAACGTTTTCGCTGGTCAAACGTGTGCGGTAAATTGTAAGTTACTTAAAAAAAAGTCTTCGACTTTTGTTAAAAAACAAGGGAATATGACTTACTGCCTTAACACGTCTGCACCACCCTCCATCATCTTTAAGATTTGAACACAGCCCAGTGATCTTGTTACTTCCTTTTTGCTCTGTGCTGAAGGAGGGGGGGGGAGAGAGAGAAGAGGGTTATGTCAGAGAGACCCACTCTCCTTCTTCTCTTTAATACGATGCACTAAGACGGAGAGCAGCGAAGGGTAAGTCGACAAGCATACAAAATGTCCATCGTGGGTAAAATATTTAATATATCAAAGAACGTTGCCCCAGAACTGTGTAATTATTATCACAGTCTTGTTTTGCAGGCAAATAACACTCCTCGACGGAGACACGTAAAATCCTTTACCCAGATTGTTGAGATTGTTGCAAGGTGGCAATGAACAGATAGGAAACGTAAGCTCTGTAAGATGAAACGTTTTTCAATCAGGTGGGAAAGATCCAAAGAGCTCTTTTAAAATCGTGCCGCGATTCCACAGCACTTTGCAGAGCTCGACAACATGTTTACCACTCGTTTTATTGCTACACCTGGTCACGTTAAGTAGCTGACATGACTCACGTTGACGAACACGAGGATGGGTACAAAGAGAAGGAGGACTGTTTTGAGACATTTTGTCAATATCGACATCGGTGCTGTCGTTCATTACAATCAATAAGCATCGTCACTACAAAATCGCCAAATTTTTGTTTAAAGATTATAATGATCTTTTTTAAATCATTAAAGAAATAACGTTATCAGCAACAAAGAGATAAGCACGGGCGAGATGCTAGCACGTGAAAAAAAAGTGAATGGGGCTCTCCCACAGAGACCTACAGAATCGTGCGTGCGTGCATCCGCGAGAAGATGTAGATACAAATAAAAGCGGGTACGGGTGTTGCCAACTTAAAAATGCGTGTGAAGGTTTGAGCAAATGACGTGTTTTTCCCCACGTTTTTCCATCTCGTCTCCGTGCTGGTCCACGAGAGAGAGAGAGATAGAAGCGCACACATTCATGACATCCAGTGCTTACAAACCTTGAGGTCAGAGAGCGAAAACTACCCCGAACCTCGCGACTCGTACCTGGAACAACCTTCCCTCCAAAATTCTTTGCACTCACTCCCTTACTCACTCAGGAAGGAAGGAAGGAAAGAAGGAAGGAAGGACCATGAAGGGAACAGAGGACAGCAGAGACGCTGTCTACACATCAAAACCTAAGAGTTTGGCGTCAGAAGGTACAACAATACTGAAAAGTCAAAAGGCGCGCTTGTTGTGCACGAGTGTACATGCGTACGTCAGTTTTTTTTTCCTACCTAAGGACCCTCTTGTCAATCCAAAGTGTGTTTTATCTGCCATATCGTGGACGCAGGAGACGTATTGAAGTTCTCAACGCAGTTCGCCAAGAGACTTCAACTCCCAGTACACAATGTAACCGAAAAAAAAATACGTGTCTCGAGGGACCTAAGCCTACCCGCCTGCCAAGATGCATCGTCCACGATTATGATCTGTAAATTTAATGCCAGAGCCTCACAAGAATTTCTTTACAGGAACATGCTACTCGGGTATCGAACCAACGCGTCCCTTAGTTCAACCGCCAGCGCTTTAACCACTCGGCTATCCGGTTCCCCAAAGGAGCAAAGTCCAACAAGAAATCCTTCCCAGAGTCACAGATCAGCAAAAAGAACAATCAAAGATAATAGCTCCACAAGAGAGCTAACCCAAAGTCCCATCCAAACAAGAGATCCGAGTCAAGTAAGATGGCGAGCGCCTAAGTACAACGGGGGCATCGAAGGTTGAGACCAGCGCAGTTTGACTCTTAGTGAAGGCCTAAGGGGATGGGGATCCTAGCTCGAGAATTTTGACTGTTTTCAGTTAGATTTACCCTTCCCCATCTCCACCCCAACATATTTTATACCCTACCTCCCTTTTTCCTCTCGCTCTCTCTAATCTGTCAAACATTAAACCCTTCCAAACACACACTGAATGCAGCGTGTATGCCCCATTTCTCTCATTCAAATCGATGACTATCCCTGACAGTATGGCACCGAGGGGCGGACTGGTTGGATGCAATGAGGCGATCACGGTGACTGCGCAGTCGCAAAGGACGGGCGTCGTGCATGCGTGATCCCGGCTCTGGAACACTGACATTTGACCCTTTTCTCGTAGAATTGCTGCGTTTGCCTTCTGACGTCGTACAAGGGGATATATTGTGATGTCGGCTGCTATTACATGCTGCTTACATGTCGGAGGCGGTGCTGTTACAGCTAAATGCACGGGCCTGTCAACAGCTTGAACGTGACAAAGAGGATAACAACCAAAGATTACAAAACAGGCAAACTGAATAGACAGGCAGGCAGACAGACAGGGAGAGATTTCAAATGGACATTATTGTCAAGTAAAACATTTATTCAGCTATAGATGGAAGACAACAACAATAACAAAGTAACAAGAACACGATCAAGAACAACCAGAAATGAGAGAATAAGAAATACAATGTGAAAATAATTGAAAAATATACAAGCGAATGTAAACATCCCAAACATTGTGACACTAACGAGCCCTCAGACAGGAAACAAGCAACATTATTCCCCCTCCCTTCTCCTCTCTTCAAAATTGTTCAAGTGTAATATAGAAAGGATAGAAACAAATAATCCGAGAAACGGTCTTAGGAAACGACATACATACATACATACATCATAAAGAAAGAAATGGAAATAAAACGAAAAAAGAAGGCAGTTGAATAAGGATAAAGAAGGAGCGAAAGAAAATGGGTTAAAAGAAAGAAAAAAATGAGACAAATTAGAATATGAATAATAAACGCACGACTTATATAGCGCATGATCATGCTTTCAGCGCTTGAGACAAAGCCAAGGCACGGACAACATATGAATAACGGAAGGAGAAACAGCAATACTGATATTTAATACAAGACAAACATAGAAGACGCTGAGGAATCAGGTAACAAAAAGTAATGATTGACAGTGGGTTACATGAATTTTCAGGGGTACACAAGTAGGAGAACTAAGCAAACCACGAAAACAACCTGAGACAGGATTAGAAGATGTTCTTCGAAGAGATGTGTTCTTAGTGCACGTTTAAAGAATTCGATGGTGGATAGGTCGCGGATATGGAGAGTTTCACTGTCTCATACAAACTAAAAATCCTGTGATCATATGTTGTTATTGTGGTGACAGGGATAGCAATGTTAGAAAAGTTACGAAAGTTTCGAAAGAAGTAAACGCATTTAGAAATATTGAAAATACACATACATGTAATAAATGTTGCCCAGTAAACGTAGAACAAAAGAAGTAAGGTAATAACGTAAGCATAGGAGCGAAATGATTTTGTTCAAACGCTCGAGGCAACCAGACAATCTTGCAGCCGTTATAACCGCAACTTCCAGTGTTATTTATAGGCGGACACCTGATATCAATTCTTATAAACTAAATTTCAAAATATCTTGTCAATATTGACGTGAGATGTTCTAGACAAGGTAGTATCAGTTAGAACTGAGTCTCTCTAACTGCAAATTAGAGCATATAAAAAAGAACAGGACACATTTTAGACAGAACAAAAAGAAAAAATCAACAAATGAAATAATAAAAAATAAAAAAAATAATAAATTGAAATAATGCAATTCGCTTGCTAATTCAACATCATAGTCCTCTCTATACCGTTCTGAACACTGGGCTCAGCTGGTCGAATCAACAAGTTCTCTAGTTTGCCACTTCAGGCTTGTGTAAACTATTTCGTTTCATCAGTCTAGACTCTAGATTATTGCTACACCAAAAAACCAGTCGTTGACAAGGCTGTGTCGGAGATAATGAGGGTGAAACAACCCATGTATGAAAGGACATCCTTGATGTAAAGCTTGTGCATTGTATAATGGTATGAGATGCATTATGGTACCCGTTTAAAAAATAGCGCCATTGTCAACACAGAACGTAGACGAAATAGTAACACACGTGTATTTATCATGAGTAAATTGTTTCATAAACAAAGCTGCTAAATTCAAGGACTCAAGGGATAGCATGCTATATGATGAAATTATAACTAATTACAAATACACTTGTGCGTGCTATACTGGTGTGAGATGCATTTTGGTACCCTTTTAAATATAATAGCGCCATTGTCTATACTGAATGTAGACGAAATATTAGCAAATGTTTATTTATCATGAGTAAATAGAATTGTTTCATAAAGCTGCTTAATTCAAGTCTGTTGGGACCAGACAAAAATAATGGCAACGTCATAGGACACCAAGCAGACAATGAACAAGAAATGTTTATCTAATTTTTCTTTAAAGGTTCACAAAACGAACAAAGGTTGAATGAAGAAGAGACAGTCAGCAAATTGATCTCTTTACAATATATCATTGTTTTTACTGGCAAAGGAAGAGTTACATTTTCTTCCGAAGTCATTATATCATGATATTTTCTCTTTCTCTCTCTCTCTCTCACACACACAGCAGAAAATGTTTGTTTACCTGTTGGATGAGAGCAGTGATTTCTGGGACTGTCTGGAGGTGTACGAGATGGCACCGGCGACAAAGGTACCCCTTCTTCGGAGAAACAAGGAGACGGCGACATAGACTGACTGCCGGGTGTGGAGTAATGAGGTGCCCCCACCCCGGGACTGGCTGAGAGTGAGTCGTGGTCTGGGGAAGGCGACGAACGCGATGCTGGGCAGTCATCTAACGTTGAGCACGAGTTGTTGGTGGTGAAGCAGTATAGCGAGCTTTTGGTGCAGAACTGACTATTTCCCTGCTCCCTTCTCTTCTTGTTGTTGTCGCCGTCATCGTCGTTGGTGAGGACATCGACGTTGGTGTCTTCGTCGTCGAAGGCGCTGTCATCCACGACGACTCTTGCGTCGTCAATATTTGCGGACACGTTGACCATAGTCGAAAAAGATTTCTTGAAGATCATCTGATCTTAGGTTTGACTACAATTCGCCAAGACAAGAAAATACGGCATAGAAACTACTGCTCACTTGGTTCAGCGAAACTTTAAAAAAAATTGTCACTTTTGTGCTTTGATATCAGTAAAAAGGATCCTGTAGGATCTCGTAAATGTCAGTGCAGCAAGAAAGTTGAAATCCTTTCCTTATCAAGCGGGAACAAGAGTCGACTGTCGTTGCTGAGTCAAGCGGCTCGCGATACAGAACAAGAGCGGTCGCCTGTTCCGACAAAGTGCTTGCAAGAATGAAGTCTTTCAGGCCGCCATTTCCTGCAAACGAACAGCCAGAATCACTCGCTACTTGAATTCACTGCTAGAATGGAAACTCGACACCCGTATAACCCCACCTCTGTCAGTCTCACTGGGAGGTTTGCTGTCACAAACTACTAGCTTGCCAGATGCCACTGACTGGCGCGCTGGCTTTCAAAAGCCGTAAGTAGGTCGTTTGCTTCTTCGTCGACTGTCGCAGTCCTGTCTTTCCCCGCCCCCATCGCTGTCAGTCGTGTGACAGCCGGCTGTGAGGGCGTGGCTTAGAGCGACGCGTAGCGAATCCAGTGCGTCGATTGGTTTGGTCGCAGCACTCATTATGTGTTATGATTGGAGTGGGCCGTGGGAGATTTTGCACTGAGACCGCCCATTTCTCTCCTGCATGGGGGAGAAGATCAGGTGGATAAATTTGTTGGCTTTTTTTTTTGTTGTTGTTGTACATTTCGTCTCGTTTGTCATGCGTCATTGTGTGCAAGCCTATTAGAGGACCAGGAACACGGTTCAGCGAAGGGTTGGGTTGGCTTTCCTAGCCACATAATTGTGGAGCTTATAATTGTAAACTCAGCTAATAATCCCTCGCGTTTGGTCAGCTGTTTGTCCTGCTGTGAGACTGGGACGTATAATGCAACAAAGCCATATAAAAACGACGGTAATGAAGAAAAATAGAAAACACTGGAACAACATTCGTATATATGTAGCCCCATCTATGAATGTTTATCTAAACGCACATTACATTTAAGCCAACCAACCAACCAACCAACCAACCAACCAACCAACCAACCAACCAACCAACCAACCAACCAACCAACCAACCAACCAACCAACCAACCAACCAACCAACCAATTTCATTCCAGACACCTATAATTATCCCGTAGTTACTGTAGCAATAATTGCTGTAGTAAGTTTTTTTCTGAACAAATGGAGAAAATATTTTTTTTCTTTTTAAAGATAAAATTTCTGCGAGGACTTTTGAGACACTCTTGATCCCAAGGGACATCAGCAGAAAAGCGAAAGGCAAACATCACTGTGTTACCATGTAGGCTTCTCCAGCTAAGATTTCCACGACTAAAGCAGTCGCTGTCCATATTACAAGCGACGCCCACCTGGCAGTAGGTAAGTGAGTCTTCACCTCACTGTCAACTCACTCTGCCGGTTCGCTTTACGTTCGAGAGAAAGGTAAGTCCGCAACAAGGGATGAAGCAGCTTAATTGTCTCCTTAGGCTGATAGCTGTGCTAAATGTGCGAAAAGACTAGCTGTCTAGCTATCTTGTCATTTCAGACATTTAGCACGGCTGTGCGCGTGTGTAAGTGTGATCAGTAAGCTTGATAGTCATGAGGATGGCTGGAAAAAAGGGACAATTTTGCAGAACACTGTAAGGGGCTGACATCTGAACTTTTTGGGAGGGCTTGATCTCGTTCCAATATGATATGATGTTCAAATGCTTATATCTCATGAAAAAAATAGTCCCTCAGATGTTTAAATTATTACCTAGTAATAAACGTACGTGTAACACAGTTATTTGAAAAAAACAGTACTCGGTTGTGGGTTTTAATATATGCTCTTTGAAAAGAAAAGCAAGCCTGTATGAGTTCTGGGTTGAGTTCTCGTGCAAAAATCGAGAAACAAAGATGAGTGAGGACACACAGCTATTCGCCAGCTGAAGACAGAAAAAAATGCGTAGAAAATAGACTCCTGCATTTGTGTATGCCACGAAACTGAATTAAAACAAAAGAACAGAAGTAATCTGGAAAAGAGACGGTTTTTGAAAATAATTATTTTGAAGTAGGTGAGCAACTTTATAAGAGTAGGCAAAAGGAGTCTCTACGCGTTTAAAACCCTAAACCACGTATGCATTAATTAGCTCGCATGAATGCTAACATTAATTTATTTTCGGCAAAGCAAAGACGATGCTAAATGGAATGACCAGGCTGCGTAAGATGTCCTGTCTACCAAACCCTGTTGATCCTGGACCACTCAGTTGCTACAGAATTAGTGGCTACAACGATAAATCATTTGATTTTTTTATTTTTAGGGGGAAGGGGTTCTTCGAGGAACACTGGAAGATGTGACAGAAGTTTCTCTAGTCTGAAAGACATCATAGATGTCTTTATGGGTCATAACTAGTTTCAACCATGAGAAGAATGTTGGTGATCTTATACCCTGCCGGTATCGGCATGAAGTGAGGTCCTGTCGGTTTCAGAGAAAATGTAACTGGCGAAGTTGTTAGTTGAGGACTACAGACCCTCAGCAAAACTAGGGCCAAATGCTATAACACAAATTACTTTAATATGATAATGTGAAGACTAATAGATGCAAAAGATTACACGTGTCAAGTCGACCTATGCACAAATACACACTAAAGGATGAACTAAAGTATTCGAGTGTCTTCTCTTTACAGCAGAGGAAAAGAAACTTAAGAATCATCACTTTTTAACTTATACTTTTCAACTAAAAAAGGAACAAAACGTAACGGGTTAATAATCATTTAATAATATTTTAAAATGCGACACGCACTTATAAAATAAATTGTTAGACAAATTTGATATATAACAATGCTTCAAAGAGCCTTTCTAAATATAAATGGAAGAGAATAAATACACATGTACTGTAATATACAATATTAAGAAACGCCAAAAGGTTTGGGTTGGGGTGGGGAAGTGGGGGTGAAAGATGTGGCGGGGAAGTGATAAGAAGGGAATCTCAAATTTGTGTCGACACGGACGTTGTTTGCTCTGTTCACTACATGAACTAAGACTCGAAGGCGTCGTCGGACAAGTCAGCGCTCGTCATCCTTCGGTAGTCGGATGACCTTGAACGTGCTTGCGAGCTTCGCATGCTTCGACACACGCACCAGGCGGTGGCCACCATGACGACTACCGCAAGGATGCAGATGCCCACGTAAAGGGGGAACATCAGTTTCTGTTGAATTTTCTGTTGCATCGTCTGCGGCGCTTAAAAAAAAGCACTTGTAAACCAAAGACTGTGTGTGTGTGTGTGTGTGTGTGTGTGTGTGTGTTATTTTATTTGTTAGAAAGGTTTTTCAAGAGATCAGTTAAACATAATACGCATAAACATGATCAATAAACACACACACACACACACACTCCTGTACAAAACATATTTTTATATAAATATTATTTTATTTACATTTTTCTGTCATCTGCTTCGGGTTTCCACATATCCATCCCCCCCCTTTTTTTTTCTCTCGGTCTGTGCGCGCGCTCTCGTGCATACATACATGACTGGCCTGACACCCGGGTACAGTTAATCACTACGAACAGACATTCAGTCTCTTGTAATTTACATGTGCTTACGTGGTTTGGGAGGTGGTTCCAGTACATTTTTCGGCACCCTTCCTGACGACAAACAGGTTCGCCACAGTTATTTAGTGTTTGGAATCATGTCACAAGCATCCAAAAATAAATCACAAAAAAGAGTGAGTGAGTGAGTGAGTGAGTGAGAGTGAGTGAGTGAGGTGAGTGAGTGAGTGAGTGAGTGTAACAAATATCTTTTCCTTGCCATGGCTGTGTCGTTCTGTTACAAAGTTTTAAACGAACATTCTGAAATTACCCAAAGTGAAATAGATTTATGAGAGATTTATGTCAGAGCTAAGTCCTCTGACTGACTGCTTATAGCCTATTGTGCATCTGGCCTTACTGTTTGGTGCTACACAGTACACTATGGAATCGCTTAGTACAGTACTATATCATAGTGCATTGACTTACGGCTTTGTATCGTTTAATATCAGATCGATATATCGTAAGTCACCGGACTATACCGTATCCTACAGTACTGCATTGCACAACACGTACTGAGCTGTGGTGTATATGGTATCATATTGTACCATTGCATATCGTATGATAAAATATCACATTGTACCGTTGCGCATCGTATGTACCGCATTATACTGCATAATATCGCATTGCACTGCCCTGAAGAGAGTGGGTCACTTAAAATTGCCCGACTCCTATAAAAACACTGACGAGGCGGACTAATTTTAAGTGGCCCACCTTGTATAACATAGTATGACATTGATTGCATCGTAGCGTATCGTTACCGCATGATAATTATGGTATTGCATTGTAACGTAGCGTATCGTACCCTGCAGAATCTATGGTATGCCAGTATTGTGTACCATTCTTTCTACTCTATGATATGCTAGTATTGTGTACCATTCTTTCTACTCTATGTTGTGCTAGTACTGTGTACCATTCTTTCTACTCTATGGTATGCTAGTACCATTCTTTGTACTCTAGAGTACCGCATTACACTGTATCATATCTATAGCACTGCACTGTACCATACTGTGCCCGCACAGCACACCCGACCATGTACCATGGAGTATAAAGCTAATGTATAGTATTATCTCGTCACGCGTCAGACGCGTACCATACCTATGTCATATATGGCCACCCAGGGAAGCACTGCTCCGCACCGGAAGGCAGGGTTGTCGTCACAGAAGCGCCAGCAACTGTCAGGAGATCCTGCTACTGTTCCCTCCATGGTCAAGCTACAGCAGCATTCCTCCGCGTTCTGGGTGGACGGCCAAGCAAACACGCCAACAGAGAAACAAGATGGGAGTTGAAAATGGAATTTATTGGTGAACAGTGTCAGAAGTAAGACAGAGACCAGAGGGAGCTAGGTAAGAGGAATAACTAGGGACAGCTAGAGCAAATGATCCCATTCACACTGTAATGCTGGTTCTAAAACTTGTCCAGCTTTTGTTTATTGCTCCCAAACAGCTAATGCTATTACCAGCCAATGGTGTATTATCACACACACACACACACACACACACACACACACACACACACACAAACACCACCACCACCATCACCATCACCATTACCACCACCATTACCATCACCAATTTCTTTTTCTCTTTTACATTCTACTTCATAAGGAACCAAGTGTCCCAGATGTTAAAATCGGACTTAAACGGAACTGTGTAATTTTAGTCTATGTGAATTACAACCCGTGATGCCTGAAATTTTATAATGTGCGCACTCAAGCATGCTAAACAAGTCACCACTATCGTTTTTGTATCATGTTAACATTTTTCACTGTCACATGGTCTTTAATCCATTGTTAATTGATATAGGTGTCTCTACTCGATATGTCAATTCTCTTCAACGTCTCACTACCGTCATTAGTTGAGACCTTTTCATGATCGTAATATTCCAATCTAGCTTAAGCGTCTCAGACGTCGTAAACGTTTTGTGACAAAACACTAAAAGAACAATGTCTGTTTTGATACAGTTCTTTCTCCTGTCGCGCCTCATTTAAAACTGTCCGCTCATGATATCAATAAAAAGGGTTGTGTTCACATTACAGATCTTATCCACTCTGCATCAATAGCTGATCTACACTGGTGGGCAAAGCTTCACCGGGCTTGACTGATAAACAATCAATCGCAGAGGATTGTTTCAAAGGTTCGTGTGCTTCGCAAAACCCGCCGTTCTTCGACTGACTGCATCCCGAAGTTCTGGCCACAGTCCAATGACTGTCAGGGACGTTCATGCAGCTGTAAGATCTTCTCACCCAATTAAGCGCTTTGTCCGGCTTACGACCCTTTCAAGGGACAAGAGTAGCTTACCTTGATGGCAGCCAGGGTCTTGTTTCGTTTGTGGCATGAAAGCAAGCACATTCCCACACTCATATCGTCGTCTGAGAAACTGTCTCGGCAGAAGGGACCGTTCTCCATGGAGCATCCAACGTAGGCTGTGCAATGACAATGACAAGTGTAACTGTGTAAGAAGTTGATGTCTTAAAATTAATCTGATTTAATTTCGTTTAAAAAAAAGCAGGAATCGTTATTTGTTAAACTTCTAATGTACAGCAGCAAACGATTAACGTTTCGCCCGCTAACTTAAAGGGCAAAGGCATGCACAACAAGAGACCCACTAAAGGTGGTGGGTGGTGAAGAAGTGAATAGTTATAGGTGTTCATAAAAATGCTGAAACATTTTATACCAGCATTCTCTCTCCAAACACATTCTTAAGCCTTTCTCTCTTCTTCTCTCTATCATATCATACAGGCACGCGCGCGCGCCCACACACACACACACACACACACACACGCACACATGCACACGCGCACACGCATGCACACACATTTATATGCACATAACGCACATTGATACATACATAAATACACAGACAGATGCATATATAACTCACATTGATTGATGTGATCCCAAAAGCGTGTGAACTCTGACTTCAGGAAGTAGCCTAAAAATACAAGAACAGCCGATATTTGCTGTCACCCTTTCATAATGAAATCTCTCTCTCTCGAGCTCATATTTCAATTGTATGAAATGTATCATGGTAAATATTTTTCGAACTTAAGGGCAATCAGGAACATCCTCAAATAGTCTTGTCTACATACAGTAACACCTCCACGCTGAATGTGAGAGAAGGCGTCACAAATACAGGTGTGTTAGATCAAGAGGTTGCCTGCAGCTCACTATGTAACGATGCACCTGCTTAACTATTTGAAAAGCAGTATAGTTCCTTTGTGAATTTCTCCTGTGAAAATCAGGTGTTTACCTTTGTGGAGATGCACATAGTTTACCTGTGTGAAGAGCCGTGTATTTCTCGTGGAAACCGCCACACATGATGCTGGAGTCACCTGCGCATGGAAAGTCGCAGAGAAAAGCCGCTATTTGGTCCATCCTGCTCATGGTGTCTCTACACAAGCACTCTTTTCCGTACTTGTTTTAAACAAAGAAAATACCACATTCTAGCGTCAAAAACCAAGATGGAATCATGGCAGAGATCTGACAGCAATGCTACATTGTGTTAGTATGCTTTACTTTGAATGAATTACTGAGGAACTGAGTAGGTGACGTGATCACAACGAATCTGCAGATCGACGCTGAGAACACCACACAAACAATGGAATTAAATGCAAACATCAAAGACCAAGACCTCTCATAGCCAACAAGATAAAGGTGCATTACTCTGATCGCTTTACTGTAGCGGACTTGTTTTTCATTTTAAAATGTGTTCTGAATTTTATGCATGTGTTGCTAGGAGTATTGCAGTGGGTCCTCTTTATTGCTCCTCGATGAAGATCAGTGAACAAAATTGGGGTAGAAACAGTTGAGCAATGGCTACGATGATGACTGAGAACTTTGCAACTACTTATGGTGAACGACCCAAGTGAAATACCCACAACTTGGGTTTAAAAAAAAGGAGAAAAACCAGACACAGGAAGTCACTGATAATGTATGTTTTAACCTTTTACCGTACTGGCGTTGGATGCACATGTTTCTAAACCTTAAAACTGTTCTAAAGAAGCAAAATCTCTTCTAAGCCATTTAGATGCATTGCACAAGAACATACAAAACATTGTACTGACAGGACGGAAAGTCAGACTTAAACAACTTTATCTTACTTAAAGCAGTTTTAGTTTTAAAAATGTTTAAATTGTGGTGTGCATTTTAAACTTATGATCTAAAAAGATTTAAGCCCTAAAAGTGTTTGAAATTAGAAATGTGTTGTGCAACTGGCCCCCTGACCTTGACAAGGGCATAAGAAAGGTTGAGTTTCGCACAACTGTTCGCGCAGATCAGAGGGGTGATAGCTTCCTCGGTCTCAGCTCTGACGCCATCTTTAAGAACTCCCCCTCCAGTGTACTGCCAGCATCCTAGCTCTTTTGGAGGCTCAACTTTGGGAGGGCTTGCTGCACAGTAAAACCTGTCTCACACAGCGTTTCCTAAACAGGTTTTTTTCAAGGAAACATTACAAACCAAGTCAGTTTACCCCACGTTTCGATTTTCTATGTGGGTTGGTTGGTTGGTTGGTTGGTTGGTTGGTTGGTTGGTTGGTTGGTTGGTTGGTTGGTTGGTTGGTTGGTTGAGTGAGTGAGTGAGTGAGTGAGTGAGTGAGTGAGTGAGTGAGTGAGTGAGTGAGTGAGTGAGTGAGTGAGTGAGTGAGTGAGTGAGTGAGTGAGTGGCACTCATCCTGCGCTTGCAGCATCTGACTGTAATAGCCGACCTTTGGATAATGATTGGTATAATAATCCTTGTGTGAAATCATTCATCTTTCTCCATTAACAAAAGAGGTCGTTATGATAAATACTACGTTTGATGTAGTGGTTTTTTTCACGAAGCGCTGTTTTTGGAAAACAATTTCATAGTGCGTCCAAACACTAAATATGGTGTCGTACAATGTGTCTGAACATAACTGAAACTGAATCCCTTGCATTTTCAAAACCGTTTTGCGCAGGCTTTGTGTGTGGCCTTTCTATTAAATCTGATGATTAGCTGTAGAAATTCAAATGCTTATCTGACCCATAAATCTTAGCTGAAATTATTATTTATTCATAACTGATAACTCAAATTACGCTCACGCCGCTAGCAAGTTAGTAGAACGTACAATAGTTCTTAGTTTATTCCATAAATACGTAGTGAATTAATTAATTGATAGAAAAGAACACCTAATTGATTTAGCTTCGTACTTGTGACATCACCGAAGGCCGCTAGTAGTCAGCTAGCCCACAAAGGAAATAACTCCTTAACATGTTTCGCCCCCCTAAATCCAGGGGACAGCTGTGACGTTTGAAAGACTCGCATTTCGTGAATGAACGGGACAAAATGTTTCCCTCATATTTGGGGGACTTAGTACCTTTAAATGAACTAAGCCATAATCATTAGAAAGTATATTTTTAGCAACCGTGTTAGATTTAGGGAAAGCGACAGCAAGTCTGTATGCGCCCCTTTCACTACTAGCCAGTGAACTATAGGCCCATAATTTTGCTGCACTAAGTACTGATTAGCTTAAGTAAGCACTAAGTACTGATTAGCTTAAAAACGGAATGATTTTCTTAAAGAACAAGGCCTATAGCATGAACTGTAAACTGTTCCCTTTATTTCTACTACTCGTTAATCCCTTCGGGCTTACGTCTAATATTAATATATTAATATTAAAGGTTATTTTATAACGCCATATCCCAGCCCTAAGAGCAGGCTCATGGCGCTTTACAAATGATACTAATTATAACAACAATAATCATGATAGTGAGAAGTTGAAGAAACCAACCAAGACGACAGGAAAGAAAAAGGGATAACGCATAGAAACGGGAATAATAATAATAATAATAATATAATAATAATAATAATACAAAATTGTAGTGCTATCTGATAAATAACTTCAAGAATATGGTACTTCATTATCCAACGAGTCTATGAAATTAAAATAACTGCATAAATTGTTTTTAAAAAAGTCCTGGCGACAGAAGAAAACTGGAGACCAGATTTGTCTGGGGAGACTGGCCACACGTTTCACCGCCGAAGATTTAGAGTTTAGATCTGCAATTGCTTGTCGTCGGAGAAGTCATCAGAAAGAACAGATCAAGAATGCTGAGGATAAACCTCCACATGTCAAACAAAATGTAGACAGTTTTGCTGCTTCAAGTCATCAAAAAGTTTAGCCACAATGAACATGTTTCATCTCGCTGTCGGCTGCACAAACAAGAAACTGGACTGAGATGAAAATGGCGTCGTGGAAGAAAAGACGGTTAGTCAGCGGATCAACAGAAGCCGTAGAAGTGAAACAAAATGTCACAATCAAGAAACACAGTCCAGCACATCACTAGGATGACGACAGGTCAAACAATGGACTCGAAAATCAAAATCAGCTTATACAAATAACAAAATCCAAAGAAATCCGGAGAGCTAGACCCCTCACGCCGGTAAGGCGAAGGGACATCACGTCTTCGAACACAAGTGTAATAATAAGTGGAACGTGCTCTTGTGTGAAATCAGTGTGAAAAGTTCTTCCACTTGTTGAGATTTAGAGTAATAGTAAAATGGTTAATTTCCAATAATTATCATTCCAGCCATTTGTCACACTTTCTTTGCCCGCAACTCACATGCTTGACAAGTTTTGTTCGAGCAGTGGTGTATTCTTTCCAAAAAAAATGTTTTAAATAGTTTTATATTATTTATCTGACTGTGAAAAGCAACTCACCAAATGCACCGCGGAGTGTTATCATGAAGAGCACAGAGTAAATCATTGAATGCAAAATGCAGGCTTTAGCTACAGACAGCATCATGTCTGTTGTGAGAAACTTGCAGTCACGCCTAGAAACACCGAGAATGTTTGCGTCATCATTAGGGAATTATGACGTCAATGACGCTGTTGCTGTCACAAATGTCGTAAGCAATATTGACCTAGCTTACCTAAACCTAAGTTAACTCCCACAGACTGTTCTCTGTAAACAACTCCTGTTTTTTTCTCTCTCTTTCTCTTTTCGTTTAGTCTTTTATTCTGTCTGCTAGTCTGTCTGTCTGTCTGTCGAGTCTAACTACTTTAAATGTGCACTGAAAACGCACCTATTCCATTAATTTTATTCTTAACACCATTTCCTATAATGCTAGTCCTTTTCACACCCTTTCTCCTTTTCCGCTTATTGCTACTTCCCTGCTCGTCTTCCTTTTGCAGATCATGATACTCTCAGTCCTTGTTACTCAGATCCTCTTTGCGGTTTTGTTTTGTATTTTTTGTATTTGTCTTTATTCATCATCAGTACTTTTGTTCATCCTTCCGGGATTCAAATGTTTGCTTGTTTTTCTGTCCCTCGTATGTTGCCCATATCTCGTTTTTGGTCTTAAGCGCTTAGAGCATACTGCTTAGGAGTGTGAGTGTGCACTATAAAAAAAATGCCTTTATTAATATTATTACTTCCCACGCATCCTCCTGATCATTAGCCACTCGCTCAGTCGAGAACAAGTGTGACAAACGAGCTCGTTAGTTAATGAACCAGTTAAATATTTTTTCTGAACTAAGACTTCTTTCTTTCTTTTTTGATGCTTTTAATTTTCAAGGTAGTATCTGTGGGTCATCGACATTGGCTGTTGTCAACGCACGAATGCCATTTCCTACATCATCTACTGTTAAGCGCCCTGACCTTGCCCGACAGACAGGAACAAGGCGCTAAACAAGCCAACATTTCTGGACTTGTGGATAGGAGCACAGAGCCTCGCTTATAATTCTTCAACTGGACTGAGCAAGCAGGGAGCAAATACGAACAACAGATATCCTGCCATATGACATTTTATAGCCACAACGTTCTGCTGCGTGCGTCCGTGTATGTGTTATTGTCATTATTATTATTATTGTGTGATTATATTTTTCATCATATGTTTTAAGCTAACCTTTGATGGTTGGATAAAGCGCTCTATAAATTAACTATTTTATTATTAAATAATGGCTTATGTGCAGAGGCTCACGTTGCTTGTGCAAGGGAAACGACCGAAAGTACGCAATGCCGCTTTTGAGAACGCGCTTGCTTCCCTTTTCCTTACCACTCTTGATTTTATCTTTCTTTCTTTCTTTCTTCTGGGTAATGTGCAAACCCCTGCTCCAACAAAACACTGGATCAACTAACACGTTCAGAATAGCCACAATGCGGCAAAAAGTTTGCTGATATAAAAGTCAATGATTAGTTAAAAATAGTAAAAAATGTGTACATATATATTCTGCATCTGTCTACAACAGCAATAGAAATTTTCTCTCGTTGGGAGCTCAGTAAGCCACAGTAAAAATTGACGAATCACACCCTCACATAGTTACACTCCCACTCATGTAGACGGCGTGCAGCCGCGGTAGTGTAGTGGTTAAAATACTCGCTTGTCACCACTGCAGGGAGCGGCTCATAGTTCAGATCAGAGACTTTAAAGAGAGGACAGGAACAGATAACTTGCGTCCGGTAGTGTAGTGGTTAAAACACTCGCTTGTCACCACTGCAGTGAGCGGCTCAGGGTTCAGATCTCGTCTCGGGACACTCTCTGTATGTGACACCTGTTCGCAGGGCTGGGCGGCGGGGGTTTTCTCCGGGTACTCCGGTTTCCTCCCCCTCCCTTTCCCCCCATAGTGCGAAATCACCGCAAGGTGGAAGCACTTTCCAACTAAATAAACAACAAAACAAACAAACAAACAAACAAACAAAAACAATAACTTGCGTCGCGCATGCGCTGGACTAAGTCATTGCTTCGTTTATTCCGGTTTCACTTTACACAGTGTGTCACAGAGTTACTGTCGTAATTATTTTGAAATATGTGTGTAAAGATAATAAGTGATCTATTATAATATGCAGTCTGTTGTAATATGTTAAATAATTTGATAAGATAAACTAACACAACGCACGATGTGAATGTGTTTAAAACATGTTAAAAATCAGTAAATAAGGATTTAAATGTGTTACAGAATAAATGGAGTTTAAGGTACGTTCCTTAGAGCCTTGGTCTGAATTAATGCTCAATTAAATTCATTAAGAAATGATAAACTCGCTATAAACCGCTTTCTGTAACCACTCAGAAAGACAATGAGGTAGAGAGCGAGAGCTTGCTGACATAACCATCTTCTCGACTTTAAAATCAATACATATACTACGATACAACCCTCTGTTTGAGCAAATATATTTTACATTATGATTCATATATTAAATATATATATATATATAAAAAAGCATACTTTCTCAGAAGATTTCTTTAGTATCCAAGGATTCTATTATGCTTGCGGGTACAAAACAAAGAGACCGGGAGTTGAGTCAGCGCTGGCCCACTACGCGCGCACCGTTGGCTGTCCTTTCCTTCAGGGCCTCCCGTCTCGAGACTCTCTGTATAACCAACCAGCCAACCATGTAGACGGTTTGGGTATAACTTGGTTTTTTTTTTTTAAAAGCAGGGTGGCGAAACAAATGGAGAATAGTTCTGGGATCCAAAAGACGTTGACTTCGCTTTTATTTATTTACGACGAACCGTGAACTCATGGTGTGCGTGTATTCTCTGTTGATTCTCTAAAGCGTCTATGGTCTTTCACATTTCCAAGAAAGAAAAAAAATGACAGTTGTTGTTTGTCCTTTACAGGGCTTGTCTCGTTACCTTGTCAGCCGGCGCTCGCATTGTGTGACCAATCCAGCCCCACTTTCGCTTCTAGAAGTGATAATTTGCTCGTAGAAAAAAGCTTTTTGTCTTGCCTTAATGTTGCATGACACTTGCAATGCAAACCTATGTTAACGGAAAAAGCAGTTTAATAGCAAGATATTTTTTATCTTTCTTTACCTCACACCACAGCCAGAAACTACATAGCATCAAATCTTGCTAATTCTTTTTAATAAAATAAATACGTAACAACAAAATAATGAAAATTGGAAATCACAGCTGTAATGGCAGCTGAACAACCATAATCAACGTTTGTGAGCCTTTAAGAAATGGCCACACTGCCAAAATATATGACTCTGTAAACCAAGCCCATTGACAAAAGCTGGCAATTTATCAATCAATGGTCTGGTGACTCTGGTCAGAACAACATGCGAATGTGAACGTTCGTCCCTGGTCGTGGCAAGCCAAGCGTCAGGCAGTTGCAAAAAGGGGGAAGAACTGGTGATATCTATTTTATCCTAGTATGCATGCACTTATGTCCCTTAGTCCCTTTGCAAACTGTTTTAGATTAAAAAGAAAGAAAGAAAGAAAAAGGCTCTTGGCCCAGCTGTCCAGACAGACGACTAGAGCGTTCTGCGGGCGTTCTTGTTGTAGTCGCTCAGGTCAGATAGTAGCTACCCTCTGATAGCCCGTCTGATCCGTCACTTTCTCTCTACACGCGCTACCAACACTCTTGTCTGTGCGTTTGTTCTTTCTCGACTTGACTACTGCAACTCCTTGCTGGCAGGCTGCCCTGACTACCTCATTGAGAGACTCCAGAGAGTACAGAACTCTGCTGCGCGTCTGGTGCTTAGAGCAAGGAAACGGGACCATGTCACTCCTCTCCTTCGTTTTCTACACTGGCTACCCATCCGTTCTCGCATTCAGTACAAACTGTCTGTGCTGTGTTTTAATTTCTTTGCTGGCTCCTGTCCTGAATATTTCTCTGAACTTCTCATACCTTACTCTCCGTCCAGACAACTACGCTCTTCGTCTGACGACCGTATCCTAACTGTTCCTGTCACCAGAACAACAACATATGGTCACAGGACTTTTGGCTACTGTGCTGCAAAACAATGGAACTCTCTTCCTTTCCATATCCGCCACCTTCCTACAACTGAATCTTTCAAATCTGCACTGAAAACGCACCTCTTCCTTGAGCATTTCTCCTAACACAGTCCGCACAATGCTCGTCCTTCTTAACCCCGCCCCCTTCCCTCTTGCTACTTTACCCATCTTTCTCGCAGAATCACTATATTTTTCTGTTCCTGTTACTTGATGCCTTTTAATGTTTTCTGTTTCGTCAGTACTGTCGTTTTCTTTCGTCCCCTTTGTTCTGTGTCTACTTAGTCCACGTCTCTTCCTCGTTTTAAGCGCTAAGAGCATGCTCTCTATGAGTGTGAATATGCGCTATAAAAATCTTCACTATTATTATTATTATTAGCCCGAAGAACTGGAGCGTGCCAACGAGCGGCGCCACACACAGTAGGCTGCGGTGGAAATGACCGCAGTTGTCACCAGGCTGACCAACACCCAGAAGGCCTCCATCGCGTTCTTGTTCAGATTCTTTCGCTCCTCTTCAACTTCCTCTGCCAGCGCTGAAAGTCATGAGCATATGTGTCTTTGACTGACTAAAGATTATCTCGGCTGTAAGCTGACTTGATCTCAACTCATCTGCCAATAAACAACTATAGGACATGGACGTTATTTTTTTGGGAGTAAAGGTATGACTAGAGGATGTTTAAATTTACAGCGTTTACAGGAGGGCGCTGCACACATGCATGCGCACTCATATACGTGCAAAAGAGATGATGCGCGTTTTTTTCTGTCGCCCGCACACACACACACACACACACACACGCACAAATTTTTGTCTGTTTTGTTTCTTTTCTGCTCTCAAGCCATATACATTCTCTTCTCTTCTTGTTTTCTTTCTTCTTTCTTTGTCTTGAGCTGCTAAAGATGCTGCTGTATTTATTTATTTGTTTGTTTGTTTATTTATTTATTTATTTATTTAGTAAAGTCGCCCGATCCATCCCTATGCTAAGCCCACAAACGTTCACCATCGGTGAAATGTCAAAAGGTATTCTGTAGTTTACTTACACTTGGCTGGAGGTTCGGTGTCTCTAACTGCCTTCTTGTTTTTAGGGTGGGCTTTTATTTCGTTCACAAGGGTTTCTGACAACAACGAATTTGATTAAAGATATTAATGAAGTATGTTTTTTTTCTAAGTGTCCCTGTCGACAGCTGTACCGTACTTGACCGTATTCCTACTTCGGTATCTGTCTGTCTGTCTGTCTGTCTGTCTGTCTTGAACACACACACACACACACACACACACACACACACACACACACACACACACACACACACACACACACACACAGACCAGCAAGTAGGCAAACTGGTTAATAATTAGTATATCTGATAATAATACTCACTGGAAATATGACTGTTCATCCATACAGGTTTTTTAAAGGGACTAATGATTGGCCTCTTTACTGTGATACCTGATTTTAAGAGAAAGATAAAATTATTTCCTTTTCTTCTTTATATCGTCTCTCTCTCTCTCTCTCACACACACACACACACACACACACACACACACACAGAGAGAGAAGAGGGGTGGAAGGATGGTAGAGAACATAATGGCAAACGTCCTACTTCTTCAATCCACTCCTTACGACTCGTCGTCCGAAGGCAGTTTTTCAAACTTGCCGCGCTTACGATGTTGATCTCCCTATCATCCCTTTACCTGTGCGATAAATCGCCATGTAGACGCCCGGGCCCCCACACGTGAAGGGTTGCCCGTCTCCACAGGAGCGGTAGCAGGTACTACGGTCTACCAAGGGCACGCCATTGACAGTGGAGTTGCAGCAGCACTTTGTCCCTGCCTGACCGGTAGCTCACTCGACCATTCACACAATCCAACATTCACACAAACGAGTGAGCCAGATTAAAATTACTTATTTATCAATCAGCTCCACAGTTTTAAGAAGCATGGAAAGAAGAAATAGAAAGGGATGAATATGGAGAAATTCAAGAAGTAATTCGAAAAAGATGACACTCCATCAACAAAAGCAAGTGACGTGCTTGTTCTACAAGTTTCAGCCCAATGACAACCCTTTCATGAAGAGATGAGCATTGATGAACATGTCATCCTTACCAGAGCCATATACTGGTGTCGGAAGCAGCACCCACTTTTGCAAATCTGCCATCCTAATAAAATATACCTGCATATTCAGTAGGTAAAGGCATGAAGTCTTGAACAGCCTAGAGGTCGTGGAGTCGGTGAACTGTAATTGGTTCACCCTGTCTAGAGCTCAATCACTACGCCACCTTTTATCTCCCATGACCGATCGCATATTTCTTTGAAGGGTAAGTAGAAGGGAGAAGGGGAATTTCGGGTTTCAGGCCAGTCGAGTGTACTAACCATCAGAATACCGTACTCTCTCTCTCTTATTTAAAGGTGTTTAACTTGGCTAGGAAGAATAAATTAAACATGGCATTGGGAAAGGAGAGATAAAATCTGCAAACCTATGATGAACCAGAGATACATCTGTACTCCAAGATTTGCTTCACCACCATTTTGTACTTACATCCTTATTACATAGCAAGTTCTCTGTAGCCACAGCTGTTATCATCTAACCTAGTTCCGTGCTTTTTTTTTTTTTCCTCAGTTACGGGACAAAGACACGCTTCCGGTTCACCGATAGCTATCCTTGGGGTAACGTTAACCCTGTTGCATGACTACGACCACAGAGACCAGAACGGCTCCTAATTACCCACGACCGACAACTGATATTATTACTGCAAACAGTCGTACAAACATCTTTACGCTGGTGGAGAGAGTGTAGGAAAGGGTGTCAAGCTGACGTCACAAGAGAGGAGAGAGGGTTACCTGGCTGTGGTGCCTACCTGCAGACCTGCGTAGACGGCCAAAAGCTCCGCGCACAGGCTGATGCACATAGCCACGCTGAGGCGAGGAGTCTCGAAGCTTAAGGCAGCCCGACAGAACCGGTAGTCGTAGTCCGTGTAGCAGCCCACCAACGCTGTGTGCAGACCAGAGTTACTGTCTTTGGTTGCGTCGGGTTTCCCCCGCCCCACCCTTCCCGGCATTTTGTAGTGTCCTACAACTTTTTCTGGAGCTATTTGTTGTGTACTCCTGTGATGTGACGACCACAACCACAAGCGTGAGCAGAGGTCAGGCTAGATTATAAATAGTAATGTGGACATCGACATCAGTTATGAGAGATTATAGATAAATAGGCGAAGTGTTACAACACGAATAATGGTAATTATGTCAGTTCCTTCAAACATATGCGGAACCCATGCTTGCCTTTCAATATTCTCCTCGCAAAGTTCCTTAGCCTCTTGCCTCACCTCCCCTACTCCCCCCCCCCTAATATCCTGAAACATGTACATAATTACGCAGATAATACAGACTTACCATCAGGAATGCTGTCCAACATAATTGTGTAGTCTGGCTCAGGTATATAGCCTGCAAATATACGCGAGCATAGATGTTGCTCATTTTGCTCTGTTATATTTACACGATCACCCCCACCCCTCTCCATCTCCCCTGGTCTCTAGGTCTAGACACAATTTAATGTGACCCTGTGCGATTACACGCACGTGCATGCACAATGAGGATAGAACATGATGTCATCAAGCACACGACGCACGATGCCCAGGCTCATCGCTCTACACCGCGAACTGGAATGGTGTTGTCAGTAGTAGGACGCATGGCGACAATGATGCCTTTGTAATGATCCGGACCACCGAAAATGTTCTCTTCCTGTAGGCGGCAGCACTCCCTGCCGGGGAATGAGGCGACCTTTCCTGCATGGCGTTATCTTTGTGTCGTCAAAGGCGTAAAGACTTAATAGGAACTTTTATTGGATCCGTAAAGGCCTTTCTTAACCAGACGAAATATGGACAAAAGCTGAAACACCTTTTGCAAAAAAAAATTGATCGTTCACGCAAAGACTTTGAAATTTTTTTTTTATGGTTTAGACGTAATAATCGCGTTTCATTCTCCACAGCCTTGACAGTCGCGAGTCTCTCTCTCTCCCTCTCTATTTTTTCTCTGCTCTCTTCCCATCCCGCTGTCCTCTGCACGTGGACGTAAAGGTGGACTCGTGGGTCCCAACAAGTCCGACGAATGCTCTCATGGGATAAATGTTTGGCAGGAGAGAATCTACCGTTATTTCCATGGAAATAGAACTAACCGAGTTGCTCTTTTTTGGATTGATTGCTCTTTATTAGATTAAATGCTCATCTGGCAGTCCATCGCTGCAATGCAGGCCAGACGTGTGCATTTCACTAGCTGATCCTCCTCTTGATGCTGCTATTAGTGGCTACTGCTACTGTTTCATCATCATCATCATCATCATCATCATCATGTGAGTTTCTGTAGCCCAGTGCCCAAGCTCACACACATCTCTCTCTCTCTGACTCAGAGACAAACCCACAGATACAAACATACATAGCTTTCTCTGCCTTTCTCACAAGTCCACTTAACTACACAGTCATGCACACACATGCACTAACAACATTCTCTTACACGTTTCTTTTAATTACCATACAATGCACGGCGTCAGTGTGTGGTGCAGGGCCCGCGGTAAGCCCTCTGAGTACATGACTGTGTAGCCTGATCGCAGCCACCTCAAGTCAAACTCTATATACCACGCTCAAGTCGCAATCCAACTGAAAACTGCGAAGATCGCGTAGACTGTCAACATATATTGTGCTGGGGGGGGTGAAAGGGCGCAAGCAATTTGGAGGAGGGCAAAGATACTTTTTTCTGTTCCTACTGCGTGATCACGGCTCAGGCAAGACCGGAGCAAGAAGCTGTAAACAATTGAGGCGATAGGTGTGAGAATGGCACACCTGAGGCAACAGATCGAGCACCTGCGTGAAGGGGCTATACCTGTGTGAAACGCCGACACGTGGTGCTGGGAGCCACACGGGTAGACGCCGTTTCCCGCGCATTGCATGGTGCAGTTCGTGGTGTAGGACGGCTGCAGAGCGCTCATGCTGGAAGTGCAAATGCACTCTCTGCCATTCTTGTCGATGACAGAAAAAAATGAAAGTAATGTAGTTTATGCCTGAAAATCACCACATGAGCACACACACACACACTCTTACACACACACACACACACACACACACACACACACACACTCTCTCTCTCTCACACACACACACACACATGCACACAAAGACACTTTCTGTTTTATACACTTAATTTCTATCTCTTGATCGCCTCTGTGAACTATCTTATTAAAATTTACATTTAGATTTAATCTGATGTAGTAGTAGTCAGAATATATGACTGTTCGAAAAACATGGCCTAGCAGTGGCTTCTACTTTTAGTATTGACAAGCAGTAGCGTTTATGGCTGCAGTTAACAAAGCAGTTCCTCCACTATGGACATCAACAGAAAGAAGTTTCTGCTATTGACACTAAGCAGTCAATTCAAAAAAAATGATTTTGACAGAGCAGCAGCTGATGCTGCCAAATGCAGCAGCCTCTACTGCTGATACTGGTTTAGCACCAACAGTCTTTGAATATTAATAAGAGGCTAATAATAGCTGTTACTGTTGACACTGCCAGGACAGTCGCTTTTATCGTTAATTGCCAGCATTTGCATTATTGATGAGGCTATGCCTGCTGGTATTCGACCTTAGCGCTGCATCTCGGTTTTAGTTTAGGAATATCGAAAGATGGGTGGGGAAAAGGTGGGAACGGCAATAAAGGGTAGTGATGGTACGGCTGCTTGTGGCTGGGATAATTTTGTGGGGGGTTGGGGAGAGACGCACGAGGAAAGGATGATGGGTGGGTAGAGTTATCAAAACCTTTGATGGGGCGAGAACCTAAAAAAAAAAAAGAGGTCCCACGCGTTGGCTTTACTGTCGATGAGGACACGCAGGTACTAACACCCAAGACATTAATGATGTCCTTTGTGACATTTTCAGTGCATGTGCCCCCCCCCCCCACCGTACGGACATTTCTGTCAGCGAGGACGCAGGCACTGACACGAGCTGTCAGTGAAGTCTGCCGCGATGCTGACCTTTAGAAGGGCGTAGAGGTGGCGGAGGTTCCAGCACATTGGGATGCATCTGACCACACTGACGGTCTCGTCGCTGGCCACAGTGACGCGGTGCTCGTCTGCATCTACATCGGTGTCTTGCCAACAGCCCAGGTAGCGTGACTGCCCTACGGTTGGTAGGCTGGCTGACCAGCAATGAAATATTTAAAAGCATCGTGTTGTTACTTGCAGGCAGCTTCCGATTATTCACATCATCTTACAAAGAACACGACTGTTATTTAGAAAAAAACTCACAACTAAATCATTTAAAATGTAACTATTCTTCTATTTCTTACGATCGTTTTAATTGAGGCACATGTTCTGCACTGTCTAATTATTATTATTATTTAATAACACCACGCCTGCTACTAACATTCAGTGACATAATGCGCCTTATGATCATTGTGTCATCTTCCATCAGTTTTTTTATGACCCTGGTGTCATCTTCATATCATAGTAGTATTAGGAGGAACTAGCTATCATTTGCTAAGGCCTAACGGCCTATTTGATGTCCCATTTAAAAGTCACTTGAATACTGTCTATCATGTCTGTAACGTTTTTTTCTCCTGTTAGTATTCAGTAACATTGTGTGTGTGTAATGTCCTGCTGTTTTTGATGTTCCTTGCCAGAGCACTCCTGGCTGTGATTACCTTTGACACTGTCATTCAATCAAGTAACATAATTACTGTAATGTCTTGCTGTCACTATCATTCAGTAGCATTATGCATCGACGTACTGTACGCGGTCACACTGTCTCTCACCTTTGGAAGCAGCAGTGGGACTTGCATTGACTGTTGCTGCACAGAGAAACACTGAATAGAATATGGCGTACAGAATATAGATTTTTCGTACTAACAGCGGCATTATTTTTTATTTCGAGAAACATCCAGAAGGATGTGGTTTATCACCATGGATACATTGCGTTTTGACGTCATACAAACTGTTGTCGTCACAACTACTGTGAGGTGCATTTTGTGTGAATCTCAAATAAAGTATATGAATCATGAGGCTAAAGACATGAGCAAGAAATGCTGGAAAATAACAATTATATATCTCCAATTAATGTATTTATTTAGGGAATGGGAAAGCAAATAATGACATGCCTAGATTCTTGTTGTAATACAGATAAGGAGATAAAACTTTATTTGTCCCGGAGGACAATTCGGTGGCAACTCGATAACCAAACATAAAAAACCACCACAACAGATTTGTATGCACCAAACAGATTTACACATTTATGTTTCATTCATTCGCACTCAGCACCATTCAAAAGACGCACGGCCGAAACAACAAAGGACAAATCGGCGGCCCGATTGGAGTTGGACAAATTCTCTCGACAGGACATGCCTGTCATCACGAAGTCATCAGAAGTGTCTGCCTATTATATAGAGTCTGAAGAGCACTCTGAGCTGTCCCAATGACTTTGTAGCAGGGGGATACCACACGATGTAAGCTGCTCTTGTCCTTCACCGATAAGCTGTTGTAGAAACAGATAAACGAGAAGGACAGCACGCTCTCTATGTGCGATCTGTAATAAAAAAAAAAAAAAGCTGAAGAAATTGGTGGGAGACAGAGAAAGAGAGCGAAAATGAGAGGACGAGAGAGAAAGCAAGAGAAAGAATATATGGTACCCACGGACCTTCATGGTATCACTCCATTTTTTTACTTTTTCCCATATGTGAGTCTCCGGATATACATCTGATAATACCCTATACAAATTAAGAACACTGCATATTGACAGATTCTTGAAGATATATATATAGAATAACCCAACAGCCGAAGGTCATACAGAATGTTGATGTAAACACTAGAACTTTAGTATTCCTAAATCATAATCATAATGAATAATAAATAGCACATTTTTTAAGCGTCTTTTCCAGCATCAGGCTGATTCACGGCGCTTTACATATAGGCACGTACGCGAGCACACCTTTTTAGAAAACAAACCTACCTTATTCTCTGTACTTGTGTTTAAGATATCCTCAAGGCGCCACACCGGTAGCTAGATACAATTAAGCCTGTTGCTCATCGTGGAAGTATGCTGATGTGATATATGATACAATTAGAATACACACAGCCTGTGCATTGTCTTTGTTGGCACATACAATTGTTTGATTCTCGTAAGCGTGTTGTAAGAAGTACTAGGATGGTGTATTCACTGTCCACCATTGCGCCCTCACGGTCCTTTTACTGCAGTCGTCAACGACGCTCGCAAACTCGCTGCGACTCGCAGAACGGCGGCACGATCAGGGGGAAAGCACGTGGAGAGTGTCGTCTGCTATTCTCCCAAACTGTGTTCTGATCCCTTCGTCTTTGATGAAGGATTCGCTTGCAGTGGGATGAACAGCAGCACCGTAAGTTCTCACAAATTCGTGTTGCTGAAGTGTCATGTTATGCCTTTGTGGCCCCTTTTCATCTGCATTTCCATGTAAGGATTTTAAAATTCCACCCTCGCTATAAAAGGACACGCCCAAAGCCTCGCACCTGTTGCTCACGAGCCAAGTATGTACTTCCTCATGACGCTGCGCATGCGTAGTAGCACATGGGATCATGGCGGAAAAGGTATTGTAGAATGCTGTGCCCATGCAATTAATCATTGACTATATTTGTGTAGCGGTAGCATGCAGGAAAGTATTGCTTGAGTGTGCGGAAGCTATCAAAACGTAAGTAATAATAGTAATTAATAATATACATTAAAGGACGTGCTATTGAATACTTGAAATATTTCGGCGCGGTCCGAACACTTCAACTCTCAACACACCAGATTCGAGCGTCGGAATTTGCAGTGTTGCGAAGAGACACTTGTTAGCACGCTGATCTCGCCTGATGATCATCTTCTTATTCATTTTTTTAAATGACTGTGCTGTTGTAAGAAAATATAACAAAGTATGCGGAAGAAATATGGAATTTCTCTCTAACAGTCCTTTCAATAATATTAAAGCGACACAATGTAATGGCTCATCGGTGTCATCTAGTGGCAAATTTACGGCTACTGTGTTGGTGGCCAGAATGACTTCTTTAGCCTTGTCAAACATTTTTATTACGATATAGAAAACACATTCTTTTAAAACAGTCCTATTAAAAATTCGTTTTAGAATACTACTCCCACTACCGCTATTAGATTAATAGAACTTATTTTTAGAAATGATATGGAAGGATCATATTTAACAGCGATAAAGAAACTACAAGTGAAGTAGAGTAGATGGCCTTTCACTAGTTTCGGAAACATAAACCAATATAAGGAAGCAATTGGTGATATTTCTTGCATGTCGCTGTATTTCTTATTCATGTCTTATTCATATAGAAAAGCAATTAGCATGCACATGCATATATGAAGATAGATGTGGGCACATACATTAACCATGCCTTCTCAGGGCTAAAATTAATGGTATAAAAGTTTTTGATTTAAAATTTAATGTTCTGTATGGTAGACATGTCACTGGTTTGTACATGTAGACAATATAACCAGTTCACATGCATTTAGAGGCTGGTAATATGTACCGATACCTGAGGACTTTACCAAAGCAAATTTCAAACTTTCAAATAAATATGACAAATTTAAATGCTACTTATGATAAATAGGCTGTCAGGATTTTATTTCTTGCAGTCATCAGTATGTTTAATAAACAACCACTCCTTCACAGTTATGAAGCACACAAAATTCTGTGTAACATAGGAGACTGTAACAACTGGCTCATTCTGTTAAATTTCCGGCCTGACTCTTGCTTGAGCCTCATCAGGGAGACTAAGGATGCTACCCATTAAGGGCTATTGAAAACAATCATCCAGTGATGCTCTGTCTGCCCTCCCTTCCTTTTACTTCACTTCCTGTCTTGCTCAGTGAGAGAAGAGGAGAGAGTGGGTGTACTCTTTATATGCCCCCCCCCTTTTTTTTGTTGCTTTGAAAGAGGGTCTGAATAATAGTTACCTAAGTTTCCCTTTTCAATGATTTGCGTCCTAAAATAAGTTTCCAGCTTAACGTTTGTTTTTCATAAAATTCACATTGACTAAGTTTATTAGGGAAACATTATTAAGGTTGTTGATCAAACTTACTTAAACATATCTTAATAACTTGAAAGATGTTCACATTTGCTTGGATCCAGAAGAGTTTAATTAACATTTCTTATTTTTAAAAACAGAGAAAATTGGAAAAAAACAGAAAGAGGGAAAGCAAAAAAAAAAAAAGGTCTGTTTTGTAAGTTTGTCAGTTGGTTTGAAATGTGTTCTAAGACATTTATACTATTTATACTGTTCGGGAATGGGTTTATATTTTCTTCTGAAACTTTTTTTGTCAGCACTTGTAAGACGTTTCATAAAATGTCTTTAATCTTGCCTAGTTAAATATCTCTATTTCTTTGAGGAATACATTTCTAAAGTGATAGACTCATTGTATTTGTGCAAATGCATAACAGTATTTTGAAATTAAGTGACATGACTCCAGAACTATTCTGTAGGCTTCTTTGTTCTACTAGCATACTTCACTAAGTAAAACAAAACTTGTATGAATGGTAGGCTTATTACAGAAAAAAACATTTGGGCATCAGAATCATGAAAGCAACAGGCACCTTGCCGAGGCAGCATTTTTACATGATCATTAGCAAACATTTACAATAAGATATCCCTAAATGTCATTGACATATTTTTGGAAACTGCTAAACAAGTGACTTATAATGAAACCAGTGTTACAATAAGCTAACAATATATATGTAAACAGGAGGTAAGTACCTATGGTGTATTTCTGGTCACAATATCATCACCAAATAAAAACCCAGAATATTTGGGAGAAAAATAGAGTACCTGGAGAAACCCTACACTGACATGGGGAGAACTTAAAGCCTATGTACAACCCGTGGTCCCAGCTGGGAATCAATTTTTTTTTTAGTGAAGTTGGGACTGTGAAAGGTTAGAAATGAATGAAACAACGTTAAGTGAAGAATTATTGTACTGTTTTTGACAGCTCATTGCAAATTCTACTTATGTGCTTATTATATATTTCTTAGAATGTGGGGTTTTACTGTTGTTACTGGAGTCTATTTTAAGGACCAAGGGTGACTCTCTGTTCTGATTAAGTGCTCTCATTATTTTAATATATGGCATAAACACTTGACACTTTACTAGTGTAAAGAATTAGCTCTAGTGGGAAGTTAACAAACTGTTGTTTTAAGATATAGCACAGTGGACTGGTTGGTCAAAAACTAAAATTATTCTTTTCTTTGAACAGTTTCTTTAGCTGTAAATTTTCTTGCAACTGTAAGAAATTTTCCATAGTTTTTCTTGTGAAAATTATGCAGAAGATTACTGAGCTTGTATAGAATTTAAAAGAATGCCTGTGACATTTATTTTTAGAAATGTTTGCATGCAAGTTTTGTGTTTAAATGCTGTTTCATGCACCTGTGATCTTCGTAAAGTAAACTATGGATTAAGTTTTGTCATACTTGGCCTAGCACTGAGAAGAACTGCTAAGCTGCCCCTTTATCCTGTTTCAGACAGTTGGCTTTGCCCTAGGATTACAAGGCATTTGAGTGGAAGACTACATTTTTTTTAAAACCCCAGCTTTGAAGGTCAGCGAGATCATAACTTGTGAAGGAAGTGTTCTGTTCAGGGTCTTCGCTAAGGACAGCTCAAAGGGCACCAGCCATCAGTATCTGTGCCACAGCTGCATAGCTGTTGCCATGGCCAGTGTAGAAGGTAATTGAAATGTACATAAAATGTGCATGCATACATGTGAATACAAAACACATACCCACACAGGTGTGAGGCCTATCATGATATAATTGCTGCCATTGCCCACAGAAACTGTGTAGAGCAAGCCAGTCAAACATACAGATGGCTTGTGGGTTCAGTTTAGTCAAGCTGGGACTTCGAAAGGTTAAAAAGAAAATTGTTAGGTAATCTGGCAGCTGTGACTATCCTGGTTTGATTCTTCCTGTTACATTCCGCTCAGCACTTCCATGGTTTTAGAGCATATTTTCATTGCACATGACACTGTACATGCTATTTTAGCAGGAAGTTAGTGTTCAAGGCATTTGTTGTATGGACGATCTAGACTTTGTGTAGTGAGTAGACGAGAGGGTGGAAGACTGAGTCAGTAATGTTGAGCACATGCATGGATAGAGCTAAAAACAAATATGCAAGGAACTGGAATAGTGGGCCAAGGAATAAGCGGTAACACTTAAGTGATGATGTACCAGAGCTGCTTTCTCTTGACCAAGCATTTAAAACTATTTTAATTAAAACATTATTAAACATCATGCAGTTGCTTTTTATTAACAACATCCGTACACTATAAAAGATGCCATTCCTTGTCAATCATTTCTTTTGTTCGCTACTTTAAAGGGGGTTTGAAGTAAACCAAAAGCTGAAAATGACAAAATTGTGTTTATACTTTATAAATTAAATACTTAAAACTAAAAAAAAAAGTCATTGCATTGCCCAGTTATATAGCACTTAAATGTTAAGTATTACAGTGTAAAGCTCTATCGAACTTGATTAGATGAAGGGAGTGCACACAAAAAAGGAGATAAAAGGCATCTATAACCATGCTGTTTATCTATTCAATATATATAGAAACATCTTCTGATGTGTGTAATAAGGATCAGTAGAATTTATCGTTTTTTGACAAGACATACTGTCTTTAGTTCTTCCTGTAGTTCTTAAAAATAAGTTTCGCTGTGTTGTGGCTATTTAACAAAAAAAACTTGCATTGGTTTCATATCATTCATTTATGATTATTTCGTTTACTTCTGCTTAAAAACCTGATTGTTTGCACAGAAACATTAACTCAGTGACAGTGTGCATCTAAGATATATATAAATGTAAGGTTTCACTATTTTATGTGAATTTCAGCTTACGCTAGAGGCCTTTGTACTGTTTCTTGTGTATGGCAAATCGTTGCTGTATTTCCAAATATTTTATTGTATTTGATATACTACATTGCTTTGAAACACTTGGGATAAATAATGATTATCTACGATGTGCAAGAACTTTTCATACTGTAATTATGCAAGTTAAAGGTTTAGGAGAAAATCATTTTGGACACCATCTGCTTCATTTTGTTACAAAACCTCTTGCAGAAGTTGTTATGACCCCTACCAAAAAGGGGAAGACAACTCACATAAAAATTGAACGCAAGAAACGGGAAGCAAGTGATGCTGAGGCTGTGGTTCACGTGGCTGGAGGTCAACACTCTGGCTTGGTCATCGCTAAGAATACAGCAGGTAATGTATAGTTGTCGTTTATTTGTCTTTTATTGGTCATCAGTACTGTATGTTGTCCATGTCTCATTCTTGTCTTAAGCGCCAATAATATGCACCTTATAAGAGTATATGCTGTATTAATCATGGTTTTTTTAATTATTATTAATAATAATGTATTTGTCATTTAAACATAAGAAATACAGTGTCGGTGGGGAATGCAGTTACTTCAGGATTTAGTAGCAACTGTTAGAAAGTTAAAACAAATGTGAAAAAAAATTGCTGAAGTAGCAACCCTCTGTTGTAACTTAAAAAAAGGTCTGTCAAGATTTTAATTTTGTTTCCTGGATCGTAGGTCACATTTGAGAACAGAGGAAAGTGCAAAAAAAAAAAAAAAAAAAACACCCAACCAAAAACAGAGACGTGTGATTAATGCTTATTACAATGAACAACAGCTCATTAATCAAAGAGATCTGTTGCTATACTGTTTTAATTTACGTTGCAAAAGTATTGCCATGCTTTTTCCTGAAAATTAGATAAGGGCTATGTTGTTGGTGGCTTCCTTTTAATTGCAGATGGGATTGAAGACCTTGGCAAACCTCAGCTGCAACTAGGTTTCATGTGTTTTCTGGTTGATCAGAAAACTGATGAACATTTCGTGGTGAGTGTTTGTAGGTTGACCGTATTCTCATTTGCTTATATTTATAGTTTAGATAAAGTATGTTTATCAAAACTTCAGCCTGAATGCCAGCTGGGATAAATAATGACAAAATATTGAAGGACTGAGGGATTTTTGTTTGTCAGTATTTGCATGATCAGAGTAATTAGTGTCATTTTCACTCTTGATCCTGTGATATAATATGTAAAGGCTTTAGCTTATTGAGTGTTGCTTTAAACCAGCAACTCCTGAAACTGGCATTTTCCACTTGTTCTGTCCCTTTCTTAATAACAGGAAAGTCGTAAGCTGAAGTTCTGGTACATTGATGGCACAGACTACTACAACCAGGTTACAACAGCATATGAATTTTTTAAAGAGCTTGTTCGGCCGGAAGATTTCCCGAGAGGTAAGATCCAAAAGCTTTAAAATATATTAGGGGTTGTATTCATATGAAAATAAATTCTTTTCCTTAGGTTATTTTATACTCTTCCTTGCCTGCCTTTTTAATAGCTCTGCTTTTGTACCCTTTCATTGTATTAACTTATGGAGCAATACAGAACTTAAATTTTCACTTTGAATGGATTCACAGTAAATTAACATTAGTCTGATCCCACTGCATGATTTAAATAACATTTTAGTCTACTTCTTCATTTCAGTTAAGGTCATGAGATTATGGTTTAGATTTGATGTCAAGAGGATTTTTAATTTTGCTTTTCAGATTATGTGGGGTTCATCAAGAAATGCATGAAGCAGATGCAGAGTACTCGGTACAGTTTAGCCAAAAAAATAGACTTGGAGATACAGCATCTGGACAAAGGTGAAGCGCCTATGAGCCCAGGTAAGTTGTGCACAAAGACTGTGTTAAGCAGCTTACAGTTGTACTACAGTGTGTAATGTCTATATGTAGCTTAAAGATACCAATTGGAAGATGACTGGGACATAACCTTCCACCCACCCCTCCACCTCTTAGTGTTTTATTTTTTTGTATCAGTCAACTGCTCATGGAAACAAAAAAAATATTTTGTGAAGTTTTAAGTTTTTAAAAGGTTGCACAGAGCATGGATGGATAAAAAGTTTGTCACTTGTTATGGTACTTTCTGTACTAGGATTGAATCTGTTTTAAATCTTAAACATCAATGAAGAGTACAGTTCCTGATGTGTGTTCATGTATGATTATGCAGTACAACTGGTGTTTGTGTGTGTGTCTGCACATGTACACGCGTGTTTATGGGTGTACTTTTTTAAAATTGGGGTGATGCTTATTTTGGAAGCAGAAGATAAATTGAGATCGTCTGCAAACTTACCTAGATTTTTTTAAAGATTTTAGCCATCTATTTTTATCACTAGCATTATTGTCAGTTTTAGAAGAATATGCTTTTATTGACTGTATGAACAAACTAGAAAGGTTAAGCAAACAAACATACAGCTTCTTCCATAAGGTCATGAAATCGCTGTTCAGTGTTTCTGCAGAACTATGAGAGTACATACTTTTGCTAGCAATTGCGTGGCTTTCAGAGCTGAAGCAACCATTTTCATATTACACATCAGTGATCCTGAATTTTTAAATTATTTTTATTTTTTGTCACTTTCACATGCTGCTGTTCCAGTTAATTTTCTTTTCAGAAATAGCAGTGCTACTCTGTAATTATAGATCTGTTTTCATCCTTTCTGTCCTATTGTTATGGCTCACACAGGAAGCTTGATATCTCCAGAGCACTTTGGTAGGTGGGGTAGAGTTTGTTTTTGTTTGTAATGTTTCTGTTGTGCTAACAGTGCATGCTTCCCGGGTTTTTGTTTTTCATCTTACAATGTCTATGTTATTCTGTTGTGGTAGATTAAAAGCAGCTTACAGAGAATACATGATATTCATGCCCTGCCCTTTTAATAGCATTAACCCATTTATGCCTCACATTCCATTATTGAAACAAAATAATTTTTCTTTTCCTCTTCAAATTCTTGTTCCTTGAAAATCTGTAGGTCACATACATAAATTTTGTTTACAAATTCAAAAATTTCTATGTCTAGCATAAATGGGTTAATAATAATGTTTATTTATGGAGCACTGTTCTCTGAAGTGCTTTCCATAAACACACAGATGTGCAAGAAGGTGCATGAGCGCAAGAAAGCATGCATTCTCAAACATGCACACACCATTCATTTATGTACCTAAAAAATACTTTTCATCAACAGCACGATTGCACATCCATGTGCTACATAACATAGTGAGGCAGCACAACTTTGTTTTGATTTCAAAATGGTACATATATAAACGTCTTTGAGATTATCATGTTTGTAGACGTTCCTTACCATCTGTTAATTTTCTGTTATGTGCTACCAGTACAAAGTCAAAAGTTCTTTGCTGGTGTTGAATGTGTGTGTGAGTGTTTGCACACACACTTGCATGTGTGTATGTGAGAGAGAGAGAATTTAAAGAGAGTGAATGCATAATAGACTGTGGGCATGCACATTATTAAATCTATTTACAGTTCTCATTGTATGTTTGTGTCTGCATGCTTTACAACTTTTAGATGTTGGTCTAAAGGAATCTTATTTTGAGCACTGCAGGTATAACCTTTTTAAAATTGTCATTTTAACTTTTTATTTTTCATTTGCTTACTGAATGATCTAACTTTTGACTTGTGTAAGTCATGATAAAATTTCTTTCTTGGGTTTTGAGTGAGGCAGAGTGGGGAAATCAAGGGAAATCACGTCTCTTTGTGGTTAAAATGTTAGTTTAAAATGGGTGTTACACCCCACAAATATAACTTTATGACACCTCACCCCAGGGCATATTTATGACCCCTTTATAACTACAGTCACTAGAGTAATGCAGCATGCACAGGATGTGGAGACTGCTTTATAACTAAAAGGACAAGATGCTTATCCTCAATTTCACCATGTTGCCCCTTGGCAACAAGCTGTCCTCACTTCACTGCAATGACCCTTGATGTATATCTAACTGTTTGAGGATCAAGTGAGAGAGAAAGAAGAGTTAAATGTGTCTCTGGCTTTTGTTACAGATGGGAACAATTGCAATTCATGCATCAGCAAGTGTGTGGAATGTGTAAATAGTTCTGTAATGTGTGTTGGAGGAGGGGCTGGTGTATACTAAAAATTAAACTATGTTTTGGTATTCATGTCAGTGGGGTTTAATGTGGGCAGCAAAGGCTAAAGTCTCGGTTATGTTTCCCTTCATGTAATGGATGTTTTGTGGTTTAGATTTTTATCTTTATCGTCATTGTAGACAGATATAGAGATAACATAAGTGCTGATTCTCTCATTTGTATGTAAGACAGAAGAAAACAACCTTTTGCCCTATGCACCAGGTTTACCTCTTCTATTTCCAGACTCCCTACTAAAGTGAATAGCACCAACTTAACGCTCGCTTTGATTGTTTTGTTCAACTTTGCCATCTCCATATTGAGTGTTATAAGATGCATATACGGTAAAAATGTAAAATGTGAGGGAGTTTAATGGGCAACATTTCTTTCTTTATTTCATTTTTTTTTTTGGTCTTCATTTCACTACACTTAATTTTTCTTTGTGTCTTAAATGCAAAATTGATGATTAATGTATTTTATTTCTCATTTAAACTTTGTCTTAACCTGTATGTACATTAAAAAGAAAGCAGGTTTTTGAGAATACGAGATGGGATGGGTCTGACTTGTATAACTGTTATTTTACTGTTAATAATTGACATGTTTGACAGGCATTGAGCATATAAACGGGATGGGTAAGTTTTCTGCTTAATTGGCATGACAAGGTGTCATTTCTACATCCCCCTTTTGTCTGCTAGTTGTGAATGCTTGTGTATAATTTATGAAACTTTCTTTAGAAAACTTTTACAAGGTCAGCCAATCCACTTTATATTGCTTGTGTTGTTTTGCTAGTTTTACTAAAGAGTTTTTTTAATGTTAATTTTTACTTGTGGGAAGGTTGTCAAGTAATTCAGATTATAACTGTTTCATCCTTTCTGCAGCAGTATAATTTAACTGTGCAAGCAGATGTTTGTTTGTGCTAATGTTTGCACAGGTATACATGAGCCTGCACCTGCACACACACACACACACACATACAAATTATTATAGGGCACATGATGCAAGTAACTGGAAGATAACAAAATGTACAAAAACATTTACAGAGAGATCATTTAATTGTTTTGTTGGCTAGTTGACAGGATTTAGCATATTTAGTAGTTGTTGTGCTTGAGTTGTGTGGTGTAAGCTTGTGACTTGTGATTTGGAATGCATTGGCCTTTTTTGGTTGCAGTCTATAAGTAAAGTTCAGTCTTACTTGCCAATGTAGGGTCAAGGAGAGACAAGGGAACCTTGTAGTAGTATGCTAGTCCCCAACGTTTATATTTCATACCTGGTGAAGGGGAAAGTCATTTTTGAAATAACAGACACGAATTGACTTTTGTTTTTAAATTACTGAGATAGGATTTTGGTAGAAGTCTTACAAGATGGATAAAAACATGGAAAAACAGCTGAACCTGAAGTGTACCTTTTTGTCAGTTATAATTGCAGTTTTATTATGAATGTTGTTACATTTTGTGAACGTCATAGTTAATTTTCAAATGTTTAAATTACATTTTTCTTGGTCTACATGTTTCTTTGTTTCGGTGTAGATGAATATAAAGCAAACAAACTTGACATTCTCACGAGTAGAAAGCTCTCTAGCATTTCTTCTAATGTTTCAGGCTTCTGCAGCAAAAAAAAAAGTCCTCCACTTAAAGAGAGATAATAGTTTTTGGTGTAAACACCTTAAAAGAATGAATGAGATGGTAATTTATCCACCCGTAAATTCATTTTTTTGTAAAAATGAAAATAAGTTATTTTTGAGATCACTTACAGTGTAATTTTAATTCATGATATTTGATGTAGACTGTGTATTTTGACAAGAATACCAAAAATAATGTCTTGTTTGCAGTCCTGATTAATCCTTTTTGTTGTTTTATCAGGAATTAGAGAAATGCATGCTGTCTTTGTTTCCAGTTTAGATTTTGATTCTTGACTGACCTATTTGTTTTGATAGAAATTGTTCAGGGTTGATATTGATTTTTTTTAACAGTGTTTAAAGAAACGCCATCTAAACATATATAAATATATTTCTATTTAGTATTTTACCCAACCACCAGGCACTGCATGTTCTTGATTTTTCTCATTGTGATGTGATTATGAAGCATAGAAGTAGACTTGACTGTTGGCCCATGCTAGTTGCTTATTTTTTAGTACTTTTGCAGGAAGGAAAAAGCTGTAGAAAAACTATAGAGATGTCTGTAGACTTTAGCAGAAGTAGAGTTGTTGCTTAGCGCAGGGGTAACAATGCATAAAAAGTCAAATCTGCAAACAATATTGTAGCAAAACATTTCTGACATACTGATCAGGTAGGAAGCCCTCTCCCCCCCACCCCCCAAAAGAAAGGAAGAGCACTGTGAACAAAGCTTTGTTAAATTTTATTTGCTATAGCAAACAGAAAAATTTAGATCCGAAGAGCAACTGTGGTCCAAATATAAGAGAAAAGAGACACTGGAAAATTTTTGGCCTGTTTTCTTTATTCAGGTTTTGCTAAAGAAGACACGCGGCCTGTGGAAGAGATTGTGCGGGAGAAGCTGTTGACAGTGCTGGAGTCAGCATATCCAAATGTTTTGTCTGTTGAGGACCTGACCAGGTAATGGAAGAATAAAGTACTTACCTTTTCATCTCTTAATTACTTACCATTTAAAGTATATTTCCTAAGCAATAATCTAAAAAAATCGATGTATAAGAATGAATATGCTTGTGTATATGCAGATATGCTATAAATGTGCATCCTTCTTGTATAGTTTCAAATAAAAATGTAGAAGGCTATGATATACAACTGTCCAAGGTTACGGCAATTATTTCCAAAAAATCTTATCTCGACAGTGTTAGGATAACACTGGTATTTTAAAATGGTAGTCTATCAAAAATTGTCAACATATTTTAACTACTAGTTCATCCTCAATCTGTTCATTAAAGACATTGTGTGTGACATTTACTTAATTTTGTGAGCATCATATGTACAGTGAATGTGGAAGCATGCTTAACATAAAGAAAGGGAGACCATTTGACTTCAGGAAAGGAGGCATGCCTTCACTGTTGCTGTCTTAAGCTATAGACTTTCAAGTTGTTGATACCACATTAGTGAGGTGCTATGATGAACTCCACCATTGTTATCGATCCCCAGTGTGTTGAATATTTCCTCTAACAAAGTAGTTTGCTTTTCCCTCCAACTAGGATCACTGCGTCTGATGAACACATGGTCCTGCTGCAGCTACAAGAGCTGAAGACACGAGAACTTGTACGCACCATGGAGAATGGAGGTTTTGTTCGACAGGTGCTGGATGACAAAACAGGTGATGCGCTTGACTGCTGCTGTTGTTTCTCTCTGGTTCATATTCTAAGTTTGGTGGTATTCCTTACTGTTTCCCAGTTTTATAACATCATAAAATTTAAAATCACACTGTTCTGAACTTTAAACTGCGATTATAAAGGTGTTTCAACATGAATATCAGCTGCAATTCATGCATATAAACTTTTTACAAAAATCTGTTCAATCATGAAAAGTTGTGCATGGGTCAGGTGTGCATGTGCACATACAACCGTACACCTTTTGTCCATATTCACAACATAAACATGGGCATGTTTATAATTTTTATTTATGTCAGTTATTTGAATATGGATGAACACACATGCACAGTAATCCAGACGCAGGAACTTGTATATATTTCCCCAGAAGCATATCCTTGCTTTAATCATACCTATGTAGACATAGACATGCTGTTTTGTAATGATTTTACTACCATCATTAGTCAGTATGAAATTTTGCATTTTTAAAATTGGCCTCACGGAAGAGAATTGATTTATTTAGTTAAAAGCTAAAACTTCTTTTTTCCCCTCTCTACAGAAGTCCAGATGGTGAAGCAAATGCCAACAATAGCAGCCAATCAACAACCAACTATTGCCATCATCACATACCTGTATTATGAGAAGATTGCAGTGGATGCAATGATGGAGAACAAAACAACATATGTCAGATATAAGACTGAAGGTATGCGTCCAAGTATCTTTTGAGATGAGTTTTCAGAACTGTACCAGTTTATTGCGTTACTGTTATGTTTTCCTTTGTTTAGAGTATGAAAAATGTGACTTTTTTTGCTCAGCTGTATTGCACAGTCTTCCAAACATTAATTTCGACAACTGTCTAAAGGTGTACGCTTCTTTCAAGGAACTAATAAAAACTGCTTTACAACTAAATTGTCTCCACATCTTGCTTGTTTGTAAGTACTCAGTGTTGGATTACTGTTCTTCATTTTCATGCAGGAGAGTCCAATGTTTACACAACTGGCTACATTGGGGAACACAAAGTAGTGTCAACTAAACTGCCAGCTATTGGTCACATACGTGCAGCCCAGATTTCTTCTGGAAGCATCACAACTCGTCTTTTAGGTGAGTGAGTGGAGGCCAGTTGCTGTTACTGTTTGTGATCTATGTATTGAGCTGTCATTGTCATTGATTTGGATGTGCTTCAAGTTTAGCTTATTCAGACTCTTTGAGGAGTTGTTCATTTTGTTGAATTTTTTTTAAATTCTTAGCTATAGCTTTCAGCAAAAGTTCCAAATTGACATCAAAATTTTATGATCCCATGTTTTTAACTTACATTATAAGTCATTTAAAATCTATTTTTTTATTTAAGTCTACAGGTGAATGTGGGTTCATATATGTGAGGTTCACATGCACACTGTTAATAGACAAGTGCACACATGCATGTGATAAGACACTCATTAGTTTTTTTTTCATTTGTGTTGGATCAGCGGACTAAAGATCCGTTTCGAAATGTACTTTTGTGTGTGTGTTAGTTTTAGTAAGGCATTTGTTTTTGTTTTTTTATTTTGCTTTTTTTAAGTGTGTGTGAGGTTTAGAGGGGTTGCAGACATGACCTGCTCTGATTCATAGAGAAATGAGACTAATGACAATTAAAATCCAGCCTGACTTTTTATAACTTTGGTATTTTTTCTTTGACAGGTACTTTCCAGAATATTGAGCATGTGTTCATCGTAGGTGTGGCAGGTGGAGAACCACAGTTTGCAGACTACTATAGGCACCCACGTTTGGGTGATATTGTTTTTTCAAAGTGTGATTCTAAAGGCTACATATACTATCACTGTGACAAAATTACACAGGTGAGCTTGAACAAACTTAATTATTAAATATGGTGTCCATATATGTGATCCAAGATCATAAAATGAGTCTGAACCTGCATGTTTGGGTGATATTGTCTTTTTAAAGTGTAATTCTAAAGGCTACATATACTATCAGTGTGACAAAATTACACAGGTGAGCTTGAATAAACTTTAATTATTTATTATGGTGTCCATATATGTGACCCAAGATCATAAAATGAATCCAAACTCGCACACAGCAGTTAAAAGCACGGGCCCAGAAAGTTGATTGGTATCAACTTTTTTATGAAAATGAATTTCTTAGTCATTAAACTAACAGGGGATTACACTGTTGTATTAAAATAGAAGTGAGAAATGGTCTTAAATTACATTTTAATCAAGGTACCCCTTACGCTGATAAGTCTCGATTTCCGCTGGAAAATGATGAAATTCAGATGCGGTTTGATACCACTTCCTTGTCAGAACCTCATCATACCTTACTAGAGATCATGAAGTCTGTATTTTCAATCTCCGTAATTACTAATTTGAAGGTTAATCAGAAGATCTGCAAAAGTTCTTGAATAAGTAAATTTGGCAGTTGATCAATAGGTTGGTTGATCCGGTGGTGCAACTGTTAGGACCTATCAACAATACAGTGAAGGTTGGCTGTCCTGGGCTCAGGTCTCATCTTGGGCACGCTGTTCTTTCTCTGCATGTGGCATCTGTTTACAGGGCTGGCTGCCTTGCTGTGATATACCCTTAGTTGCTGGCTTGGCATAAAACACCAATTCCCGTCCTCCTCCCCCCTCCCCCCTCTTGATCCCTAAGCTACCCAATGGGATAATCAAATACTGACTTGTCCTTAGTAACAAGAAGAAACACTTTGAGTGATTGGATGACGTCTTTCTCCACACTTTCAAAGTGCTGTGTAAAGCAAGAGAATGACTAAAAAGCATCTTGCTGATGAATTATTAGCTTTGCTTAATTCAGATCAGTCTGTGCCTCCTTAACATCCCGAACAACCAAAACTTGGAAAATAAAATTGCAGAATATTTCGGGAGAGATAGTGGAGATGGCTTAGTGAGTGACATCGATGAATCTTGGTGTGAGGGAAACACTTTTCAAAGAACAATGATCACACTGATAAAAATTTTAATGTATCACTTGATTTATTCATCGTTTGAACAGAGAAAGGGGACCTCTTTTGAGTATTCTGCTTGTTGTTTTTTTCTGTTATTGTGCATGCTGATTGGAATGCAGTTAACGTCTTTTACTGCTGTTTGTTTTACTAACAGGGTAAGGTACTAAAAACTTACAAATATTGCACATTTAAAAAAATGTGAAATGGTAGTCTGAATTAGATTAACTTTAATGACAGTTGAAAATATACAGAATTAATACATTGATAAACTTAAATCATCCCAAAAAAGAACAGATTTGAAAGGTAGATTAATTTTAGAGGATACTTGTTTCCCTCCTTACTTGAATAATTATACCATCTCAGTAGAAGTGCTGTCAACATATATGTAAGCTTCTGGTGAACTCCAAAAATTCACAGAAATGTCTTTCCTGTTGTCTTTTTATTTGCCATTTAATCAGATGCAATTAAAATCCAGAGTGATATCATTGATTGTACTGTCAGATAATTAATAATGGTGCTTTCTTTTCTTTCAGGACAAGACAGGAGAGACTGAATTCAGTCTAAAGACATGGGCACCAAGAGACTTGCAGCTGCAGGGCATTGTAGAACGTTTCCAAGACTTGCGCAGTGCAAACCCAGACTTTGCCCCATGGGAGCCATATATTGAGGAAGGGCTGGAACTGCTGCGAGGCCAGGAAGCTAACTTTTCACGTCCTCCACCCGAGACAGACCGCCTTTACATGAGCATTGGTGACAATCAGGTAGGGGAGATCTATTTTTGCATTATGTCATGTTACAAATTAATTCACAATCTGTGCACACAATTTTCTTGACTGTTAAGCAAAATAAGAATATAAAATTTATTTTGTACAGCATCCAACTGATGTGACTGTTTGCCTCAACAGGTAATTGAAGTGCAGCATCCAGAACCGCCAGATGGCAGCGTTCGACGAACAGATGTACCTGGAGTTCGTTTTGGCACCATGGGTTCAGGTCGACCAGTACGTGGTGAGCTGTCACGCCATGAATTTGCAAGTCGCTATGGCATTGTCGCATTTGACTCTGAGTTTGATCAGGTGCTGGAATCGATTGTTGGAAACAGAAAGGACAGTTTTATGTTCATTCGCGGCGTCGCTGACTACTACGATGGCATGAGAAACAAAGAGTGGCAGCCTTATGCTGCACTTGCTGCTGCTGCTGCCACCAAAGCCATTATCAAATCTCTGCACAACACACAGTTGGATGATGAGTGAACTGTTCACAGGATGCAGCAGTGAGCATACCGCAGTCCATTTAATATTTCTATGATACTTTTAGCATCAGTGAATGAGAGTTGTTTACAGTCATCTTTAAGTGCCGCTTTTTTTTGTCAGTGTCACATGTATCGAAATGAAATGATGTGCCTGCTGTAGATGGATTTAGCCACAGATAGCACTGTTATTTTGGGTTTCTTTCCATGGGTCTGTGCATATAGAAATTGTAAAGCTTATTGCTCTCTAGATTTCTAATGTTTCTTTGCTTTGTTCACTTTCAAAGGGGAGAGGCTGTTTAAACTTCTTCATATTTCTGTTGATAAGATATTGACATGTTTTTTCTCGAACTGTGATTTGACTACGAGAAAAATAGAATAAAAGTAAAAATGAAGAACATGCTTTTCTCATCTTTGTTGATGGACTATGAGATTGCAACACTTTTATATTGCTTTTATAGTTGTCACAGTTATGTTGTGTGCCAAATGGGTTTCTTCCATTTTTTCCAGTGTATAAACCTACTGGCAGCTTTTAGGTCAGGTCAGGTTATTTTTAAACATATTAGGTCAGTACATAATGGATTATGTGCTTTGATGCTCTTATTCAAATCCTGCTATCAAAAACTTTTTGCTCTCAAAATATTCTGTTGTCAGAAAGGATTTTGGTTCCTGACACTTGTCATCTTGACCAATGAGCATCTTTAATACTTAAGACATTTTGGGTTATCTTTAAGCATCATGCTTTACTTCAAGATTTTAATGTTTTGTCTGTATATTTCATGTGCCTTGCAGGCCTTAATCATTTGTTTTTTAACACTAGAACTTGTTTGTTGTCCTTCTCAATTGAGCTGCTTGGAGCTTTATTAGTTGCTATAATTGTGTAAAACCTGCTGTATTATAAACAGCACGTCAGTTAAAACATTTTCTTGGATAATTTGCCACTCTTGCCATGCTTTTGTGCCCACATCTTGAAACAAGGTAACTGCTTCAAATATTCTCAAAGTTGCACAAAAATCATTCATGCATATCCTTGGAAATTTCTTCATCATTATGCATGTGAACAGCTAACAAGGTGGAAACATGGATAGATTGAGCTGATGGCAAGACTTTTGCCTTTTATGTTAATATCCTCAGCAAGGGTTGCATCCAGGGCTTGTATTCATGGCATCAGCAATTTAATCAATCAATCAATTCTCTTCGTGCTAGTTGCACATAAGGCCTCAACCAGAGCCCGCCACTGATGTCGATCAGCTGAAACTCGCTCCAGGCGACCCCATGTCCAGCCCTTTCCTTTCATCTCCCTTTCCACTGTTCTTCTCCAGGTTTCCTTTGGGCGGCCTCGTTTTCTTCGGCCGTCTGGAGTCCATCGTAGGGCGATTTTCAGCAATTTACCCATACCTAAAATTCCTTGGGAAACCAATTGGGATAGTTAACCCAACAGACAAATTATCTCCAGATTTATTAGACACTGAGAAGATAAAGTTAACAAACCCACTGATAGAGTGGGAATTCATGAAAAAGGGGGAGACTGCACATTGCATAAAAAACATGAAAGATTGAAAAACAAAGCAAAGTGCTGGAAGTCCAGTTTATTCACTTTAATCAAATACCTGTTGTGCAAACATTCGACAACAAAAGTATTGATTTTTTTTATCCAGACATAAATAACCCCCAACCTCCCACTTTCCCCCCTCCCATAAAAACTTCTAGGTTTACCTCTGTTTGACGTAATCTTTGCCATTTTTACCAGGCTAGCTTTCATCAGCAGGTGCCCCAGCCGATAAATTACCCATTAAGAATGTTTGCTTAGGCCTTCTCAGCTATGTATATGAAATTTCAGACAATGCCTGCAGGTTGCTGATTTAACCAGCTTTTATGGGATAGCAGGCTGGGTGACTATGCTTTATAAATGTGAATCCTAAATAAATTGATAGTCGCCAACACCAGCAGACAAAATATTTGTTACAAAGCAAAAGCATTATGTAGTTTACCAGCATGTTAACATACAGTGTTTGCATTAATAAACACAAAAATTTTATTTCATTTGTAATTCACAATAAGTAAATTTTAATAAATTCTTCCCTCACGTGGTACAAAACATAATCATATAACTTTGGCCACAGAACTTTCACAGCTTTGTGCAGTTAGCATTGTATTAAGTCACAATTCCAAGGAGAAAATAAGTGGTTGTAGCTTAAATGTAAAGTAGTAAAAATGTTCAAAGAGCATTTCTTGTAAATTACTTCCGTCATAACAAAAGTTTTTCCTCATCCCCTGCAAACTTTCTTCACGAACTTTACAGGCATGGGGGGTCCGGTGGCACAGTGGTTAGCGCCTGTCGCCAATACAGTGAGGGTTGGCTGTCCTGGGTATAGCTCTGGTCTTGGGCACGCTGTTCTTTCTTTACATGTGGCATCTGTTTACAGGGCTGGCTGCCTTCCCGTGATATACCCTTAGTTGCTGGCTCGGCATTAAACACCCGTTCCACCCCACCCCTATAATCCTCTATAGGCTTCAGAGAGCCCAGTGGGAAATAGGTAAGCCCTGTTTCTCATAGAATGATACAGACTTTATGTCTGTGTGAAGTAAACAAAGGGACCTTGGTTTTCGTACTTTTTGAAAAGTACTTGCCAGTGACAATGTTTAAGCTTGTTTGTTTCAGGTTTTTCCCTTTGTTTTTGTTATGAATACTGCAATCATTCCACTTTGTTTGGTATCTACACTAGAACATAGGTCTGTGGAAATGGAAATTGTATATTTTAAAAGAACCTTTAAAGTAGCCACGAGACATGAAATTGTATATGTGCATATGCCAGAGAAATAATAGCATGTAAAGGCATGTGAGGTAAGTTCCATAAAAATGAGACAATAATAAAAATACTAAAATCCCTAATATCTCAACCCTTTTTATTGGCCCTTTGCAGACTGATGGAGGTCAGTAGATAGATTATTTTGCTTCACTGGAACACAATATGTAACTTCTCTCGGAACTGTTAGACCTCCTGTATTCCAAATATACATTATTGTATATACACAATGCATGCCTGTTGGTGTTTCCATCATTGGTCACAAACTTTGAAAAACAAACTTAAGTGTGGTGCTTACCAAAAAAAAAAAGGTAATTTGTAAAATACCAAACTGTATCAAAAATATTGCAACATCAGATGTGGTGTATCTAGTGCATTTTTGTCACATCAAGAGTCAGGTTAGGAAATTCTGTAAAATGAAAATTATCCATCTTCATTGGTATCCCAAATGAAAGACAAGCTTTTTTGGTGGGACAGTGAATATACAAACTTGATAAACTTTATAAAAGCATGCACTTCTTATGCTGGTAGCCACATAATGGCCATCCTCAACCAAACACCATTTTCTGCTTCTAGTCGCAAGTGTACCTGAAAGCTTCATTGTAGGTAACTTAATTGGTTGCTTGTACTTGGATTCTTTGTCTCAATGTCTTGCTCAGTAGTACCTTTTAGTTTCAGACGTGCAACAGGTTGTTTCAGTGGCCATAAGAACACATGTTCTGGACTTCCTTTTGTAGAAACTGTATTACCTTGTATATGAATGTTGGTCAGCAGGTGTTTGTTTTAACAAGGGATAAGGATTTTACTTTTTTTTTTTTTTTTTGCTGTCATTGTTGCCATGTCATTTCTCTTGGCCTTTGTAAGGCTTCAGGGCTAGAACTTGGTGAACATTCCAATATGATATGTTGAGGCAGTGATATGCCAAACTGGCAGTGTTTTCTCTAATGATATTTGTGAACAGTTTACGAATCTGTTGGCAGATGCAATGAATATGCACCCATTTTATATTTTATGTAGTATGCGGTACATGTATGTAGTAAATGGTGAAATATAATGGTGCTTTTTGTTGACCAACTGTTGATCAGGCTAAATAAAGCCAAGCAGAAGGCTTAAAAGTCTGTAAAGGTCTGTAGTCTGGCAGATGCTGTAGACATTGCAGTTTTACAGACTGGAGGAAAGTGATTCTTGCAGACCTAATGTGCATCATGTTCTCATTGAGTTATGGTGAATGAGCAGGTCAAAAGAATATTTCTGTGGACCGAGTCTCCTGATTGCTTGCCTTTCTTTCACACAAGCATACTCTGATCACGTGGGACCTCAGTGTTAAACTGTTGGCATACTTGTTTACAGATGTTAGTGAATGACTTAGAGATCTCTTTATATTATTCCTGAAGTAGCTGTATATATTGTCTGTAACATGTCATTCTCTCAGACTGCACCTTTTTTATGGCTGCAATACTAACAAATGTTTATTTCTCAATCCCCATCACACAACCATTTTTACCCTTATTCCCTTGTAACCTATAGCATTTATCACCAATAAGATCAGTGGTTGTAGAATGTAGGTTTTATCTTTTCTCCCCCATGCTGAGTTCAGACATGTTCTTCAGTGACAGTATTACCTACAGGCTTGTTTGATGCCTGCAGTTACTACGTTTTATAAGGGGCACGTTTTCGTGTCAATATAGTGTTTGCAAAGAATGATGTATCCCTTCATCATACATTTTTTCTTGCTCCATGCCCAAATGTGAACATAGATTCAGAATTTGCTCTACCTGCTTTATCCTTCGATATAGGTAGACGAGGATGACAAATGTCAGGTTGGGATCTTTAGTCAAAATAGTGTGAAAAGGCTGTTGTGTTTGGAATTTCTTCTGGGTTTGGAGATGTGCATAATTTTCCTCTTAAAAATGTAGTCAGTGCTCTTCACTAAACCTGTGTTTCTGTTTTTATGCTTGTGAGATTGTAAGTACTTTTCTTTGGTAAATTTGTTTATAATCCCAAGATGCCATTAAAATTTATTGACTTTGAGGACTTTATTATCATTTTCTTTTTCATCTGTAAGGTAGGTTTTGTTGAGTGCATAGAAATTAGGAACAAACTTTCAACATTTCATGCAGTCACACATCAAGATTACATTCATACTAATAATTATACAAAAGAGCTATTTATCATTCAAATTTTATGCGGAGATGTTGTGGTGCATGCAGTTTCAACAGTGTCCAAATTAACTAATGCACTCTTTTTCTGCCTAAGATCAGCTCTCAACCTTCTTGTGTGCAAAGCTAGATTCTAAATAGACCTTTACTAAGAACTCTAAATAAAAAAAAAGAACAGAGAACGTCAATTTTTTAAATTTTTTTTATAAAGCCTTGGTAATTAGCCAGGGATAAGATAAAATCCTAGATAGCGTGCTAATTATAGAAACTACATTAAAATCACAAAGTATTTAATGAAGCATGCTAATATTCATTCAGCAGTTCACACCAATATAGTAATCTGGACAGAAATAAATGAGCATGTCTTACCATGCACACACATGCAAATCTTTTATAGATTTTAGTTTCTTGCTTCAGATTTTTCTCTGTATAGTTTTGCCTAGGGAAAAAAAACGTAAAATATCACAGGATGCATCAGGGTTCTTGGTGCCAGCAGTCATTCAAAATCTTGGAATGTGCAGTACTTCATTTGCTTAATGCACAAAAGAAAAACTCTCTGGTTTGATAGATCATTCTAGAAACAAAATGCCACCTGCATTTTTATATGTTGACAGGTATTGGCACTAGTTACAGTAAACCTGCTTACTACTACATCTGTTAACTGAGGGGCTTCTAGTAAATGCATTTCCTCTTGGACCTATGGCATGCATTTCTGATGTTCACAGAGAAATACACTGTTTAAACACTGTTTAAAGTAATGCAGTTGGTCTTGCATCCACTGAGAAACAGATGACTATGAATAAAAAACTATGGAAATATTGTACACAAGCATCACATCTTCAAATTATTGCAGGTAAAACATTCTTGGATGATTGAAATAAGACACACAAATCATCTAGAGCCGTGAACTTAACGGCATCAGACCATACTCCATGAATCCATAGCATATGGTGGGACAATTGTTGCCATTCTCATGTCTGATGACAAACCGCAAAACATTTATATGATTATTTTCCTGCCAAAGCCACACGCTCAGTTTATGTCCTGTGTTTGACTGACCTACATACACCACTTCCAGAATCTGCAATGCAAACACACAAAGGATCAAAACAAGGCTCTTAAAAATAAACTAATACATTAAGCTCATGTATGCAGCATTAAAGTAGAAGGTCCTATAACATACAGACTAAAGGAGCAGGTAGCTTGGTTCACCATATTAGGGGAATGTAGACGACAGCAAAATCTACTCGGGGTTCTTTACCTCCCCTGATAAATCTGATACCCATTAGTGCAGAGAGCTGATCAGGGCTGCTGAGAGCCAGCACGGGCCCTGGGGCGGACTACCTCTACGGGCCTTGGGGCAGGCCTCTCTGGGCCCCTTGTAATTGTAATCATAAATTATTTTCCCAGTATATAATAATATGCTTACAATTTGATTGTCAGTATCTACATTTCATTCAGTAATGTAATATAGACTGCAAACATTATGACAAGTGCATTAGGATCTACATCACTACTTGAACATAGAGTTGTTTACACCTGAGTGGTTAATAAATTAGGAAAACTGACGGTAAAGGATCAAACTTGTAGTACCTCGCTCAATAAGAAAAAAATCCCTAGAATAAGGAATTTTAACTCAACCTTTCTTTAAAAGAAAGAGAAAAGGAAAAGAAGAAGGAAAATAATCCACTAAGGTAAGGCCCCACTTCACAGCTGCGGGCCTGGGTACACCAGACCCCCCTGTCCCCCCCTCTCATCAGGCCTGAAGCTGATGGGTGGGGAGGGGAGGTTTTCACCCCTGTGAGGCTTCAAACCAGTAGTGCTGATGTCTCATTTGGATGAAGAGTAATATTGTAAATATTTCAAAGTCTCTCAACAAGCTCAACATATGCAACAAACGCTCACAAATATAATATCTCTTCCTAAAACATTACAGCTAAATTATTTACTTTAAAATGCTAAGTGTTTTTGTGTTTACAGGCAAAGGTTGCATGTAGCCAGTTGGGGCATGATGATGAATAGCTTGACTTCTCCTTCATAGTTATAGTGTGCTCTTACAGATCTCAGATGAAGCAAATAAAAGCAGCATACAGTTTTCCTCATTAGCAAACTAGTAATATTTACCAAATATTTATTAAATGAAAGGCAATCTGACAGCTGACTGTTTCTTAAACTTATTGTTTTAAAGAACTTTACAAGAGATAACTGAATTTGGTTTCAAAGCACTCAGACTAAAACAGCACATGGGGTAAATTTTTGGTCCTCATAAATGCTATACATGCCTCTTTTAAAGGCAGCCTTTTTTTCTGAGCAATCCAAGGCTTAATTGTGCAACAAAGTTGATTTCAGCTGGTCCCATACACTGTTAACCTCTACAAGAATGTTGCTGCTATCGTTGGGTTAATAAATTCTATGTAAATGTTCTTTTCCCTTATACAGGGTCATGGCAGCTTGTCTGTGCTATTATTGATCACACTGTTAGATTCACTATGATGTATCTAGAACATTAAATGATTAAGTGTATAATGCTAAAGATTAATCTTGGTGTGAAATTGTATAGGAACCTGTCCACAGAAGAGTGATGGTGACAGTTTACTTCATATAATTCTATTTATGCAGTGTATGCAAGTAAGGGTAAAGGAAATGAAGGAAGAAGATGTCAAAGTGTGTATGGTGTGTGTGTGTGTGTGTCTGATTTGGTTCTCTTTGTCGTTTATGTGATTTTGTTTTCTATATAGGAACTAAGTTAGTGCTATTGTATCTGTATTGTGATATGGAATAAAAAAAAACAAAACAATTATAATAAACTAAAAAAAAAACTAAAAAAAAAATACTCAAAAAAAAGCATTCACACATCATTCCACTTTCCAGTTTTTGCAAAGTACTGAAAGTAACTACATCTGACACTTTATAAAATAAATAAATCAAAACTTAAGGCAGCACCAATCAACCCTTTTTATAGAACTATGCACTAAAAACCTTGTTTATGAACTGCCAACACTTTTAAAGTCCAGGAAGCTTCACTCTGCTGACCTTAAGTGGATAGCGTGCAATGTCCACTTTAAAGCCAGTTAGCTGCTGTGCTAGGACTGCTGCTTGTGCAGCATCGCAGCAGAAACGCACATAGCTGGCCTGGTTGGTGTGCTTATTGACATCTGTATCACTGGGAGCTACAGTTAAATTGTACTGAAATGCTCCTTCTGGTACCTGGACAGAAAATGTATCTGTGTATTTGTTTTTTATTTTAGTCAGTCCACACACAGATAAGTACACATGTACATGCCAGAATGACTGCCATTATGGAATAATATGTACTTAAAGAAATGCATCAAGTTATAGGTGACAGGAATGGAGCAGATATATTTTGCAGTTAATAATCTGGTTCAGATTTCTAAACATTGTTCTAAGCAACATAAACCCTTGTGGCATGTAAAAATACAATACTTGCTGTACAAACAGTAAAACCAGCAGATGGGCTTTGGAATTTATTGAAGAAAAAAAGGTTGTTTAATGAGTGCTTCTTGTGGCACTCTCCTCTATGTGCATCATCTGTGAAAAAAGGCTGCTCTTTCCCTCTCAACCAGTCAGCAATTAGCAGCAACCCTCCTATGCTTTTGCCATTTAGAAATTATCTCCCTCTCCCATCACCGCATAAGAAAAGATCTCCCTTCAAGTCAGGTGATTGCACTTAAAGGAGTGAATTCATCCTTGTATTTTTTACTGCTTTCTCACTCTAGAATTATTATTCTCTCACCTGCTCTCGTTTTTCTCTCTCTTTAACCTCTCATTTATTCTTAACTCTACTAGGAATATTCATAATTCTAATAAATTCATTGTATTTCAAGTTAAGATTTCCATAGGGCAGAATTACACATCTTTGATAAGCATTCATTTCACATGCAAACAAACACCTAAACAAAAATTAAGAAAAAAAATCCTTAGCCTTGTTTGTTCAACACTGCATGTCTAAGATAAGCATCAATCTGTATATAAACAAACAAAGAAACAAAAAGTACCTCAGAAGGTTGTGGTGAAAATTGCAGCATTTGTTTCTTTGTGACAGAAGGTGACCATTTCAAGGAGACCCAGTCAGGCAATGACACTGGACGTCCACTGGCACGTTCAACATATACAGCCTTGCTGGTAAGCGTGACCAGTTCTTTGTTATCCAGTTTGTTGATTAATTTGCCAGAGAGTGTAACAGATGTTTTACCAATGTCACAAACATCTTGGGCAATCTAAATAGATACAGACAAGAAATTCATAGTGTCAAATGAAAAACAGTTTGTATCATAACAGTATGTCATGCTTGGTGCAAGTCAAAGTCCAGGTTTGGGAAAAATTTTGCCTTGCTGCCAGATGATTTTTTAAATGTTAAGATTATGAAATGAAAATTTATTTTTTATATTCATTTCTTTTGAAATGTATACACATCCTAATTGCTTTCAGCATATAGGATTGATGCATGCCAAGGTGGTATTATAACTATAAAGTACATTAGTAAATAATCCACAGAAACAACAGAATGTTCAGAACAAAAATGCTTTAGAGGAAAAGCATGTCATGTTTAATATTAAAAATGTTTCTGAATTGGCAATAACCGATTCTCAAAAACAAAAATCAGCATATCCATTTTAATCCACACCAATTCTCTCCCTTTGACCTCTTCCCAAACTTTTCTCTTTTCTTTTTGTTTCTATTCATCACATTTTCTATTGCCCACAATATGTAGGTCTGCAAAACACACACACACATATGTATGTGCATAGAAAATTATAGTTTGTATATATATATATATATTGTGTTTGTGACAGCCATAGAAGAAATGACGAAATAACTGTATTGAACTGTAGTGGTGTATATGTGAAAACATCCACATGTATACCTTGAATGGAAAGTTTTTATTGCGTGGAATTCTCCAGAATGCTGTGTCTATATGGTAGACTATCCCATAAACAAAAATTCCATGTATCTGATCAACAATGGAAGGAAAGTCAACCAATCCTTTCAAGAGAGCTAAATACCTAGCAGCTTCCACCAACTTCGGTAGCTGCCAGTGGCTCAAAGTTTCTGTAAAACATAACATTATGCATTTCATAAGTGTTTTAAAAATTAAAAATGATAATGTTGAAATAATAATCGATGACAAAAGTTATCATAACATGGTATAATAATAGTCAATGACTTGGTTTTATTAACTAAACAGATTGTGCATACAATAAGAGAATTATGGTTTGTTGTACATGGGTAAGTAGTGTACAGGAGAGAAATAGAAAGGTATGCATGTATGTTTGAAAATATAACTGATGATGATACTAGTTCTAATGATAATTACCAGTAAGCTTATATATTGCTTATACATGTATGTATGACAGACTCCACAACAGCTAATTTGTTAAACGTTGGTTTGGTTGCATGTTTGTAAGCAACACAGACGAGAAACAGAGGTGTGTGTGTGTGTGTGTGTGTAATATGGAGAGCAAAGCAGCTGAGTTACTACTGGAAAAGTATATCACTAACTCTGGCAGGCCTTTTCAACACTTTAGATTAGTCCTTTTATCTATAATTGTGAATAGGAGACTACAGAGAAGCATTAGCAGCTGTAGTCTCTTTATCCAGGTGGTCACCTGTATATACTGCTCTAAGTCAAATCATGGCATGGGGGAACCAAGAACCGCTTGTACTTTTTCAATATATCAAAAACAATGATCGATCGACCTAAAAATGCATGCAGAATGTAATACCATAAAATGCAAAATAGTTTCCATACAAACCACTGTGTATATTACGTACCTGTTCTTCCGAAGTCGTTGTAAGAAAACCCATCAAAATGTGCCCAGAAGATTCGATCTTGGCTCACTTCAGCCTCTTTATTCTGCACTTCGGTTACACTCTTTGCTTCTTCATCCACCATTCTCTTGACGTCTTGAATCAAAGCTGTCAAAGATGAAAGTTAACTCAGATGAGGGTATACGCTAAGGTAAAAGTGATCAAAAGGAAGTTAGATAAACACAAAAACATATTATCTAATTTAGTAAATGATAATAAATAAGAACTGCTAAAAAATTGTTTCGATTTTTCTTTCAAAACTTGTTGCACCATTCTTTCTGTCGTCTGCTTCTAAATCCAAAGTTCAAGCTATTTGAGTACGCTCCCTTTGTACACACGTACCCTTGTTCTGAAAAGACAGTCGTGCGAGTGGTGATGCTAGCAATGAATTGGGCGTGTTATTTTTATAGTATAATACCCTTCAAACTGTATGTGTAGCGTATGTTAATGTCATATCGTGAGGGAATCCGACAATTACACAGGGCTAGTACTAGGCTACATTGCACGGCTTGTACCCTGGGCAAAAGACAAGAGTGGATCAGTCATCTCTTCCTCCCATCCCCCAAAACCACGTACATCACACACATAGCAATTCAATAATTAATTTATATGTTTTAGTTATTAAATTGACGCTTAAAACCTTAATTTCCTTGCTTTGTCGCTTTAAAACAAGCCGTAGACCATCTCTGCGATCCCCCCCCCCTTACGCAATTGTCTAGTACGCTGAATGGTAGAACTGCATGGGCCTACCCACTGCAAAAAGATTTTTTCAAAATTTATACTTTGTATACCTCTTTCGTGCAGATTTATTACAAGAAAATAAGATAAAACGGATCACGCAGAAAATTATTATTATTAACGTAAAAAAGTGAGTTTCTCTATTTAAGCATGATTGTTTTAGAGATTTTGATCGAGAGAATCATTTGTACAAGAATTTTCTTTTCGCTCATACTATTTAAGGGACCTTTCTCTCTTAAAAATTCCTTTTGAGCACATGAAAAGTACAGGGAAAGGAAAAAAGGAAATAAACGGAAAAGGCGCGAAAATGAGAAAAACAAAATATGAATATAGGATCGGGTTAACTCTCAACTTTGATGGTACCACAGCTGTCTTTATTGCAGTAGTTTAAAGTTCGGAGTCTATAATAAATTCCTGCTATCAATCTTATTGCCTATGGTCTTTTTACAGGTGGTATCTTATGGCATATTTAACAACCAGAGCATTTTATAGTTTAAGAAAGGATTTTAAAATGTTTTTTTGGGAAATATTTTAATCTTTAGACAGGTTAAAAGAATGTGTATTTGAACACAGCGTACCGATGACTAAACGGCACAACATACATCTGTCGTTATGAAGACTGCCATATTTGGAAGCATGAAATTAAATATCTGTTTGTGATTTATTTGATCATGAGCAATCATATTCACCACTTTTTCCTTTCTTCTGACCATTAATGTCTTCTTCTTCATCATCGTCATCACCATCATCGTCGTCGTCGTCATCATCAACATCAATCATCTTCGTCGTCGTCTAGTCCATTGACTGATACCAGTTTACGACCAAATGCTTGCCCACCGCAAAGTGGGGTGAGGGTGGGGACATGGACAGACGTCGCAGACTTCGCAGCTCTTGAGCGCAGGAGAGAAAGTTCTGTATGGTGCAATCATGCGGTCCACTATTTTATGTTCTTCATCCACGTTTTCATTCTGAGGCTTCAGAATCACTTAGCCAGAACAGATAACTGTGAGCTCCTTCGCTGAAGAAGTTCCTGGTAGTGGTAGCCCACCAGGGCGGCGACCGTGCTCTCTCGACCCCGAATGACTGTTTCAACTCGTTATAATGTTGGATCTAATAATTTATGTTGGACGATGTACCTTCTAATCTGCACAGTTAAATGTAGACATTTTAGTCTATTTGCGTTAGCGCCCATCGACTTTCAAACTTGCCAAATGGTATACTGGCGATGGAGAAGGGAAAGAGCATGAATGTGGCTGACAAATCCATCACCTTTTCAGCGAGCTCCAAACACTGACGATCCAATATTTTATAAAACTGGTAATCTATCCTTGATGCTAGTTACCATTCAATAACTTGCCTTTTATTGTCTACACACAGGGAAGATGTCTTCTGATCATCTGCTGAAAACGAAACTAATATCTGAAGGAAATATGATATAGTAGAAAAGAAAGACAAGAAAAACTTTCAAATTTGTGTCTGCCCTTTAAAATTATTAAGTACTTTCAATTTTAATTTTACTCTGAAATACTTTTCGAGTTTGATGAGCAGCTGCCTGCCAGCCGAAGATTGGTAAGTCTCGCAGCATCTTCTTAATATATGTCTTCCTTACTGATCTTAATATATATCTGCTTCAGATGTTGAACTTCCAACCGTTACCAAACTTTCATTTTGGGTGACTAAAAAGTGCGGGGTAAGCCGATACCTCTACTCGGGTCTTGCTTTGAATACTGTCATACTACCAGCTGACAAAACTATAGCTGTCATAAAGAAAGTAATAGAATTGAATAATAATCAATAAATAAAACTTCGGTAATAAAACATACAATGAATTTTTTTCTGTTTATCTTCTCACACTTTTCTACCCTGAAAATATTACGTGTACGAAATCTTCTCACAGTTTTCTACCCGTGAGCGCAGGAGATCGCTAAGTATTGTTTGTCTGATGACACATTAGGTCTACTATATTTTTCAGCTGTACTTATGACGACGTGAGGGCTTCCATGCACAACGTGTTTTGAACTCCTTTTCGGTCGGTCGGTCGGTCGGTCGGTCGGTCGGTGATGACAAACTCACCACGGTCAGACGTGCTTTCGTGATAAGGAATTAGGAAACTGATTTTTTTCTTATTACTTTTGTTTCATTAAAGATATTTAACATTTGTTTGAATGGCTGTACTCTGGAATTAGTCCAGGTGGAGCTAATTATGGGGCAATAAGATTGACAGATTATGGAAGACGTGCTTTGAAGGACCGCTGTAATGACAGCTGGTGCCATGAAGGATGGAAACTCATTCCATCACTCGCCTTTTTAGTTTCTTACCTTCTATGCGCATTTCCTTCTCTTTTTCTTTCTTTGCGTTTTCCGCATGCTTAGAAGAAAGTGAGACAGGGATGGTGGGGGAGGGAGCAGAAGGAGGGTAATGCTCGGTGCTGCACTTATCTTTCGATTGTAGTGCAACATAGCTTAGCAATGGGCCTGCAGGTAATTGCATCGAAAGGAGCGATGCGAATTCATTCTCGGTTTTTTTTTTCTCTGTCTCTCTCCAGAATTTTTATTGTCTCACTTTCTCTATTTTTCGCGGATTTCGTTATTATTGTAAATCATGTTTGATGAATGAGTTGAGAGGGCGGTGTTTGCTGACATCTATATGCTGTTGAAATAATTGTTTGCTTGCATTTCTTTTTGTACTTGTTTTTGGATGTGTATAATGGAAAGAAAGAGACAGAGAAAAAAGTGTGTGTGAGAGAGAGAGAGAGAGGTGAGCTAGAACGAAAGAAAGAGTCTGTTTGCGTTTGGACAAGCATCTGTGCCTGGATCTTTCTTTCTTTCTTTCTTTCTTTCTTTCTTTCTTTCTTTCTTTCTTTCTTTCTTTCTTTCTTTCTTTCTTTCTTCACGCAATGTGTCTTTCTCTCTGTTCGCCTCCTATATTTGTCTGGTCTCCCAGCCCAGTATTAACTACTAATTTCATGCTATACCAGTTATTGACACAGCCTGTAGCTGAGAAGACTGGTGCAATGAATTTTGATTATTGCCTCGTTTTCACTGAGAATATTATATGTACAAAATCTCACATTTCTACCCGTAAAGGTAGGAGACAGCGAAGTACTGTTTCTGCCTGATGACACGTTGGGCCTACTATATTTCTCAACTTTCCCGTTAGCTGTACCCATGACGACGTGAGGACTTACATGCATATACGTGACCTCATTATTTTGACCTTTTATGCATGAGCTAATTTTTTTTTCAGACTTGTAGGAGTCGTCTATGCACTCAACATTTTGGAAACACTTTTTTTATCTCTTAATCGACTCTCTCATTAATAATGTGCTCAGTTTAATAAACATTTTGCTCTGATTATACTTATTAAAACTGTCAGTATACGAAAACAGGTAATAATTTTATTTCATGTTTATTGCTTGTTTGATTTGCAGTAGATTTATAAAAACAAAAAAGAAATACCGCTTTGTGTTGCCCTGTTGAAGATTTCATCAAGCAATGTTCCATAAGGTATGAATTGATTTTTTGACTTTTTATCAAAATTTCTCGGATTGTATTTTAAGCGTTATCCTCGTTATGCATTAAATGTTAGTTTAGGATCAAACTTTGGTGTACCACCGAATGTTGCTCCGAGATCTTGTTCCGGTTGCATTACATACAGCTTATCAAGACATCAAACGAAACTGAAGCCAGCTCATGATCTAAAATAGCCATTTATTAAACGACTGATACATATAGTAACCTATTAATAGTAATGATTCTTTACGAAGCATTCTTTCAACAGTAGGAAAAGATTAGCGAACTGTTACAAACAAAAGATTCATCCAGACAAAACTTACACGGCGTGGAAAGTGGTGGTCGATGACGCGAAAATATTGTCAGAAGTCAGACCTCAATCTGCAGAGAGAATGTGAAAGCTCGATGAGTGCCCCTCATCCCTCATTCAGAGACTCCAGAAAGTTCAGAACTCCGCTGCACGTCTGGTGCTTAGAGCCACGAAAAGGGACCATGTCAGTCTCCTTCGTTTTCTACACTGGCTACCCATCCGTTCTCGCATCCAGTACAAACTGTCTGTGCTGTGTTTAAATTTCTTTGCAGATATTTGGCAGTTAGCAGAACGTCAACGGAGGTCACAAATTAGCTTTGGTCAGTCCGTTATCGCTATAGCAGAACCTGCTTTGATTAACTTGATTGCAGTTTATAGTAGTAAAAGACTATGGGTGGGGGGCCGTTTGTCTTATTCATGAAGGTTCAGCTACGGCCCGTTGGTATAAGTGAAAAATTAATGCAACGGATATTAATTAATAAATTAATTTTAATACTTAAATTAATAAAACTATTTATGACACATGGATCTTTAAGACCTTGGTCGGGAAACCCTCGCTAAGTATAGTTCTACCGCCTCAAAGTAACGAAGCAATTCCTCTGGGTCCCTAAATCGAAGTGGTCGCTGTGGGAAGGAAACAGACACCTCCATCACAAACAGCCAGGCTAAGAGCAGAGCGACAATGAGGAACTTGTACATTGTAGCGTCTCTGGAAGGAACGAAATAGTAACATCTCTGATATGTTAGTCGAACATTATCTATCTATCTATCTATCTATCTATCTATCTATCTATCTATCTATCTATCTATCTATCTATCTATCTATCTATCTATCTATCTATCTATCTATCTATCTATCTATCTATCTATCTATCCATCTATCTATCTATCTATCTATCTATCATTAATGAAACAAATTAAGTAAACAGAAATGAAAAAGACACTAATGAAATTTGAATGAAAACACCATTTGAAAAGATCGATTATACATGAGCGAAAAATTATGTTATCTTGTTAAATCTCTTTAGTTATCTTATCCTGTATCACAGGTAAGAGTCTACAAGATTCCTGGACTTTTTTTAATCAGGAAACGAAGAAATTCCCCAACAAGTTGCCCCAGCTTATGTCGGATATATAGAAGACTTACTAGACACCATAGTTTGAGCACATTGGGACTAAAAGTAAAATCCTGAAAGTTTACACGCTAGAGATTGCATTCTCGTCATCGACAATTGCTACTATGACCAACCTAGTTAGGCTGTATACAGTGAACACTGCTGCTAAAACCAGCCTACCTAGGCTGTATACAGTGCAGAATGATGCTAAAACCAACCTTTCTAGGCTGTATTCAGTGCACAATTCTGCCTTAAACCAAATGCCTCATTTACACATCAGAAGATAATGTGTTCAGAGTAAATAGCTAAAAGGAAATATTGCTAACCATCGACTCCATTCAGGACTGCAGAAGCAGACTAAAACATATTGAAATGGCAAACGTGAACTACGTGACTAAGGTTCTTCAACGGCAGTATTCAGATGTCCTCCCCAACAAGCCAACCATCGTCAAACTGCTCAAAGCTGTAAGACCGCAGATCGAAAAATCATTCTGTGTCACCACAAAAAACTTGAAGGACAAAGCACTTCAACTCTTGAGGCGTCGGACAGCTATACCCTGCTTTTACCTGGGACTACATGGGCCTACATGGGCCTACGTGAGCACAGGTGAAGATGCAGTCAAGAACAGATGAGTAGGGACCCACATCATCTTTCTGGATTTCATGAGCAAAGGCGTGCTGTGATTACTTTAGTGACAATATGGGTACTTTTCCTCCATACTGGAAGCATTTTTGGCGAATTCTTAAGTAACTAAGACTAAAATAAAATGAAATGCCCTGCACATGTCCTAAATGTCTTCCTAACTGAATTAAACGGGTATGGGTTTATTACGGTAGCAGTAGCCTGGCGTAAGATTTTTTTTCTATCTACGTTTCTCCTAATCATTAGAAAAGTCAGTAGAAATTGTTTTCCATGTTGTGTCGAGACATAAAAGTGATTTTAATGCAACCGTCTAGCGCGAATGGGCAGCATCCGAATTACCATTAATGACGTCACAGACGGGAAGGCAGTGGAGCACAACAACCGGAGTAAAGTGAAATGACTAATCAGTTAACAAAAAATCATTGGTTCTTTCAATATTCCTGCCATCTGTGAATCGGGACGCTGAATTTTAAAACTATAATAAAACGTTTAGTCACGTGTCTACATAAAAGAGAGTTTAATGACGTTTTCTTTGTGGATGTTGACCAAACCTATAGATTTTATAAACACGGCAACAAAATATTAATTTCTTAAGGAATCGACTATAACAAAACATAATCAGACTATTAAAAAAAAAAGTAAAATATACTCTCTCCGTGCAGCTGTATAGCCATTGATTTCCCATCCAGGGCGTCACATACGAATGCACAACAAGAAGAATAAACTAAAATAATCATTGCTGTGGTGTTCACTATGCCTCTGTGTTCAGAATCGTGACGACTTTGATCTAAAACTGTATTAAAACTTTCGTTCGAATGATTTAAAGAAAACAGGCTGGGGCTTAATGACAGACTTCAACTATATTCAACCGCTAGCTGACCAAACTACAGATTTTATATGAAACAATAATAAATTAACTTAAAACATTGGAAATAATAAAGAAAAAAGTAAAATCTGATTTGAAATTTAAAATAATAAGAAAAACTTGCCTCAAACGAGTTTCTGTGTGCGTGTGTGTGTGGGGGGGGGGGTGCGCGGGCGGTTTTTTTTTGAGAGTATGTCTAGAGACACGCTTATGAAGTGAGATGTAGCCATCTCCCTCTTTCTCTCTCAACCTGTAGTTACAAAAGAAGGATGCATACAATTTTTAACTAAAACGAGTTTCTTGTGATAAAGTTATTTCTTTTACAGTGAATAGATTATAAATAATATTTTGATCAATTTTACAAAATATGCTTCAAAATCTTCTCCTATTAATAACAATGTACCAGAAGATATTTACGAAATTTTGATCCTTCGTGGTATTACAGGAGAGACACGATAAACAGGTATACCTGTTCTCCCACAGGTTGTACCCAAGACATGGCATGTATAACTGGGACATAACTGTTTTTTTCTCTTTATGTGCATGGTGTTATTTACATATTGCTATCTTTCTAGATGTTGGAGTGTGCACATTGCTGTCATTTCTCTGCACAGAATAAACATTCTAAATGAGTTAATGACCTAAACGAGTCAATTACAGAACGGCTGATCTGGAGAAGTTGTGCCTGGAACTATGGCAGACAGTTGAGGAAAACGTTGGATAAGTTCGCTTGAGAACTGGATGAAATATGCCGTGGTATAAAAAGATATATATATATATATATATATATTCTAAAGTGCGTATATATATATATACATCATGTGCAGTCATATATTTTTCACATATTTAGATGTATAACCTTTCAAGAATTAATAATACATAATCGATGTTTCAGATTTTTCTTGTTATTTTCAGCACTTGAAATATCAGTCTATGATATTGTGTCATGTATGTTTAGTAAGTAGTTTTCACTGCTAGTCTGTGCTGCTCAAGCCAGGAGCGACATCTTTAGTGTTGCTTCTCAGTTTGTGGTGAGCAGGTTCTTGGGATTGTTTATGCTGACTAGTGATGGAGAATGGCTTTCTTAAAATAGTCAAGTGGGCCTTTGATTAAAAAGTTAATGGTTGCTGTAACGATAAAAAGGTACCAAAGCAGTAAATTTTGGAATGCCCCAAACTCCCAACTTACTGGGAAACGAGTTTGAACTTAGCTCTGCATTTTGACTAAAGTTTCCCTGACCAGTCTGAAGCTTAACAGAAGTGACTAAGAACTCCTACCCCATGAAAGGAGTAATCATGAATCATAGTACCTTTTGACATCGACCTACCATGGGATTCATACAACGTATAGTCTTCTACGACTCCACCCTCCTAAGCACAATATTGTTCCTCACACTTACACCCAATCATACCAATCCAGGAGGTCAAGAACAAACAAGTACAAAGTGAAGTTCAGTCTCATCACAGTAACAGAAAAGGACAGATAAAAAAATAAAGAGAGCAATGACTGAAGAGACAGGATTGTTTACATGGTTACATTGTGCTGTTAATGAGAGTGACTGTTGCATCTTTCCTTGATCGGTTTCTCTAATAAGCAAACTGAAAGGGGACCAAAGACTAATACATGTAAAGAAGTAGTTTGCCTTGTACAACACGTTTAAATAGTTTATAATAATAATTTTGATTTCAACTAGCCTATAGACATTTAACGTGATCCTCCGTTGGACAATGCTGGCAATAAAAGGCTTTTGTCTTCTATACGTTCATGTACTTGATTAACAACTGTAAAGGAGAAAAACAAACAAACAAAAACCCCAAGCGAATAAGAAATAGAAAAACAAACGAAATTAAAGTTAAGAAAAAGGATAACAATTACAAGGGAAGTTTTCCTGAGAGATTTTCTGATCATGGGCAGCATTATCTCGATAACACTCGCCACCTTCTCGCGCAATTGATCGAACTACAGAATCGGCCAACACCATCCACAGTTTATCGGTGTATGAAGCAAAATAAAACGTACATGCTTAAAGTTATAAAAAAAACATTATGACTTAGAGTGTGTGCATTTTATTTTGTCAGGTGTTCCTTTCAAAATAAAGAAATGAGTTAATAAAAGCTGCCACGTCACAGGTCTTAGTGTCTGTGATTGGCGAAGTCACCAGCCAATGAACTAGCGCCGCGCACGAGACGATGGCTTAAAACATGGCCGACGACGCTCGTGTTCGTCTGCTGGAGTCGAGGCTCGCCAAGCAAGCACCCAGGCTGAAAGTCACCCAGTCTTCTTGACGGTCTCGTGTTGTCGGACGAGTTTTCAACTTATTCACAAGTCAGTTAGCCCTCTTCTCCAACTTCTTTAATTGTTGGTGTAAATGTTTTTCGTCTACCTAGCAAGCAGTGTGACCGAAGTTCGAAAACAAGAACTTTGTTGACTCGTGTTGACAATCATCTCAAAACGTTGACCTAAATCGTTATTGATAGAGTTCACCAAATTTGCAAATTCAGAATATGACGGTCAAGTAAATATTTGCCAAATAATATCACATATTCGAGAAAATATTTCAACGCAAAAAAAACTCCTAATGGGAAATTGTTTTCTTCAGTTTGTTACATAAATGCTTGGTATGCAAATAAACCTGATCGAAATAAGGTAGTACCGACTTGAAATGCAACAGTTTTTCTCCTGAACGTGATTTTGCTAGACTAATCAAGCAGATTTGGAGTACACGAATTTACAATTAGCGTAAATTTAAAGATCTTAACAAATAAAGGTTCATGGCATTCGATATCAAAAGAATGCTGCAGCTGCTTTTCCAGAGTCTTGTATACATGTTGAAAAGAGTGGAGAGTGACTAAACGACAGCAAGCAAATTATGATAGAAAACTGTTTGCTCTGTAGATTATTGCCTCTAAACTGAACTTACTATTAATCTTGCAAATCTGGTGTTTGCAATTTCATCAGAAGCGACTTTGTTTTGCTTTTTTATCTGTCGAGATTTTAAAACACTTAGTTTGAGAGTACATGTTTGTTCAGCTTACGATGTTGCAAGAAAAGTCAAAACAGTGTCATGACAGTAAATAAGTGTCGAGTAAGTTTTCAAATTACTGAAAAATAATTTCAACTGACTTTGATGTAAGACACTCTAAAGCTGTACACTTACATTTAATTGTTCTCTTGTAAGCCTTACATGCGAAGAATATGAAAAGACAGAATCAGATCATAAATAAATTCACAGTTAATTCAAATAAACAATCTAAAACCTTAGCGCATATTATTTTTCTATCCTTTGTATCTAAAGAATTCTTCGCACAGCATTTGACACTTGTATAATTTTTTTTCTCCATTAACGGTGGCGCTCACAAAAGTTTTGCACGTGTATTTGTAGAAATGTACAAATGATCTGCACTTCAAAGAGCGAATTTTTCTTTTCAGGGACACTACAATGTCCAAGATCGCGATTTCCATTCTACTCCTCGTCTTCTTTGTCTTGCTGAAGGTGTCAGGTGAATTAGATCCACGTGATTTGTCGTCGGTTTTGCAGGACCCTGTAGTCCTGAGAGCGTTAAGGACAATTAATACAGAGTTGTTGCGTCGTAACAGAGACTTGTCAGGTCTCACTGGTTGTGTAGAATCTGCAGTCGCGAAATATAAAGAAGAGTCTGTGAGATCTGCTTCCGCCAGCTCTACAGACAAGGCAGACCCTAGCTCCCCGGCTACACGTTCCACGCGAAGGGCTATTCTCGGAAATTCCCCGAACACGGCGCCCGCAACCTCCAGCGAGAAAAGTCCACTTAAAGCAGCCGCCGTTAACGGTTCTCTCTGCGTGCTAAAGGTTGCCGAAGAAAAGGCTTTGGATGTTGCTAAGGTTCGAATCACACACATATTTCATTCTACACAAAAAGACACAATCATTGTGTGTGTGTGTGTGTGTGTGTGTGTGTGTGTGTGTGTGTGTGTGTGTGTGTGTGTGTGTGTGTGTGTGTGTGTGTGATGGTCAAGCATTACGTTTCTTCTGAAGAGGTGAGTGTCATGAACGGCCCGGAATTGATATAGTATTATAGTAGTTAACGACGCTGACCACAGAGGCCTGTCTCAAAAGGTGGTCGTGCATGATCTGTTCATTTCACTCCTTGATGTTTCCTACCTAGATTTTCTATTGCTCACCTCAGCGTCTGTTCGCTTTATATATATATATAAAGAGAGAAAAAGTACTAGTTTTTGCTGGTTTCATATGAATATACATAGAAAAAGAGAGTACTATTTTAAAACTGGTTTCACATAAATATATATATATATATATATGTAAAGGTACCCCAGCTTTGCAAGTACCAACCCCAGTTAGGTTAGGCTTACAGTTAGGTTTGCAAAAAAGGAGATGGCCACTGCCCACGACAAGCTGGCTCCTGATAAGCGCGATCTTAAACACTACATTCCCCATCATATTTATTTTACTTTTTCAATTAAAAAAATGTTTATTTTACTCTCGGTCACGACTGTAGACTCTTTTCATGAAATTCTGCTACCAACGTTGAAACAGCGGCATGAAACTGTCTCTAGACAATGGCACTGTGCCGACATGCTTTAGAGTAGATCACAAATCACTACATGGGTATGAACGGAAGAAAATAACGGCAGTTTCACACATTCTTCTAAAACCATTTCTTATCGAATCATTGCTAAATGTTTATTTACTGTTTGAACAATCAAGCAATAATGTCTGTCTGTTTGTCTGTGTCTGTCTGTCCGTCAGTCTGTCTTTCTATATAAAGTCTATTAACGGAAGAACACATACCTGCCTATCTGGCCGTCCTCATATCGATACGAAATAAATTTCATTCTGTCTGGATACTGTGTTTCAGGACTATGTGGTTAAAGATGTTTTCTTGAGATTCGGGAAATAGTGAGCACGTGACCCAATATGCCGGAGCTGCAAAGAGACTTCGCTGCAGTCTGGGTTTCCTGTGCCAGCCTTCATTAGTACAGCCTCTTTGAAGCCTCGGTTTGACTGAATCATCACCGAGCTCGGCAGATTATGAAGGATCCGGTAGACAGGTCTTCGTCCACCAGGATGTTCAATAGCAACGTTTGCCTGAACATTAAAGGGTTGATTTCGGTCGTTGCAGACGCTGTACATCTCGCACAATAAATGATTACTTTTAATCTACAGGTGCTCACACCTGGTATGGCGCATGCAAGGGGAGAGTAACGTGTGTGTGTGTGTGTGTGCGTGCGTGTGCGTGCGTGTGTACAAGAAGTGTGAGAAAGTCACAGGAAACTAATGGTTTTTGTACCATCCTTCAGGTCATTGAAACTTTCGTCAACATGCTAAGCTCAAACTCGTTTCCCAATATGATGGGACTTTGGGACATTCAAATGTTTAATGCTTCAGCACTTTTCCCAGCTAAGAGCAGCCACTAACCTTTTTAGTGAAAGACCCTCTTGTCGATTTTATGAAGCCATCCTCTACCACTGTTCACCACATACTGAGAGGCAACACTGAAAATGTCGCTTAGGATGTGAGCAACACAGACTAGAGTGAAAACCACTTACTACACATTCATGACACAATATCAAATATCGATATTTCCCAAGACAGTAATGAAAAAAACAAAAGCCGAAAAATCGATTAAGCATAAATCATTCTCAAAAGTTATGTACCTAAATATGGGAAAGATATAAGGCTGCAGAAGGTGCACAGGTGTGCGTGTGTGTGTACACGTGCGTGCGTGTGAGTGCGTCCGTGCGTGTGTGTGTGTGTGTTTGTGTGTGTGTGTGTGTGTGTGTGTCCCAGTGTCTCGTCACTACAACACGCTAGAACATGCGAAGAGTCTCAGACGTACTCGTACTCTCCCCAGGCACGCGCCACATCAACAACTCCATGCGCCACGTGACTCAAAAAGTCTTTTATTGCAGCGTCAGATGACAACATTTGACAAGATTGAGATAAATTTCTAGATGGCACTGTAGGCTAGTGCAGACTCCTGTTAGACGAAGACCTGCGTAGTGATTCCTCCATGACAGTGCTAAGGGATTATGCGGCTGTAGGCCAGTTTCGGAAGAAGAGATGAGGGAATCTGAATAATAAGAAAAAGCAAACGGTTAATTCTGACTAATATTTCCTAAAGAATGAGTTCTTAAAGTTACTCGAACGTGCCCTTAACTCATTTGTCCCACAAACAAGGGAATGTTTAGGCCACAAGTACTAGTCTGGCTATTGTTCCATATCACCTTTAGCTTTCATCGAGTTCGTTTGCTGTACACTGTCTACAGTTTGCATTTTTTATGTAATATATTAGAGTTTAACCCTTGAGTTGTGGTAAAGATATATGCAAGCAGATGATGATGATGATGATGATGATGATGATGCAGAAACAGTGTGATAACCAGGTGGGTGGGGAATGTTGCTTGAAAGGTACTGGATACATGCAGCTAAAGATTGAGTTATTATCTCTCTCTCGCACACACACACACACACACACACACACACACACGCACGCACGCACGCACGTACGCACGCACTCACGCACGCACACACACCCACCACCCACACACATACCTATGAATGCATGCATACATACAGACCTGCAGCTCTCCGCCTCCGTAAGCATGTCGGATCATTTACAGGCCTTCGATGTCTCGCCTCCACCTAGACATGAAACATAATTCTCTGTCGTCAGTAGCAGCACAGGTGTGGTATGTTCGTGGCAGTTATTTTATTCTGGTAACACTCACTCACTCACTCACTCACCCACTCACTCACATAATTTGCAGTTTTTGATTATGAAGTGAGAAATAATTACTATCCTCGCACAAAATATGATCCCATAAAGTTGGATTCAGAAATCCTAATAGTACGTCCTTCGCCATTTAGTACTCTCCAGTTTCTCTCGTCACTAATGTTTATAATTACCATTTGAGTAATTAAAAGGGCTATGTGTACAGGGTTTAAGGGAAGCAGTCTGGCTAAAGCGAGTCAATCGTGAACAGCTGCCCAGTGGAGGTACGAATGACTTCTGGGACAGATGGACGGTCTCGACGGTCGCGCCTGGCAACGGGACAGAGGGTAAGTATTCGAGGATTCGTGACACCTGGTCAGACCGGAGAGACAGTCTCTTCCCCTCCCCACTCGTCTCATATAGGTTAAGGCTAGACATGGTCAAGTGGGTCCTTTTGTTCGCGCTGGCTAATTGTTGATTGGTCGAAAGATGCTGGTTACGTATTAGTCCAGCTAGCTCAGGGCGTTGACTACATCAGAAAGCGACTACTGAAGGTCGAGCGGGGCACAACGGGTGTATGGAGATTCACTAGTCATTAATTCTTTTGTTTGGGGAAGAGTGGGAGAATGGGGCTTGGGGTCCGTGTGACGAGACGTGATTAGAGTGACGTGTGAACGTTGCACGTTACGTTCCACTACAGTGTTCTGTTAACGTGGGAGGTAATAGTTACATTATAACGTTCACCCACGTGCCCAGTTTCTCGGGGCCAATGCTCGCGTTTTGACGAGAAAACGCAGGAACATCGCAACACCTTGGTAGAATAAAACTCAGGTACAGCGCCATATACGGAACCCGAACAAGGGGCGTCAACCGAGAGACAGAGACATCTGCATCCACGTTTCTCCGTGGGCGCTGCTTCCACGGCCTGTGACACAATAACAAACATGTCTGAAGTGTAGGTTTCAAGGCGCTCTCACAAGTGGACAACATGTCTGTCAGGACAGAAGGCAGCCAGCATAAAAGGTAGGACACTCTACCTTTTTTCTAATACTGCGCTCTGTTGATTCCCGTTCCTGGCACAAGACCCCTTTAACAGTCCGTTCTTAAGACGTCATCATTATCAACTAAGCTTGACTTGTGGACGAACGAACTTTGAGAAGACCCAAGTTGTTTCACGGAATTGGAAATGGATTTTGTATAATTGAACAGGGTAGAGAGGTGCGCGCCATCCATCGGCGGCTCGCCACAACAGAACCTGCTCTAATTAGCTTGATAGCATATGATAGCAGTGTATGTGGCGGCCGTTCGTCTGATTCATGAAGGTTCAGCTACGGCCTGTTGGTGAAAGCAAAACAAAATGTAGCGATTATTGATAAGTAAATTAATTTTAATACTTAAATTAATAAAACTATTTACCTTGGTGCGGCAGCCCGCGCTAAGTAATATTCTAGCTCCTGAATGTACCGAACCCAATCCTCTCGTCGATTAGAATGAATTGGTGGCTGTGGGCGTTCCGTGATGGAAACAGCACAAGACACCTCCGTCACAAACAGGCAGGCAAAGAGCAGAGCGACAATGAGGAACTTGTACATTGTAGCGTCTCTGGAAGGAACGAAATAGTAACATCTCTGATATGTTAGTCATCTATCTATCTATCTATCTATCTATCTATCTATCTATCTATCTATCTATCTATCTATCTATCTATCTATCTATCTATCTATCTATCTATCTATCTATCTATCTATCTATCTATCTATCTATCTATCTATCTATCTATCTATCTATCTATCTATCTATCTATCTATCTATCTATCTATCTATCTATCTATCTATCTATCTATCTATCTATTAACAAGAAGGGAAAAAAGACACTCATGAAATTAGAATGAAAACACCGATTATAAATGAGCGAGAAAGTATGTGATCTTGTTAAATCTCTTTAGTTGTCTTATCTCTAACTTGTGATACAAGATTCTTGGAATTTTTTTTATCAGACTGGCGATAGGGCCCTGTACAGCTGTGAGAAAAACAATTAATAAGAAACATGGATTCACATCGTGCATTGGTAGGGCCTGTGGTGGGTGGGGTGTGACATGTCCATGTGTTTACACGTGGGCAGCTTCTTGGTTTAATGTCCGCACCTGGCGTTTAGATCACACATGTACCCCCAAAGCGGCGAGAAATAATCTTTGAAAATCTTCTTCGACAGGCAGGCCATACCATGTGCAAGTAGCCCTAAAAAGCACAAGCTGGGTAGACAAATTGTTCGTGACTATAAATAGAACATGACGGAGGCCACTGCCAAGAGAAGTGCAGGTGGAAGGACGGAAACGAAGAAATCCCCCAACAAGTTGCCCCAGCTTATGTCGGATATATAGAAGATTTACTAGACACCATAGTTTCACGCCATGGAGGTCAAGGTGTGAAAATAACAAAATTATTGGTTGGAGCACATTGGGTCCAAAAGTAAAATCCTGAAAGTTCACATGCTAGAGATTGCATTCTCGTCATTGACAACTGCTACTATGACCAACCTAGTTAGGCTGTATTCAGTGCACAATGCTGCCTTAAACCTAATGCCTCATGTACACACCAGAAGATAATGTTCTGAGAGTAAAAAGCTGAAAGGAAATATTGCTAACCACCCACTCCATTCAGGACTGCAGAAGCAGACTAAAAACATATTGAAATGGCAAACGTGAACTACGTGACTAAGGTTCTTCAACGGCAGCATTCAGATGTCCTCCCCAACAAGCCAACCATCGTCAAACTGCTCAAAACTATGAGACTGCAGATTGAAACATCATCCAAAATACTCCAAGGACAAAGGAAGCACCTCAACTCTTGAGATGTCGGACAAAAAGACTGAGACCCTGGTCCCCTGATGCTGACCAAATGCATATCGCTGTATCAGAGCCCCAGAGCCAACAGCGACACTAGCCTTCTCATCGTGGTGTACAAGACAACGAAGAGACTGTCTGAAGAGGGCTGAAAATGTAAAGAAAACCGCGCCCCTAAGTCTCCCGTAAAGATGAAAAATCTACTCGCAAGGCAGATTCCACTTTCCCTGGAGAAAACGATTAACAACTGTCTCCAGATACTGATAACCTTCCGCATCTTGTAAAGCAATAGGAGATCAAGAAGTACAAGAAGAGCAAGAATTATTCAGATCAAGGGTTAACTAGACTTACCTAGGAAACAATGGGCTTCAGTTTCGTATGATGACTCTAGAGTCAAAGAAACAGGTTGTCTGGTCGGACGCAGCTCGTCATTCCGACCTTTTAAATCCTTGGTATGTGATAGAACATCTGTTTTATGATCAGCAACTTCGCAACCAATCACAAATAGCGGGACAGGGAACTGGGCGGCACGAGGCGTATTTTTGTCAAGTGTCAGCTTGTGGCTGGAGAACTGTGGGGGATTTTTGTGCTTTGTTTATTGTCATTATATTCATCCTCTCTAAGCACTCTCTCTCTCTCTCTCTCTTACTCTTCTCACCGTCCCTTCCCTTGCACTCAAAAGATCTGACTTTTGTGACAAATGAAATACTTCTTGAAATACGCAAATGTGACTGATATTTGACAAGAAAGATGAGAGACGAGCACTGAAAGAGAGAGAGAGAGAAACAAGAAGAAAACTCTGAACTTCTTTTGTTCAAATCATAGCAGGTAGATATCTAAATTACAAAGAACAGATTTCATTAGAAAAGGCGTGCTGTGATTACTTTAGGTACACCAGAAGTACTTCTTCTCCATACTGATGTGGAAGTATTTTTTAACAAATTCTTAACTAAGGTGTAAAATAAAATGAAATGCCCTGCACAGGCCCTAAATGTATTCCCAACGGAATTTAACGGGTTAATGACGGTAACAGTTATCTGGCGTCAGATTTGTTTATGTTATCTTAGTTTCTCCTAGTCAGTAGAAACGTCAGTTGTTTTCCACGTTGTGTCGAGACATAAAATTGATTTTAATGCAACCGTCCAGCACGAATGGGCAGCATCTGAATTACCATTAATGACGTCACAGGCGGGAAGGCAGTGGAGCCCAGCACCCGGAATAAAATGAAATGACTAATCAGCTAAAAAAAAAGAATCATCGATTCTTTTAATATTCCTCCCATCTGTGAATCGGCAGGTTAAAATTTCAAACTATAATAAAACGTTTAGTCACGTGTCTAAAAAAGTGAGTTTTCTTAATGGTTGTTGACTAAACCTATAGATTTTATAAACACGGCAAAAAATATTAATTTCTCAACTAATCGATAGTAACAAAACATAATAGGACTATTTAAAAAAAATTAAAATATACTCTTTCGGTGCAGCCGTATAGCCATTGATTTTCCATCCACGGCGTCAGACGCACAAATGCACAACAAGAAGAATAAACTAAAATAATCATTGCCGTGATGTTCACTATGTCTCTGTGTTCAGAATCGTGACGGCATCGAAATTTTAAACTGTACTAAAACTTTCGTTCGAATGATTTAAAGAAAACGGGCTGGGGCTTAATGGCAGACTTCAGCTATATTCAACCCCTAGCTGACCAAACTACAGATTTTATGCAAAACGATAATAAAAGCATTGAAAATAGAAATAAAAAAAGTAAATCTTAATTGAAATTTAAAATTATAAGAAAAGCTTGCTTCTAAGTGGTCTGTGGGGGTAGGGGTGGGTGGGTGTGTGTGTGTGTGCGCGCATTTGCTTTTGAACGTACGTGTTGGGACACGCTTACGAACTAGATGTAGCCATTTCTCTCTTTCTCTCTCTCAACCTGTAGTTACAAAAATTGATGCATACACTTTTTAATTGAAAAGATTTTTTTGTGATATCAGTTGTTTTCTTTTACAATGAATAGATTATAAATAATATTTTTATCAATTTTACAAAAGCATGTTTCCAAATCTTCTTCTATTAATAAAAATGTACCAAAAGATATGTAAGAAATTTTGGTCCTTTCTGCCATTACAGGAGAGACCCGATAAACACGTATACCTGTTCTCCCATAGGTTGTAACCATGACAACCTAATTGTATGCATGTAAAGCTAAGGCTAGAATTCAGAAAGCACAAGTTTATTTCTTTAAATTTGGGAAAAGAATTTCTTGTATTGTTTATCGACTTTCAAGTAGACTTTCGATATCTATTTCTTTTGAATGAGGCTCATTAGAACAGTTGATATTTCAAGAAAGCTAAAATTAAAACAGACAGTAAAGAAAGAAAGACATACAGGGTAATCAGTTTATTGCAAGTCTAGAGACTTTCTCATTTGTAACTGATTTTTGATGCAGAAGTGGATGCTAGTTAATATCATCGTGTTTAAGAACCGATGAAACAATATTTCTTCAAAATGATTCTTAATGTTGTATTTGATGTCATATTTGCATTGTGAATCAAATGTAGTTTTCTATCAAATACTATTTCCAACTTGTTATCTTCCTAGATGTAGGAGTGTGCACATTTCTCTGCACAGAATAAGCATTCTAAAGTAGTTAATGACCTCAAGGAATCAATTACACAACGGCGGATCTGGACAAGTTGTGCCTGGAACCATGGCAGACAATTGAGGAAAACGTTGGATTCGTACGCTTGATAGCTGGATGAAATATGCCGTGGTATAAGAATATATATATATATATATATGAAGTGTGTATATGTACACTATGTGCAGCATTACATTTTTCACATACTCGATGTTTCAGATTTTTCTTGCTATTTTCATCACAATTGGGAAATATCGATCTATGATGTTGTATTTAGTAAGTGGTTTTCACTGCTAGTCTGTGCTGCTCAACCCAGGAGCGGCATCTTCACTACAGTGATGACTCTCAGTTTGTGGTGAGCAGGTTCTTGGGATTTTTTATGCTGACTAGTGATGGAGAATGGCTTTCTTAAAATAGTCAAGTTGGCCTTTGATTAAAAAGTTAATGGTTGGTCGTACCTGGGAAAAGCTCCGAAGCAGTAAACTTTGGAATGCCCCAAAGTCCCAACATACTGGGAAACGAATTTGAACTTAGCATTTTGACCAGTACCACGAAGATTTACCCCAAAACCATTGGTTTTCCCGTATCACACTCAACCTGTCCAGCTTGTAAAATCCCAGTCTGCAGGTTAATAGAAGTAACTAAGAACTCCTACCTCATAAAAGGAATAATCATGAGACATAGTAGCCTTTGACAATGACCTACAATGGTATTCATACAATTCTTATCTGTCTCTACCACTTTACCTTTGAGAGCACAATCTTGTACCTCACACACACCCCATCATACCAATCCAGGAGGTCAAGGGTTATCACTGATTCAGTGAACGCTCTGTAAAATATTTTCAAAACCATCTCATTTATAGCGAAAGACTAACGAAATACCTAAGTGTTTGAACGAATAACATTTTGTTTTTAAGATCGACTTGGTGTTTCAATATTAACGTTGATTATTAACTTGTTGTCAAAGTAGATCCGATGTATTTCTATTCCTATAATTTCAATTTCTGCAATATCAATTATTAGCTCACGGTCAAGAAGAAGTTCCTCTTAAAATCAATAATTATTTCGATTGTTTTTTTTATTTTTTACCTAAATACTCTCGCACTTTGGACCTTTCGGAAGTAGACGCAGTCAGACTTTGAAAGATCCTGTATCCCCATATCGTCTGAACATTTGATGAAATGGATGTTAACATATCCAGTGTTATGTGAACATAACAGAAGAGACAAAAGTCCCTTGGAAGAGCCAGTAAAGATGAACTTACGGGAAGGTAGACCACCCTTGTAAGACATTTTTAGAACTTCAACTAATACTAGACTTGTATAGCGCATTAAGGTTTGAGGAGCTGTTCACCAGAAAACTAACAATCCAGAAAAGTATTGGAGGAAACCCCCAAAGAGCCTAATAGTTTTAGCGGCATGAAGTGGGTTGAACTCTGCTGAATCAGAAGAGATAAGAAATAAAGAGAGCAGTGACTGAAGAGCCAGGATTGTTTACATGGGTACGTTGTGCTGTTAATGAGAGTGACTGTTGATCGGTTTCATTAATACGCTCACTGAAAGGGGTCCAAAGACTAATAGGTGTAAGTAAGAGGTTTGCCTTGTACAACAAGTTTAAAACAGTTCATGATAATAATGTTGGTTCAACTAGTCAATAGACATTTAACGTGATCCTCCGTTGGACAATGCTGGCAATAAAAGGCCTTTGTCTTCTAGGTTCATGTGCTCGATCCTCAACTGTAAAAGAGAAATAAAACAAAACCCCCAGAAGAATAAGAAACAGAAAAACAAACGGAATAAAAGTTTAAAAAGGGGAAACAGTTCTACAGGGAGTTTTCCTGAGAGATTTTCTGAGCATGGGCAGCATTATCTCGATAACGCTCTTCTCGCGCAATTGATCGAACTACAGAATCGGCCAACACCATCCACAGTTTACCGGTGTATGAAGCAAAATAAAACCTACATACTTAAAGTTATAATAAACATTATGACTTAAAGCGTGCTCGTTTTATTTTGTCAGGTGTTCCTTTCAAAATAAAGAAACGAATTAATAAAAACTGCCACGTCACAGGTCTTAGTGTCTGTGATTGGTGAAGTCACCAGCCAATGAACTAGCACCGCGCACGAGGCGATGGCTTAAAACATGGCCGACGACGCTCGTGTTCGTCTGCTGAAGTCGAGGCTCGCCAAGCAAGCACCCAGGCTGAAAGTCACCCAGTCTTCTTGACGGTCTCGTGTTGTCGGACGAATTTCAACTCATTCACAAGTCAGTTAGCCCTCTTCTCCAACTTCTTTAAGTGTTTGTGTAAATGTTTTTCGTCTACCTAGCAAGCAGTGTGACCGAAGTTCGAAAGCAAGAACTTTGGCAATGTTGACTCGTGTTGATAATCATCTCAAAACGTTGACCTAAATCGTTATTGATAGAGTTCCCCAACTGATCAATATCGAATGTTTTCTAGATTCCAGTTATTGGGTCTGATTGATTCATAGAGGTCCTTCGTAATAGGATACATTGTCTAATGTGTGACTATGTTTTGCAAATAAGAATATGATGGTCAAGTAAATATTTGCCAAATAGTATCACATATTCGAGAAAATATTTCAGCGTAATAAAATTCTTAAGGGGAAAGTTTTGGTTTTAGTTTTCTTCAGTATATTTGTTACATAAATAATGCAAATAAACCAGATCGATATAAGGTAGTACCGACTTGAAATGCAACAGTTTTTCTCCTGAATGGAATTAGGATTGATTTTGGTAGACTACGCAAGCACATTTGGAGTACAGGAATTTACAATTAGCGTTTATTTAAAGATCGCAACAAATAGAGGTTCATGATATTCGATATCATCAGCAAGCTGCAGTTGCTTTTCCTAGGTGTTGTATACATGTTGAAAGGAGGAGGAGAATGGCTAACCCACATTATCATAGAAAACCGTTTGTTATGTAGATTATTGCCCATAAAATGAACTTTATATAAATGTTGTAAATCTGGTGTTTGCCATTTTATCATAAGCGACTTTGTTTTGCTTTCTTATCTGTCGAAATTTTAAAACACTTAGTTTGAGAGTACATGTTTGTTCAGCTTACGATGTTGCAAGAAGAGTCAAAACAGTGTCATGTGTAAAAATTATCGAGTTAGTGCTTGTCTATCATTGAAAAAATATACACTTATCTTTCAGTGTTCTCTTTCAAGCCTTCTATGGGAAGGATTGGAAGGGACAGAATCAGATTAAGAGTTAATTCACAGTTAACGCAAACAATCTAAAAGTAACTAAAACCTTAGCTGATATTATTTTTCTATCCTTTGCATCTAAACAATTTCTCACACAATATTTGAAAATTTTACAATTTTTCTTTCTCTTAAGGGTGGCGCTTACAAAGGTTTTGTACGTGTATTTGTAGAAATGTACAAATGATCTGCACTTCAAAGAGCAAATTTTTCTTTTCAGAGACACTACAATGTACAAGATCGCGATTTCCATTATACTCCTCGTCTTCTTTGTCTTGTTGAAGGTGTCAGGTGAATTAGATCCACGTGACTTGTCGTCGGTTTTGCAGGACCCTGTAGTCCTGAGGGCGTTAAGGACAATTAATACAAAGTTGTTGCGCCGTAACAGAGACTTGTCAGGTCTCACTGGTTGTGTAGAATCTGCAGTCGCGAAATATAAAGAAGAGTCTGTGAGATCTGCTCCCGCCAGCTCTACAGGCAAGGGGGCACCCAGCTCACCGGCTACAAGTTCCACGGGCAAGGCCGCTCCCAGCTCACCGACTACAAGTTCCACGGGCAAGGCTGCTCCCAGCTCCCCGGCTACAAGTTCCACGGTCAAGGCCGCTCCCAGCTCCCCGGCTACAAGTTCCACGGACAAGGCCGCTCCCAACTCCCCGTCTACAAGTTCCACGGGAACGGCTGCTCTCGGAAATCGCCCGAACACGGCGCCCGCAACCTCCAGGGAGAAAAGTCCATTTAAAGCAGCCGCCGTTAACGGTTCTCTATGCGTGCTAAAGGTTGCCGGAGAAAGTGCTTTGGATTATGCCAAGGTTTGATTCACAAACATATTCCATTCTACGCAAAAAAACAAGCATTGTGATGTCCCTTTCTGGTTGTCTCTTCATTCCTTTCCATTATTTATTAATTAACATTCATTGCTAGTGTTGAAGTGACCTATGTGTGTATACCTGTGCGAGTCAAACATTACGTATCTTCGGATAAGGTCAATGTGGTGACGTAGTAGGTAACAACGCTGACCACAGAGGCCTGTCTCAAAGAACAGTAAGGTGGTCGTGCATGATATGTTCATTTCACTACTTTATGTTTCCTACCTAATTCCTACCTATTGCTCAACCTCAGCGTCTGTATAATATATATATATATAGGGAAACAGAACTATTTTTTACTGGTTTCATATATACATAGAGAGAGTACTATTTTTTACTGGTTTCATATATATATATATAGAGAGACAGTACTATTTTTACTGGTTTCAATGTATATACATAAAGAGTACTATTTTAGACTTGTTTTACACATATATATATATAAAGATACGCCGGCGTTGCAGGTAGCAACCCCAGTTTAGTTAGGCTTACAGTTAGGTTTGCAAAGAGGAGATGGCCACCACCAATGGCATTGTGCCGACGTGCTTTAGACTAAAGTAGATCACAGATCACTATATGGGCATGAACGTGAGAAAATAACGACAGTTTCACACATTCTTCAAAAACCATTTCTTATCGAATCATTGCTAAATTCTTATTTATTGTTTAAACAATCAAGCAATGACGCGAGATTATTGTCTGTCTGTCCGTCTGTCAGTCCTTCTGTATAAAGTATATGAACGCAGGAACACATACCTGCCTATGTTGCCGTCCACATATCGATATGAACTGAATTTTGTTCTGTTTGCATAATGTGGTGACGTCCTCTATGTGGCTGACGGTGTGAAGGATCTCTTCAGTGCGAGTTTCGGGAAATAGTGAGCACGTGACCCCATATGCCGGAGCTCCAAAGAGACTTCGCTGCAGCCTGGGTTTCCTGTGCCAGCCTTCATTAGTACAGCCTCTTTGGAGCCTCGGTTTGACTGAATCATCACTGAGCTCGGCAGATTATGAAGGATCCGTTAGAGAGGTCCTCGTCCACCAGGATTTTCGATAGCAACGTTTGCCTGAACATTAAAAGAGTTGATTTCGGTCATTGCACATGCTGTACAACTTGCACAATAAACGATTGCTTTTAATCTACAGGTGCTCACACTTGGTATGGCGCATGCAAGGGGAGAGTAACGTGTGTGTGTGTGTGTGTGTGTGTGTGTGTGTGTGTGTGTGTGTGTGTGTGTGTGTGTGTGAAAGCAGATATGAAATGTGGAACCTTGCACTAAGTTTGGACAAGTTCTGTGAGGAAGTCACGGGAAACCAATGGTTTGTGGGCCATCCTTCGGGACATTGAAACTTTAGTCAACATGCTGAACTAAGTTCAAACTCGTTTCCCAGTATGATGGGAGTTTAGGGCATTCCAAAGTTTAATGCTTCGGCACTTTTCCCAGTTAAAAGCAGCCACTAACTTTTTTTAGTTAAAGACCCTCTTGTCGATTTTAAGAAAGCTTGAGAGAGCTTGTTCAGCGAAGCAACACTGAAGATGTCGCTCCGGACTTGAGAAAAACAGACTAGCAGTGAAAACCACTTATTAAACATACATTACACAGCATCATAGATCGATATTTCCCAAGATAGTAATGAAAACAATAAGAAAAAGCTAAAAAAATCGACTAAGCATAAATCCTTCTCAAAAGGTATATATGTTGAAGGTATAAGGCAGCAGAATGTGGCCTTATACTTATAGTGTACTACTTCAAATTTTTCTTCAATCTTCTAGCATGGTTCCAGGCACGACTTCTCAATTCATAAACGTGTCTCTATCCAAAACAAACGCACACACATACGTAAATTTATTATTATTTGTTTAAAACCTGTTGTTTGCTCAGCTGGCGGTTGAATATAGCTGAAGTCTGCTATTAAGCCCAAGCCCGTTTTCTTGAAATCATTCGAACGAAAGTTTTAATACAGTTTAAAAGTTCGAGGTCGTCACGATTCTGAACACAGAGGCACAATGAACACCACAGCAATGATTATTTTAGTTTATTCTTCTTGTTGTGCATTCCTGTATGTGACGCCATGGATGGGAAATCGAAGGCTATACGTCTACACCAAGAGAGTATACTTTAATATTTAAAAATAGTTTTATGTTTTATTATTTGAGAAATTAAAATTTTGTTGCCGTCTGTATAAAATTTATAGGTTTGGTCAACATCCATGAACAAAACGTCATTAAGCCTCCAGCTCGCTTTCTTTAGTCACATGGCTAAGCATACTATAATAGTTTAAAATTTCAACATCCCGAGTCACTGCCATGAAGGTATATGGAAAGAATCAATGATTTTTTTTTAAAATGCCGATTAGTCATTTCATATGATTCTGGGTGTTGTGCTCCACTGCCTTCCCGTCTGTGACGTCATTAATGGCAATTCACATGCGACACAGTAGACGGTTGCATTAAAATCTCTTTTATGTCTCGATACAACACGGAAAACGAAGCATAGACAAATCTAGATCCACGTCACTGTCACCGAAATTAACCTATACCCTTTAAATTCAATAAGAAAGAAATTTAGGACGTGCAGAAAACTTCTGAACCCTAGTTACTTAAGAACTAGCTAAAAATACTTCCACGTCAGTATGGAGAAGAAGTGCTGCTAGTGTCACTAAAGTAATCGCAGCATCTGTTCTTTCTCGTTTAGACCTCTACCTGCTTTTGTTTGAATGAAACGATTTTAGAGTTTTCTTGTCAACTATCAGTCACATTTACGTTAGAAGTATTGTAATTCATTTGTAACTAAAGTCAAATCCTTTGAGTGCAGGTGAAAGTGGAGGCACGGCGAGAAGAGTGTGAGAGAGGGAGAGTGTTTAAAGGGGACGGCACACAATAAACAAACCACAACAACCAAAAATCCCACACAGTTCTCCAGCTCCAAGCTGTCACGTGACAAAAAATGTCTCGTGCCAGTTCCTTGTCTCGCCGTTGGTGTTTGGCTGCAAAGTCGCCGATCAAGAAACAGATATTCTTTCACTGACCAGGGATTTAAAAGGCTAAAGCCATAAGCTGTGTCAGACCAGACTAACAATTTCTTTGCCTCTAGTGTCGTCAGACGAATTTAAAGCCCCTTGTTTCCTAAGTAACTCAAAATAACCCTCTATCTGAATACTCCTTCTTGACCTGGCCTTGGTTTTCGAGATGTGGATCAGTATCTGAGCTCAGTTTTAACCGTTTTCTGAAGGCAAAGTGGAATCTCCCTTGGAAAGTAGATTTTGCATTATTTACAAGAAACTTAAGTCACGTGGAGATTCAAATTTGCAGCCCTCATCAAACAGACTGTCTGTCTCTTCGTTGCCCTGTACACTACGATGAGAAGGTATTCGCATCAGGACAAGATTCATACTGGAGCTGAAGGTGGTCAGTTCACGTCTGGAATTCTCGATTCTGTCTCTGGGGCTTTGATACAGCGACATGTTGTCGGTCAGCATCAGGGGGACAGGGTCTCAGTCTTGTTGATAGTATCGGCTACCTCCCAGAGGTCATTGAATTCCGTTCTGAGATTTTTCGAGTACAGCCTGGTTGGTTCGGTTCGGCTTGATTGTTTGCCACCCAGGAAGCTGATATGGACACCTCATCATCTGTTCTTGACTGCACCGTTGGCCCGTGTAATCTCATGTGAAAGCAGGGTATAGCTGTTCGACATCCCAAGAGTTGAGGTGCTTACTTTGCCCTTGGTAATTTTTGTGGTGACACAGGGGGATGTTTCGATCTGCAGTCTTACAGTTTTTAACAGTTTGACGATGGTTGGCTTGCTAGGGAGGGCATCTAAATGCTGCCGCTGAAGAGCCTTAGCGGTTGATGTTTAGCCATTTCAATCTATTTTAAGTCTGCTCCTGAAGTCTTGAATGGTAAGCTTTTCCCTTTTTTAGCTTTTCACTCTGAGCACATTATCTTCTAATATCTACATGAGGTATCGGGGTGGTTTTTTAGGCAACATTCTGCACTATATACGACCTAACTAAGTTGGTCTTAGCAGCATTGTGCACTATACACAGCCAGCCAAGCTAGGTTGGTCTTAGAAGCAGTTGTCAATCTGTAAACTTTCAGGATTTTGCTTTTGGTCAAACCCTGTTCCAACCAACAATCGCGTCATTATCACACCTTGACCTGCATGGCTTTTAACTATTAAGTCTGTTATCTATGTGTTCAACAGTGCTCCTGCGGCCCGGAATCCGGTCTGTTTCTCTGCTAGAAGTGTCTCCGCTGCCGGAATTAGACGACGCTGGATCGCTTTCAACATAACCTTTCTTGGATGACTAACCAGGCTTGTCCTTCGATAGTTCTGACACTGCATCGAGTTACCTTTCTTATGCAGGGGTATGTGGCCACTGCTTGTCTCCCAGTTCTTTCGCACAGGGTGGTAAGTACCTTCTTCCAGCCTCCTTAGATTAACTACGCTGGGACGTTGTCAACCCCCAGAGTTTTACTTCCCTTCAGGCTCCGTATTGCACGCTCGACGTCATCCCTTACGACCTGCAGGTCTTCTGTGGTTTCGTCCGTTTCCTGGAGGATGCTGGGGTCCGTCGACAGTGAGTTTTCCGTCCATCGCTCTAGGACTGTTCTGTCATCCGAAAGCTGACAGTCCTTGGTGAGAGTCTCGAGTAGGTGGAAGGCTTTGCAGTTGTCGCTCCAAGCCATCCCATCATCGATCTCACTCTATCTGTCCTCTCTGTCATCGATCCCAGGTTTCCAGGGCTCTGGCTGCCTTCATGCCTTTCCGCATCTTGAGTGTACATGTTACACGTGTTAACGCGCTGTGTAAAAAATACAGGTAAATTTTGTTAATAACTTTGTATGGCCAGCGAATAATGTTATAAATATACAAATGGTCATTGACAAAAAAATCATTTACTTTTTTTATGCGGCGCGTTTTTTGGGGGTGGGTGGGATGGGGAGGGAATCGGACTGTAGCGTACAAGGGGGTGCGGCAGTAGGGTGGTATATTGTATTTTTAAGTTCAAAACACAGGTGTGCTTTGGTTTGTCACTGCCACGCAGGAAATCACGAGAAATCGAAAGTCTCAGTTTTTACTTTATTTCACGTGCGATCCGAGAAGAGCTCACCATCTGTCAACGTGGTTAGGGTGTCTTGTTTTTTTGGGTTTTTTTTTTTTGTCGCTGTCACGCGAGGACCACAAGAAATTTGAAGTTTCAGATTTTTTAGTATTTTATGTGCGGTGCTGGCTGAGCTCACCTTTTGGCGACGTAAACAAGGTTGGGTATATTAGACCCGACCATAGCAAGTGGGATAATGCTCGATTTGGTTAATGGATATTCCAGCAATCTTGGTGTGTTGCTGCTGTGTGCTGTCACTGACGGGTGTTCAGTCTTCATTTAAGCCTACCAGTCGTCATACTGTATGTCGACGTGAGGCGCTAGAGAGAGCGCTGTTTAGTGACAAGAGTTGTCACCGTACTTGCTGGTATTCAAGCCGGGGGCTGTTGTTCTACTACCAGCACAGTACAGAAAGAACATTTGCTGAATTTGGAGGCAGGCGTCTGAGAAACTTTCTGACGTAGACTGAGGGACTACGCCGAGAGCGAGGAAGGCTGTGGGAAACGTCGGGTTTTGACGGCTGGAGCTGACGTATAGACGGCCTGGGGTTCGGCAAAGACGAGTGAAAGGGTGTCCGCGTATCTCCAAGGTGGGAGGGATCATCCGATACAGCGATGCTGAATGACTGACTTGCGGGGTGCGATATCCTACAGGCGATATCCATACATGCCGGAGGACCATTGCCGTGAGGCAGAGGCATGGGCTTCCGATGATTTTACACCCAGACGAACAACCCAAACGAAAGTAAGACCTTGATTAAGGTAGGGTGAAGCATAGGGTGACCTTCTTTTAAACCTCCTACGGGAGGAATTGTTAAAAATTAATAACCAGAACTTTAAGAAAGTTAAGTGGAGGACTTTGTTTGAACCTCAATTTTAGTGGGTAGAATCTACGCACGCGCTGGAGGACTGAGCGTTTTAACCTTCCACAGGCGGTGTTAGGGCCTAGTGGTGTGCTACTCATTCTGACTGTTATTAGATTAACGTATTCATACGTATTTGTGCTGAGCGCACCGAATTCAAGGACATTTGCTCATTTTGTATACTTGATACATTTCTTGTATGTTCTTTACGTGAGCCTGTGCTGCTTATTATATTCGGGAGGTATTTTCCTGCTAAGCCTAGCAGTGATCGTTATGATGTAATGGTAATTATCATATTACCCTAACTACTTGTCAAAATACTGATGTTTTACCTTGTTTAGAGCAGTACTTTGTGTATTCTTTGTGTAATTATTTTGTGACTTTGAGTTTAATAACTATTTGTCTCACGGAGGGACGTTCTACACCAGAGTGGTCATTTATTGTTGTGGTGATTTAACGAATGCTCGTGTCAGCGGGTGACTCGTGGTGTGCATGCGGGTGATCCGTGACACGCACGCTTGAACATTTCGGGCAAATACTACGGCAACTAATGGAGCCCGCGGTTGCTGGCGTTACCTCCCTTCCATCGCTAGGCAAGGGACGGACTTGTCTCCAAAGTTTTCTGTCGCCGTCACTGGGCGTCTTTTTATCTTGGCTGGCTGTTCCTTCAGGATAATGTTTCCACTTAAACCTACAAGTAATTTTGCAGTGTTAGGGAAAAGGGAGGTTGGTGAGTGTGTGTGTTGGGGGTAGGTGGGTGGTAGGGATAAACCAGATTACCCCGAGGAAACAACCGACAGCAATTCTTGATTTCAGTCCTCCAGTTTGGTAAATGTGTACGCCATGAGTAATTGCCCTGCATTTTATTGACTGTAATATAGTTTTATTTATTATTACCATTGCTGTGATACAAACGTTTTCTATCAATCACTCTGTCACTATTAACGTAGCAGAAGTAGCTAGTCTTGTCGCGTTATGTAGCAAACCTGTTTAGTTTTTAAGACTTTCCCCTTTGTTTAATTAACTGTCACTGATCAACCCGTGAAATTAATGAATGACAGAAATGGAGTTAGCTCCCTTGTTTTTGTACAGCAGGGTTAGTGGCCCTTGGGGGGATACGTTTGCTATGGTTGAAAAGCGTGACGTAAAAGAGGGTATGACGTGGGGTGTCGTCTGCAAGAGCGCAGAAGTTTCTGGGGAGAGAGAGAACAAAAGATGGTTTGAGTGGAATGTACCGGTGTGTGTGATTTTTCGAGAAAAGTAAAGGAGGTCGGCATTTGTAGTATTGTTTGGAGTATATAGGCTTAGTGTTTCGCCAGTTGTTGTTTCTACTGGTTTATCCAGAAAATTGGAGTATTGCTGTGTGTTTCAAAAGATTCGTCAGTTGCTGTGTTTCTGCCAGTGGATTCTATATTGGGAGTAATTGCTGTGCTTTTGGAGATTCGCAGTGGTGTGTATTTCGATATAGTTTCAAGGAGAATTACAGGCAAGTGTACATCTGTGGGTGCGTGAGTTGTGATCAGACGTTGACAGTGTGATTTGGTCATGTACGTTTTGAGAAATTGTTGATGATCATTGGAAGAAAATTAAGCTGATATAGAGAAGAGACGGTGAGCGACGTTTGAGTAGAAGGTTGAAAGAAGACATTTACGTTAATGAAAGGATATTTAGAATGTTAGTAGGGTTTATGTAATCATTAATTTAGCTGCGATATATGTTGTAACTTTTATTTGAAATTCGTTGAGTGGGAAAATATTTGGATTTTTTTTACATTATAGAGATATAGGAACACACGTGCAGGTCTTTGTACTTTGTTGTGTGAAAGAACACGTGAAGAACGCTGAGGTCAGTGTGTGTTGTGTGTGACCCGTCCACACGTCGTGAGCGTTCTTGACATTAACCCGATGTTAGATGTGTTCGGACAATCTAAGGTCGTTCGCAGGTCATTTGGTGTCAAACATGTGAGCAGCCTATGACTTCTGGCTGGTGAGCAGGTTTTAATCTTCCCTCTACTTGTGCTTTGCGTCACGCCTGGTACAGTAACGTACCAAGACATCTAAACAATGGATTAGACATCGTTTCTCACGACGACGATATTTTCACAGAAAAATGAATAAATTAGACAAAATTAAAAAGCGATTCAGTTAAAATAGTACTTTCTGAAAAGATCCACATAAATCTACTCGTCGGCCGAGTTTTTGTATCTCCGTCGATCGATTTCAGCGAGGGTGACCGAATGTATTGTTTTAACATACGCTCCCTTTCTCGCGAGCTGTTAAGCGTCTCACTAGAAAAAATATCAACATGATCTCCCATTAAATACATGTTTAACATAAAATCTCATAAAATTAAACGCATTAAATCTATGTGCTACAAGCAAAGAAGGAATTAAGAACAGAAACATCCTGTTGATCGTTTCGCTTCTTCCGTGCGCAACTTTCCCTCCTCCCCCCCCCCACACACACTCTTTCCGCCACGGATGATATTATTGAAGGTCCGTGCTTGCCGCGTTCGCAAGGCCACGTGCAGATCTAATCGCGTGTATCACGTGGTGTGCGAAAGTGCGTGAGCATCGCGTGATTGATACAGAGAACACACACTCTTGTGGCTGCCAGGTGCAGTGGGTGACAGGGGTGGGGGGAGATATGTAGGGGAATCTGTACGCACAATCTTCTATACTGTCTGAAACCTGTGGCTGTCGGCATTTTCCTCGATTAAGTCTATGGATGTAGGAATTGGGGAGGGGGGCACAACAGCGCAGTTGGTAAATTCTCGCTTGCCTCTGTTCCGATGATCGATGGGTCTGTGTTCACATCCCACATGTGCTTGTCAAGGCGCAGGGCATTGGAGTTTTCCAACCTTCTATATGCGCGTACCGCACTGTGCGGGAAATTTTCGAGAAAGGGGACGTTCATGCAGGCGTAGTGACCAGCTCTCTGGTACATGAAGATATTACACACACACACACACACACACAGAACGAGAGAGAGAGCTCACATGTAAAACCTTCTGGAGAAAACAGGATACATACGCGGATACTTTGCACTGGGGAAAATCTGGGAGTGATAGACGGCTAATCTGGGTCAGGACAGTCATGTGCTGACCTCATGCTGCGATTTACAATCTAGTGCCCAGCTTTCTCAGGAGATGGGGGTGGGTGCAGGGTATTTTCTCATAGTATTCCTCGATCCTAGTAGTTGACATTGAGAAAGGTTTTCTGAGTGACGCTCACTTTTTATTGATCTTCCAAGATCCTAAACACAAGGTGCATTTGTATTCAGATTTTTCTATGATGTCACTCACACAAATATATTTTACAATTAAATATAGAAATAAGGTTCTATCGATTCATTGTCCAAAACAAACAAAAGCAGCCCAAAAGGCAGAAGCCTCATTTAGATCACACGAATGCGGTCAAGACAGCGTTTGTTCTTGAGCAGAAATGCATTTCATTTCCTTCCTTGTTCTCATCTCCAAATGAGACAGATTTTATCATTGTAGTCTGTCGGTTTTCTTTCCCATACAATTTCTCTTTATAAGCTGGAAGCACCTTTTTCTCCCTTTTGAACGAACCAACCAGTTTTGCAGACATTACTCAACAATACACAACTCGTTCTCCAACAATACTGCACCGACTAATACAAACCCAGGAATGAGTAAATGAAGAAGCCGAAGACCTGTGTGATGCCGGACCTATTTCTCAGCAAATCTGAGTGTGAGTTCAGTTATGAGACTAAAACTGTGTCAGCAGGGCTTGAAAAGAAAAACCAGACACTGAAACGGAAGCGGGAAAGAAATACAGAAACTTTTGGCATTGACAACAGATAAATTTACACAATAAAGCCCATTATTTGATCATAAGCGGACAACTAATGCGGTAACATTCATATGTATGTGTGTATATGCACACGTGTGTGCAAGTATATCTTAATTTATCAAACACTGATTAACTCCTTCTGCCTTGATGCTACTTGTCTTTTAAATAATGCTCTTTTCACATTAATAAGTACAGACACACACAGAGAATTTAGAATTTATACATAACGAAACTAACTTTTACTTACTTTACTGTTACATAGCCCCAACTATGCAGTCACGACATTATCTTATACAGATGCATGTATATCATTTTAGTAGAAAAAAACAGTTTTCATTATTTGTATTAACATTTTATGTTGTGTATAAGAGCAGTGTTACTTAAAACACCAAATCACAAAAATATCACCTTTTTACTAATAATCCTATCACACTGTGACAGGTTAAGTCAGCACAAAAAATATCAAGATACAGCTGCATAACAAGCAGCTTTACAGCCAACTTAACAGCTGGATAAGAGGAAACAAGGAAAAGGAGCGAAAAAAAAATGAAGGATGAAAAAAGATTTTTCTGGTTCATGAATGCAACCTCTTTCTGTCCAATCACCAATACTTTCTCACTTGTTCACTCACACTCTATGCCCCAATAAGTTCAGCTAAATTCAAGAAAGATGGGTTTTGACCTCATCTGCTGTCAGACATCTGAAATTCATCTGTTGCAAAAACAACAAAATGTATGGAGCTTGCTAGCTTTAACATGCACTCAGATGTTTTCAAAAAAGAGCTGCTTTTCACAGGGCATCCATCATCCACCTGTACATGATCACGAAAACAACACTGACAAAGCCTTGGAACAACAAACATATTAAAGTCACTGAGCTTTATCATACACACACACACACACACACATATTCTGATCAATCCCAGCAAGCAGCAGGAGGAATCAACAGTGACCTTTGCATTATCATCCCTGAAGATGCTGTGACCTCCACTACTCTGACCTCTGGATTATCATCCCTGAAGATGCCACCTGACCCATTCTGGCCTACACCACCATACTCCACAGCCCTGCTGCTCTACATTTCAGCAAGCTATTTATCCCGACATTTGGCACCAAGTATTTTTGCATCAATTTATTTTTTAATACCAGAAATGACCAAAATAGACCATGCGTTCAAATTAGATCTTTCAGATTTGAGTATTTGCTCCAGAATAAATCCATATCACATACAAATGTATAAGGTGGAAGGTGTTAAGTCCATATATAAAATTTACATGCAAGGGATATGCAAAATTAACCCTGTTTTTTCTTTGAGCATAAGCAGTTTGCTAACCTTATTTAAGCCGTCAGCACCGGGACATTTGTATGTCAATACAGCATGTCAACTATCAATATTTTTGCCATCACAGGACTCTTTTGAAGTTTTTAAATTAAGAGCTTTGCCAGCAAAGACATTAAGTATAAGCTCATCATATTACTGGTAAATGTTAATTCATTTTTCTGGTGTTTTTGGTAAATAAGAGTTATCAGCTAAACAATTGCAGCAATCCTAAAAACCTTGATCTTTTGACAGAGTACTCTATCAATTGTTTTCTAGCATTTTAGTTTTAGTAGTAAGGATGATAAATCTGTCACCTTGAAGCATTGCAGCTCATCTAACACCATTCCTCCTTGAGCAAAGCCACAAAGACCCTATTCTACTTGTTTTCCTCAGAATCTGTGTGCATATTGTTCAACCTCAGATTATAGAAAACAGTTAAAATGGCAATTTTTAAACAAATATATTTGATCAAAATGGCAAAAGTCTCAAGCTTGATGATGCATACTGCATGTGCGTATACACACATGCTAACTAACTTGCTCGCCTATGCCAAGAGTTGATTGAAAGCAAGATGGTAAATACCTAAGTCAGATGAATGATGAATAACATTCATATAATGCCTCATGCATCATGGTTAAAGAACAATCTCCTAGCACAGAAAGATTCAGTTACCCGAAAAGACATCCAGTGATCAGCTAAAAGATGCCGCAAACAGCAATAGGATGAAATATGCTTTAAAATGATTTAAAATACCTCAATTGTGGTTTTTTTTTTGTGACACCATTCTTACTGGTTTGGTTCTAGTTCCTATTTGTGAACAGATGCATTTGAACAGCAGATTAAGTCCTTATAATTTTTCATAAGCCCCAATCTCTTATGAAATAAACATTTCTTGTAAATGTTTCCATCGCAAGGCATTCCAAGTATTTTAAAACACATACCTGGCTCAAAAAACAAATGAGTACAGTCTTCTTTATCGTCATAAGATAGAAATATTGTGCACAAATTTTACATGGACACGGTTTTTAAGATTGTTTTAGCAATCTCCTGGTTCACAAGTTGTAGGACAACACATGAGTTAAGTATCAGTAAATGTACAAAAGAGATGATGAAATCGATTCTTACAAATGACTTCACAGACAGAACAAGTTCCTCTGTTCATCTTTTCCTCCTGTGTTAGTAACCTGTCATTTTCCAGCCCATTTTCCTCATTACAAAAAGAAAAACAATCTTATGTACTTGCAGTTTACTGTTCTTGTTATTTCAACACCTGTGAATCGGAACTGTCTCCACTGATGCTCTGGGATAAAAGAATGTCATCATCCTGATTTGCTTTCAATGCTGAACTATTTGTCTCTGGTGCGTCAACTATAGTGTTATCTTCCTCACACAAGAATCCAGAATCAGGTGTGACTGCACATGGACGGGTCAGGCCATGATCCTGTCCACCCATTTCCTCGTAGCTAGAGCTAGTGAACTCTTGGCTATTTTGCATGATGCTACTCTGTGGCATTTTTACAGGCTCAGAAGGTGAATGAATGTCATCCAGCTCATCTGGTGAGAAACTGATTTCACATGGTGCTGATGGCTCATACGCCTGCAAAATGCTGCAATGAAAAATAATGATGTGAAATAAGTCATAAAAAAAGAGATCAGTTCTTGCAAACCACAAATCTCTTTGCCAGTTATATAAAATAAGCTTAGCAACACATGGGCAAAATGGAAAATTATCCAACTTCATTAAACAGACTCCGTGCAAGAAGTAGAAAAACAAAAGGACAATAGGGAATCTTACTTGTGTCGCTGGAAGTCATACAACCTGCCCTCATTCTCCCATATACTCTCCAGCTCCTCTTCACTCATCTTTCCTGAAAGATATTCCTCAATCCTCTCCAATGGAAGTTCTGTTTGCAGGAAGAGATGCAGTGCCATGCTTGATAGATACATTGGGTGAGAGACCACTCTGCAGGAAGAAAAATGAAAATAAGTAAAACTTCTGCCTTTGACTGGTCTTCTTGCTTTTTCTCTGGTTACAGCAACCGTTTCAGCGAGCCTCCTGGAGTTGTAGCTATGGTCAAGACAGAAAAAAGAGAATGCTACCAATCTGTTTACTTTCAGGATAAGTGGCTGTTTCACCTAAAGAATCTTGCTTTCGATCAACGCTATCTCCAAATTTACTTTACCTACAATATAACCTGTCCCCATCAGAGAGCAAAAAAGGATGCAGAGTTCTTAATTCTGCTTGGTGTACCTATCATCTACTCAACCTCTTCTCTCTACCTTTGACCATACTGAAAATAATTATAGGGGTGGTTGGTTCTGCAGTGGCGAAAGTACCTGTCACCACGACAGTGACATACTTGTCTCTGGATGTGACACAGACGGCCAACTGTTGGCGATTTTCTGGTACTCTGCTTTCCTCTACCCTGTGAGTGTGTTCTACATTTGTGTGTGTGTGCATATAAAGCGCTTTAACCTGGTTCTAGGGATACAAATATTCATTCTTTATCTACATATACCAGTGGTTTTCAAACTTTTCCAGACGAGTACCTCTTTCGAAAATTCCAATTGAGTACCACCTCCCAACCCTGCCCCCTACGAATATATATATATATACCATTCTAGGACTTAGTCTTAGGTTCACCTGTATTTAGTATACCATTTAGTCAGTAGTTAGTTAATTGTTAATATGATAATCTCCATATATTTGTCACAGGAAAAAATGCATTTAAAACGAAAGAACTTGATAGCTTGCAGATAAGCAATGAAACAGTGCACTGCAAACTTCAAATTTATGACCTTTTTAGACTAATAAAACTCTCCTTGACTCTTGTGTTACTTATCTCTTTGCCTTGATTCATTTTTTGAAGTCACAAAACTGTTTCATTTAACCATTTCAGCGCGAAAAGCCACGAAGGTGGCTTTACCGGCAGAGCGCGAAGAGCCACGATCGTGGCTCTGCTCCACAATCGTAATTCCCGCTTTGCACGATGGGCCTTACCGGCAGACAACGATACGCTCACTAACGTGGCTCGTGCTTCACGAGCATGGCTCAGCAGTTTCACTATCGTCTTCGAAATCATAAATTTTAAGCCCATTCTTTTAAACATAGAAATATTTTCAAAACGCGCCAAGAGGGTTAACAGTTGTCATTTAACATTCTTAAAATAATGGACTATCACCCATTTCATTCCCAAACAGACAAAAAGAAATTAAGCTTATAACTTTAAGGATAAGTGGATGTTTTGGTAACTGTAGAGAGATAGTGCGAATGAAAGGACCACCTCTCAAAATTAATTAAACTGATAAGTTGGTATGTTATATTACCAGTTTTGTACTAGACCTTGCAGTCAGAAAAATTACTAAATTTTGGGTACTGGGTGATTCTTTCGGCGTACTGCATGGGTTCTCTTTCTATGTCTTTACCATAAAACAAACTATACAAAATGAACAGCCTTTCCATGAAATAAAAATGTTCATAGAATATGTCTTGATTCAACTGTTATTGCTATTATATAAGTCACGTACAGCTGGTGTGGGCAATATTTTGACCAACCTAAATATAAAGAGAAAATCTTGAAGGCACTAAGACTGTATTCTTTGAGTTAGCGGCAATGCCTATTAGTAACTATGGAAGTGAATTAACAACTGTGACAGTACAGGGATTTGTTGTGTCCCTTATCAGCCAGCTAAAAAAAAAACCCCAAACAAACAAAAAACTTTCAATGATTATTTCACAGAATGTAACCACTATTTTTCACAGAAAAAATCTAGTGAAAACACATTTTAAATGCTCAAAAATACAATGCTGTTTCACTGATAGCACACACCTGCTTAGTCTTTGGTTTGGTAAGGGCATGTAACTCTGGCTCACATCAAACCTTGCAGGCCTCATACTGACAAACCTAACAGGACTTGTCTCCATGTCTTTTAACTTTTAACCCGATGGTCAATACACCCACAGACCCCACACACCTACCCGCAGGATAAACGGAGTAAACATGCAGAGTGCTGTCCATCAGGATTACAAGGGTCTGGTTCCCAATATTCTTGGTGCCAACATAATGGCTTAATATCCTGACACCAAGACAGTCCTGCCTCTGGGCTGTGACATATGGCCATATGCAAGGCTCCATCCGCAGCAATGACAGTGAACATACAGCCCCGTAAAACAGATACACGCATTTTTTTATTTTGGCGCATGATGCCCGTGTTCCACCCGTCATACCTTTGTGTACCAGTAGTGGTTCATGTACCATTAAAGAAAAAAAAAAAAATCAACTCAGAGCTTAACCCTATCCTCAATGCTTTCTGAAGCCACCTTCTGAAGTGTGCTGCTGGTGAAAAAGAGTCCTTAAAAAAAAGTTTGAAATATCATACAAGCTCAGCCACATCACATTTTACTTCCTGAGACAATTTTGTGCTTCCTCCTGTAGGTCCAAGAAGCCACAAACTACTCAATGCCTAATGACAAATGAATAAATCTACTCATAGTTATGTGACACACAAATATAGACTGTAGTGAATTCTTACTCAACAATCCATTTTTGAAGCCCAGTGGATCGACGCTCTATAAATTTTTCACTTGGATGCATCAAAAAATAATTTTTTGGTGGAAGAGAAGGTGGTGATCTGAAACAGAAATCAACACTTAAACAATCCTTAACTTTTGGCTTGGTAAAGGAAATAGAACTGAAGCTTAACCATGATTGTGAGATAAAATTTAAAAAAAGTATATAACATGTAACCCATACTACTTTGTGACAAGAATGATGTAAGGGCGGAAATGTTTCCATTTGTAAAATCTACTGATGTTACTGAATTTCAAGGAAAGAAAGTAAAATGGAAGAGAAAACTCAAGAGAATTAGAAAACAAAAAAAACAGATGAATAAGAATAGCTAGAGAATGAAAACTGAAACCAGATTACCAGCAAGGAAAGTAAGTTTTAAACTTTTCAATTAAAATAAATTTTCAATACCATCCTTTTGTTACAACAAGAAAATAATTTGAAAAGTAAAAACAGAGCATAATGTCATAAGGACATTTCTCTGCATTCACACACACAACCATGCAAACATGCACATACAAAGACCTCCCTTTACTGCCACATGCTGAAAACATCCTCACCTCCATTTATCTACTTCCTTGAGATGGTTTCGAAGCCAAGTAAAATCTGAATATCTGCGTCGCACCTTGCTTTTCTTGACACGAAACGCAGTGTCACTTGTCTGAAAGCAGAAGATTTTACTGTAGTACCTCCTGTGATGATTTGCATGGTGATTTTGGTTAAAACAGGCTTAATGAATGAATATGTAAAACTAAAATACTCCTGTGCTATAACTGTAAAATTTCTGTTTATCACGTTGAATCTTGAACATGTACTCATACTGATATTAAGCCAAAGCATGATCTTAAGCTGAGCACTGTTAAGGAAAAAGAGCTGCAGGTATATAACAGAAAATAATGTTTTGTTTGCATTACAGTAATATTTTACTTAATATATAACCTTGCAGTGAAGCCTTTTTGTCATGAATAAAATTTAATTACTGTTGGTGGAGAGAGGGTGACTGTGAGATTTGGTTACTTGAACTATCACAAAAATACAGTGCAAGTGTGAGGTCAAATTGGAGAGAAGTAGATGATCTGCTTTTCTGCAGGTGTTTCAAAACTATGACTAGTCTTGCTGTACTATACAGAGAGGATTATTTTTACACTTTTAGTTGTTCATATGCTGTATGTAAGGGATCAGTGCTGTGTGTAAAAATAGATACTGCACAGAAAAAGAGTAAACAGAGAGAGAGAGAGAGACAAAAAAGCAAACTGAGCAATTAAGAGCGGCATGTAAAATATCTAATTATTTGAAGGGAGTTATTCAAGTAAAAAACAAATTAAACAAACAGAAATAAAGCTTCCCCAAAATTGTGTTTTGAATCCGAGATGACTTAGTTCATGCAATAACAGTAACAAAAACATTTTTACTTTTGACGGTTTTTGTTCCACCTTGACTTTTTGTGATTCTGATAACGTCAGAATGTATGTGTTTATGCATGTTCGTGTTTTGTCCATATGCATATGTTCTGTTTTGTGTGTATGCACACATGGAAGCCCATGCAAAGATATATAATGTTTGTAATTCAAACGTAAAAAAAAACATGAAAACATAAATAATATGCTGTCCATCATTAGTGAAGTTCACTGTTCTGGTAAATATTTCCTCTGCTTGTTTGTTTGTTTGTTTATGAGTGTGTGTTCATGCTCTCCCAATTCACAGATAAAAATGATATTCTTACCTCAAATGCTATTTCATAAGTTACAAATTGTCCCTCATTCATCAAGCTCACTGTTTTTGGATTGGACACCTGTACCAAACATTCTGGTACCTGCAATAAAAAAATACCTCACTGAATAAATACTTTCTTCACCTTCTGTCACTAAAAATGAGGAGAGCTATTATTGTTTCTGTTGTTGTCATCAGTACTGGTCTAACGTTTCTTTCTGTGAAAACACTCTTTACTTAAAATCTAGTATAAGAGAAACTTCTTATTGTACTCACTCATCCACATACATGTCTGCAATGATAACAAGCTGATAACACGGAGCAACATACACATTTTCTTTTTAGTTCTACACAGTCAATTTCTATAACCACTTTGTCCAGGAACGCAATCAAAAAAGAAAAAAATTCGTGAAAAAAGGAAAAAGAGCATGAAAAGTAACAGCTAACCACTTACGAAAACTTTAAGCAGTACTTCTGCAGCCTATGCAACTGAGTAAAATTTTGACAGATGTCTGCTAGATTCTTTTTTTAATGGACTAGTTAAACAATGACTATTCATCTTAACATTAAATTTTGAATTTCCTCTGTTAACTTACACCGTCATATACAAAATCCCAATCATCTTCCTGTATATCGTCAAACTCAGACATAACTTCCAGCCTGAAGATATTGCTGCTTGTCATTAAATGTGCTGACAAAATGAGCAAAACATGCACAATGAGCTAAAGAAATTGCCGAGCTTTCAAGCAGCAACACATCACATGAATAACCACACACTCCCAGACCCGTGATCTACACAGATAATGAACGATACTGATCAGAATGATACGCTGGAAGCATGTGACCACTATCACGTTCCTGTGTTGATGTCATACTCTCAGCATTATCAACTTTAGGCGAAAGTGTGTCACAAGACATATTTATGAAACCAAACTACTTATACAGTAATCCTTAAAAGAAATTCCCAACAGAAACTAAACAACTTCCAGTTTAAATTGTTGGGATTTTCATACCCTTTGATAAACTTATTGGGAGTTTCATCGACCAGCCACAAAAAGTGTACATTAATGATCATGCATTAATAGTGTAATTTAATTGTAGGGGGCTGGTAGGCCAGGGTAGTTAAGATTTGGTACAGTGTTGTACACCGGAACAATGCATTGGCACAGTGTTGAAGTACATTGAGACAAAAATGCTGAGCATTGCGAAGAAGTTAGTCCTGCAGAAGTTAGTCCTTCGAGGGGTATATAAGGGCAGAGCTGAGACAAGTCAAGGGGCTGAGCTGAGAGAGAGAGAAAAAGAGCGGACAGAGAGAAGAGAGCAGACGTGCATAGCAGAAGAGAGAAGAGACGTCCCCGACTTCGACCTCCTCTGACGACGCAAACGCAGCCGTGGTCATTACAACTACCAGCTTGTGGAATAAAGGGTTGCAGACCTGCTGAGTGTTCCTGCCTATTTTGGAGTGGGTGTTGAAAGTTTGCTGAGACTGAGACATCAAAAGACCTCACCACTCGGTTACATAATAATAATAAAGTTGATTTATATATACCCTGCAATAAAAGGCTAGCTCAGAACACTTAAAAAAAATGTGCAGACATAACAATAATAATGGTCTCAACGAGTTCATTCACTGTGTTCACAGTTAGTGTAGCTACTTGTGTTGAGAAGAAGGTGAACTCCATCAGCGTACATGTAGTCACTAGCTCAGGATCACTACCAAAATATCCTTTTCTAGCCATCCATGTGTTTAGAAACTGTTTTGATTAAAGGTGATATGTTTTATGTATGAAAATTTGTCAATGACATTAAATAACAATGACTAAATAGCAACTTTCAATGCATCTGTTTGGTTTATTACACATTTCATGCAATGAGACATGTGATCTAAACTCTTTTACATTTTCAAACTTCCAATGAAAATCATGGTTTCAGATACAATTGACAAATTTACTATTATGTGATGTGTAACTCTCTTACATAATTAATGCAAATTTCTGCATTTTGATGAGAAATTCTGCTTTATGTTGGCAAACAAAATTTAAAAAAACGTGCAATATCAGTATACAGTAGATCGGTTGATGTCAGTTACAGTAAGCAAAGATGTCTGTACCCACATAAGAATTCACTTTTAATTAATTTGTGTGTGCCTGTGCATATGAGACAGTAAAAGAAAAAAGGGGACAACAAGAAAAAAACCTCTTTTCTAAAAAAGAGGAAGATATCTTAGTGATAAAGGACAGAAATTTCTGCACTGAAACAAGGGCATTGGAAAGAACATAAAAGGGAAACACAAAAATGTAAATATGCAGAGAGGAAACACTTTCAGTTAAAAGGTAAAATATCAAAGATTTTTGATACCTTACTTTGAATCAGGTTAATCAAAGTTTACAAACCATCATGAAAAGAATGCAACAGATCTGACCAAAGTCATGAACAAGTCTTCAAGGTAACAAAAGTTACACGGGATAAGAAATGAAATGTGCCAAACACTAACAACCACTGTCAGTACTGAGCACAGTGGTGTAAGAAACCTGTGTTTCCAAAGCCCAGAGCACACATGCTCTAAGTCAGCTAGTATTGATTACAACGCTATATAAGCACTTAGAACCTTTGAGACAAACAATGCACACCCTGAAAATTCAGTTACTATCTGACATGGTCCCCAGCTTACTTCCTTTGCTAAGCGTGACAGCACAGGATAAGCTTGTGATATCTGAATAATACTAAACAGCTAAAGGTTCTTGAGTACAATAAGTACATTAGCTCTTGGCCTAATCATACTAATGATAAAGTCACCAGATTGACGCAAAAGGTTCTATCTCTTTCTTGGAAGATGAAGGTACTATCGATCAGAGGTTGCAGATACAGTGGACTGTAGGTGGTTTACAGTGCCTTGCAGCTGCACTGACACTTTATAATAATAACCGCAATTCCATTCCATGCACTAAAGTAGCCTATGGAACTTGATAACCCTCTATAAATAAGATGGATTATTATTTAGTTCATCAATTTATTTATCATTTATGCTCATTTGTAATAAAGATATATATATATATATTTTTTCATGGATTTTATTAAACTGTTGACATGTATTACTACAGCATTTGTATTCAGAAGTGCAAGGCACATAATCATAGGCACTCATACACACCTATGCCCATTTATACACACAAATTCTGTTGAAAAAAATGAAGCTGAAACTCCTGCAATATACATCTACTAATAAACTAAAATGCCTACAAACTTTAAAGTAATGAAGAATAAAAGTAATTGTGCTAAAATTATTACCTTTAGTGGAGTGTCTTCACTTTTCTCTACCTTGTGTATTTTCTTCATTGCACTTTTGTTCAAAATACTCTCATAGGAACTATATATGCTACACCATGCACTTATCACAGATCTACTAAAACAAAAGTGCATGCAGAAGATCTTTGATTTTATCCCTTGTTGGAAGAAACTCTAGAAAAGCAGTTAAAATAGGATACCGCTATAACAAAAAATGTCATATAATAAATATCCCTTTATAAGCTGCAGTGAATGTTTACTGTCAAAAGATCTGCAATATATTCATTCAAACAGGTTACGTGCGCTATTTCTGGACAACAACATATATTGTCGAAACTCTTGAATAACGGATGTGACTTGTATATAGGAAGTCCTGCTCCGCCCCCCCTACCCCCTTTCTTAAGACCATTCGCTGGCAGTCCGTATCAGAAAGATTATCGTGCTAAAAATACATTCGACTATGGAGTATATGACGTGTGACTTGGAAATCCCGGGATAGCTCACCTCATTCGAATGATCCAGGAAGCAGTTCTAAGGCGAAAACTAACGCAGATTTAACGCTACACATTAATGACAGGAAAGATCGGTCGAACTTTAATTTTCAAATGCGAACAGCTGTGAAATAAAAATGTGCACATTGAGTTACAGGACAGGAAGACTTGTTGAACCACGGACTTGGATAAAAGTCCGTGGTTGAACCATTCATTCAACGCCACTTACCTCCATCACTGCGTTGAATAACCAAATGTTAAGGTGGATGACAAATAATGGTTAAGAATACTATCATAGATAGCGCACTTTAATTGGCAGAAATTTCTTGCATCTCGTTAGAACCAAGGGAGACCAAAGACAAATGACAATAAAATAGAACAGTAAACGGAACTAGACTGCTACTTCCTCTCCCCACCAATCAAAACTCAGGTCTTTAGAAGCAAATGACGTATTCACATGAAAGCCAATCATCTAATGCCTAGAAGTTTACTTCGTTTGCAGTCTGTTTGGAAAATGCACTTTTATATATTTTCCCCAATTTTGAAAGATTTCTTTTTAACGTTTACAAAAAAAAAACCCAAAGAAAAGTATTGCTTATTATCTGTTTACAATTGGTGAATTTAGAATTAAAGGGAGATTACTCTGATATTGCATTTAGAGAAGCAGACGCTGATTCTAGCCCTTCGTTTGTGCAGCTGGTGACTTGATTTGCGAACGTGCATCATAATGCAGATACATAACAGTGACATTTCACGCCCACACCCACTCTACCACCAAACCCAGCTCTAATCTGATGAATCAGGAAGACGAAGTCGAATTTTTTTTGAACGCAATGTTTCATGATAATTACTGCTTCCATTTGTTTTTAGACAATATGTTCGTACATCAAAGACATTTACTCTTTCTTGCAACTTGCAAGCCTGTGAATGCAACCTATTTTGAACTTAATTATGCTTCAGTCTTGTAAGCTCATCGCCATACAAGGCATGGAAAAATAGTAATGGGACAATGTCAAAATTGAGACAACTACATCGCAGATCGTAACACCATGTACGGTTAAAGATCTCGATCGTCTCACAGACTGCTATTTCCTGATAGCTGTTCACAGGGCTAAAAATCGGTGCACATATCATATCATACAATCGGATAGAACAAACAGTTCCTTTTGCAGGGTACCAAAGTAGGAAAATGCATGCCATTGGTGCTTAACTTTTTTAAACCTTTTTCTCAACCAACGATGCATTTTCCCCCAAATCCACAATTTAGTTGATCACAATCAATCAATCGAGCTACTGACTGGTTGTCTGTGCGGTAAACAAAAACTTGTAGCACACAAGATTTTAGATATCACATGAAATATTGTCTTCCAATTACCCATCCCCGCTGAACCTTGACTTAAAGAAATGGAGCAAAATGGCTCAATAATTATTGTTTGAGAGTTGTCATCTTTGATATATGTAGTGATTTTATTCAGTTTCTACTGAAAATGAGTCAAAAGTAAATTCCGGACGGGTTAGACAAGTTCCTGGACGCTTTGTTGCGTTCCCCTGAGTCACGCGATGTATGGCTGAATGACCTTAGGGTTACAAAGTCACATATTTCACTTCGCTAGGTTCACAGTCCACGTTGGTCTACAACTAACAGTGTACAGTCTACACTACAGTGTACAGTTCTACAATTCAGTTTGTAGAGTCTGTTCTAAACAGGGGCTATTATTTTGATAAAACTGTGTGGCTAAGACTGTTAAGAAGAGCAGTATGGATATTAAAAAGACTGTTCGAATTTCAAGTTTATTTATTCTACCGCCTTCAAGGAGTATTAAGAAATTGCCATATAAATTTTAATGAGTTCATAATATACATAAGCCTTTCGATCTTATTTCCGTAGACAAAACGGAAGAATCAAATGATTTTCTCCTTATTGCGAAAACGGATCCTAATAACGGAGCGCAAGCACTTAGTATCAGTGGCAGACTCCGGACCATAGACAAGTGGAAACACAGAGGCCGGAGATGAGCTTTTAGCCGGGGGTTATTTCGGTCAAATGATGGAGCAGTGGTGACACGCGTGGCTAGCATTGCACCTGGCAAGGTCGCCGAAAGCTTTTCTTTGTTCCCGGGACCTGGAATGGGCCACCACCCTGACATTTAGCGCCCTCGCACAAAATGAGGCAAATCCATGAACAGTAATGCAAAAACGCCTTCCTGATGTGTAGTCTTCAACTGGACATCCTTTTTTTTAATTTCTATTTTTAAATGGTGTAGGGGGACGGAGTAAAATCTTTTAGTCAATTGTGCTGAACTGTGTGCGGGTAAGAAGAAAATTTAGCTTCTTAAAATAATTTTTTTAATTCTTTTGTAGCTCTAAAAAGTATTGCCTTTTAAGCTACACTTCATGTCATCATGGTGAACTCAGAGGAGTGGACACACCTTCACAGGCTGAATTAACCTGCTTGCTGCCTCTCAGCAAGAGGTCACTACTGTAAAACTTTGTCAGCTGCTGGATCTCTCCAGTCCCGACGACAGGTGTATGTTTCGCAATCATTTTTTAATGTGTTTAAAATTTCAAAAGTTAGTGTGGGCTGGCTGTGAGACGTGATCAATATCTCTCTCTCTCTCTCACACATGTCTGTCTAGTCTCTTTCTGTAGTTGCATGCTTGCACGCGTGAGTGAGAATTTATTAGTCCTGTGCACATACAATGACAAAATGCGTTGTATCGTGTATCATCCTAGCTGCTTAAGTGCAGACTATCTAAGCCGCCAGCCTTTCCATTAAAGAAGTCGAACTGAGATCGACTAGGTGAATAAATTGATCGCCACTATCTGACAGACGGAGTGTCGAACTGAGTTCGACTGAGCGAACCACTCAGGATGCGATGCCAATGCTGACCTCAGGCGAGTCAAGACAGCCTGATAATTATGGTTGTCAGGGGATGCAAATCAGGTGCTCCCCGGAGTCGCGCAGTTTGCCTGTCAACGCCAGACTCCATGGCCGGTCCGACAGCAGTCCCTCCCTCCCTCCTCTCTCCAACCCTTCCCGTCTCATCACTTGCAGCCATCTTAAAAGAGCATTCTTCTCCACCAATAGACAATCACTAGCTATCCCCTACAGTGCCTACACACACACTCTCTCTCTCCCTTTCGGCCAAACTCGTTCTACACCAGTTGCCGTCCTTAGTTTTGAAAGTTATGTGACTTCGCAGACTGACGTCTTCAATTTTCTTAAATGGTATTATTAGCAGAAAGACAAAAAAGAAATTTCCCATTTCTCTTCATTAAGTCTTCCGCGTCTCTTACAGACACACGCCAGAGCAATTTTGTTTTTTGAAACACCATTAAAAAAAACAAGTATTAGTTCTTTGACCAAAGAGCATTGTAAATGTTTTGAAATGGCCAAATATGGACGGATGGGTGGCAACATTTTACATGCCGGGATGTAAAAACTTTGCAAAACATTGGTCACATTTGTGTACATTCAGATCGTGCTCGACCAGTTACGGATTTTAATTAGAAATAGTCAAAAATAGAGAAAAATAAGGAAAATATAACATTCAAGTAGGAATCATTCAAATTTAATACTTATTTTTCCTAAAATATGTATTTATCGATCATAAATAGAGTCACAAGAATTTTTAATAAGGTTGTAAATCTACTGGAACACTTCCTGCACTTACATTTATTGATTCATGCATACTGATTCATGCACAGTAGATTTTAAACGAACGAAACATTTTATGCTCATAGAATGGCTTTGAATTTTAGGAACGCAGGATTGCGTTCGTATCCGTTGATTATAAAAAGGCTACCGGAGTTTGAACTTAAGTGTACACAATTCATAGGTCAATGTCGTCGACAAGAGGAGGAAGGTTATAGTGAAAGTCAACACCAAATGGAGACTTACAAACAAACAGAACATCATATAGAGTAACAAGTCCCAGTAATCCTTAGACAAAAGGCAGAATTACAGAAGAGTGCGGCATGCAGCTGTTACAAGGCTTCCAGGCTTAGAGTCTAAAACACATTTTGTTCCTGTGGTCATGCCAGGTCATGTCATCCCATAACTGATGCGGCTATTACCAGTCGCAGTGGAGAGCCGATGGAGTGACACATTGATACACTCATTCAACCCGGGACGGCCTTGGGCCCGCCTGAGAAGGTCCTCCAGTGGACAGCCGGTCCACTCCTTCACGCTGGCCACCCATCGCTACAATTCTATAAATCTTGCCATTGTCGCCTGTATACAGAAAGGGGTTTAGTATGTGACATCATGAAGGAACACATATGTGGACAATCATGCTTTCACGTATTTTTATTCTGTAAGCTTGGCGATATAAGTTATTCATTTTATCATTTTCTATGCAGATCCCCTGTTTAAGAGTACCCCGGTTTTCCTGTAAATGGAATGACATTTTTGTAAAATTTTGGGACTCACCATTCTTTCATAAACTAAAAAGTAATTTGAAAAAATCTGCATCCAGGAGAGTCTTTAACTCTCTCACAAACTTCATTTATCAACATTCAACAAATCTTTCTTAATAGCTGTGCTTAGGTCGCCCAGCAGCGAAAGAAAAGGACAAACTAAATCGAGACAATTTTACCGATAGTTTCAGACGATCCGGATTTAAAAGTTCTACTTCGTCCACTGCTTTTTAAACTCTCCTTGCCATTAATACTACCCCTTTGTCATTCTCCTGTCAGAGCCCCTATCCTCTCTTTCGTTCTGTCTTCCATCCACACCCTTTGCAACCTCCCACTGTGTCCTACCTTTTTTCTGTTTCGCCAAGTCATCGTCCTTTCCATTTCATGCTGGCTTATCTCACTTTTTCCCCAACCTTCTCTTTGTCAGTTTTGTAGAGCTGTGATATGCCGTATCCTGTCCTGTCCTCTTGCCTAATGTCTTCTCTGGTTAAGCAATTATACGTTACTTCCGACATTTTCAATTATGTAACTTCTTCATTCTTTCTTTACGCGTACCTCTTTCCCCCCAGCCCTTTCCTGCGTTTATTATTCTGCCAGGCCCTTTTGACTACCACTCCCCTCAACCCCCCAACTCCCATCAAGGCTGAATCGCCTCATCGTATGATGTCTTTTTTGTCACCTGCCTCTTTGTGTGTGTATCTCATGGTGACAAGTGTACCGTCGGGCGGACTGGTAAATGGAGTCAGCGTTTTGGAGAGGAAATCAAACAATCTTGTCAGACCCCATCTTCTAGTAACTGGTCTGCTGCCTGCCCTGCTTGTCATTCAACCGCTAAAGAAAGCAATGTTTCTGACTATTCCCCCCCCCTCTATTTTTCCTACCCACCCACATCCACTCTTGCCAAAGAATTTTGAGCAGCAAGGGCGCCCTGTCATTGGACGCCGCCGTCACGGTGGAGGAAATGACGTGCAGCGCGCTTTCCGAAACGGCGGGGGCCTGTGACGTCAGAGAATGGCGCGAGAAGCTAAACAAGAGGAGAAAGCATGTGCGTTTGTCAGGCCATTACAGCGGGCACTGAGGAGGAGCGGTGAGTGGGTGGTTGGGGTGGGTCGGAGGAGGGGACAGATTGTTGCGCTCTCGGCTCTCACGCGACAGGCTGGTGTCGCAGGTTCTGCCAGAGGAGGGCCAGTTCAGCCCCTACATTGAAACCTGTGCCAGGGGCTCCTCGTGCACTCTCATGCGACAGACTTTAATAAATGATTAATGTCCATCGAAAAGACCAGATTGAGACTTTAATAACTGATTAATATATATCGAACAGACCAGACTGAGCTGAGACTTCAATAACTGATTAATATCAAAGAACAGACCAGATTGAGTTGAGACTTCAATAACTGATTAATATCAATGAACAGACCAGATTGAGTTGAGACTTCAATAACTGATTAATATCAAAGAACAGACCAGATTGAGTTGAGACTTCAACTAAGCTCTGACAGCTCTGTTTGATGGATGTTACTCTGCTGAAAAAGTCAAAACGCACAAAGGTTTATCTGATAGACATTGTTCTGTCTAATGGGTGTTACAACAAGACATTTTTCGAACAGTTTCTTTCATTTCTGTTTGCGACTGTCACCTGCTGCCGGAGACACGGGTAAGAAAGAGGACGAGCTACGACAATAGGCCGATTGGGTTTTACTTTATAATTTCAAATTTATTTGTTATTCATTTATGCTGCTTTGATGTACTGAAATCCCCAAATTACGAAATTATCTTATATTAAGTAAACTACTCAATAAAAATCTGTAAAAGGTGATTAAGTGTGCATGAACACATAATAACATATTAATTGTTTGTCTTTTTTAACACATGATATACTTTATAATATCTATCACTCTTTCTATTGCATATAACCCGTTTCATCTCTTAATTCTGATATAGACGTAATAATTCTTCGAGTTAATAAAGTGGACGAAGTTATAAGAATTACTTCATTCTAAGTTCACCTAGTCTCACTCGAACAGGTCTATTCGATGGATATTAATCGGTGATTAACTTGACAGGCGAGTCTGACCTGTTGCTCTAAGGGATGGTCAGCTTTCGTTAATCCCGGTCAGCTAAGCACAAGGAGATAATGCCGGTGATGTTACATCGGACAAACGACGAGATTCTTGAGTATCATACTGAGGACAAAAGAACAATAAACTCCTTTGGTGTCGGTATTCGACAAGCTCCGGTCTTTTCGCTGGAGCACACCAGTGAGAACGATTTGCTGCGACAAAAACTGCGGAACCAGGGGTCAAGCAGTTTGATGAGAAACGTAACTCGACAACAGCGGAAAACTAGACTAAGAACCAAGACCATTGTCACGGCCCGCAATATAAATAGTTCCTAAGAACTACTTGCCTTGCATATGTGTCCCACACCTGAGACAAACGATTAGTGTCAGAGCTTTTTGAAACAGTATGGCAGAGGCTGACTTTAGTCGTGTCACTGGCTACTCTTCAGTGGAGACAAAAATAGAAGCGGGGTCAAGATCTTTAGGTTCGTAGTCATGAAGTTATTTAAAGTATCGACTAAAGGTAAGTAAATAAAACTCATATATAAATTCGCTTACTTTCAGAACAAACTGAGAGGAGAACTGCATCTAGTGATTTCAGGCTGATATCGAGAGACCGTCAGTAAGGGAGATGACTACTTTCTCTCTCAAGAGTTAGCTCTCCCTTTCTGTATTATTTTAACGTTATTGTCAGCAGTGGAGACATGTACTGGATAGTTTCATTTTCGCTTTAATTAATGGTCATTATGGCTGATTTTTGCGAACGCTAGGATGTGCTGAACACCAGTGGGGTCTATAGTGACGCACAAGGATTTCTTCGATTGGCTGTAGCGTCTAGAATGACCCAGGACAAACTCATCACCAGTGCTTTGGATGCCGAATGCCTCCCATAAATTGCTATGGGAACCTATCGTATGCATGTTCATCCTTGCAACTAACTGGGTTGAGCTCTAGTGTCGCGTAGCGGATTTTTTTTTTTTAAGAACAGCAGAGTTAAAAGGGATTGACTTAAATTCATGTTTGACATCCCTGAAGGCCATTTTCCAAAGTGCCAAAGTGGATTGACTTCAGTTCGTACTTCTGACATTACTGAAGGCCATCTGCCAACGCGTAAGAGTCAAGGGTATGCTAATGATGTGTTGCCCTATCTAATAACCAGCATTTGTAGACTTAAGGGAAATTAATTGTTAAGTTCTTTCACAAATCCAGGTAGGAACTTCAACATTGAAAGGATCGTATTTCCTGAATGAAACAGAATTTTTCGGTTAGATTTTGGGAATCCGTATCTTTTAATGAACCAGACCGACGCATTTAAGAAAATGCTCTCGGGTTAGCAGTTAAATGTTCAGAATTGGAGGATAATAATCCGCACGTTTGCTGATCCACTGCCGTAAATCCGAGAGATTTTACACACAAGAGCCGTAAGCGGACCACACGTTTCGAGCCTCTTCTTTGCTCTTACTAGTCTTTTACGGCACACAGAAGTACTACCAATCACTGGGGATACCTCAGGTGCTTCACTGTGTTAAAAGTACTGATGCCTGAAATATATTTGGGTGATAGTTATTGGGGGTGGACGTGTTTACCATTTTGGTTTTTTTTTAAGCTTCTCGTTGGCGTTTCTGCTAGAGTTTTTTTTTATATTTTCCTTGACTTTCAGGTTATAATCAGTAGTTTTATTTAATTTCTTGTTTGTTATATTTTGGGGTTGAGGGGGAAAAGTCGAAGTATTTTATGACACTGAACTTCAAATTTTCTCCATTCTTCGCTGTTTGAAGTTAGGTTTTGCGCCTTCCGTTGCATCTTTCATGTTTTGAATGAATTTTAATTGCACGCTGCAGGATATTCTCCTTTGTCGCTGAACTATTTCGCGCCTTTCTCTCATAATTAGGGGATTTTTTTCTCGCGTCACTTCAGTTACATCTTTCATTCGAATTTTTCGCAAGACACCGAATCGACGTTATTTTTCCAAGTTTGGACTTTTAGACCCTTCCTGTGGGTTCTTTGTCCAGACTGGGTTTTGATCTTTTGGTTTTTCCCTTCACACTCTTAACAACCGACCTTGTTATTGGCAGCATATTACACGAATGTTTGTTAGCTCGGGTTTTTTTAAATTTAACGAATCTTTCTTACTTTCTACAAACTTAGCACAGAGCTGAAGGTTTCGTGACCTGACTTTTATACAGACAATTCCTGGCTGTCTTCGTACTTTGCTAAAGCAGCCACATGTCAGTAATGGGTTAAGCTCCTATGTACACGGGGGAAGACTGGCTACAACACGTAGACAAAATGCAGGGAGCATAAGTGTACAGCTGTGAACACACAGATTAATCGCTTACTAGTACTTAAGTCTACGAGCGACTTTTATCGTAGATGTGGCTAAATAATTCTGCGTGACGTGGACGCGCATGGAGCATTTAACTTCAGCAAGACCCCAAATTCCCTTCCCCCCCAAAAAAAAAGTTGGAGAAGATGAATAGTACCATAACTGAATTACCACTGGAGCAGTTAAAGTAAGTGGTTTACCCTGACTAGGTGTGTAGGATTCGGAAGAAGTCCAAAATGAAAGCAGGCTTCTCTATCATGACTGTCTTAATAAGGTCGGGGCATGCGGGGGGTTGGGGGGGGGGCGTAAGCTACGCATGCGGTCTCTAGGCAGACAGCGGGTATCGTGGATATAGAAGGACGGGTGTCTTCGTGTGAATAGGTGTCTGGATGGATTAGCACTCATTAGCAGACTCCTTTGTGGTTTTACTGATTATAGTGTCAGTTGCATCACTTTTGCTTTTCATATTTTATTTTGTTTTGTCATGTTTATGTCTCTTCTGTTTGTAAAACTTTCAAACTAAGATTCACACGGCTGTACTTTAAAACGAGGACTCACATGACTATATTTTTGAACGAAGATTTGCATTCGAGGTTGCAATATTCTCCAAATACACAATCAGACACTCGATGACGCTGCTATACTTTTGAACGAAGAGTGGGCCGATATTTTACATTGTTCGCTAACAAACGATCAGACATCTGTTGACGCCTATCTGCAAGCTATTATTTGGCACACACCCCTCCCTCCCTCCCCTACCCCATGATCTAGTATCAGGTTTTATGTGAGAGTCGTTAATGTGTCTTTCATGTAAAAATGTCTTCATGCATTTTAAAGCACTTGGTATAATCCCATGTGAATGTTTTTATTGAAAATTACCTGTCCTACTTGTGAAGTTTGTCACAAACGTGGTTTAACTTGCACAGAAGATAAACAAAGTGCAAAATGATTTCCTGCGTCATGTACTTCAAGGATCCCTGTGTCGGCTTCATCTAGACAGGAAGCAATCTTCCCCATGATCCAGACTGAGCAGATCGCAGTCTTTTTTTTTTTTTTTGTAATCCTCTTTCATCGGTTTCAGAGCAGCCTTTTAATGAGCCACCAAAGAAGCAAACATTTTGATTAAACTCACAGCCATCACATACATCTTTTCATTCGTTTCATCGTCCTGTCGATGTGATTATAATAATACTCATGGCAAGTTAAGGGATATTTACAGTTTTAGAATACGGAGCATAAATTAAAGTCTGTAGTAAAGCACTATGGAATAAACAGAAGACTTTAAAGTGTCATGTACACGACACTCGAGTTACCTTCACTTCTTTTGCTCTTCTGGTACTTGTTTGATAGAGTTCCACAATGTTTTAAAATTAAAAAGAACAGAAAGTTTCACTGAAAATTGCAACTGTACTGATGAACTAAACCATCGCACAAAGTGTGCATCATGTACATGCACTAAAGGTCATGCTGTCAACCTATGATGACCTTATGTAGTGTACAAACTGCTCCTTTCGATATTTGTTATCTGTTATTTCATGATCTGTATATTGCTAAGTTTTACTTGGTGGATGAAGCCTCTTCTTCATGTGGTATGGGACAATTCTTTTAGTGCATGTCGCTATGTGATAGACAGGCACCAAGTAAAATAAAGCAGTTAGACATCTGTGCGGTTTGATTCTGCACATCTGTTACACACCACACAAATGTGCAAAAATACCTTTGTGCTTGAAATTGTTACGATAATGTGAACAAAAATTATTTTAACCGGGCCATCCCAATCAAATGTGTTCCTGAATCTAGATGGACGATTAAAAGTCCAAGCCATGGGGCACTTAAAAATTCGTTTAACAAGGAAATATATTTTAACAGTTGTGCGTTCTTTAAAACAAACAGTTGTAGCAGAGTTACATGGAGTATACTGGGATGTCTTTCAGAAATCCCTTTCTTCGAGTTCTGTACCTCGGACGCACGCTCCAAATTACCATGACAGATGGCCGAGACAGAACACAAGTGTTCACTTGGTGGTCTATCCTTGGGGTGACAATGGATAAAGGGGTTCAGTGGGAATGTAAAGAAGTCTTCGATCCGTGGAGTTGGTAGATCGAGGGTGTTCAGTATCAGTGGAATGAGGTCGTCTTTTCCTTGTGCAGCCTGGTGAGTCTTGCTTTCATGATTGTATTGTTCACGGAGGACTGAAACAGTGCAGCAAAAATGGCTCTCTGATATAATGACTTATTTAGTGTACGTAGTGAGCACAAGGACAAGAAACTATCCACAACATTACAGAAATTAGCAGTGTCTACTGGAATATTAGGACAAGTGAACTATTATCTACATCACTACTTGACATAAAATTGTCTACACGTGAGTGGTTATAGTAAATGAGAAAAAATGATGTTAAAGGATCAAACGTGTAGTACCCCGCTCCATAGAAAACATCCCCAGGGTAAGGAAGGCCTGTTAGGTCAACAGCGATGTCAAAAGCTCGACAGATTCGTTAATACCCTCATTAAAAAAAGTGTTTGCTGCTACGAACAGCAGAGCGCATCTGTTGTCTTTTTAAAAAGCATAAAAAAATTACTGTACTCATCAAACAAACAAAGTGCAGCGTATCTCGGCTTTTCGAGTCTAGAAGACAGCGTGCGACAGGCAGGAGAGTGCGGTGTGAACAGATGTTAGACTAAGTGTATATCTAGCTTTCTCTAAGGTCCAACTGTCCAAGCTTTCTTTGGTCCAAGGACTCCGGCCGATTGAAAGGGATGGTCAAACACACGGCGACATTACTGCTGACTTGTCTAACTATCTCATAAAAATGTCAGTCTACGCCTCCAATTGCTCCAAACCTCGACCATTTAATTCCCATGAAATTCCATCCCGTCGAGTCTATCGAGGCTATCCCCCCCCCACCTTTCCCTCTTGTGTTGTCAGGTCAGCAACAATGCATTCTGGCCCATGGCTGATGGCCGGCATGGGTGGAACTTGTTGTCATTTTAGTCACTGGCCTCTAAACTAAAAACAGGGCCAACATAATTTGCCTCTACCTTGATTTTGGGTGTCAAGACAAGGAGCAATTTAATGAAAACGTAGACAAACTAACACTTATGTCATAGCACATCTGTAAACTGTTCTTTTCCTCCCTTCTTCATCGTGAAACAAATATAAGTTGCACGAAGCTCCTTAAAAACGACTTTCAAATATAAGAATGTGATAATTTGAAAAACAAATGTCGCAGCCACAGCAAAACTCAATATACAGCGACACATATGACAGCTTGACAACAACTAGCGCACGATAAGAAAGATTCCGAGGTGGCTTTGGGGGACTGATGGTGGGTAGATGTTACCTTCTTTTTACCGGGAGCTTCATCGGCAAAGAGCAAAAGAAGGTCGGAGACTGGAAAGAAAGGTAATGACCAGCCGGCCGATGTGTTATTGCAGGGCGATGCTGGTACATCGCCGTAGGTCCCCTTTTCGGTGACATAACTTTCCTCTTACCTCCCACCCACCTACCCCACGAACACCGTCTCTAAACTTAAATTATCTTTCTCATGCTAACCTCCTCTTTATTATCCTCCTCCAGCTCCAAACTTCCAGTGACACCACCGTGATCAATTTATCAGCCTATTTGCGGGACAGCAGTTTTTAAAATGTTTTTGCAATAATGTGTTGCTGTTTTGCTGGCTGCGATAGTATTACAGGATAATATAGTCTCATTGTATCAAGGATCTACTGTGTAGACTAATATATTTGTTTGTTTGGCGAGGGAGAAACGGTTAAAGAAAGTCTCAGTGTTGTTTAGTAACTACGAAAAAAAGCAACCTTGATATCCCTCGCTTACAGGCTGCAACGCCAGGGGCGGGCCCCCATCCTTTCGGTTCACAGAGTGGCCACACATCAGTAACATACCTGCCTCTTCACTGTGAATTCCGATTTGCTTGCAGGGTCCACCCCAACCCCCCACCCTGTAGTGCCACATGTTCACACGCGATAAAATCTTCAGTGTCCAGCGGCCTTCCGCCTCCAGGCTTGTCCAGCGAGAATATGATACCTCTGACTACACTTCTTACGACAGGCCCGTCTACCCTTAATTTGTATACTACAGACTTGAAACTCAACATCTATATGTGTAATGCTTTGGTGGGTGTTCTGTCCTCAGACCTTTCTTTAAAAGAAAAAGAAAAGGAGAAAAAGAAGAAAAAAATCCACTGACCAAGGCCGGGCCCCATTCACAGCCGCGGGCCCGGGTACACCAGACCCCCCTGTCCCCCCCTCTCGTCAGGACTGGCAACAGATAAAGGATATCTTTAAAAAAAAAAGAAACCCCATGTAACTCTGCCATCAACAGGTTCCCAGGTAAAAGCGTGTTCACGGTGTAATTGTCATATTTTCCGCCAAAGCATTTCCATCTCCTGGCCCAAAATGGCCGACAGTCCAGCGCCAACGCCCCCTAGTGGGAACAATTTAGCGAGAAGAATGGGAGGCGACCCACGCGGCTCCGCGTCTCGGCGCTCGCGATTGGCCCACGTGGAGGCAAGAAGCTGGCGGTCTGCCGCTGACATGGGGTCCGCAGGCGGGTGTATAAATGTTGCATCCGCAGACGATTCTGCCGACTTCCAGGAGCGAGGAGCAAGCATCCAGCTTGGACCAGCCGTCTGAACCCCTGCACCTACCTGGCTCTTCGGACAGCTCAAGCCGTCAGACACCTCTTTAACCCCTTGCTTCCCAGGTGAGTTGCTGGTCTTTCAAGAGTCGAAATTCGGTGTTTGCGAAGTTCAGTTATCTTTATCAACTTCGATGTCTGTTCTCTCGTTTTATCGACCTGATTTCGATATCGCCACCAAAAGGGCTCCGCAAAAAAAAAATAAAATAAAGTCTTTCGGAAAGTTTATTTGATCGTCTGCACATCTGCCAAAGAATGCAGCTCGGAGTAAAGTTTGGATTTATCTCAACAAAACTAAATTAATGAAATAAAACTACTTCAGCAAAGCCGTTCATAAACGATATCAAAATGAATGCAATTAGCTACCGTTTTAAGAAAATTTAAACATTTATTGATGTTCTAAGAGGTGCCCTTGGCACTATCGTGCCTATAGATTTCTTTACAAGAGTGTTCTTCCTGTATTCGAGAAATGGATTATTAATTTTTTTTTGCTTGTTATTTCATTGGCTGGAGGAGGATTTCTTCTTTTCTTTAGCAAAATTTTATTTTCCTCTCATCCTTACTTCTGTCATATTTTTATTTTTGTGAATAGATTAGTACAAATTTCGAATATTTTATTTTGATAACTTTTATTCTTAAAGCTCTACTAAGCTATATATTACTTATTTGTGTGCCTATTTCTGTTTAATTTTTTTCGGGAATTTTCTTCTTTTTTCACATCATTTTCTCTTCTTTTCATCCATCTTCATCTCTCCTTTTTCTGCTGAAGCATTGCCTGCAATACTTAAAGGATGGTGGGGGGGGGGGCTGTCTGTGTCCAGCACAAAGTTCTTGACTTTCGCCACCTCATCAAGTTTCTTTTTTTAACGATCTGTAATTGACCTAGGTATATGAATTAAAGTAAAACATATTTTTTGTGTATGTGTGTGCGCTTGGGCGCCCGCACGTGTACGTGCTGTTTGCAAGCTTAGGTCACATCCTCCTGAGTATGCGGTAGTACGCATTCATTCCTAACTTTGCTCTATACACTGAGTTTGAATTTGTAAAATGGTCAAAATCTGCCAAAATAAAAATAGGGGCGATGATGATCTGTGTGCCATTAACACGGGGATGTGGCGAAGAATCCAGCTTCCGGCGTCTGGTTTCAGGCTACATGCCGCAGATTTAAAGCACCGCATGCTTAATAAACTGCTTGTCATCAGAAGGTGCAACCCGCCCAATTATTCGAAGATAGATCGACATTTAAATGAAGTTCAAGAGGATATTAAAGCTGCATCGTCTCGATCAGTTTCAACAATAGAAGTAAATCTGCAATTATAAATATAGTCCAGTAAAGCTCAATCTCTTCATCCGTCATCTCGCAAACCCCGTCTCTTGCCGCACTTTGTGGCAGAGCGGATTCGCCCCAAAGTTCCTTCCCATTTATAAATCATACATCCTGTTTATGCCGTTATCCACACTTTACATCCAACATTTGTGTGTGTGGCGAGAAAAAAAATTGGGGCTTGTTTAATTAATTGTAGAACGAGAGTGATTTACATGTCGGTTTCTCGGCAAGACGAGAGCATGACAGTTTATTTTCGAGAGAGATAGAGATTAATTAAAATGTATCTACTTTCAGATAAACAGACCGGTAAGGTTTTTAGTAAGCCTCCATTAATGTCCTCCCAAACAAAAAAAAATCAGAATATATTTTTGTGAGCTGTTTCTTGCTTTTTTCTGTTCTCGTCGTGCGCGAATGATTGCGCTCAAGCTGGCATTACGAAGTATAATTGGTGATTCCTATTTCTGAGGAGCTCACAACTTTTGTTAACACACATTTTTGCAGAGATACTAAACTAGCTGGGACATCTGGGAAGAGTTCAGAGAAACAGGGTAGGAGCCAGCAAAGGAATTCAAACAGCACGGACAGTTTGTGCTGAATGCGAGAGTGGATGTTTTCAGCATCTAGTAAACAGATTCTGTCTTACACCTTTTTATTCTTCCTAGGATACAAATTAAGCCTTGGTACACAAGTATATATTTAGCACCTCTACAAACAGTTTTCTCCTTTAATTTAATGTCGAATCCCGCCTGCTCGGCGCCCTCAATTTGTCAGCCTCAATATAATTTTAAGCTCGGCAAATACCTTTTAAAAAGTGTGAGTCTGGTGGAAGTTTAATAAAACGTCGGCTCTTTAGCCCTAAACACACATTTTTGTCGCACTTGGTTAAATAACAGAGAAATTGTTTCCCGTAAATTGCTCAACAGCTGACTATAGACAGTCAAAGTTCCAGAGTGTAATAAATAACAGAAAAAAAGTTATTAAGTTCGTTTCGAAGACAAAGGCTGTGATTTGCGTGTCTTCATGCTACTTGACCGCCTTGCCTTAGACCAGGGACAGGGGAAGGCTAAGAAGAGGTTCTTAAGGAAACTAACTTGAGTGCTATGAGATAACCACTCAGCTAGAGGTCTAGTGAAATGACATACAGTACCTACCATTCCTTGCGGTGTGCTTGCATACACAGGCGGAAGATTGATGAGAAACTGGTTTACGAAGCATTGTCTTGTTAGTAGTGCAAGTCATCAGCTTTGAAACGGCAATTCTCAGAGACTATAATCGTTTCCTATTTCAATTTCTTTTCATTTTTGTTTGTTTGTTTGTTTGTTTGTTTGTTTCTTTCTTTCTTTCTTTCTTTCTTTCTTTATTTCTTTCTTTCTTTGACAACAACCTAATTTTTGTTACCGACATAGCGATGCACCGCGCACCTTGTCTTCTATTTTTTTATTCGTTGAGTAAAAATTAAATTTTTTGAAGAAGATGGAACAAATCAACTGATGGCGAACTAACATATGGTCTATATAAAATTTTAGTGTGTGTACTACAAATTAATACAATTTTAAAATAATAAGTTCCCTGAATTCACGACTCGCCTACGGCTGTAATTATGAACCAGAGGTACGTATAAACCTCAGGGTTTGCCTTGACGCCGCTTGAAACCTACTGTCCTAACAAGCCGGTATAGTCATAGCTGTGGGCAGTGGAGAAGACAAAGTCCTCTCAATTAGACAGGAATCGCCATTAGCAATAGTTTCATTGTCATTGTCATTATCTTCCTATCTCTCTCTTCTCTTACAACTCTTGCCCATGCACCTTGCTTTTCCCCCTCTCCCCTTTCTTTCTTTCTACCACTGCGGGCACATGCGTGATGGTGCGTGTGTGTGCGCGTGTGTATATATATATGTGTGTGAGTGAGTGAGGGAGATAAAGAGAAAGCGCCCCCTTGCACTCTCTAGCCCTATACCTTGTTTCCTTTGTGGTCAGGCAGTCACTCGTTCTGTTTCTCCAAGTCATTTTTGTCTTCCTGTCCTCTTGTTTGTTGAATGTCTTGGTTTTTCATAATTTGTTTCCGTGAAAATCTTTTCCAGTTCTTCTAGAGCCATCATTTTTTTGTGTTTGGCTATTAAGACGGCCTGCTTGTGGCCTGTCCATGACGACAAATTTCACATTTTTACGCTTTAATTATAGTCTATTTCCGAGTGTTGAGAATTACCTCTGGTTTAATATCACTCTGAACAACAATAAATTACAATAAAATAAAGAGCAATTACTCAAGACGGTGACTGAATGTAGAATGTCAAAAATGTGGTGTGTGTGTGTGTGTGTGTGTGTGTGTGTGTGTGTGTGTGTGTGTGTGTGTGTGTGTGTGTGTCCCTGCACTTTAAGCGTGGCTTAAATGCTTAATCAAGTTTCTGCACTGTCGCTGTCTTAAATTATTATATTATTGCTGCTCCTCCATCGAGTTAAATGAGGTTTTATACAAATATCTGTATAAATCGGTTTTCTAAAAATGCTCCTACCTATTTCATTGCTAGAAATTTTCTTTTCTCATTTCTGGTCGTTTTTCTTTTACTGGAGATGTTGCTAATAGAATAAAATTCTGCTGCTAAATATTATGGCTGTAATTATTCATTATCGTAATTATTGTTATGATGGGGATGATTACTTTGTTATAGTGTTAGAGTATCTGCCAACGCCTTATAGCCATTGCTATTACAAATAATACCGTGGTACTCCCATTCCCATTTCATACAAAGTCAACACAAATAAAGTTATTTTCAAAGTAGAAAAAAATTACAACATACTCCAGTGACTTACACTTACTACCTCTCAAACAGCACGTGAGATTTCTATGACTGTCGTGTCAAAAGTGTGATGTCTTTGTGCTTATTGTTGCAATCAATGGCAGGCAATCATGCTTCGTTTACCCAATGACTATAAGTTTTGCAACAAGTTAGCTAGACACCAGTTCTGTGCAATGTCTCATGCACACTTTATGTCCTTTCTTCATTAATATTGCAGAATGTCCTGACGTTTTGTGGCCCATGAGTTCAAAATATATAAAAAGGCAACAGGTGTCTTCTGATTAGTGCAGATTTACGCAACGATTGTACTTGTAGACTAACTCAGAAATAACATTTTTTAAAGCGCATGTCACAAGTAAATCTATTGGTTTTATTACTAAATTATTGAAAATAGTGAAAATAATCCATGAATAATGAACAATGACAGTTTAAACAAAAATCTGCTAATGAACAAAACGGCTACGCCCATGAATAAAAATATAGGATTAACAGAGAGAACGAAGAAGCATCAATAAGAGATATAAAAGACTACTGTCTGATATAAAGATTGCAAGACACCTTCAAAAGTGTATGAGGACACAGTTAATTTAAAATAAGAATAACAAGACTCCTTTCTTCAGTCATAATATATCGGAAGGATTTTATACAAAAGAAGAACTCTCTTTAGTGTATACTACTGAATACGGTTTTCGTTTAGGCTAACACAAGGCTAGAATGACAATACTCCCACACTTAAGTGTGCACTGTCACAGATTTTCTCAATGCACTTACACATGGATAACAACATTATAAAATTATTAAAACCAGATCACTGAGTTGTGCTCAAAACAAGATATTGTTTCCCAAGGTGTGAGCTACCCCATTCTTTCCCTATATACATTCATCGTGCACAGGTCAAAGTCAAACTCACTTGAATGATTATAAAAACAAACTAAAGCGAAAGTATTACTTATGAAGAATGCACGTAGCTTGAAATGTAAAAGAAGAAACACGCTACAAGTAACAGTTGAAAACCAATTTTTTCGAAAAAAATGTACACTGTTTTGCTTTCTGCTTCTTTGAGAGGAAAAAAGATAGAAATTGATATTGAAAGCATGTCTCGATTGATGACATAAAAGCATTCAGGATTTGCACGATTTGCATGATGACCAGAAGATGTAGTATTTTCATGGAAAGTGACATGTATTGGTTTAACAACACTTCTTACGCCTACATTAATTGTCTCTATACCGCTTTCTGAGGATTTAACAAAAAGTGGAACAAATCCTGCAATTGAAAGTTCTACAGTCTAAATAATGACCGATTTGTTTCTTGCGGAAGCGATGTGAGCGGTTGCTTTCTGCCTTTTTGTTTAGGACATCGAAATTTAAACATCAACGTGAATGTTTTTCTTTCTCAAGTCTCCTACGTTTATCTTATATGTTTGAGAGGAGGGTACTGTTTTCCCACAATGCCACCGCCCTAGGGATCTCAACAGAGATCTGGTTCAATGGCTGTAAGGGCCAATGTCTTAGTTTTATGGTTCCTGATATTAAAATCTTATTACTAATTGTGTTTTCCACCAACACAGAGAAGAATCTTTCTTTCAGACAATGTTTTCTTCGCAATTGCCTATTACCTCATGGCTACAGGGTCGCAAAATGTTTTTTCGAGCAAGAAAGGAACAAGACCTCAGAATTTCGACGTAATGAGTCGCACAAATTATTGTGTCGAAATGGTGCAAAAGTTTTCGAGAATAGAGGCCACGAATGAAATGACTGTGATTTTAGCGGTATTTTTAATTTCTATTTCATTGTTTGCACAGGTTATTTTTTCAGTCCGACATTTTCTCCAGTTTGTTCAATTCGGAGAAAGATTGTAGAACTTTGAAATCATTTGCGAGTTTAAAAATAAACTTGTATAAAGAGGTCGAAAGAAAGATGGAGGTAACTATTGGGTAGCTATGGACCGGAAGCAAAATGAGTGGTCAGACCGGAGGTTTCAGTCACGTGATCCTTTGTTTGCGTTTGGGGGAACTCAAAACGGCTCTTCGCGATGTTGCCAACGACCAGAGGTCTTTGTGGACTCCTGAGTTCTGTGCTGGTTAACCTCAAACTGACGCCTCGTTTTATTTGTCCGCAACGAAAAGCTTCAGTCCTTGGGCCTGTGTTTGGCAGTTGTACACAACCCGTCCAATAAAAGTCAAAATTTGTTTTATTTTTTTAATGGACGATTGTCAGTTTTTATTCTGCTGCCGTAGTTCATCGTTTATTGTTTTGTCGATGTCCAGTTCCTTGCTTGCCGGCTGCCCTGCATATCTTCTTCACAAACTCCAGAAAGTACAGAAATGCGCCGCACGTCTGGTGGTTAGAGCAAGGAAACGGGACCATGCTACTCCTTTCCTTCGTTTTCTGCACTGGCTACCCGTCTGTTCTTGGATCCAGTACAAACTTTCTGTGCTGTGTTTTAATTTCTTTGCTGGTTCCTGCCCTGATTATAATTTCTCTTCCTTTACATCTCAGCTAGACAACGCTGCTCCTCATCTGACGACCGTCTCCTTACTTTTCCTGTGACCAGAACAACGTCATATGGGCACAGGATTTTTAGTTACTGTGCAGCGAAACAATGGAAATCTCTTATCTTTCCAACAGAACAAGTGTTAGTTACAAGTATAAGGCAAGTGCTGCATCACAGAAACCATGAAAACACGATTTTACATCGAGACCATTCTTAAGACACACCCACAGCGTAACTGAGCAGCTGGACTGCAGATGGTACAAACGATTTCAAGAGTCTGTTACTTCTGCGCCTTAGATATAGTTTATAACTAATGCACACTGTGCTCATTCCTTCGCCTGGATTCACTCTGTCTCTTTTCTTTCCCTCCTGTCTCACCCTACGCTTGTCTCCGCCTTCCTCTTGTCTCACCTATGCCTCTTTCAGAACAAACGTGTCAACAAACTTCACTTCCAGACTGTTTGCCCGCAGAGAGAGTTGCAACCACGTACCAGTCAACGTAAACAGCGAGTACGTCTCCGGTGACCTTTCAGTGAGGTCTCTCTTAAACAGTTCCGCCGGTAGAGAGAACGAGGCTGTGTGTCCATCACTTGCCCGTTGAGAACAGACACTATGTAACGAACGACAATGAGAACCCTTGCCTGCAAGTCCTTTGTGGACAGAAATAAAACCAGTCCTTGAGTCCCGGACGTAGCGAAATGCTCCTGCACTTGACAGGCATACACATGGGACCGAGACTGTGGTATTAAGATATTTAAGAATCGCACTGAACGGGGGACAATAGTTGCTTGGGGAAGATTAGCTTTCTGTGGATCACCGTCGGCGATGGTCAGTTTTCAAGTGCCAACTGCTGTGATTTAGAACCAACGGCAAGGTAGCATTTTTTTCTGTTTAGAATGTTAGCAGAAACTTATGAGACCTTTGAATCAACAGTTATCTCTTACATCAAGGATGTCTGTGTAAAGGAAAATAATCAAACTACAAGGAGAAAATGTGTATTTTGTGGATATCCGAGGATTTATACACAGTCATATTGTATGAAGGCAAAAATATCTACTCAGATCTACTCAAAACTAAGGTACAGACAGACACAAGACAGAAGGAGGGACAGTAAAGTAACCAGTACCTTTAGACCAAAGAAGAGAAGAGACAGAAAAAGAACGCAGAATGCAAAAAGGCAGTACCATGCAGAAAGAACACAGATTGAAAAATAAACTTTGTCACGTTCTTGTAAGTAGAAATAAGAGAAGGACAACACGATTTCTTTATTTTAAATTACTATTTAGTCAGAGAAAGAAGAGAAATATTCCTTTTTTAACATTAATATTTGTTTCTTTCTTCATTTTCTATTTATTTCATTTGTTTTTGTTTGCTTTCTTTCTTTCTTTTTTATTCTTTATTTCTTTCTGCTGAGCTGCCTGGGTCAGGTCAAAACCGTCGGTTCCTCTCAGGAGATCGTGAAGTGGATTTTTGAAACAAAAATTTGCTTCTAGGCTGACCTGTCCAAGACACGCTGTAGCTTCTAGAAAACCCGCCCGAGGAGCGAGTAATAGGAAAACAGAGAATCAGTGATCACATTTCTCAAGGAGCACTGATGGGGATCAAGTTTCTGAGCTTCAGAAGCGATGCTACACCCCTCCCCCCTTTCTTCTCTCCCACCCGCACCCCCACCCTGTCCCTGCTTTCGATCGGCACCAAAATCTTTGCTCACCTCTCACTTGTTCCCCCCTCACATAAATTTAGCTGAACCTATTATGTGCCAAGGAGTTACCCCCTTGTATTTATGATGATCATCAAAATCGGAAAGTTGCAAATTGTTTGCGTGTCAGAAATTTATAAAGTGTCTTTTGCTTCTAGTTGATTCACCGCAAAGACTCGCAAAGCCAATTTATAAAGGCGTTGAAAACTGAATATGGATATTTAAAAAAATTGGAGTAGGCAGAATGTCATATAGTTCGAAGTCTTTGCCGTGATTCCACTGTTGTGGTGATAATGTTTGCTGTTGGCAGGGACGGACTTTTTTTGCGTTGCTGATGAAGCTTACGTTTTTAAGAGAAATAGTTTAACAAAATACTGTTAAAACATTTTTTAAAACCTAAGTTCATAATAATATTATAATATAATAAAGTAAGCAAGATTAACATCATACGGAAGTAGTAATATTTAGTTTTAAATCCCAGATGACATGCAAGCGTGTGCGCGCGCACACACACACACACACACACACACACACACACACACACATACACACACATACACACACATACACACACATATCATGCCCATGAAGCCAGCCAAAAAGCAAAATTTGACGAAGAAAGAATGAAGGTGAAGTTAGTCCCCCTCATTGTGGAACTATTACTAGCACATTCTTTCAACATCAAGAAGATCAACAGATGAAGGTCAAAAATAAGATTGTAGTAGGGCACTTTGAAAAATTGAAAGTACAGAAAAATGCAAAAGGAGAGTATTTTTGAAGGTTTCCTGGAGAAAGAAATGTTACCGGCTACTCGCCATTTCCCGCAGATAACCCTGGATCATAATTAGTGCCATTTGATGTTAATTCTTCACTCGGCTTTGCGTGAGAGCAGCCTGCTCCTCTGCCTGGAAATGAAGGGACACAAATTACGCGGAGACCTTTCGCTAAAATACGTTTTAAGATGAGATCATTGAAAGGTGAAGGTTGTCTGCACTTACTGGAGATATGCCTTCTAACATCAGGCATCCATGTTTGGACCAAGATAGGTTTTGCCTCGTAGATGAAACTATTAGGTGTGGCGAATTTTGTTTGTTTGTTGGTTGGTTTGTTTGTGTGTTTGTTTGTTTTGTTTTGTTTTCATGAATCTTGCACTAGAGTGTTTGATAAAAATTTTGGAACTGTTTTGAAGATCAGTATAAAATGGACATCCTTTCAAAGGTGATTGTCTAACAATAATATTACGCAATAAGGATGTCTGAAAAATGTTGGAAGCTTGTACAGAATTACAATAATAAATCAAATTTCTTCCTTAAATCAGTCAAAATGTTTGTATTACAAGAAGTTATGAAAAAAAAATTAATAAAAAAAAATGAATTGCTCAGCACCTTTTCTGGAGTGGTTACTAGTCTCCTGATGGTTCAAGTTCATACCTGGACTTGGAAGAATTACTGATGAGAGAAAGTGTGGAGGCTATCTGTGATTTAAAGAATAATAAGCGAGATCAGATGTGCTCATACGGGAGGAGGGGGGAACTGGCGTTTTACGCCGATTCAGAAACTAAGGCTATATCACGGCAGAGCAGAGAGCCTTGTAAATAGACGCCATATTCAGAGAAAGAACAGCGTGCCTGAGACGAGATCTGAACACAGAGCAGCCGATCCTCAGTATATTGGTAACAGGTGCTAGAATTTACACAGAAACTTTTCAAGAAGCTATAGAACCCGATATTCACAAAGGAATTTCACTGACTAATATTAGCTGCATGATTTTTAATTGCGCTCTTAATAAAAAGAGAAAGCAAATAGATGGAATGATCATTTATACAGAGTGTGGTAGTATAGGCCGTTTGTTTTCAGTACTAGTAATTATTAGTACTAGTAATTATCAGCACTAGTAATATTGAAAAATCGATAAGGTTTGCAAATATAACAAAGAGTGAATTTCAGTGCTTCTCTTGAGCTTTTGTCGGAAGTGTGTGACTGACGTTTTAGAAATGTGGCTTCTTTCAGAGACTTCACAATGTATAAGCTCCTGTTTTCCGCTGTGCTCATCGCCTGCCTCCTCGTGCTCGAGGTCTCGTGCGACGACAACATGTTGTCTCCCCCTGAGCGACCAGAAACATTCAGGAGTCCAGCCGAGCTCCGACGATACCTGCAGGCTCTTCACGAATACTACTCCATTGTCGGCAGACCAAGGTAGGGTTCAGGTCTGTTATTAGCCCCCCCCCCTCCGCGGGGCCCGAGGCATAGGGCATGTGCGGGGCCCTCAAACATAGCTTAGTTACCATATTAATCAAAAGCGCGGGGCCCTTGACGACTATCAAAAGGGCGGGGTCCTCGGCAGATGCCTCGTCTGCCCCTAAGCATGACCCTGGTAGGGCTATTCAGCATCCTTTACTGAATCTGTGATTGTTAACCCTCACGCTGCTTTTGTTTAGCCCCCTCCCCCCACACACATAAATATAAGGTAAAAAGGGAACGGACGCCATAGTTTTGACCTTGAAGGCAGTGAAAGGGGTTCAATGTGCCTAAAGCATGACGTGATACCCTGAGCCTAACCTCTCCTTCCGCGGTGTTTGAGTCTCCTGATAAATTTAGGTACCATTTTCTGCAGGGTAGTGGTGGGGCAATTTTCCAGCCACAGATCAGAGCAGGCTTCGATCAAGCGACCTTTAGGGCACTAGGCTTATGCCGTGATGTCGTCTACCTCAAGTACATTTAGGGTTGATGGAACTGACTAAAGCATGACCACGTGACTATGACAATGGGATTTAGGTTATCTAAGCCCATGATAATTATAATTGTGTGTTTGTTAAACAGTAGAAGGTCCTGATGCCGACTCTAGAGTCGCCATTAGATTGGGAAACTTGAAACAAGAAAAGTTTTGGTTACAACTAGAGGATCAGAAAGAAAGAGAGACAGAGCGAGAGAGAGAGAGTACATTTTTAAAAGTGAATAGAGATAAAACGATAAACGTTTGTTTCAGTTAGCGATATCTTTATTCATAGACGATTCTTCTTTCATATTCCACATTAATATTTTTTTATTATAAATATTTTTCTGGTTGTGATTGTATTTGTTTCTTTTAATATTAATAGTGGTATCAAAGTTATAAACGGTTGGAACTGACCAAAATAAACAAAAACCCATTACTACAAATTCCCTTTTATTGACATCACTTCTATAATAGTCATTAACTGCCCCTAGTCCTTCACGTTTATGCAAATATCAAATGATAAATATTAATAAGAGGGGATCAGTACGTTTTAAGCACTGAACAAACTGGTCAGCAGATGTGCGGCTAAGATTTCAAATCACTGAAGTTATTTCCAGTCTGAGCGCTTTTTTTCCCTCCGCCCACACCATCCAATTGAACAGCGGAATAATGTTCCCCCCTTTCCCGCTCCCTGCCATGCCGTCTCTCTTGTGACAATATGCAGAGTGGCTTGCATACTGATTAGACGTGACACCCCATAACTCCATTCATGCAAAGACACACATAGGGCCAAGAATGGTAACAATTGCTGTTGGCATTGCCCTCCCTCGACAACACTGACCAACTGCCACTTCCTGTTATTCGCCGCTCTTTGGTTTGTCGTGAAAAGGTCACGTGACTAGAAGTCCGGAAGTTAGCCAGCATGAAGATGAAAAAAGGAAATGTAAACTGGTCGTTGTTCTCTGTTGTAAAAGAATAAAAAAAAGCCCCACAAGATCGGAAGAGGTGGATGGAGCAGAGACATAGCAACAGAATATTACAGAGTTATTTTCTGTGCTTCTTACTGGTTGTGGTCAAAATGAACTATTTTCTGGCTCTCCTCTACAGGTCCTCTTCATAGAAACCCTTCCCAAAAGCATTAGCAAGCGTTATCCCAAAACTTGGACCATCACGCACAAACTTTCTTTTAAAGCTATTGTCATATCAATCAGCTCAATTGGTTCTGGCATGTCGGAGATTCGTCTTAAAGTCTAGTTGTTTCGGCACAATTAGATGTCCGTGAAGTTTAAAACTTCTGGGTTGGAAGTTTTCAGTACACAAAAACAACTTCTTTACAGACTACCTCTTATGTTTCTTTTTAGGAATAGAATTTCTGGTAAACAAACACATGCAGATAGAAAGTACGCACGCGCACGCACGCGCACGCACGCACGCACACACACACACACACACACACACACACACAGAGCGAGAGAGACAGACAGATAGGAACAGAAGACATAGCGCGCATTGATTCAAATGCAGTCACAAAGACAGATGTAGTCAAATAACCAGACGGGCTTCACTTAGTTTAATGAATCAGTTCCGACATGAGAAAGAAAACCTGAAGGTCTTTTAACCTCCTTAATCTAAAACGCTAATGAGTTTGCAAAGAATGCCGTCCCAGCTCAAAAGTTCGTTTAACTGTCTCTAAAAAGCAACCCCGCTTATTCTCCATCCTTTCCCCAGTATTTTCTGACTAGTTGTGTGTTTTTGTTAACGAGCTTATTCCACTCATTGACATTAGCAGAAGCCCACTTTGCATTAAACCTTCCGGGAACAAACCCCCGAGTGGAGCACACTTGAGGCTTGGATTGTACCCCTTACAGACATGCAATGCGCATGAACTCTGACTTTTGATTCCTTTTTTTCTGTTCAGGTTTGGACGAAGTGCAAGCAAGAGATCTCTGGAAGAGTTCGCAGAAGCTAAAAATGATGGTGAGCCCATTGCTACTTATATCTGCAAGCGGTGCAATATATTTAGATGTGTGTGTGTGTGTGTGTGTGTGTGTGTGCGTGTGCGCGTGCGTCTTTGTATATGTATGTATGTTAGACACCCGAGCACACATGACTTTGTTTACTAGGAAACGTGGGCTTCAAACAAACTGCTCCTCCCTTCATTTACCATCAACCCTGTTAGTTGTAATGAATGTAATTTGCAGCGAACACAGACCCCTAGCTTTTAGATGATAAGCTCTTTGCGTGGTTGTCTCACTTAAGTCCAGAATAATAATTGGTTCATGCAAATGAAATTTTGACGAAGCAAACCCTCGTCATCATAGGACAGGATGTCAAATGACATCTCTCTCTCTCTCTCTCCTAGTCAATCTTCTAGGCAAATGACTTTATTAACTTAAAATGAAACTGTCACGTTCATGGACTTTGAATTATGCGTTTCCATGTTAAGGCCTTCGGATGGAAAGGCTATCATTTGTAAATGTTATTAAATATGTAATATTATTAGCTGGCTTAATAACATCCTAAAATGGATCCCACTAACAGAGAAATCTAGGAACGTGAAGTCAGAACTAAATCGGTAAACAACTTTGAATAGGTTTCTGATTGGCAGATAACATTTTACGACCAGGTCTTTGACTGGCAAATAACATTTGCATGAAGTATTTTGGTTCAAAATAAACAAGATGGGTAGGTATTATGATCATGTTTACAGATTTCGTGAAGGTAGGCGACATGAACAGCCTCCGCGTAAATCTACTAAACTGCGAACTGTAATCATTAGGGAGTGTCAACTACTGTCGTTTGCCTGTCTTTAAGGTCGATTGTGATAAAGCAAAGATATAGATGACTGAAGGATAGATAATGTTCATGGTTGTAAGTGGGTTATAAAGAGTGAATAAGTGAGGGGGAAAAAGCATACATTTTGAGATGTGGAAGATGTACAGCTGCTGCTACTCTTCAAGTGGTACTTTTAAAGGTATTACTGAAATAGAAACTGGGGGCAACGAGTACATATTACTGTTACTGCTTCAAAAAAGCAAACAAACCGAAAGGAAGATAAGAAGTAGAAAAACAAAATACTCAGCTGGCTCACACTCACTGAGGAGTCCATAATAAAACAACTTAACCAAATCGCGATCATTCACTTATGAGATAATAACATCAAACTCTAATCGCCTGTCACAGATACGATGTGCAGTACTGCACACACACACACACACACACACACACACACACACACACACACACACACACACACTTACGCACACTCACAGAGAGACAGAAACACGCGTGTGCACGAGAGAGAGAGAGAGAGAAAGACGAAAAATATAAAGTCCTTTGATCACTCTTGTCCTTCTCTAAAAGTTTCATCTAAATGTACTTCGTCAGCATGAGTTTTGCTTTTGCACATTCATCAGATTTCTTTTTTAAAACACACACACACACACACACACACACACACACACACACACACACACACACACACACACACACACAGCTTAATCATGTTTTATTTCGAGGCACAGAATGACCTTTGAGTTAACTGGGTTCTCATGGATATCCCGGACTCTTTGTTTTCAATATCTGTTGGCAGAGTAGACTATGGCGACAGTGCCGAGGACGCGTGGGGCGTTGAAGAGTTTCTGCAGTGAGCAACAGTCTTTCCATTTCTGACTCTCGTTGTCCGACCTCAGCCTCTTGGAACTTTTGGACCGACCATCCGCCACGCCCTATCGTAACCATGATGTCCCGGAAAATGAATATACAGCAAATGTGTTAACATATGTTACTAGGACATCAGGGTTCACCCCGAACAAAACAAAACAAAAATTTTCGCTGAGCAGAAGGGGGACAACTTCAAAGTTTGTTTAAGCACATATTGTCTTCACTATTTTGCTATTCTTCTTGTGCCTTGAAGCCGAGGAGATACAAGTAATTAAAATTTGTTTTGTTTTCTAGTCTGTTTTTTTTAACCCAATAGTAAAAGATATTAAGATTTTAAAGACAGAAAACATAATAAAAGGTATATGCTTATTATGAGAACAAAATTCCTATGTACGAGCTGCATAATATGAAATATAAAATCTTACGAAGAAAGAAGAATATTGATGTGTGTGTTTGAGTGCTGTGCAAATTTCACAGTATATCCCATCATGAGCGAAGTTTTCAGTAGTGTTTTCTTTGTCTATTGGAAGGTCGTAGACTTTCTGAAGCATCTGTATTTTAATGTGTATAAGTTAAAAGATGTTATTCGGAGCTCCAAAGTAAAAAAAAAGGTGAATACATTACTACCCAGAGCAAGTTTTGACAACTGTGTCATTTAGTACCCTGTGAAAAAAGTGGTCAAACAGATGCCCCCGTTCTTTAAGATAAATACCACAGACATTTGACACTGCAGTCAGCGCCCGATTCCAAATGAGTAATAAATGATCATTTTAAACAGTGTGAAATCTTATGTTGTGGTGTGGACAGCATGTTGAGAAAAGTCATAGATGTCTGGTCGGGCCGTTTTCACTGTAACCAGAATGTTTGAGACTTTGTTTCGTGTTGACGTGATAATCAAGTGACACCACTTGACCCTCGTGCACTCTGCCCTAGACATGATTACCTTCGCTGGGAGTTTTCTTTTAGCCATGGAAAACAGACAAACGGCGCACATGTGTGTGTATCTGTATCTGTGTGTGTGTGTGTGTGAGAGAGAGAGATGAATAGAGCGAGAAAAGGACAGAGAGAGGGATAGAAAAGGAGAGATATGCATTAAATCAACTCCAAAAAATATTGACAACGACGAATGAAACTTGATCTATTATTAACTCATGACAGATTTAGGAAGCAATCAAGTCAGAGAATGTTTTTGAGCAGGAAAGTAGGAGTAAAAAGTATTTACAGTCCAGGAACATGTTCAAAATTTCTTAAAACAAACAGCATAACAGTATAATAGGACACGAACAGTGCCATCTCGAATGCTGTAAGCAAACAATTTTTTGTGCAACCCGAAATTGAAGCTGAAATATTTGAGAAAGAAAGTTGAATTGATTATTTAAATCCACCACTTTAACTTGTGGTGTAAAAATATGTGCCATTCCAAATAAATACATGACATCTTCCCTCCCTTCCTCCTCCGCCAAATACCCTTTTACATTAAAGGTCTCAGAATCATGTAAGAAGAACTTAGTAACAATCTTTACTGATTACGCTATCTGCTATTTCAAGGTGTGGATGATGAGCTCTCACCTCATGAATAACTAACTATCACAACAAGAAACTACATGTACAAACTACTAAGAACTACATTTACTAATTGATCCTACAATCCTGTATACAATAATCCAATTCAAGAAACATCCATTCTAATCTGAAATATCCTAACACAAATAGCGAAAATGTACGCAGGATTTATGCGTTTGTAGAGCTAAATAACAATTAACTTATAACAGATGATAATTTACGGAACTTAATGGAGATGAACTTCCCTTGAATACTAGCGTATGCCAGGAAAATAAAAAAGAAAATGCAGTTCTGACTCTTTAGTATCATGAGTTAATGGGCAGTTGTGATCCATATCAACGTGGTTAAGGACAGTAAAGGATGTGATTTAACGGATGAGACGAAGGGTGCTTCAGACACAAGCGATTTAGTAGCCATATAACATACACTGACCGAGAAAGATGATTTAAAAGATTGATAGAGCTCAAAGCGTTATTTGGACGATTCGCTAGTCTTGTTGGTGTAAAGTCTGAAGACTTTTTAAAAGCTGAAACAAAAAGGTCGGGGTCTTCAACTCCCCTGGCTCTGCCAAACATGTCCAAAACAAAACTTAATCACAGAAATCACACACACACACACACACACACACACACACACACACACACACACACACACACACACACACACACACACACACACACACACACATGAGGTCCACATCATCTTGTTTGGGGTATATAGCAACATACTGTACGTTTTGTTAGATAATCTGCTTACAAAACACGTAGCTAACACTTTATGCTTTTTACAAACATATGTAAGAGGTGTCTCGACGTTTAGACGTTAGCTAGTCTAGTTGGGGCTTCTCTTGGAGCAAGTAGAGGAGCTGTTTAATGGGATTCAAACGATCCATACTTCAGCAGTCTATGAATTTTTCCCATCAAACAATTCAAACATACATCTCGGTAGTGTTGACCAATAGACTCAAGCAACTAATTATTCCAACTAATCGCCTTTTTGCTTGACCACCCATGTCATCTGAATTGTGTGAGAAAGACAAGTAACTAAGAAATTGCCAGATAAGACCATTTCTCACGAGCAAATAAAAAGCACCCATTCCGAAATACGGTATTGGACTTATCTAAGTTAGCTACTTATCCCAAACTGGTAGATGAATATCTTCAGACATTCACTTAATTCTGAAGACTTCTGACAGTATCTGAATATCAATACTAACGCTACACCATCTGCTCAATGTAAGATACAAATTTCAGAGTAGAACTAGACATGATATTTACTGCTATTGATAATATCATTTATGATATATAGTGAAAAAAGAACTGAGCACTTTACTTTAAGCTTCTATAGTGCATGGTTGACTCTATAACGTGTTCTCCAACTCTTACCTTAGCTGTTACAATTTTATATATCCTTTTATACCACAATAAATTATTTACTTTTTGCTGAAAGTCTTCAGAGCTTTTTTCCAGTAATGAAATCAATAAATGCAACATAAAACTTCTTGTGTTTATTGCAGATAATATGACAATTAGGTCGAGTGTGATATAATTTTTTTGGAACCCTGCTTAGGCTAAAAGATTTTTGTCATTCTTATTTATCTATTTATTCAATCTTTTATATTGCAGTTACTATATCACCCTCAATTTTACAGTGCGATTATCTGTAGTTGCCAGGAGTGTTAGGGTTACATTTCTGTGACTGGGGTGAATTAAAACCTTTGCTTTTCTACTTGGGTAACCTGTGAAGAATAATCAAAGTTTTTGGTATTTAAAAAAAGGGACTAAAGTGAAGGGAATTTTTTTTAAAGAATTCTCCCATCAGGTCAAGCTGCCTGACTATTTTAATTTACTTTATTAAAGTAAATGGCTGTAACATTTAGTTTTTTTTAAATTTTATTTCAACTAACCTTTTTCTTTTGAGCTTGTTTTATAACTCCCTAGAAAGATTTTGATTTATTACTGATAGTCTTTATTACTGTTATTTTTTGCTTTCTTCAGTTCTTTGTAACTTTTTCCCTCTGTATTCTGCAGCAAGGATACTTTTTTAAACTCACACAAATTGATTGACATTTTCTCTTTGTTTCTTTGCACCGAGGTTGCTATTTTATTTTACCAACTGTTATGGATTTTTTGTGTACTTTCCAGCATTTATAAGAATTTCGTTAAGCCTTGTAAGGTCTACATTATTATCTAACTTTAGAATAATTATGCAGGGCCCTTTCAACCACGCAGTTTTCTCAATCAAAGAAAATTACAGTATGACAAGCTTCCTTTAGGTCTTTGTACCTGATGTATTTTTTGATAAGGTAATCTAGTAGGTTTGCAATTTGTTTATGAGGACATCCCTATATGTTTAAACCCTACCACGTGAAAAAAAGAACCTTATTTAAAAATCTATAGCACAAGAATGACTCTATAACGTTTTCTCCAACTGGTACCTTCGCTCTTACAATATTATACACTATATAATATATATTATACAACATTAGCACTAGTAAGTCTATTTCCTACTCTTAAGGACTGGCAAAGCTTCAAGATCTCCTATAAAGCGATAAAGTAATTGATGGCACTGCAACCAGTAGCCGATAGGCAGGTGAAATGACCCAACTGGTCGTCATCTACCACAACATTTAACATGCAAAGACTAAACTATTCACAAACTCGTAACCAGTGTTCACCAATCAGAGTGGCATGCTCGTCTATGGAACACCTTCTACGTCTTGAAGCAAAGTGGTTATCATTAGAGATATTGTCAGTTTTATTGCCCAAAGAGCAGTCCTTTTCTGGATAGTCTTACCTGCCCCTGCATTGAAGTCCTCTGTCATGACAATAAAATGATCATTAAAATGTTGAGAGATCCAGCACTGATTCAAATTTCCGATACACATTAAGAGATCCGGCAAACATTTCAATTCAAAGAGACTCCGATATAAAGTTCTGTGTCACTACAATCTGGACAGTAGACAACAATCACAAGAACATCGGAGCTTAAACCAAATATTTGACGATACATTTATTACAATCATTTTGTGATACTCCACTTGGATTTGTCCAACGTCTGATTTCAGATCTTTTCTGACTAGAGCATGTTGGTGTTAGAAAGCTTCATACTAGGTGCTATATAAATATCATGGAGGATAAAGTTTTTACAATGAATAATTACTGCTAAAGTCTCAACCAAAAATTCAAAACCAACATTGGTTATGTAGGAAAACATGTCGGGATATCCGTACAAGATCCTCTATGTTATAAGCAAACTTAGTGAGAGGCTATTCGCTGATTTGATATATTGTTGTAGAAGCAGAAATTGCACCTTCGCTATCCCAACACTGAGACTGTTGACATGCAGTGGAGCGCAAGGTTAGTGCATTGATGGAATGAGCAGGGGTTCGAGTATACTGGCTGCAATAAACACCTTTGTCCTATTGGTGTGTGTGTGTGTGTGTGTGTGTGTGTGTGCGTGCGTGCGTGCGTGCGTGCGTGCGTGCGTGCGTGCGTGCGTGTGTTTTGAGTCAATGTGTGTTTAAGTATAAGTCTAGCTGCGGCGTTGGGTATCCTCAAACCACAAAACTTTCAGCATTCTTGGGATGGCATAGTATTCTCTTGATTTCCATTCGTCCGTACGTGTGGTGGAAGCGTGTAATTGGAACTGTGGACTGCTTGTTGAAGTGGGAGCGTGCACAGTTGCTGTACTCCAAAGGTAGCCAACGCGGTGCCCGCAGACACCTGGTCGCCCGCATGGACCATGTGTGTCGCCCGCGGAGCATATTGATACCTGGCCTGTCTATACTATCGTGAATGTTACTCATTAAGTTTGTATTAAACAAGCAGTTCCTCGTATTACTCAATACCCTTGAAGTAGCTCTCAGTGTCAGAAAGGTTGGTGACCCCTGCAGAAATCGCTCGTGTCGTCCGCCTCAAGGACTTTAATACTATTCTTTGTCCGATTCCGGCATTTCATAGAATAAGATTGTTTTTTCTCGAAAAGGCATCGAACTTGTCTATCTTTTCATTTGAAATTTTCATGAACTCTACCATCCATTTCAGCAACACATAGAATTATAAGACTGCTATTTGTTATATTCGCTGTAATCAAAAGCAGTTTAACAAATTTGACTTACTCTTCATCTGTTGTTATTACTAATTTCAAACTTTTCAACAACAACCAAAAAAAAAAAAAAAAAAGAATCGTTTAGTCAGGAACTGTTGTTTGAATACCCCTCTACAGACTGTGTATGAAACTGTGTAGCGAGAATGTTGTTCCTTTGCTGAGCTGTTGAACGTTAGGACAGCGTCACGTGCTAATAAATAGATACTACAGGTCACCACGTGCTGGTAGTTTGTAGACATTTATTCATCCCTTGACTGGTGCCGATCGTTGAGGGGGTAGATGGATGGACGAGGCAAGTGACAAGGGTTGCCACTCATAGAACTCCTCCAGCACTGACTGATCAGCTAACCTTTGCAAGCCAGGCACACTCTCTTGACAAACCACAGAACAAGCGCATCCGACACAGAAGATTCATATTTTATTTTCTAGACACTGATGTTACACGTTATTTATCCCGCGTCCCTTTTCACAGATATGTATTGAGACAGTCCTTAATTAAAATGTATCATTATCACTATTCACCTGCCTAAATATGAACACCGGGAAACAAAGAAATATAGAAAAAAAGAAACACATAAACGAACAACAAAAAGAAAAGACAAATAAAAAGAATGAAGGATGAAACTGTTGAAAGGGGAGATAACAGCATTTGCCAACAAAACCAAATACTTGCATCTCTCCTGCATGCACAACAAAAGATTGCATGAAAATAAAAAAGGCGAGCTGCCAAAACCCATAACCAACGATATTCATCTCCTTGTCAAAATTATATTTGGTATATTTTATCTTAATTTTTTTCATTTAACATTCTTGCAAAAGCAAGAAAACATCGCGATTATGCTGCCCGCACAGTAGAGCTAAAGGTCAAACGGACACGCAACAGTTCCTGCCTCGTGTTTCAGACATCGGTCATCTACATTTATAAACTGTTTCTGGTGGCATTATTGTTGAATGATATCTCCAGAATACAGTACAGTAAAATCGGGCTTCTAAAACATTCTGGGTAAATAAATTTAAAAATATACAAAAAAGAAGTGGAGTAATTGTCAATAAATTTCTCATAATTATGTGAGCAAAAGTAAACAATTACAAAATTGCATATCACAAACTAGTAAATGCTTCAGTAATCTGCAGACATTGCCAGATCTTTAATTTTTTTAAAAAATTTTGGTTTTAAAAAATCGGATTTCATCACAGGTATAAGGTACATCACATCCTGGCTCGATTACACACATGCATATATAAATATATGTATGTGAGCCCGGGTGCGCACGTGATAAAAAAAGAACAGAGTAAGAAAGAAAGTCTGTTTTAGCATAGATTACTCGCGCAAGCTTTGCAAGAGAACGCAGAAGACTGTCATGTGACTCATCCGTGGAAAACCACTAGATGACATCTCAGGTAATGGTACAAACATAATGCTCATCTTGAAGTCGAAGGTGAACAGCTTTTATTTTAAAAAATTGTAAGCTGAGATATTTGGAGGTTATCTGAAGGCACAGAAGGGTTCAGAAGAACGGCGATTGTCAGCCCTCAGAAAATGAACACTATAAAGCCTGGGATAAGTAATTCAGGCGACAAACACTTCGGAACCAACACGAAGAACCTGCTCGGCATCTGTTTCGGTTGATCTCAGGTAAACACCAAAATAAACCTAAAAAAAAAAGACAACTATGTATTAAGTAGAACTTGATCTCAAATATTGTCTACAAAACTATAAATACCTGTTAAAATATACCCAAAAAGAAAGAAAAGACAATTCATTTTAACTAGTCAAATCTAAATTTCAAGGAAAATAATTAAAAGGAAAACCCAAAATTGTCTATCACAGAGAACAGGATGCTGACATCTGCTTAATGATATTACCGAAAACTGGGTTATGCTTTGTCAGCTATTGTGAAATTTGATAACCTTTCCGCCTCTCCACGCTGCGAGAGTTCTCAAAGGCTCGCTGGTTTTCTCCCCTGTGTTTTGGTCCAAGCAGACCATGCCACAGCGACTGCACTTCCCTTGACTCTGCAGAATCACAGAAACAGTATTTAAGCTCAAATGAATCTGTAATATTGCGATTTAGATGTCTCATCGGGTTCCTAGATTTAGCTTGTGTAGCGAGACAGCTATTGATGAAAAAGAACAAACGAAAATCGTAATCGCATATCTGTAGTCAATAGGATACAAGTGCGCACGCGAGTGCTCACACACACACACACACACATGAACGTAAGCGCATGCACGCCTTACAAAACAATGTTACTCTTTAGCAAAACATATGAAAATGATATTGAAAAGTAAAAAAGGATTAAGGAAAGAAAAAGAAAATAAGAAAACGAGTGAATAAACAAAAGAAAAAAAGAAAGCAAAAAAGAAAAAACAGGTAAGAAAGAAAAAATAAGGACAAAGAAACATAAAAAAATAAACAAAAAGAAATAAACAAAGAATGAGTAAATAAATGAAAAAGGTAAGGATGAACGAAAAGAACAAGAAAAATAAAACGAAGAATGCAAACCCGGAACAAAAAAGATTTTGACGCATTTATAAAGAATCAGGAATTGTAGCAACATACATTGAAAGCTTTAAAGGTACAAAAAAGGACCAAATCACTACATAACTAGAGGTCGATACAACAGTGTTACATTCATGTTTGATGGTCGCTACGATTCACAATGAAAATACAAGAGTCGTCCAGTCGTATTTGATAGTCTTACTCGGACACAGATGGTTTAAGTGGAACATCTGAAAGTAATTTTTAAGCGAAGAAAATTTACAGCACAGACATATGGACTAAGACTGTACTTTTTAGTCGGAATGAAAATTTACATGCTATGGGTTAGGTAACGCTGTATTTATAATTAGGTTTTTTTTGTTAGTTTTATCACTAATAATTTTACGACAGTGTCAATTTTGTATACGCAGGGATTGAATATATGTGGGACTTGTGATTTGGAATTTTTTAAAATAAAATTATACAGGTGGACGTTGACAGACGGAACATAATGTTCACAGTTGTGAACTGTTCAGAGCTGCGGTTGCCTGTGAAGAGTTTCGCAATTAAGGCTGTTTTTAATCGGACAAATATGGACAAAGGACTGAGTAAGCTTCAATAATTTTTATATAACATCAACGTTGTCCTTGCCAAGTGTGGTCAAACATTCATTCCAATTTGTCTTGTTACGAATGCCTTGAGACTAGGTTGTGGAACGTATCTGGAAGACAATGCCAAAAGTCGAAACATACATTGATGTTTAAAGTTGTGGCTGCCTCTGAAAATGTAGAAAAAAGAGAAGACGTTTTCATGTGATCTTGAGGACGTTTTGCTAAAGAACCGTGACGAAAGCTCATAGCACTTACAACGAGGGGAACATCTCCACAAGAAACAGACGTCCAGGACTCCTCGTCAAAGGGCAGACCACCGTCAACCACCAGGTTCGCCCTGAAACGTTGCACTAAGTTCTGCTCACCTAGTAAAAACAAAAAAAAAAACAAAAAAAGAGAGAAGCGATGAAGAGAGTAAAATATCGATGGTTCACTGCAACAACAACATTTATTACACGTCAAACATCTGGCAGGGATTGTTGTAGATGTGTTGACAAGTGTAAGAAATAATTGTCTCCATGCTGGGTTTGATGAGAAAAGTCAACTACACTTGTTATTTACTCTCTCATATGCAGAGCATGAGCTAACTTTTAAATCATAAAAAACACTTCACAACCTGAATCATAAAAAGTCTGCGCTGTGGAGGAAAACCATTTTGTATTCCTAAGAAAATTATAATAACGCGAACAATAATGATATAATGCAGTGTAACAGACTATTTTTGATTTAGTAAACAGAGATACTTCATACAAGATTATTACTAAAACAAAAATGGAAGAAAATTACATTCAGATGAAGATGCAGACAAGAAAAGAAATCCGTAAAAAGCTATACTTAGCAAGCATTGAATCTAGTTACGTTTCTTAGAAAACGAAGGGAATGGGTAGCGAAAGGGAGTGAATGAGGGGGATGGAGGGGGGAGAGAGAGGAAAGAGGTCGTAAGGAAGGGAATTTGGTGAGCATTGGTCCTTTTGAAAAAGATCTTGGTGAAAATTCGTCTGCTCCACCTAGGCTCATGGCGATTGCTTACATTTAATCGCGAAGAAATATGCACAGTTGTGATCACTTTGCTAGTGTAATTGCATTGTGGATGCATGCTATTACCGTTAGTATATTGTTCTTTTTAGGGCAAGATTTTGTTAGTTGATGAATAAACTCCTCGAAATTCGGTTTCCGACTATTTCCTTGTCGATCATTACTGTCGTACTGTTTTGCAACGAAGAATGAGAATTTTGAAAAGGGAAGTAGAAAAATTGGAAGGAAGTTGAGGGGGGTGGGGGTTGTTAGTAGGTGGTCAAGCTACCAAAGTTGTTTTACTTGGTTTTGTTTTTCTTGAGTGTAAAGGTTTAGCTTTTCCTTTCTTGGTTTTAGTCTTCATGCAGTTGGTGTACTGTAGCACCTCCTCTTACAGTGAAATGCTTCCGTACCCATATGTTCAAAGATTGGGACCAGAGGATGAGAACAAAAGATCTGATGAAAAGAATGCAAAAAATGTTCTACAGCTCAGGCTAGCTCCTGTGCAATAGCTTCAGTTCCTGACCTTGAAACAGTATGCTTCACTGCAAGGTGGTCTCACAGTGCTAAGCACACAGTAGTTTCATGTGATTAAAGAGTTGGAGTAACATTCACAGACAGCATGGAACACATTCTGTACATGGATAAAGTGGTAGGAAAATTAATGATGCAGTTTGAAGGCATGGTGAGACATCTCTTCAATTTATGTCTGAACATTAACTTGAAAGAAAACACACGATCTTTTGTAAATTAATCAGCACATAAGAATAGGAGATTGATGAAATTGAACCATCTATGAATTATCTTGACTTAAAGCCATTTGTTACTAAGAGTGAATAAACATACATTGCTAAGTCTGTGTGGATTTTTACTGAGCATGTGGCTGCCGTGACCAACTGGAAAAAACAATGGGACAGAGAAAATCTGCTTTTGCATGCAAGTGTGTTTTGAAAAAGCACTCAAGAAACTGTCTAAAAATGTTTGTGCTAAGTGTGCATTTTAAAAATATAAGGATTTGCGTAAAGTGTCCTTTGCTGTAGTTGATACTTTCATAAGCCTCAAAAAATGGCATAAAAATTCTGGTCAGTTTCTAGGTTGCAAAGCCCATATTTCTTTCTGTAGCATTTTTGCTTTGCTGTCAATATGAACTGTTGTACTGTATGGATGTCAGTGGATTTTCTTATTTACCGTTTTTTATTCTTTTCCTTTCTTTATTTAGCTGGAAGGCATATGTTAATGTTGTATTATAATACTAATTATCTGTTTATGTTTGTTAATAAACTTTTGCATACGTGTGTAAATGTAAAACATTTGAATTTCTTTTTTCTGTAAATGAAAGCTGTAATAATGATTCCACACGTATTAGTGGACAGATCCAGATACTACAATAAATGTAAATAAATAAACGAGATAAATAAATAAATGAAAGACAGCAAGTAACAATACTAGGATTAGCTTTTGTAGAGAGATGTAAACACCTATGTAGGTCTTTAATAAGAATAATAATTCTCCGAGTTTTGACACATTAGTGTTGAAACACATATGAGAAGAGACAAAAGTATTATCATTCAATTGCAATCATCACTAGACTTCGATTCCGCAAAACCCCGACAATTGTTTGAAATTATCTCCCTTGTATAAGTCGTCATGAATGCCGCAAGGAGCGCTCGCAGCAACTCGGTACTCGCTTTTCATATAGGGGACCATGCCTTTTAACACATCTTTCTAATCTAAGGTCTACAAGGGTGCTAAGGGTTTCAAACTCAAGGGTTTGAGCTCAGTAAATGATTTACAACAAATGAGAATGAATAATATCTCCACTCCCCTTCTGTTTTCCTGACATAAGCTACAGACATGGAAACGTTCAAACGTCGCCAAATGTTTACCGATACTAGTTTATACATGGTACAAGCGCTCCCCCTGGCTATAGCCTTCACAGCTAAGCATAGCCACATACATTTATGACCTCTCTCGAACCCCTAGGGACTTATTCCTCCGGTGTTGTAGAAATACTATATTGCAATGAACTCAGCCCAGTCACGTGACAACAGCAAGAAAATCAGTTCTCTTGTAAACCTTTAATAAGGCTCGACCAAACACGTTCCTAAGCACTTACTGATATGCCTGAGCTCCGGCTTGCAACCTTTGACCTCACGATGATCGTCGTTCTGCACCTCAACAAGCTTCTTCTGCAGTGACCGCACGCTCTCCCTAGAAATCAGCAGGAACTGCGCCTCGTTGGCCAGCGACAGACCAGGCGACGTGGCCGCGTCCGGCACTGAGTGAACAGAGCAACAATAGACATCAGGAAAAATGGCTGCGGCGTGCAATCTTTCTTGGCCTAACATGCTAGGTACTCTGAAACCTGCAAGGCTAGCTAAGCCTCAAATGTTCTGCGAGTTTTCACATCTAGTTTAAGTATTTTTCACTTCACAATGCCAAAACGTAATTCGCTGAGTACATGATGAACACAGTAAAGCCTGTCCTACAGGATTTTTGACATACCGCTATACACACTGTTTAGTAACTATGGTCTTGGTTGATTGGCCGTTACTGGGTCGTTTGGGTCCAGACTCTGGTGGTGTCAACTTCTCAAGAAAACACGGAACTTTCACAGTCCAAAACGATAAACAATTCGTTACTTTCCGGTTGATGCTAATCAAACCACAACACACCCCTGCATTAATAATTTCTAATCTTACTAGCGGCGACACACGCCCACTTCAACTTTAAAACTTATCGGCAACACACCCCTACAATACCCTAAAACCTAAACACTAGCGGCGACACACGCCCGTCCTAAAACCTTAAAACTTTACGGCGACACACGCCTACAATACTCTAACCAACTTGCTTCTTCTCTCTCAACGCTCACTAAACAGTGACGCATGCGCTCTCTTGCTCGAACATTTCAGACATCACAGCTTGCGTCATTTATCAAGACTTGCGTCATTCACCAAGGCTCACGTCATTCACACTTGCTCACGCGCTCGCTAGGATGACCTAGACCCACTAAAACATTTCATTCGTAACACACACCTTAAAGGTCTCTCCTGCAAAAGTTTGGAAGTACTGTTGTACTTGTCATAAAAATCTCTCCGAAGGTCTCACATACAGCTTCAGCATAAAAAAAACACCCGTGCGTTTCCTTTTATGTGAAAGCTATTACCTTATCTCACCTGTATCACCTGTATCGCCTGGTGCCACGTCCTTGCGTTTGCTGTGTCGCCTGTCGTCGTGCAGTTGTCGTAGCAGACGCAGGCCCGGTCTATCGAACGTCTCACACAGCCACTGCGCCACCGCTTCTCCGCAGTCCACTGTGTTCACTCTGCACGATTATTTCTTTTAAAAATATTTGATAATATTTGTTTTAACATTAGCGAAAACAAAAGTACGGTGAACCAATCAGTACACTGTCAATCTAGCATGTACAACAACCATCCACCAATCAGCACACCGTCGATCCAACATGTACAACGAAGCTCGAAGACATAACGAAGTGAAAATCGCACTGCCCGAATAAATAAAAAGAAGGAAAGAATGCTGGAAGGAAAAATTAATAAACTGAATTGAAAGGAAAAAAAACACACTGGAAGAAAAAAAAGGAGCGATGAACTGATAGAAGGGAGAAATGAATTGGGATTAAAGAAGAAAGAATAAAGGAAAAGAGAAGAAGGTGTGGCTATGTAGAGTCAGACGATAGGTATTGCAGATGGCCCTTGAACTTACTTGTCGTTACAAATTTTGTTGGTGCAGATACTGGTATCGTTCACCTCATCTGTTTCATAGGTGTCTAGACCTATGTAGAACGACTCCGTCCCTGTAGAAGGCCGCAGAGCTTTTAGTGTAAGACATGCTGTTAGCGAAATGCTTTTTAAACTTTCTGCGACCAAAGGTAGCAGCGAAGACATTTGTAACAAAATTGTTCACGAAAGTGAAGTGTGCTGCACTGTACAGGGAAAAGACAATGAAGCTGTTAAATGTTTAGGAAAAGGGGCATTTATTGTGTGTGTGTGTGTGTGCACACGCGTCTTTGGGCGTCAGAACAACCAAACACTGCTCAACGAAAAATACAGGGGAGAGAACAACTATCTGAACGTGAATGCTAGTGATCAAACTATCTCCCTTAGCCTATTTGACATCTGTAGGCTTTTCTTCAACGAAATTGAAACCTGCCGATCTTCTTACACGATACCTCTACTCTCAACTTTTTCTCAATTTTCCATTTTTATATATTTGTGTCGTACTTTTTCTTCACAGCGTACTGAAGTCGCTGCTAAACTGGAAAATGCGCCGTATCAACATTTTTCTTAGTATTATTAATAAAGAGTCCTCATTTACAATACATTACTTAAAACAAATTTAATTTGAAAGTACTAAACATTTAGAATAAATCCCTCAATAACCCAAAAACTCATTCTAGATTTGTAAATAAATAAAAATTATTATTGTACCTCAGTGCTAGTTGTCTGCACTACCCCAAATTCCAGCATTAGTTCGGTAGAATTTGTATGTGTGCATGCAATAGAAATGAATATTGAGTGGGAGAAAGAGAGAGGAAGGAAAGGCAGTAAACATTGATGAAGGGAAATAATGCTAACAATGCCACATATCATCGTTGGAGTCTTATTCGAGAACTTAGGTTTCCTTAAGCACCCGCTCCCTCTAATTCTTCGTGAGCTACCACCCGACCAATTAACCAGCCATACGTACCAGGGAAAGACAACTCCAGCTTGCCGCTATCAAGGTGAATCACAGGGGCAAGCAAGCACAGGCGCGGTTCTCGCTTCTGTCCCAGGGCGATGCCGTTGTCGCTCACCACCATCCAGGTCCTGTCATACAGCAGACCTCGGGGGCCAGTCTGCCACTCACTTACCTGTAAATATGCAAATGAACGGATCAGAAAGAAGTTTTGCTTGCAACGATTGCCTTATTTTAGCCATGTTGTCGGATGTTCATTCTTCACGTTGTCTGACCTCCGTTCATCGCAGGAATCGACATATTTCCCTTTTGTTCTGTATTCAGATCATGCAGTACTATATGCTCCGTGAGCACGTTTGCATATAAGCACGATCCTGCGCTAAACAAGCCTTCTTTTCCTTCTTAACAGTAGGAGTAGAATCAGTAGTAACAGCAGTAGAAGGAGGCAGCAGTATAAGAAGTGATAATAGTAAGCACGCACATGCGTTTTTCTTTAGTGGAAGCTAAAAGAGTTCATCGTGAGTCTGCTTGTTAACAACAACAAAAATAACAAAACTGGAAGCAGTAGTTTTTAATAAAAAAACATTCGCCACTTCTAGCGGCTGTTACTTATGAAAGTATCCTACTCATGTACACAGTGCATCTTCTATCTTAACCACTTAACCACTTACCATTAAACATTAAATTAGATAAACATTCATTTAGCCCAGGTATTATTCTTCATCAAACTTTGTTTTTTTCATTCCGAGTCATATTTTCAATTATGTCAATCAACGACATCAATTTAAAACAAAAATAGCACTATCAAAGATAAACAATAAAAATATTTAAACATAAACAATAACAATATCAAATACAAACGATTCCTTTGCAATTTTCCTAATAATTAGGTTCCTACCTACTCTGACTGGATTTTACACACAACACGTTAATGAGCAGGTAAACGTAATAATATATTAACTCTCTTGTTGAGCAATACTTGAGATTGAAGTTAAAGAAGTTACGCAGAAATTACACGTGCAAACGACGTATACAAAATACCTTTATTAAACTATGCATACATATTTATTTAAACTACACATACCCTGAAGGCTCCACAGGATTTGATGGGATACAGAAAAATGTCGGTCAGCCGACGGACTTTTTCAGAGCATGCCACGTCAGCGAAATTTTCAGGCAGAGGTCGAGAAACGACTGGCACGTCGCTGGCCTTCATGGCGCCGCCATCTTGTCTTGCAGTCGTTGAAATTTCCTTTAAGTTGTTATCTTGCAGGTAGACACTGCCCTCAGTCAAGGCACTTGTTGGGGCTCGTCCTTTGTCTGGGATCTGACTCTGCAGGTACCAGTCGGGGAAGGAAATCGCCGGCACAGGGCAGCCGCTCGTGTCCAGGAAACAGTCGACGATAAAGTTTAGACAGCGCATAGCATCCGTCAGTGATGACATGTAGCCAAAGGAAACGCGGACTGATCCAGTGGGACGTCCGTTGACTAAATCTACGTCATCACCACACACGTGACCCGCCTACAACATCGAGGTTTCAAGTTTAGCTGAAGTTTAGATTAAGCTTAGCATAAATTTAATTTAAGTTTGGTTTACACAAAGCTGTCTAGTCTCCTCACGTTCATAATTTCTTCTCTAATAATAATAATAATAATATTAACGTGCGATTTATATAGCACATAATCATGCTTACGAAGAAGCATGCTCTCAGCGCTTGAGACAAGAACGAGATATAGCATACAACGGACAGAAGGAGAAACAACCGTGCAGACAAGTAATAAAAGACAAACATACAAGACGCAAAGAGGAATCTGGGAACAAAGAGCGAAGATTGAGAGTTTCATGAATGTACAGAGGAAGACGAGCAGGCGGACTGGTCAAAAGATGAAAAAAGTGAAAGAAATCTTTACCAACTGTTTAGAAACACGAGATCAAACATAATGTTTCCTCGTCTCAAAGATTGAGGATTAAATCAAGTATATTTCTTTTTAAATTAATTATTCCAATTTAAAGTTTCAGAAAGGCAGATCTATTTAAACACAAAATACAAATAAGTGGTCTAAATATGCTTACAACCAGAATCAAAGAAGGAAGAAATAAATGCGGGGAAATAGAATAACGAAGAATGAACCACTTTTCCAACCCGCTCGGCTCAATGCGCTCGAACAACAGAGAAGTTTCCAGAAATAAATTTTGTACGCAGGAGCTATGGGAGGAAAGGGAGGAAATGGCGGCGAAAGAAGGAGAAATCACCAACTACTGGGGGTATCCAAGAAAGAGAAAAGACTTAATTAAAGCCAACTTTGAAAGCTTTTAGGTGGTGGCTGCACATACCACAACCTGTAAGTAAAGATACTGCACTTAGCTGGGCGACTGTCACTTCAGTGAAAAGGTGCACATTTTTTGTTAAAGGTAGCAGTGGACCCAGGATGCGTGACTTTACGTAGCTGTCTGCTTGTGTCATGTGACTAGGGGCTTACATTAAAATTCCCTTATTTGCCCTTACCGCTATCCTTAAGTCCTGCTTCTAATCAATAGCTTTTAAAGAAGTATATAAGATTCTATCCTTCATACAAAATAATAGTCTTTTACTTCTCTGTTTCCTCGTATCCTGTTCTTTCTTTCTCTTTTTATTGTTCTATCTTCATTCAAAGTGTTTCATGCACACACGTGTGTGTGTGTGCGCGCGCGCGCGCGTTCCTGCGCCAAGAACACAATAGACTGGAGACACTCTAAGCGATCATGTAAGACAAAGGGAACTAGAAAGGAGCTTGTGTCACGACTTTGTCATAAAAATCACAAGACTTTTGTAGAGAAACATGTTTACAGGCGCGCAGCTGCTTTCAATTTCCTCTTTCTCCTTTCGAGAAATCCTTTGCGATAACGCTTGGTGTGGGTTCTCGGTTTGAAGTGCGAAACTCATTCTCATTCTTATTTGTCCACTTTAAAAAATGTTTATTCCAAAAGACTATCATCACCATCACAACAATATTACCTAATATTATGCATTACTTTTTCTTATTTTGTGCTAACATTTAGCGAATAGAAGCTGTCTTCCTTTCAGTTTTCAGAAGAAAATTACAATCATTTGTTCGCTCGGTGATAGTAAAGCATGAGCAAATGCATATTGGGTAATGCGTATGATCCCATGTTACAGTTACCACGATTTCTTGAAGTGAAATGGAGGAAAACAGAAAAAATACGACCGCAGCTTTACACAGCTGCTGGGCTTGGGAGTGATTGAAGACCTCACAGGAGAGTTGCTAGCTGAAGCCAGACTGTTAACACTCTTTTCTCTCTTTTTTCTTTTACTGAAATGCCACACTCAGCCTTAGGGCAGGTTGATCTTGGAAGAAGTGTGAAAAACGGTTACACCCAATTGCTGTTTCTCTCTATCTTCTCTCCCTCCCTTCTTTCTTAGTCACACACACACACACACACACACGTGCATACATGTCCACGCACAGGCACATTAATGCGTCAGCCCCTCCTCCCTTCACACACATGCACGTACATAAACAGCACATGATCTATGATCCTGTATATAATAAAAATATGATATACGATTTTGGTAATTGTTTTCGAGACCGCGCGGTGGATGTTGTTAACAACCCATCAAGAAAGCTCTTTAGAAGATGAAACCAAATTAGGTCTTCTCAGACTACAAAGAGAATTTAACGCAAGAATCTCGTTGCTTTCTCTACATCTCTTCTAGAACACTGGGATGCGCAAAAACGCACACACACATGCGCAGAGTGAAAGAGCGTGTTAGCTATATTTAAAGTACTGCAGTCAATAGTTCATTCGTCTCCTTCGTACTTTCTCTTTGGTCCTCAGAGAGCCGAAAGCAGCGAGCTCGCATTTCATCTGATCTGGCAACAGGCATGTTCCCTTCCTGACAGAAGCCGTCTGCGCCTCGGAGGAAACCGTGGACCATTTTAATAAAGTCCGCAGCCTGTTTCCACCTCCTGACAGGCAGCATTTTGTCTGCGACTGCAGTATCTACTCTATACAGCCCTGAAATGTTACAGAGGGCCTTACGTTTGATTGTTTTCCTCCAGCTACTGACTTCCGGACGATCTAATTCCCCGAATACATGGCTACTCCCAATCATGCTGTTCCCTTACGGCACACATCACTCGAGACGCCACTCCAAGCAGATCACTACCGGCAACCAACAGCTACTGATGACAACGTGGTCCTGAGAGCGGACAGACCAGAGCTTCTGTGGTTTGTTGTTGGAAGATTGCTTGTTCTGCTACAGCTTTCCACTAACAAAAGCCAGTCCAACGTCCTTCTGCATCGACGCTCTCAGAATTGGTCGAGCTTTTTCTATTAGTTCTACCCCCTTACTTCTCTCCTGTCACTCCCTTCCTCTCTTTCTCTGGCTCTCTCTCTGTGCTGGGTGAGCCTCCTGTTTCATTGGTATGATTTAGTCAGAAATCCGGCTAGCAGCAGCTGGCTCGGTCTGGCCGAGCAAAAGGTTTACACAGGCGAGATAAAATGCCTCCGTAACTTATGCACACGGTTCTTGCACCAGGCTTTTATCATCACCGAGACTATGCAAGTCGGGTAACAAACGATACTGTTTTTGTACACCTTGTGTACACCCTAACACACACACACATATATATATATATACACGTGCGCGCTCGCACTCACACACCCCTACTCACATACCCAGCTAGGCGACTTATTCGAGTAGCAACGGAGACAGCAAAATGACTCGCAGACAAGAAGGGGCAGACAATTTGAGTTCTAAGGAAAGGACAGGACGGCGCGCAGCAGTAGTTGACAAGCCGACAACAAGGGAGAGAAACCTACATCAAACGACATGAAAGGGTCACGCCGTCATGACTTAGAAATGAAAGGGAGGGCAGTCCCCATGGTGACAGAGGACCCGCTACCGCCCAGCCACCTACTGATTAAAGAAACGATTTTATAAAAGACCTGGGGAAAAAGGTTTCAAAGGATCCTTAACCAAGGAAAGAGAAGAAAAAAAAAAGGAAAAGAAGTTTTCTAAATTAGGAGGAGAATTTGTTTACTTGCTGATGCAGGAAATGTCCCTGGTCTGCTATAGATTAAACATTTTTATCCATCATGTCGATCACTTTATCTATTTACTTATTCTTCCATTCAAAGACCCAAACAGAAACCCTTTCACATCCCATCGTGGCTTAAAAAAACCAGAATGAGCATATTGTGTCAAATGGAGAAAATATTTCATGCATACTTGGCAATCTGATGCAATATGTTTATTCTGTTTCTTTCCCTATGGTTATGTGTACGTTTTGCTTATTTTTCGTCTACCGTATGTTTATGTTAACGTAAATGCATAGACGTATATTTATTTTTATGGCTCTGTATGCATGGAGCATACGTACATTGACGTTAGAGTCTGTTACTGGTAACTCTAGTCTGCTCATGCGGCCCTCCTCTATGTGCCTTGCAGCATGAGAGACAAGTCTGGGCGCCGCTCCCATTCCGAGAACTCTTGCTCTTATGACGGCGAATTGAGTATCTTTGAATCATGCAAGGTTAGTTACCTCTTTCGTGACTACCTCAAGTAGCTGGTGGTACCATTCATCTCTAACCTGAACTGTTTCTTCATTCTTTCCTTCTGTGTGTAAAGCGATGACATATCCCCCTTCTTTTGTTGTATTTTGCAAGTGGGCATACACCTTGATCTGCCTTTCTTAAAACTTTGACAAAACTTAAAACTTGAATCATCATCATCATCATCATCATCATCATCATCATCATCATCATCATCATCATCATCATCAAATTCAAACTTTTTCTTTCGCGCGGTTCCTCAGTACAACACGTATTCATCCATGCATCCCTCCTAAAAGCTAAAGGCGCGAGAGACCTTTCACCTCTCTCGCTAAGTCTGTTGGTACTAACGCGATCCAGTCCTCAGTCACAGAGAGCGAAGTCACGCACCTTCAGATTGTCTTGAATGGTGTCCGAGGTGATGTTCAGAAACATCTGACACGCGCCGATATTGCAGAAGCAGCCAGTCCTCAGGTGAATGTCGTGCAGCTGCGCCAGCTTGTCCACCTGCAAGTTTCAAAGACAGATGGAATTCTTTCATCTGTGATGGGGGAGAAGCAAACTCGCAAATGTAAAGAACAATGTGTATCGTTTGATAGGTGGTAAGGGCTGGGTGTTGAGGGGTGGGGAAGAAGGTGTTTCGTCTGTGCTCTAAACACCTGCATCTAAGTGAGTCTGCTCAGAAACACCATCTGCAGCTCCCCATCTTTTTCTGTTTTCCCTCTCTTGCTCTCTTCATTTTTTTAAATCAAGGGTTATGATGTGATCACCGAGGAAACTAAAACCCAGACAACGACTGCCAGCAACGTCTCTCTAGGCCAGTGCAATACCCGTTTTGGAACATCAGTGTTTCGTAAAGCTGACAACAAAAGCCTGAGAAATCTCAATGGAAGGAAGGCGCTTTACATGCACATCCTGTGTTTCGATAGCGAGGAAACGTGTAACAAGAACAGAAAAAAAGAAAGAGGCCTTACGCACAACAACCTATTACCTCCGCGAAGCCAATGTAGTCCCCGCTAGCTCGCCTGAGGTTAAAGTTGACGATGGCACCTTGCTTGCTTCTGTCCTGGAATCCATCCGCCGAATAAATTTCCGCAATGGCGGTACCGTTGCTATGGTGAAGCCTGCTTAAGTTGGTTGCGAAAAAGTGGGCAATAGTGAATGTGTGTGAGGAGATTGCCTCCATTCCACCTGAAGAAAATAAGCGAAGAAAACAATGACGCAGTGAAATCAGAAAAAAAATTCGGTCATCTAAATGTGACAAACAAAATGTGCTTCTGTGCGAGCTTCCACCAATTACAAGAATGCTGCCACTAGCAATATCTTCCAGGAGTTCTGGTTGCTGCTTGTATAATGTTCTCATTTTCCACGAGTAGGGGGTGAATCATCGCACAATGCCACAGAGAAAGAATGTTCACATTACTAAATATTTCGTTTGGTTCAGGTATTAAAAATTGTTTAGAGGTAGTCGATGTTTTATTTTGTTGCAACTATCTAAATTTATCTTGGTGATTTCTTTAAAACAACAGACAGCTGTAAGTCAATACAAATTCATAAATGCACAAACCTTTTCAAGCAGGCTTACATACTTGGCAACATGTACCGACAATTTGTAAAACAGCTTTTATTTTCGTGTCTCCTTTCTCGGCGGTCGTCTGTCACACTGTGACAATGAATGATGGTTTTTCTTGATCAAACTCGCGGTTGTCTTTTGACCTTTCCTTGTTAAAAAGTTGACCTTTTTTTCTTTCGTTTCTTCCAGCGAAGACCCGGAAATGATTCCATCACTGACACAGTTTATGCCAGTGTAATTTAAAATGTTGAGTTACTTCGATTTAAACTTTGGAGTAGGGCTGTGCAGCGTGCATCAAGCTGCCATGGATCATTTATTTTTTTTTGTCTCGTGAATAATGTTTACCGTATTTGTTTACTCTCCACTGTTTGTGTGATGGACAGCGCTGTCACGGCTTATCAAGTCGCTAATTTTGAGTTTAAATAGAGCGAGGGGACATAACTGACTTCATTTGTCTGCCTGAGAAGCATTCGTCACTTTAATATTCTTTCATACAAATAAAGTGGAGATAACACCGGGTTTTCTTTATCTCAATTCAGCTGCTACAGCCTTAACAGTCTGTAACTATAGCCACAAACCGTAGCCACGATGGGGAAACTTTAGATCAGGGGTGTGGAACCTTTCTTCATGCAAGGTCATTTTCATATTTATAACATCATTCGCGTGCTATATAAAATTATCTACATTACTATTAGCCTTGAAAATTGTATTTGGAGTCTGTAAAATATGTTTATAATTAGATAGGTCATAGAGGAGACAGACTTTATAGTAACAAAACCGTTTTTCCCAATACTCTGTTCGTGTTTATGCTGCGAAAGTACATTAATAATAATAATAATAAATGAAGATTTTTATAGCGCATACTCTTAGAGACCACACCCATAGAGAGCATGCTCTTAGCGCTTAAAACGGAGAAGAGACGACGACGACGACGACGACGGCGGCGGCTACTTAGTATACACATACCTCCTGTGGGAGGAGTTGTTGGACACTGTACACTAAGGTACAAAGTGATTTCGACGATTTTTTTTTAATTGTATGAGCCGCCATTTTCGAACATCAAACCGGAAGGGGTCTATCATCGGCTTGGGGTGAAGGTCACATGCATGCATAATTCTCCAAAATCATCCATACAGGCCGCATGAAGCCGACAAGAGGCATACGTGTCTGTCCCGTCATTATTATTCACTTAATTTACATTGATGTTGATATAAAAAAAAGTTTAAAGATTTACTGAAATCTGCGGTGCCTTGGCAGGCAGGATCACATAATTTCGCGGGTCGGACATTCCCATTCCCGGCTCTAGATCATCCTACAAACCTCTAGGCATACAATTATTACCAAGCATAGAAAAAAGTCAGTATCATGACGTCATGTTTGTACACAGCTACGCCTAACTAATGGCCCCAGATTTCCAAATGTAAATGTATCCATGTGCAATCCTGACGTCTGCAGTTTTTAACCTAACATTTCAAGGCAAGATGGCGATGGTTGTTGGCGTATTTCTCGAGAACGTAAGACGAAGAGGGTTAGTTTCACTCAGACTTGGGGATATATCTTGCAACGTGCTTTATCATGTCATTAGAAAAACAAACAATTGCTGCCCACTATATCTTTAACTTTGTCTTGCGTATCTCTGACTTTACTTTCAAATACTCGATTTTCCAAGAGTGAAGGCTGTCTGTACAGTCTGAACAGTTTGTTTGTGTTCAGGCAATATTTGCAACCTGTCTGTACAGTTTCATCCTTCTGTAACCGAAGGATATACTCTAAAGACTTACCTCCTAAACTCTCCAGAGCCCTGAAGCCGTGTGTTAAGGTGATGATGTCCAGATAGGGTAGCGTGCCGTCTTCAAATCTGCGAGATCGAAAACCATCCTTGATAACAAGACTTAATGCGATGGCTTGATATCACAAACTTGGAGGGAACTAATAATGTTTACTTGATGCAGTCAGGACTCTTTTCGTTGTTTCTTAGTTCACGTAAAATTTCAAAGATTCATAAAACCATTTTATGATGGGATATTTCTGGTGATATATGTAAACATTTACACTTCGATTTCAAGAGCTCTCTCTGCCAGATAATTGTGTCACAGGAACAGACGTTGGTAGTGAAATTGTTTAAAGACAATTATACTAGATTACAAATTTTACAATCATCACAGTGTGTTAAGATAATAAATTATAAAATCATAATTGCACAATTCCATTTACACGAGCGTAGAATATGTACATGATTTCTGCTTATGTATGTTTGAGTTTGTGTGCGTGCACTTCTCGCTTGAAATCTTCGTAGACTTGTATTTCAGACATACGCGCGCATACGCACACATGCACTCCCATGAGAGAGAAAGAAGGAAAGAGAGAAAAAGAGATATTTCTTGCACCAAACAATTTTATCTTTTCTTATTCTTGTTACATGACAGTTTGTTGACACTTTCTTCGAATCACGAAATTAAATGTTTGCGCACTGGGATTGAAACATTGGCTGACATCACTGCACTCCCAGACGAACATACACAGCGACAGAAACACCTTCAGACCAGAAATGATATAAAGGTCTGTACCTGTCACTTACTCCCGCTCGAAGGACGCAAAACCTCTCTCTGGCTGAACTTGCTGCCACTGTACCTCCACCGAAGTACCTCTTCTCCAACACCCAAGCACTCGAGTTTCGAACAAGCAGCGCTCCTGAAATACCCCCGCCCCCAAAACAGAAAAAAGGCAATGTTATTTAAATCCCAGCATCGTCACCAACAATAACAACAATAATAATGATGATAACGTCGATGATGACAATAAAGAAGGATTTGTAGGGTACCTACAGTAAGGATCAAGCCATAAACAGACACACAGAGCCAGTCACACGAAGAACAATCAACCAATTTAAAATGAAAACAATAGCTAATGAAATATAAAAAAGCGTCTCGAGTAATGATATGAAAGCTGAAGTAGTGGATGCCTGATGTGTAAAGAAGGAACATTGCAATCTCACGAAACAAATTTTCTAACAGTATCTGAAAGTGAAGTCTAGAAAACTCCATTCTGAATATTGCACCAATGTAAGCAAGCCCTCGGCATGCACGTGTATTATTTCACATTATCGTAATGAAACTGTCTCTCAAAGCAGGCAAAGGTTGTAGTCCAACTCACTTGGTTATGCAAGAGCTACGATCGTGAGTGGGATGATAGAGTAATTACATTACACGTATAGATATCTCGTGATGCATTCATTGCTTCTCTGTTCTATTTTTTTTATGAATAACTGACCGAGAACACTGCCTTTTATCGATTTGTAGATATGAGTCATATTAGCTTTGCAGCAACTGGTCGCTTGTTCACTACCTTGGTCTGTCCGCTAGCTCTCTTGTGAACTTTGCAAAATATTCTTCTATGATCACCTTAATTCAAATTGTTGTGATACTGCATCGGCTGGCAATGAACTCTGTACAGTCAGTCATCGGCATTTGCGGGTATTAAAAATGCAAGGCACCGTCAGTGCGGATAACGTGTGAATAACTCTATGCACCCTATAAATTTTAACATTCACAACTGGTGGCAATATTCAACATATAAAGATAATTACACTAGATTACAAATTTTACAGTGGTCACAGCGTATTAAATTATAATAATAATAAAATTATAATTCCATAATTTCATTTTTATGAGCGTGGATTTTTGTGATTTCTGCTGAACATACAAAAAAGTAATAAATTATGTATGATGTACACTATACCGCAACAGCATGTTTAATAAATTTAAAATTACTGCATCCGCAATGTAGGCTAACACACTCATACACACCTGGCACAACCCATGTAATGTCAATGACTTTGTCATTGTGATATGGGAATGAGTCAAGCATAGTGTTAATAAAGTAAACCAGCATATAAAAATCAGCATATAAGAATGGACTTTTTCATTATGTTTGAATTCATGAATACATCTATGACCATCAGGCACTAAAGATTTAGACATAATTAACATGAAATTTATACTCATAGCCAGGGAAATAGTTTCCTCGAGAGAAAGATACAGAGACTTTGGAGTTTTACACCTTTAACCTTCTTGACTTCCTCATTATCCTTGATCGTTAGGCACCCAAGTTTACTGGATGATCGTCATGCATACCCAAACATATATTAGCTAGCATGCTGAAAATATTAGCAACATTTTACCTTTGTGCATAATGCATTATGTATATATTTTCTAGAAGCTTTCTAATACGTACATTTTGTGTTAATGACTTGCAAGAGTTTTATTTCTCTGCACATTTTTTAGTCAACGCGTGTGGTCTACGATTGTTCGCAAAACTCCCAAAACAAATTCCCGTTTAATCATTGATGGCAATCCACAAATAATTAAAAACGCTAAACCAGCGAATGATGATAGCCGACTGCAGTTATCAGTCGTGTTTTTACTAATATGCTGTTTCCATGGGCAGTCTCAGTGCAACATAGTTATAAACATTTTTAAAAAGAGAGAAGAAGGGGAAAAAAGAGAAATCTACATATGCCATGCTTCCAGCGCAAGTTCTGTTCTTCTAAGTGCATTCACTGGTTGTAAAATCTCTGCCTTGGTTGATTGATACAGTCTGCTGGTTGTTGCAATTTTATTTTCCTCTAACAGTGCTCTGAGAGCATTTTTTTTTTAAAAGACTCGTGGTTTATCGCTCTAAATTTTACTCTTCATTTTACGCATTCATTTTGCTAAATAAGTTATCTGAAATTCCTTTCAGGCACACACCGTCTGCATATATTACACGTGACTCCCTTTTGGGGTTTTGGTAGTGGCGAATAAGCTGAGAATAATTATAATTAAGACAAGAGTAAGACAAACTGCTGGCTGGAACCAGAACTGCCCGTAAAGGAGAATCATTGAAGCTGATGCGTCGAGCTGACAAAAAGATTCTCGGACGCAAGGACTCTATACGCCTCACTTTCATCTAAAATGCGATCAGAATTTTTGAGACATTGGCCGTCTGCTGAGGTCGCAAAGTGCCCCTCATTTTACTGGGGGAGTGCAGGAAGTTGTGGGAGGTCCTACAACAAAATTAGTAAAACAGATCCGTGATGTCGCATTTGATACACTAAAGAATATTCCGCAGGACAGTTAAGTGACCTTAAAACTGACAAACCGTGTTGACTCCCAGGTGCTCAGACAGACGTGGTGTGACAACTGCACGTGCGCAAATGCCATCATCGTCAGTCTCAGTGTGGGTCTGTACACAGCCAGCGAGCACTCAAGCGTGGAATAAAGCGGCCTGAAGGTGCTTCGCCTTTGATGATCACAGTTTGTAAAAAGTTCTTTTTTAATAACTTTGATGCCTTCTGACCGTCTCTCTCTCTCTCGCACACACACAAACACGCACGCACACACATGAGTACTTATGACATCACAGAATATATAAGGTCATATATGTCTTTACCTGATGTTATGGCTAAAAATGCCTCCCTGGGCTTATAGCCAATAAAATAAATGAAATAAATGAGGTCTGCCTGAGCCCAAACATCCTGATGGCGCGACCCACAAAGTTTGTGCTGGTGCTGGTATGCCCCTGCCGATGTCCCCATTTCTAAAACGTAATAAAAATAGTGGAGAAAAAATAGGAAAGGACAGGAGGCTGCTTCGATCTCCAGACATAATGATACATTTGTCATCCTCAAAAGAATATTTAGCAAGTGTTTTTCTTTAGATCTTTTAAAAGTTTGCCATTTTTGGGGTAAAATTTATGTCTTCGTGAAGAGCTTTAGATGCAGGCAGCATGTGCGAGTTTGTGAGCCCTGAATCGTTCTCAGTCATTATTAAAAAAGAAAGTCGCAATGAAATGAAAAAAATATTAAATATTGATTTCAACAATATTCTTTTGCCGCCCAAAGAAAGTTTATCCCATCCAAGCTTTACTGTGTTTCGTCAAAATACGAGATTTATTGTAGTTCCGAGCACCTTTCGAGCTACACTTGTGTGTTTTGAACCCCTTTCTCAGCTCTTCCCCCCCCCCAACCAACCCCCGACCATCGGGCAGCCACCTTCCACATAATTTTAACAAAACTTCTCTTTTCTCTCTATCTTCCCTCTCTCTCTCGCTTCCTGTCTTCCTCTATGTGCTTTTGTGTGTGTGTGTGTGTGTGTGTGTGTGTGTGTGCGGAGGAGTGAATGTTTCATAATTACTATCCTTCACACACGAGGATCCATCCAATCTTCAAATTATTTTTCGTTTTGAATGTTTGATGACTTTCAGTTAGCGGAGACTGCAGTGTGTTTCCTTCACGTCACGGAGTCAAAAACTATGAAATAAGACCTTCCTTCCATTCCCCCCCATCCATGGCCAGCAAGAGTGTATGATGGAGACAGGAGAAAGTATCCTGGACAAAAGGGACGAGACTATAAAAGAATGACAGGAACAAGAATCTTTGCAGGAGACAAAGTCATAACTCTACACAATGAGGCAAAATTCTCTGCAGGAGACAAGGTGGTGGTGGTGGTGGAGGAGGAGGAGGAGGAGGAGGAGGAGGAGGAGGAGGAGGAGATGATGATGATGATTTTTGTACTTGTCAAATTAAGGCAACTTCGGTGGACTGTGCACAAAAGGCTACAAACAAACTTAAATTCATCCACATAACGAAGTAGCACAGCCCATGGAATGGATATAAAAAGCAAACAAATAAACGAACAGATTATGTCAAGTCTCCTGATGTGACACGCCTGACCTTGTGCCATGCAAGATATTCTCTGTCTTCCTCTCCTTCCATTATTTTTATCTCTCCCTCCCTCCTTTCCGTTTCTTGCTTTGTCCTGCATCTCGCAGTATTGCTGAGCCACTTGTTTCCTTTTCCCTGTGGGTACTCTCCAAGTCTCTCTTAATAAATCTTCTCTTATTGTCTTCTGTTTATGCTCCAACTCTTCACGGTGTCTCTTTTTCCGTCCGGCTTTTGTCTCCTGCGGATCTATCTTTACCTAAACACCACCAGATCGCCTGCCATCATCCACGCCAGACTGTGCAGTCAGAAGTCATGCTTGAGCCTAACAACACGTTCCCTGAATCACATTCGTTGGGAAGTTGTTCAGCTTCTCCCGTCAATACACCGCACATCATATTTTTGCATGCATAAATTGGGTCCTTCGTGTCACGTGATTGGCCGTTCAATCAATGCAGTCTGCTGTGCATCATGAACGACGCAAAAGTAGAAAGATCTAAAGATTAAAAAAAAAATTCTTTCAATCTGGCCAAACGTGCAGTAGACTAAAGAGTTTAAGACGATGACTACTGTTCTTCACCATCAGACCTGTCATCTTTCTTTCATCCTGCGTTCAGCCTTGGAGATTTCATCAAGGGATAGGTTGGGGGAAAAATCGGTTTACAATATTAAGCCCATCTTCACAGCGGCTTGCACATAGCCTGAAGGGGCGAAAACGCTCGCAGGAAAATGGATTTACTCTCTCCCCTTAAGGCCACTCTTTTCCCCTTGTCTGGCACTCCTCTTTCAAAATAAAAGCTGTCTGACTAATTTGCACTGACAGAAGAACATTTTTCAAGCCGCAAAAAGCTTTCTTCCACTCCATCTCTTGGGCCCTATTTGCTTATCCGTTTGTGCAAACCAACTTGTTAAATAAGCTACATAACTTAGCAAGCTTTGTGGGGGAAAACCGAGAGGCTCAAATTTGTCGGGGGAAGGCGGGGGTAGTGGCGGTGGTAAGTGGAGTGAGAGAGAGTAAGGGGGAACAGAAGAAAAAATAGTCAGAAGGACTTTGTATCGCTTCTCTAAGTCATCAGCCACTTTCATGTACTTCCTGCGGCACCGAACCACTTTCGTGTCTGATACAAACCCCGCAAACACTGGGAGCTGTCCCTTGCTGGACGCGTCGTAAGCACACTTGGAGGATGTGTGTAAATTTAATCTGCGGTCATCAGGTGGCAGGCACTTAGTGACAAGCCTGACAGCTCGCCCACTTTTGTCTCTAAGTTGCTCCATTTCAGCGCACGCGACAAAACTCGGGTAACGCACGCGAGTGTGCCAGCATCAGCATCTTTCACTTCAATAATTCAGTTGAGTTCGATTCAACAAATCATTATTTATTATTATTTTTGTTTGTTTTAGTGGGAGAACGGAAAAAATAAAAAATTAGCTTCACCCTAACATCCGTTGTCTAGCTGTATGTGTATCTGTCACACACACACACACACACACACACACACACACACACACACACACACACACACACACACACACAGATATTGGGGCCTGTTGCATGTATGCTGTCAAAAACACGCAAACTCATGCTTCCGAAAATGAATAAACCAACAGAATGCAAAACACATACGTGACTGGAAAACAGAGAAGAAGTAAGAACTGGTCAGCGCGTGCTCACATCCCGTTCAGTGAAACACCAAATGGGTTCTGTCTGTGGGAGCACCACCAACACATTCTGCAGCATCTGTAAGCTTCGACAAGCTTCCTCCACGTGTCACGTGTGACAAACATGAAAACAACTTTCTGCAGCATCTGTAAGTTTTGACAATCTTCACTTACGTGTTCTATGTAATAAACAAGACAAACACTTTCTGCAGCATCCGTAAGCTTTGAAATTCTTCATTCATGTGTTCCTTATATGATAAATATGATTAACATTTTACGCGGCATCTGCAAGCGCTGAAAGTCTTACTCCGTATTATTATGTGCGTATAAACATAGCGAACATTAAAATGGAGGTTCTCCTCAAGTGAAAAGATGATGATCTCTGTACAGATAATGTGAATATACGTGCATATACGTGAGATGTATGCGTCTTTCCTTCATTTTTCTTCAGATTTCTCTTCGTTTATTTTTTTGTCTCTTGCTCTTTCTCTCTCTCTGTCTGACTAACATGGAATTTTCTGTAACACAGTGTCAAATAATAAACAGAAAAAATGCTACCAAGTGACTGCATAAATCAAAGCGTAGCCTTCCCTAGATGATGCTTTGCCTGATAGAGCTGTTTTTTATATTTTTTATTTTCTTTATTCATCGACCGAAAGATGAGTAGCTTTGCGTGAAGTGCCGGTGGCGCTGTATGAATCACATTTCGCTACTCAACCCTATTGCCGCCCCTTTGATGAAGGCATCACCCAGCACTTTGGCAAAGTCCAGTGTACGTGGACACATCGTGATTTCGGCACATGCCGCCGATGTGTCTCGCGACAGTTGTGCGACCTGCTTGCAGTGCATGCACGTGAGGCGAGAAGGCGTGATCATGAATCAGCAAACATCCATAGCAATCTGATGTATGAACTACTATAGTGGTCCAGGCCTTGTTGGCTCCAGTTTATTGTGTTAACGGAAAGAAATGTATGCGGAGCGCTTCTGCACATCCACAACGACCCTCTTAAGTTTTCGGATCCGAGTGAGCGCTGGCGGGTGTGGTTGATCTACTCGACAGGCTAGGACAGGACAGTCTGGAGAACAATAAACTGCGAGAGCAGAAGAGAACAGTTTCGTCTCACTTTCACTAGCTCTCCCCATCCTTTCTCTTTTTCTCTACAGACGCACTTTCTTTCTCTCGCTAACTCTTCTTCTTTCCCAGTCACACATGGCACATCCTGAGAAAACAACCCCCCAAAAAAAATCTTAACATTCTTGCGTTGAGGCTGCGATTTAAACATTTCACCCTAAAAACTTTTTTTTAAAAGATGAATGGGATTGATTTATAATAATGTTGCAAACGTCTTTCGTGAAAAAACCTGTTAATGCAAGGGTAGATTCCGCTTTGTGTGTGTGTGTGTGTGTGTGTGTGTGTGTGTGTGTGTGTGTGTGTGTGTGCGTGTGCATGCACGCCTAAAAGTCTGTGAAATCGTTCGTGTGCGTCTGTGTATTTATCCACCATTTATCTTTCCTACGTGGGAGCAAGTTATCGGAAAGGGACGCTTCCGATAAATTACAGCCTGGTAAAACGATTTGTGTCGGCCCATCCTGAGTCCACGAAGACGGGGTCTTAGCCTCTAGCTGCGGGTAGCCAATTTACCTAGCTTGGGTAGGGTAACTGTCTGGGTAATCGTGCTTCATGAATACGAGGTCTGGGCCCCTATCAAAGATTAAATATGGCGGAGATAGTGATCGATTTTATTTAACAGAAGCGAACACATAATTTTAGACCTAACAAATAGCCTGGACAGATATCATGGTACAAAACTGTTGAGTGCATACAGTTTACATCGAATTAATCTGAGAGCAAAAGAAACCATATATAAAAACACGACAATGAACATCGCAATCGACGCGGTGCTTTTCCTTTTCTCTGCTGGTCAAAATGTTTCCAGATGAAAATAAAATAATAATTTTGCCGTCTAATACTTGCTCCAGAAACATAATTTGTCAGAATGAATAAATTCGTCTCACCTCGGGTTCTTGCCTGCAGTTTAGATTAAAACAGATATTTATCGTTTTCGATGTCCTTTTTCCCGTCTTACTTTTGGACCCAATAACGCATGCACAATTGCACTCTTTTTCGGTAATTGCCGCCATGCCGGTCGGTTAAGTAACTTAACGTACCGGACAGTGGCTCATAAACTTAACCATCTAGTTCCCTACCCAAGTTGGTCAATTGCCTATGCCTAGAGCGCCACGTATTGTCAACGCACGCACGTGCATGCCTCGAAACATGAAGTCTCAAGTAGCCATCTGTCAGGAACGCACGGAAAGTGTGGACAGGTCACACACAACACACACTGACCTCACAGCGTTCTTCACGTGTCCTTTCACACAACAAAATACAAAGACCTGCACATGGGCTCGAACGTTTCTATTAATCGGGTGAACGTAAATCTATACTTTACTAAATAACAACAGAAAACTTCAGCACAAATATTCTACACTGAGTTTGCACCGAAACAAATATATCTAAGCAGTTTATATTAAAGTCCTTCAAGTTCTCTCTTCTTCTGTTGTTGGGGGGGGGGGAAGGGTCGACACGGCAAACAGTTCCCCTCTTTCAGTCTTGCTCTCTGGCGTTGATCATACGGACAGCCTACATTCACCAAATAACTCCGACAGTCTAACGGCAGACAAATGACCAAGTCAATAAAAATTCCACAGTAGGTAAATCCACACAGTTCTACGATCTTCTCAAGAGATCACACAGCAGTTGAGAAAATTAGTAAATCGAGGAACCACACAGATAATATTTCTCCACACAGTTCTACGATCTTCTCAAGAGATCACACAGCAGTTGAGAAAATTAATAAATCGAGGAACCACACAGTTAATATTTCTCCACACAGTTACTCTTTCTCCATACAGTTAATATTTCTTTACACCGTTAATATGTATCCACACAGTTACTATTTATCCACACAGTTGCTATTTCTTCACACAGTTAATATTAATCCACACAGTACTATTAATTCCAACCTCTGTACCAAATTCCTCTTTCTCCCAGACTCTCACGTCTGCTTCCTCTTCCAATTTCTAAACAACGCCCCCTATCAACATTCAAACCAGGGGTCATAATCGCTATTCAATCAAGGGCGACAACCTCGTTACTTCGACGTTCATGGGTGATAACACATGTTCATAACACCATCACTTGTACAGTCACTTTGAAAAAAACATTCGTATAAAACAAATTGACGTCGTCTCTATGGTATCATTGCTAAAGAAAGTGTCCTTTATAATTTTCGAGTCTTTTATCATTTTCGACAGGGGGAGGGTGGTGGGTGGGGGAACTTACCAACAGACGCAATAACTGATAGAGAAAGTCTTAGAATAACAGTTAAAAACGAGAGTCCACATCTTCCTAGGAAAGAACCTGTGCAATGTCGAGTACTTGTCTACCCAGGTTTTATCACCGCCAGGATAGTTTCAACCAGTTCTAACACACTGCCCATGCCAGATCGGCCAGCCGGAGCACACAGGGGGGAAAGATCGGCCTCTAGATAACTGCTCTTCAGAAAAGAAAGTGGCAGAAAGGTGTTTCCCACATGTCTGTTGTCAACACTGAGCGCACTCGTACGGCTTTTGCACGTTGTTTCCCAGACGAGAGTCCTACCTGTCTGTGGTGAGAAAACACACTCGGCCAACCCTCGCTAAAGCCGCTTAACATTTTACACCCCATTTCTAGGGGTGTGGTGCCGGCGTCTCTTAGAAGGTATAGGGCTCACCCAAACAGCTCGCTTGCATGCCAGGGTTAGCAAGAGCAGGAAGGAAGGGAAAGAAGAGTACTTGATGGTCTAGTACACATCCTGCGAGGGTGCAAGCTACATTAACCAAGCGTTGAAGCTTTAATGTCTCTCGTCTAGTCCATGCCAACAAAAATGTCTGAATGTAAGCCTGTAATATGCAGAAGGATTTTCTCCCGTTTTCTTTTTGTAAAAGAAGTTCAGTGGCGACGATAGAGTCAGTAAATGTATGTGTCCGATTATAAAATGCTGTTGCTTAATGAGGTATAAATAAATATTAATTGCTTACATTAGAAGAACCTAGCGAATTTGATTCCTTCCTCTTGTTATTTCTTAATGAGACATTCATAAATACTTATTCCTTATCTACAGAGAAAGTAATTAGGTTCAAACACCTTAATCTTCCGTTTGCAGCAGACAAGCCGACAAAAAAGCAGACAACCTGGCAGGAAATCAAAGAGACCAACTTCTAACATTTTAAGCAGTTAATTCAATTACTCAGGACAGTGGCATTTTATATGCTCCTGTTTACCATAAAGGCAGACAAACCTCTGTAAAACGCTGCAAATGATGCAACGCACACTTATGCGCTCACGGGAACGTACTCTCAAGAGCGTCTGCAGACGAGCATGCATGAGGGAGCACAGAGTTTAACTTCTGAATTGAAAGTTGTCTCCCTTGCAAACCTCCTTCGTCTCGCACGCTATAGTCAGCACAACCGATGTACATAATCCTTGCTCCTTTGATAGCGATAACAGCCGGTGTCGTCGACCATAACTGTTGCGACAGCTAATTTCATCCAACGTATATCCTGACCGCACCAAGGCAGTACTCAAACCTAGAGTCCATAAAAGCTGTGCGTCAAACAGCAGCGATCAATTACTGAGGACGCTTGGCGGACTCTCCCAAGAGAAGATGGTGGTGGAGATGTGAGTGTCTGAGAGGGAGGGTAAGATGAGACAAAAGAAAGAGAGTCTATCGTTTACTTACCCAGACCGGTTGGGAATCCGAACATTTTGTAGAAGGACAAGGTCACGAAGTCGGGCCGGACAAGCGACAGGTCGAGAGGACTGGTCGACACGAGGCAGGCGGCATCTAGGACCACCAACCATTTCTCTGCCACCAGTCCTCTCTGGAAGGCCAGCTCCCCCTTCTGCACCCATCCCACCCACTCCAGCGGGTATTTCCTTCCGGAGTAGTTGGACTGGCCTGGGAAGACGAAGAGGCTGCTTCCGCCGGCAGAGGGCGCCTCGAGTGATCCCCAGACGAGGCTCTCGTCCGTCAGGCCGTGCTGAACTTCCGCTTCCGTCAAACACAGAATGCCGCGACACCTGCCGGCCGCTGCCAGCTCGCGCATGCCCTGTACCGAAGTGTGGTTGTCCTGCAAGTAGCAAAAGTAGCCTTGCTTCTCTCCTCCTTCCGGAGTCTCTTTCAGGGGAACAAATTCCTTGCTCTTGGCTTGAAGCTGTTTCTTTTTGCGGTTTTCTGCAGCGGATTCCTTTTTCCCGCCTGAAGCCGAACGGTCATGAAAAGGAGGCTGTGACGTCGTAGTCTGCACGGTGGCAAGAGCTTCCGCCTGGTGGTTCAGACTTCCCAGACTTCTCTCGGCATCTATGTTTGTGACGCCAGGACATCTGGGCGTGTCGCCGCCCTGCGAGGGCTGCCGTGGCCTTGAGAAGTTAAAGGTCTCGGCGACGAGTTTGAGCGCCCCTGTGCAGCCGCTTGTGAAGACCACGCTGTACGTTTCAGGGTCCGTGTTGAAGAAACGAAGGATTCTGAAACAGATGAAGAATAAGTCTCATCATGACTCGCTATGTTTTGACATCACGAGGCACAGCAATGTGAGCCTACTTGACATCAAAAACTCGATGAAAAAAAGAAACCTCGGATACTAGTCTACCGGTAAAGCTGATAACAGTATTATGAATTAGAACAGTGCACTGCATAACTGTAGGGTGAAGTTGTGACCTCACGTCTGATCACAGGTATGCCTTTAACATATGGTACCAGTTCTCTTACCTACAGCCTTGATAACTTTAACGTATCCGCGTATAGTCGTGTGGTTTGTGTTGTTGATCTCTTTCTGTGCAAGATAAGTTTGTAGTCGTGTCTCGAGAGCGGTAGGGTAAGTGTTCACTTCGATGTATACATTTGTCAATTAAAAAAAAAAAATTCCACCCTACTAAAGCTTGAAGCTTTAAGAGACCATACGTAGTATTGCAATGATCAGTGGGTTGGTTTATTCCCTTCTATCTTGATAAAACCCTTAAGATCATCCCGAGACAAGATCTGAACCCAAAGTTGTAATACTAGCAAACTGTTTACTACAGTGCTGTTAGACTGCATCTGTAGATTAGTAAGGAATATCCTAAATGATTTTGCACCGGGTGTCTGAAGGGAAACCAAATAGTAACAAGAAACACGCACGTACCCACGCACGCACACACACACACACACACACACACACACACACACACACACACACACAGTCCAAAGCTGTTACGTAAGGTTTAGGAATTGAAAGATCTACCGTAATGATGAACATTTGTGGAGCTGCGGAAGAAAACCTAGGGTAGCTAATTACACTACTGTACCTATATTTAATGTCCCCTACTTCTCTTCCCACCCCCACCCCACTCGAGACACGTCCACTTTTAAGTCTTTAAACGTGTTCTTAAAAGTCCTGGTAACATCTGGACAAGCTTAGCTGCTGGCAGCGTAAAACATCAATGACCAACCATCCTTCTGATTCTGCAGAAAAATCATTGCAGAGTTATTTGATATTAAATTCTCAATTCTCAATATTTATTGTCTGCAAAGTAATTTGCTATTCAATTTTACCAAAGAGCTATCATCGCACGACTGATTTCCACAATCTCCGCAAACTAGCACGCTAACATTTCCAGAAAGATTGTCTTCAAACGTCTCTTCATAGTGAAAGGAAGGCGAAAGGGGTATATCGCTGTGCACCTCAGCCTCCTATACTAAATTAAACTTATCCTCCTTGATGACGCCTTGTATAAAACTCTATTCAATAATTCAAGTTTGTTTTAATGACTTGCTGGAAACACTTGACCTTAAAGTACAGTTCACTGTCCGTCTTTTAAGATAAACAATAAAGAAAGGACATACATTATTTATAACTCGAGCAAACACTCCTTTCTTGCCTTGTGTCAACAGTTCGTGTCAAAATGTATTCTCGAAAATGACAAATCGTTACGAAAACACAAGTTAATGAGGTCCTCTGCAGAAGAAGGATGCTACATAAAACATATATCAGCCTCTCTCCCATTCTTAGAACGTTTAGGTGATTACTGGAAATTATTAGACTAAAGAAATTTGAACCGCACAGCTCTTTCTTTCTTTCTTTCTCTCTCTCTCTCTCACACACACACACATAAACACTCACCCACACTCATGAACACACTCAGAGCTAAAGAGCACGCCGATTCCTGCCTCCACCCACGCGCGCGCACACACACACACAGAGCAAAGAAGCACGCCGACTCATGCCTCCACACACACACACACACACACACACACACACACACACACACACACACACACACACACACACACACACACACACAGTGAAAGAGCACGCCGACTCATGCTTCCACACACACACACACACACAGAGAAAGTGCACGCCAACTCAAACCTTCATTCCCACACACATCTGACTTAACACACAACATCTTGACACGATGTCAGAGTAAAGTATGTCGGCCCCGCACACTCTGACATAAAAGGCAAATGCTCATGTCACACAGACACTACTTGTTCCAGTCACAAGACGACGGAACTCCATTTTCAACTCCACCTACAGCCAAGAATGTCAGTGGCCGCTTTAATCAATAGCGCAGCCTTCATTCAGCCCCGCCATTGCTTGGCAAACATTTGCGGACCTGCGACAGCCAATCGTCCTGTGCCCTGCGACGCAAATAATATAAACACTGACTGACATCAACGAAATATAAATTTATAATACTGAAATTCTAGGCAGACGGCTCTTCGCTAGATGAAACTTTCAACATTATTTCTTTGGAGCAGTTAATGAGGATGATGTAAGCCAATTCGCTGGAAGTCCAGCCGTTATCTAGTCAGCCGTCGGAGGCGGCTTTTCACCGCGACTGACCATGCTGTGATGCTAAGTGACGGCCTCGCGAGGTCTGGGATTTCAATTTAACTTTCTCCGCTTCACTAAAACCTATTTCCTCACAGCGGATGACATGGGGAACCAGGGGAGCAGTCTCATCAGATGGCTGCATTGAAATCTTGGCGCAGCGACATTCGAAATCTCCGTTGTGCTTAGTAGGCGCGCATCCCTAAGCGACTAAATCTGAAAGTTGAACTGCTGCTCCTACTCCTCCTCCTCCTCACCACCACCACCACCACCACGGATGTCATTGGTGTTGTCTAATTGCCGATACCTATTAACCGAAAAGATAAAACATTTCGTGATGATGATAATAATTATAATATATATTGTTATTATTTGTAGAGAGTGGAAGCGATCAATGCACTATGTACAAAAGACTACAAAGGACCCGATAGTCAACCATAAAACAAGTAAATGCGGTAAACGGATGACACCACGGTAAGTATGGATGAGTGCATGAATAAAGATAAAGAACTGAGGAGAGAACAGAAGAGTTTGCTTGAATGTGAAAGATTTGTTAAGAGGTTGGTTTTCTACAGAATGTATACTTTATTCGAAAGGACGGAGAAGTCCAAATTCTGAGTCCAGTTTAAAACCCTATAAGTGAGCCAGTCGGACTTAAAAAAAAAAAAAAATTACGCTTCCATCTTGACAGTAAAACACCAGTTAATTCTGTCTACTCCTCCAGTGTACTGTCTCAGCTACAGGTCGTACAGTAAAGGCCTCCTGATTTAATATTTATGGAAGCATTGTCAAGTCGGTTGTGAGTACTAAGCAACAACTGTCTGGAATAAACCAGCATGTGTACTTGCGTTTGAATTTCGGTGACGAGGTCGTCCCCAAGGCAACAATCTGCACAAGTTCTAGAAAAAAAGAACATAAAAAGTCGAAAAGGTCTTTTGAGTGAAGAGATTGAAACGGTCGTCGCTAATTCAGCGAGGGTTAGGAAAGACCCAGTCAGAAGAAAAGTCGGTGATTTATTGGAGATTTAACACTGGCCCCGGTAACTGCGGGCAAAATTCGATGTGTCCCGGCTCTCCAAGAGAAACGACTTCGAGAAAAAACAGAACCGGAAATCAACACGCGTGCGCGCGCACACACACACACACACACACACACACACACACACACACACACACACACACACACGAATTCATACCCGCACGTGCGCACACGCAAGAAGATCTAATATTGACACATAGTAGATACAAGCGTAAAATACATATCACACACACTCACGTGCTTCTCCAAACACGTGACATGCAAACGCATTATGAAACGTTCAAAGACAGACAGACGTCTACGACTACCGATATTTCGTAGGACAGATGCCCCCCCCCCTTCATTACTGTTGTTTTCTTCTGCTTATTTTGTTTGGTGTGAATGTGTCAAGTGTGCGTGCGTTCATCTACTGTAGCCTGACTCATTAACTTTTGAAGGTAGATGTTAGTCTTAAGCGTCAACATTCGTCAATAGTATTTCTCTACATACTTCATGACTTGTTCCACTGAGTTCTGTAAAAAAAAAATCAACTACGACGTTCACTCTACAAAGAATCTTTAGATGTATGCTGATATCTGTGTTTAGATTATGATAATATGACACACATTTTTATAAATATATTAATTTTTGCAGGTATGCTGTCATGTCAATGTTTATATGTAGATTGATAAGATATCAATGCATGCGGAAACGATAAAAACAAAAATTATATCAATGTTTAGATGCAATAGAAAAACTAACGAGAGCGTAATATTTCAATCACGTTTTGAAAACACCAACCTGAACCCTAGAAAAAAGGCAACAAAAGAAATAGAAAATAAAAAAAAACTTACAGAAGGCGCAATCAAGATTGACGCATCATATAATATTGTTCTGACAAACACATTCACTTCAGACCTATTTAGTACAATCTTTTAACGACAAGAGAGACAAGCATTCCCTGAAGTCTCCCATCGAAGCGACAAGTGAGCACAAAGATTTGCCATGACGATTGAAAGTTGACAAAACAGAAAGGGCCAACGTTTGCAGGACAAGGAATGACAAACATGACAGCGGCGACAGCTGTGGAGTCAGGCGGACACACCATTCTACTAACGCGCCTGCTGCTGCCAAGAGCTCGCCTTCAACCGCGAGGCTTGAGAGTTTAAAATGTCTATCCGACAGTGTCCACTTGAAGAACTCATAATCTCAATGACATTACAGCAAGATGAGATAAAGGTTGCTTCTGCGATACGCAGACTGTCTGCTTCTCAAGTTCTCGTCGTCACTGTTGTACAAGTATTCGTTATATATATATATATATATGCGTTCGCGCACGTGATTAGTGCGTGTGTGTGTGTGAACTAGAGAGAGAGAAAAAGAGAAAATGAGAAAGAGAAAAGAGGAGATATACAGAGCTTGTAGGCAGCCGCATTTATCTTCAGTAAACCTCGACGCCAGCTAGGGACACTGATTGATGGATGATCTTATCCAAAAACATCCCTACATCCGCCGAGACGCTGGCTACCTTGGGATTTTACAAGGAAGCCGGAAGTCTGGGGAGTGTGTTCGACGTCACAGAGTCCGGTCGCAGTGACTGGCCCGACCAGCGCCACCGCAACAAGGGGGGGGGAATACGCGACAGAAAACGGCACCCAGCTTTGCTTCTGCAACAGGCCTCCATCAACACCCACCTCGGCTGGAAGACCTCGACATGGAAGCTGCAGTCAAAGCCAACGAAGAGAAGAAAGAGGAACGGGCAAGGAGACATTGCTTCCCCGTCAGAGAAATGTCGACATGTGTGTGTACAGCGCTCTGTGTCTGGCACAGCGCTTGGCTCTGGCCAGGAGCTGACCTGACAGGACGAAGGAGAGTCATCTTCAAAAGACATCATTTATGGGCGAGAGACTCGGGGATCGATACGCACATTCCGTCACTTCAACACGCGCCGTCCTTCGCAAGATGCAAGAAGCGTTTTTTTTTTTTTTCGTTGTCTCCCCCGATTGATGCTGTCGCCAGGGCTTGCACTTTATCTCTGGGGAATTTCACCTGTTTCTGTCAGCTCTCCCCACAATAGCCCTCTCCTTTATTTCTCCTTCATTCATTCGTTCGCTTGATGGTTTATTGGTTTATCTGGTCAATGGTTTGTCGGTTCGTTTTGTTTTTATCGTTCTTTTGTCCATGGTTCATTCGTTTAATAGTTCGTTTGTTTGATCATTCATTCGTTTGATAGTTTGTTGCTTTGATCGCTCTAGTTTGCTTTTTATTGATGTCTTCCTTTTCCTCTTCTCTAGTTCATTTTCTTTTTTGTTCTTACATTTATTTGATGGATCGTTTGCTTGATTTTTTGTAAAAGTTCGTTTGTTCGATGGTTCGCTCGTTTGATGGATGGTTTGTTTGTTGGTTGGTTGATGTGTTTGACAGTTTGTTGATTGGTTTGTTAGATGGTTTATTTGTATGATGGTTTGTTATACAGTTACATTATATTATATTACACAGTTCGTTCTTTTGTTTGTTTTTTAAACCTTTTTTCTTCCTTTTCTTCTTACTTTCGTGTGATGATTCGTTTTTTCGACGATTCATTTCTTCCTTCCATAGTTTACTTCTTAGTTCGTTTTTGCTTTACTCCTATTGTTCTTTCATCATTCATTTTGCTTTCTTAATTTCACGGTTCATGGTGTTCCGCTAGCTGGTTGATTTGTTCGTTCATGCACTCATTTGATCAATTTTTCGCTCACTCTTTTGATGGTTTGTTTGCTCATTTGTAAAGGAGAGAAAAGAGAGAAAGTGAAAGAGAACGAACATGTACCTATGCACTTCGTGTATGAAAGCGCGTGTGCAAGTAAACTATTGTGCATACGTGCTTACCAGTGTTCGACTTTGAAGTTACCGGCCAGAGTCATTATCGTAAATCAACACTCCAAGACAAAACTGTCTCTGAGCTCATAAAGAATACCTCTTGCGCCACTCTAAGACCTGCAGAGTGTTGCACAAGTCCATCACAAATGGTTCCGTCTCACGCAACCATCCTCTTACTTTCCTCTTCTCATACCTCTTTCCCTTATACACACGTACCCCATAATAATAAAAACCCCGATGTAATTTTACTACAAAAACGCGTTAGCCACGTTTTGTGTAAAAGCAGCGACTAATCTTCCTTAGTCTTTCTCTCCGAGAGAAAGGCACTAATACAGTGTCTTCTTCTTGGGAATGTTCCTTTTGTTACGGTTTTAAAAGCACTTTTTGTCGTTAAAAAGGATAAAATGTTCTTACTGAGGATTTGCAAGGGTGAATTACTTACTTCCAGTTCAACCCTGCTCGTTTTTGCGCCCTACTGTTACAAAACCTACAGACAGATACAGGAAAAAAATATTGTAGCATGGCGCTATAAGAAAACCTAACCCGTAAGAGGGATAAAATCTAATCCTCTTTTCCTTAAGACACGACAGCTGCAGATGAAGGCCTGCTGTAACGTTCACGAGTATATCCTTCCTTTTTATGAGACCACGGCAAAAATGTTAATTTTTAAGGTTGATGAAAAATGTTGCAGATACTGTGGAAGAAAGGGGATGGAGAAAGATCAAAAGGAAGGTCAGCAACTGCAAATGAGTCGGTGAAGGTTTGCATCTCTTAAATAATGACGACCATTACTAACTCTTTAACTCTTGATAATTTCACTACAATATTTTATTAATAACAGTACGTCTCTATTTATAACTGAATACTTTTTTATCCCGCAGGCCTTGGCCTTGTAGTGTTGATTGAATAATACTATTTTATCTATTTGTGACTGCTCGTATTTTATCCGTTTGTGACTTGTAGTGTAGACTGCCTGTTGATATTTTATTTACCTGTGACAGGTAGTGACTAATCTCGTGTCGTGGTTACGATTCACAGGTAACATTTCTCTGGGCTTTGTAAAGGACGCTCAACAATTACGTCTACAGAGGACTTCATTGGGCTGTAGGTACTGAAGACCCGGATACGGGTATGTACATGCTCTCCAGTGCTATGGCCATTTGACAGGGAGTTATAGCACAGGGATAACTGGGATCTTTAAAACACGCTCATGATTACTTTAACCCCTTCCCCACAAAATGCTGCGTACCCAGTAAGTGGGCGAGTAAGTGAGTGAGTGATATCGAGAAGAGCGAAAGACAGTCAAGATGAGAGTGACCTAGACATTTATTGCTTTAACCACACTGGCTACAGGAAGGGTGCGAAAACCTACTCAAATCTGGCTACATACTCAAATCTATACAATTTCAGTTATAATTCACTTGTATTCCCATACACTCATATACACATGATTATACAGCAAAGGCATACTAGAAATGATTATAAAGTTGCACACCCATTACCACACCCGTTTAATACCTTTCACATCCCTCCCATCACCACAGCCCCATATACTCACCTTCATCCATAACTCTATCTCTGCCTTCCTTATGCACACATTCACGTCCACATTTTCACACACCAACAGCCTTCCACAAGATATTTTGTCTTGGTCATTTACCACACAGCTTAACAATTCATTGTCAAACGACGTTTTTCATACATCAAGAATATAAAAGTCCAAATTGTCTAATTACCAACTCACTGATGTATATATAATTGCTTGAGTACATAAGGTCCTTCAATATTTTACAATATTTATCTCTCAGATTTGCATAAACATGACATATACATAACACATGTACTTCATTCTCTATCATACCTTGGCAGAAGGGACAATGGTGGGCTACTGGAGATTGTGCTATGGATAGAGAGAACTCGAACTCGAACATTTTATTGACTTAGGGCCATTTCAGCCATTGTCACTCAAGGTGAGCATATAGGGTTCATCCTCTCATACATACAGTCACCTATCCATTCATACCCATCCCGTCGTACACTTTAAAGACATGCACTGTACAGTAGTCCTCTCACACACCCACTCATCCTAACACCTCTTCATTTATACCCTCTCATCCCTACCCTACATAGACACATCGTATGTACACATACATTATGGCAACTTTCAGATGTCAATATTATCAATCAAAAAGGGTATTTTTCGAGCAGAGAGCATCCATATACAGAGGGTATCAATCAGACTTCACATAATATCAACTTCGCTTATCTCCCTTCTTCTCCTTAAACATTTATGAATATACCATGCCAATTGTCGTATTCTTCCTGCGTTCTCGGATGATAGTATCTGCACAAGATATTGTTTTTGATTGTGTTGTGAGACTTGCTGGAGATATTTGGGTCGAAGGTCTACATATCTGGGACATTGAAAAAGGACATGGGTTTCATCCTCTATATAATTTGTACAGAAAGGGCATTTGTTTGTGTTTTCTGTCCTTTGTTGTATAAAACGATTTTTATGGGTATTTATCTCGCTCACACCTAGCCGAAAGCGTACTAAAACATCCCTGAAAATTTTAATGTTTACATAGTCAAAGTATAGCTCTGGTACGAGAGTGGATTTGTACGATCTGTATAACTGGTACCGTTCACTATTCCTCATGTTGGCCACCCACGTTTGCTGGGTGACATCTATCATTCTACGTTTGAGAGTAGCGAGAAACATTTTATCGTCTCCTACTCCTTGGTTTACCCATACCAGATTAAAACCCATAGATCCTAGGGTTACTCTCACTTTTGTTACCCAGTTATGGAGAGAGAGAGAGAGAGGAGGGATAAGGAATTATAAACTAGAGGCACCAAAGCTGAATCAAAACACAGAACAAAAAGTGACAAATATAATACTCTGATTTTAAAAAGGAGACATTTTAAATAAAGAAACTGAACGAAAAACAAAAACAAGAGCAAAAACTTCCCCGTTATGGGAAAAGGGGGTCCACAGAGTAAGAGGCGAAGGAACAGAAGGATAGTAACTCGAAAGGTGGACAGAGGGATCCGTTAAAAAAACGCCATCTGAGTTTCGCTAGGTTCACTGATGGACACCAAACCGCGACGGTAATCTAAACTGCAGCTAATCGAACTAAGGCCTCTTGCATTCAGTGGTGGGTGGCACAGGCCCAGGAAATCGATGTGTCGGGGAATACAGCCACTGTGAGTGACACGACCCTCTCCTGGATCCACAACTGGCTTCCGTTCGTCTCCCGTCCGACCACACCCCCAAACACACAAAGCACTAGTCCCCCCTTCCCTTACCTCACACCCACCTCTAGCCTCAGGCCACTTTCTGCTGGAGAAGATACCAGCAACATTATATTGCTATTCTGCCATATTAGCATCGCTGCCTGGCACGGATATCTGACGATAGCTAATTTGAACGTGTTGATTTAAATGATTTTTTTTCTCGTCATTCACGTCAGTTAGAAAGTTCATCTTATCGACCTCACAAGATGGCGTCTGGAGGGGCCCTGGACTAACAAAATCCTCACATTTTGTCGCGTCTCTGCAAGACGTCTATGGAAACCTGCTAACTGCTTAACCATAATCGCCAAAGCTAAAATGCTTTTGAGCGTGTGAAGTACACTGCAAAACATAACAAAAACAAAAAACAACAACAGAGATGTCATGTAATTAGAAAAGAATTGTTGACGGATTGATTTCTTATCATATGTAACGATACACATGGTGCTACTCAAAAAGATAAAATGCTCCAAGAAATTGGGAAAGGATAGCTTTTTCTTATTTTTTTTTTACAATATATGCAATGTTTCCTAGGGAGCAAGATGATCGAAAAAAGTTTCAAAGCATTTTAGCACTGGTTCAAAAGTTTTTTGCCGGGACTGATTTTATGCCAAGTGTCACTCTTAAGGAGGAATGCGAGCAGAGAAATACATATAGTGCCCGCCCGCCCTCTCTCTCTCTTCTCTCTCTCTCTCTCACACACACACACACACACACACACACACACACACACACACACACATGCACACACAAAGGCACTAATGTCGTGCACACAAATGAGAGTGAGAGACACACACACACACGGATATAGACGCATGGATACACACCAACAAGACCTCAACTTAACCGCAACACTAACGATGCCTCTTCCACAGCATGTGAAGGACATCATACTCCACGTTGGACCACCACAAGGAGCCCGAGTGGAAGGAAGTGGGGTAAAGACAGCTGCAAGCCGAGTTCGTTACTGACCACAGCGGCTGGTCATTATTAACATGCTGCTCGGACCAGCACTCCTGGCAACCTTCACGGACACCATGAGGCCTGTCCATCGCGTCTCACCATCCAGGGCGGGGGAGGATCTGCAGCCACTATTGATGAGGAGGACCCGCGAACAAAACTCTGCTCCAGGGGGTTCACATACGATACGGAACGGGTTGTTGTATGGGAATGGGATAATGAAAGGAAATCAGGCTTGTGGACAGAACAGCAAGACGGGGGGTGCAGATGTGCCAAGACTTTTCCGGAGCTGAGCCCCGGACATTGCTGCAGGCTTTTCGTTCGTTATTTAATTTGTGGCTGAACAGATAACACACGGTTGGAGGTGACAAGTGAGTCATTATACTTGTTAATGTGAAACACTATACTCAGGGTGAATCATTATACTGAGCAGGGCGAATCGTTTTTATCTGCAACGTTGAGTCGTTATATTTGTTACACAGACTCATTATACATTTCAAAGTGAATCAATGTACTTGCCATATACGTGTCAAACATATTTATCAGGGCGAAACATTTATTACTTGTTAGAGTGACTCATTACACTTCTCACGATGAATCAATGTGATTATAAAGGTGAACCATTATACTTGCCAGGGGGAATCGAAGTGAATCATTATAATTGTCAGGATAAATAACTATACCTTTCAGGTAGAATATTACGGTTGCCAGGCTGAATACTTATCAGGCCTAATCATTACACTTACTAGGGTGACTTATTAAGCTTGTTAGGCAGAATTTATCCTTTCAGGATAAATCATTGTATTACTCTTGTGAGTGAAGTTCAGACGAAACATTTTGTGCAATACATTGACAATATTAGAAATGCAATGTGCTGCCTTACAGAATGGCCAGTAAGCCAATACTTACCCGTTATTGTAACCTAAACCACGTCTACGTAGGGACTGGTTACGTGGCATAACATCTACCGATGAGCAGCATAAAACTCGTTTCGTATCGACCTATGACTTGCGTACAAACCATCTCTTATGCACAAATATCACCTGCTTCGCAGAAAAAATGCGACCCATGGGAACTCTAACCTAAGGTTGTTTAATGTTCCACTCGCTTAGCAATTTTTTGTTTGCTAGAAGAGTTTATACTGCTATTATTCGCTTGCTAAAACGAGGGAGTGTAAAGTCTCTGAGCATTTATTTCTGATCGCTTATGACACTGACCGCGTGCAGAAACTGCAGAGAAACAGCGGAAATGCAATTACCAAAAGGATGTTTAGGGTTAAATTGGTCTACTGGGCTGCTACAAAATTGCTGGTGAGTAGGATTCTGTGTAAGGAACGGATTGCCATGGACAAACTAAATAAAGTTGAATGGAAAAGTTATTAATAGCTGGTGAGCTCATCGTCAAAGGTTGTCTGTGACCCGGTAACAGGAGGTGGACAGAAGACGACGATGACGATGACGACGACCACCAACATCATCGTAATCAATCAATCAATCATAGCTGCGAAAAATCACAGGCATGTATAGAATTAGATCGCCGACAGTCTCTCAAGAGCAACGCGTAACCGTTCGCGAAGTGGTAAACTGTCAGGTCTCAGTGAGGCCTTGTGAAAACATATTCCCGAAATCAGGCTTTTACCCAAGTAACTGAAGGATAAACCATACTGATATTTAAAATGTAAACAGTATTCTTGTAATAGCATTAGTTGCTTAATTACTTTATCAGTTTTGTTTTGTTTTGGCAAAAGTCATCGACAGCCACGGCTAAGAACCATTACACGGAAAACACAACAGATCAAAAATAAAAGGTTTGAGATTTTGAATATCCGTCAACACGAGAACGCGCTTTGCATACTCCTCATCTTCGTGCTGATGGAGAACTGGAAGCTCATTCGCAAGTCTCGTTCGAGCGGTTAACGCGGAAAAACTGGTGTGTCAGCTATCCTTTCTATCTACATCCGTGAACAAATGTTTCGACGGCGGATTCTTTAGAAACATTTCACTGGACGCCAAATTACTACCCTAAATCCAGAAATTTCCACAGGGAAATAGAGGAAGAGATTATTCTCAAACCTGAATCTGGTCTGGTCAATGGAGTCTGTACAGAAGCGGCTAGAAGCTGACGAACTGTGCGGGTTCCCGTACAGATGTGATACCAGGTCCTCCTGGACTGCGGTGATCTGGCTCTTGGCGTAAAGCGTGGCTCCAGCATGGTCCACGTACGTCAGTCCTGCAAGGACGCACCACTCCTTTAACTGACAGTAATAGGCAGCAAGCCTCAATGTAACAACAACACACAGAAATTATAGTCGAACATTAAATCATAATGAAGCAGAGTTTTAATGTTGCAGCAGCAACACAGCAACCATAGCATATCCACATTTTGACGAGCTTTAGTATAATAACAAGACGAAACAACCATAGTAAATTATTGTGGCAATTTGAATCTATAGTCTAATATGGCTTAGTAATCATATTGTGAGAGTAGAGCTCATTAAATCCATAGTCAAACAGGGTTTAATGTAACAGCAAGACAAAACAACCATAATAAAACTGCGAAACTTTCAGCCAATAATCAATTATGGCTTATTGTAACGGGAATACATGGTAGTCTGAACACACGATAACTTTCAGCTAAAGGGTGTTCCCTAACCTTTATCAGATCGTTCGGGGAGCGAGGTGTTAAAGACCATTCGGAAGAGCCAAACCCACATGCAAGACCGCTGTTTGCTTATTTTAGTTCTACATTCAACACAGTACAACCATACTTTCTACCGCTGAGAGTAATTTCTAATTTTAATCTTGCACATTAATAGGTTTTTGTTGATATTGAACTTGTTGACTTGTAGACAACAAAGTGTTTTTGTAAATGGTCACTATTCTGATCTGTCGCTACAAACACTGGATCTCCGGAGGGATGTTGTCTATCACCCCTTATGTAAATCATGTACACAGCTGCAGTACTGAGAAGAATACCTATATTGTCAAATTCTCATATGATACAACACTGTTAACCTTGTTGTTGGGACATAAGCAAGATCATGGCAATCCATTACAAAATTTTGTACATTGGTGTATTGACAACTTTCTGGAATTAAATGTAGATGAGACAAAAAAGATGACCATAGACCAGAAAAATTAAAGCGTTGTTGTTTTCAGTGTAATACACTACAAATCTGTCGAGTTTGTTAACACATTCATGCACCTAGCCACTGTTTTTTATTGCTAGCTTAAATGGGGTGTAAATACTGAATATAATATTGTTAAATGTGGCCAGCAAAGACTATACCTTTTTTGCAAGCTGAACAGTTTTCAGCCAGCAAAGTTATTTTGAGCCATTATTATTAGTCATTCATTGAAAGTCTTTTACCTTTGTGTGCTGGTTCCACAGTCTATCTTTTACAAGAACGGTTTGAACAGCATTGTCAATATACGTTCTAAGGTAACTGGTGTCAGGCAGAAGGATTTAGCTTCCCTTTGTGATAAGCAAATTGTAGGAAAGGCGTCCTGCATTTTTTCCATATCAGAACATGTACTAGCAAGGGAATTACTTGAACTCAGGTACGCTATACCTGTATGCAGAAGCAACAGGCACTTGAAATCATTTGTTGGTCTAGATGTAAGAGTGCGTGTTTTTTTAAAAGTTTTTAAGTTAGGTAAACTTGTGAGAGGGAAACTTGGCTGCGCCAGACGGGTATTGAACCAGCGCGCTTTTGGGTTCAGACACCTGTGCTCTAGCCCCGCAACTTTCCGCTTCCCCTACGCAATCTGAACGCAGTCGATCTGCAAAAGATGCATTTCTGCTGTTAACATCTGCAAGAGCTCTGTGAAGTTTATCTGCAGATGGTCTGATTCTAAAGGCACTGAAACCCTAACCTGTAAAATGTCAAAACTGAATAATTCTGTCAAGATTCTGATATACCTGTCAGATGTCACAGGTTAAAAAAAAACCATCGACTGTTCCCGAATGAGCAACACTTGCCTCGCCTCACAGTGAGTTTACCAGCATCCGTTACTTTCGTGAGATCTTAGCGCTGAATCGTTGCCATGTCAGATAAGTGTTTCCGAGACAACGGCAGGCAGATTTCCCAATACACACTGCCAGACAGATTTTATGCATACAGTGACTAGTCCACATGGTTAGAGTACCCGTTGACAGCAAGAAACGGATATGAGAGGTGGTTAGTGAAAACTTTGCCATACTTAAGTATTTTTTATTTGCCGCTCACATGGATAAATATTAAAAGATTAAAAATACATACTAGTTTTTGCTGCATCGTAAAAAGACCTCAACCGGCAACATATTACATCATCTTTAGCTATATTGTTACATCGACATATTTGACTATGCTATGCATGACTATATTTAACATTGTCAAATCTAGTCACACATTCGACTCTTTAATAACATTACACATTTAGTCATTTTATACTACGTCCAATTAAGAAGGTAGGTATTAGGCGATGTTATTACGCACGAAGTGAAACAATGTGAAGTGGTGTATTTTTGATGTGTCAAAGGTCAGGGAAGTGTCTTGTCTCCATAAATCTTTGAGAAAGACGGTGTTCTGGCAGTACTAACTCACTCATCACTTTCTTTCTCTAAACACACACACACACACACACCATACTCGTACGTCTCTCAGCCAGACTGTGACCTAGAGCCGCCCGGTGTGATGTGAATTCCTCAGTCCCCTATATCGTACACTTATACGTCACCCGTAATGCGCACAACAATCGCAAAAAGTTTTCCACAACCAGAATCATTGCTCCCTAGATCTGCTTTCCTTTCTCCCTTGTCGTCTGCTGTGATACTTCATTCACGTCTGAGCAGGGGAGAAGTCTGTCGGAATTATCACCTCTGATTTCCGCAGAGCGGTAGATCAAAAGCCACGCCGTCTGCGAAGACGGATTCGCGAAAGGATGGAGGCCCGCCTGAATGTAAGCAAGACAGGAAACTGTCGGCAAAATCCTCGGTGGAGACTGACTGGCTTTGCCATTCGGGTCGACAACGGTCAAAAGAAACTGCCCATCAGTTCTGCAACGGGTCGTGATCTGGGCGTCAAGTCATATCGGTGTACATCTTGCCGCTGGTAAGAGTTAAGCACATGATTAAAATTTCTTTTTGAACTGGCATCTGGCGTATGGATTTCTTTATTCAAATGTGATTTTATTCTTTTTTAAGACCGAAAGGCCTGTCACAGCCAGGAAAGCAGGTGAACTATTTAGACGTTTAAAGAAGCGAGAAGCGAAAAGAAAGGATGTTGGATAGGAGGACTGGGGAGAAGAAAGCGAAAGCAAGAGAGAATGAAAAAAGGATGGGAAACTATGAATGATGGATAAAGAAAGAGGGGAATCAGTGGGCAGAGTACGGTACATTTCACTGTTTAAGCCCGTCTTGCGTGAATCGTACATCAACATCTAGAATGAAAATCTGAATGGCTGTTTGCCAACATTTCAAATACAGAAATTTAAAAAAATTACAATGGTGGAAGACAATCTAACCAAACTTGATAGAGGAAATATATACATTTCCGCCACACCATTATTCTCACACTCATCAAAACGGACGTCGACTGACCCCACAACATGCCTTATAATGACATTAACCATGAAACTTTCCTCTCCCCCCAAAAAATATCTGACCATAAATATGAAGCCACGCGGGCAAAAACATCCGGTGTGTACTTAAAGCGTACTGACAAGACAGTGTGTTGTGCCGTGCTAACGAGCTTGGAATTGTTAACGATGTTAGCGCGTGCAGGTACTAACATCGCGTACGTAACGTCACGATCGATAAGGGGGCTGTTCATGACGTCACGATCGACTCTGAACCGTTCATAGCGACAAATACATGAGCATTTAGTGACGCACGCAATACTCTGATGAGCTGTTCGTGACGCAGGAAATATTCGGATGACGTCATAATCATTCGGATGACGTAAAGATGCAAGCAGTCTCTCCGTGATCCAGAATTCCACGAATGAAATGTTACACCGATGATCATTAAAGAAGAAAGTGGGAGCTTATAGTGCGGACAAAAATATAGTTTAAAAACGAACACACACCGGCTTAATCACGTGGAACAATTACTGGAAATGAATGATTCAGGCGGTCGCATTTACAAGCTATTGACAATTAAAAAGTAGGCAAAGTGGCATTTTCTCCCCGGTATAACTAATCAAGTTCTTCATGTATTCGGATTGCCTGGCAATTTCTTTCATAAACTGCATGGATGTGGGCGTCCACAATTATAATGATGATGATGATGATCCTCTTATTCCTCATTATCATGTTTACTTTACGATGTTCTCACTAATTTTGTCGTTGTTGACGACGATGACGACGACGATGATGATTTGTTTGGGAAATAAGCTTTCATATATTTTGTTTAAAGGTATGCATCTCTAAGCTCAAAGGAGATAGCATGTTGATAGGATTTCAATGCTAAGGGCATGAAAAGCATCAATGAGGGTTGGGATTTTCTAAGGCCACTGCCTGGAGCTTGAAGGCATACATCCATTTCCGCCACTCCGTGGGTTTCAAATGAAAAGAGCATAAAATTGTAATTAGGTCAGAGGTGCATAAAATGGTAATTACATCAGAAAGGCACAAAATTGTCATTACAACGGAAGTGCAAAACTTGTACGCACAATCTCTTTAATCTTCCTACAAAAGTCACAGCAGGAATTCTGAGAAGTAATCGGTGGATGAGATTAGAGGAGGGAAATGGAAAACAAAAACCCTAACCCAGAGCATGACCTTGGCATTTTGAGCGGCTTCCGCTGATAATATTGATGAACCACTTTTTAGAACGACCGAAGAATTCTTCACCGATTAACGTAGTGATAACAATGTGTGTTTTGTGCGCGCGTGAGTTTACAGCCTCTGTTAATTGTGTGTGCGGGCTGTGAGAGAGAGAGAGAGAGAAAAAAAAACAAATCTGGTAGGGAAAAAACGTCTTATTCTTTTTTTAGCTGTCAACACATATCCGTCCTTTCAAAACATTTACATAACGGAAAGTCTCTTGGTGGTTTTCTAGCACAAAAATCAGGTCACGTGTTTTGGAATCACATTTGCAAGCCTTGCGCACACCTGACTTTTGGCAATGCACATCAGCCCAGTAGCTGTGTATGTTGGAGAGTTCATCCTGGGCTGTTTAGTAACTATGTTACTGCACACGTAAGGCAGGCTATAGCAAATATTAAAATCACTCCCAAATATTTTGCAAAACCAATGCCAAAATTACAGTCCTGACATGTTTGTGATAAATGTATCAATGTGGGCTTTTTTGTTTTTTGCTTACTCCATAATAAATTATGCATTGTTTACGTTATGAGGCAGAACTTCACAGTTGTATGACACGTTGAGGAAAACCCATAGTACAGCATTCAAATCCCCTAGTCCAAAACGACAACCAGTGAAGTGCAGCACAGTCAGCGAAACACTCATACACTTTAAATGCACTCACCCTGGCGACGTTCAGCAGCCGGTCCTCAGCATAAAATTACCCTAGGGGTAGTATCGAAATCACTGTTTCCTCTATCCATCCGACTTTGCTGAATCTCATCCACGAATACAAACGAGACCCCTAATGAGATTTTACGTGATGTTTATATTATTACCGCTCCGTACTAAACGTGTCCGTCGTGAATTTTTATGCGGTAGTGCACGTGCGCCTCAACAGGCAAGGAGTGCCCGGGCATCGCTGTCCGGTTTGTGGCCCCTACCTCCACCCCATCCCCACCAACAACGGAAAACGTCAGACGTAATCTCTGCTGTTAGCACTGCTTCATTCTCATTTCCATATTGTCCAAGGGAAAAAAATGTAAGGAAAATTGCCATTCTTTTCTGACAGTGGCACTGAGAGCTATTACAGCACGCTGGCGTCAAACCCATCAGGAATAAGAAAAAGAAAACCAATTCGGATTGGAGATTTTTGTTAGCAGCAGGTTCAGAAAACGCTACAGCCTCTATACATAATGTCCCTCTTATCTTTATTTTTTCCTACCTCCTCAATTAACGTTTCCAACTCTTGAACCGGGGCTTTACGCAGATAGTTTTAAAGAACAGCGCATACTCCTGGCATTCATGTATCAGGGAGCAAATTACGAATCAACCACTCAATGTTTAAGTCAGCTTTAAGCCAGCCAGTCTGTCCAACGAAACGCCACCATTAACTCATACGAACGAGCACATCTTCATGGCCAACAACCCTTCTCTGCCCTCAGTAAACCTACCAAATTTAGACAACAGTTTCCTAACATATAGATGATAATAGTTGATCATAAGCCAATGTATTTAGTCCTCTCTGTGTGACAAGGAATGACGAGGGATAGCACTTCTTTTTCAGGAATTTTCTTCATTTTTCAGTTTTTATTTTTCTCCCTTTTTTCCTTCTATCCTTTTTTAGGTGTTCCTTCTTTTCTTGATCTCCGATCCCTATGACTGCCTCTGTCCATGTCGTTCTATCGCTCTTCCTGACAATGGTCTCGTGAAGGTCCTTTTACAAAACGATTTCCAGCCTAAAGAGTTCCAGTCTGTATGCATCCTTTCATCTTTATTTCTGCATTTAAGCAATGTTAGTTTATGCCATACATGTATCCCACTCACATATACCACTCAGGAGTGCCGCTTCTAGAGCGTTTTCAATATCAGCCAACCATGACCAGCTTCGTCGAAGTAGTTCTTCCTTTTAAACTTTGTTTCTATTCCAAAAAGAGGTAGACATTTGCAAACTAAAGATCACAGTATTGTAGTGAATGCAGCTTCTCATTAAAGTCTACTGAATTCTCAGTATATTCTTATAGACTAGTGCATATAATGCGATGAGGACGTCTCTCTCTCTCTCTCTCACACACACACACACAGAATATTTACGCGCGACTGTGATCATCGATGCACTAGAGTTATGCTTAAGATGGCTTAAAGTTCTAGTAGGATGCATTTTTGGTGTTGACTAGATTAAGCTTAGTAGAAGATGGAATTTTCCCAAATCTGGGCTTATAACCCATTTCTGTTCTCAAGATACACACGTACAAGCTAGTGACACGGATATGCATAATTAACATGTGGTTTAACCTCTGCCGTAGACTGAAGCCCTGACAATGTATACCTTTGTACAGTCTTGACCTTTGTGTTGTAGGCCTGTTTCTGCACATCGTGATGTTTGCAGGCGTGTATCTCCAACAGACGGGGGTTACTCCATAAGATATGGGGATACAATATTTTGCGCTAAGATCTACACAGTCATTAAAAAAAATTGCATCTACTTGACCTTTAAGGCCATGAAAAGCCCTGGTCATATGCTCACTTTTTTGTGCAGTTCTACTTACGAGTATTTAACTCGATAGTATTCGGTTTCGTGAATTTTGCTTACTAATACCACTAATAAAATCAACAAATGTCCAATCTTATTTTTTCTTGGCTTGCTATTGATTCTGGATAAAACCTGACGATCCAGATAATGAAATCACCATAAAATCAGCTGCAAATGTCAGTATTTTTAAAATTAGCTAGACGGAAGCCAGTTATATGTTGCATCCCTTCCCCCTCAAGCGGCAATAATGGTTTTCTGTTAGACCACCCCTAGGGCATGGTATTTAAATCCTGATGAATATCAGCCGCAATCGTTTAAAAAGCAGAAATGAATCCTTTCGTAACATTCGAGGAAAGCTACTCTCATTATTCCTCCTTCCTTCCGCTCTCACCCTTTCCTTTCCATCACTCTGTGGTCTGTGCTCATTCAGAAATTGTGTGGGCACTTATTGCATGATACAAGAATTTACTTCAGGTATCATAAACAATTGATGTGTATCGGTAGTAGAATATAAAGTAATACTTCAGGCATCATGAGCTACTGATAACATTACAGCAGAATACAATAATTTACTTAATACATTATATGCAGCCACCCTCCTGTAATGTATCTACAAGAAACTACTTCAGGCATCATAAACAGCAGATGGCAGGTAGCAAATTATAAAAAACTAGTTCAGGAATCATTAACAGCTTAAGCCTTAGGCATCTAGGTATCCAAATACAAAAAGCTACTTCAGGCGTTATAAACAGGTAACTTTAGATAACAGAATACAAGAATGTAACATAGGCGTCATCAACAGCTAATGACAATACATAGCAGAATATAAGAAACTACTCCAGTCATTATAAGCAGCTGATGGCATTTGAAAAAAAGAATACAATAATTTAATTCAGGCATTAAAACTAGCTGACGACGTTTGGAAGAAGAATACAAGAATGTAGTTCTTAATCAAAAAGCATAAGCATCTGTGATATTCAGTAGCAGAATACAAGAATTTAGGCATCACAAATATCTGATAACATTAGGCAGCAGAATATAAGAATGCAATTCTTACTCAAGAATCATACACAGCTGATGACTTCAGGTAGCAGAATACAAGAAACTGCGTCAGGCATGCTGTGTAGCAAGGGACAAGAAAATCAGCTCGGTGCATAAAAACGGGGAGGTAAGTAATGCCACTGTACTCATCAGTGATCAGTTTTGTTTGCAAGACTCTATTATTACTCTCGTCATTCCACTTATGTATAAAACTGTTATCCTCTTCAAACTTGTAGCATCACAATAAAGGAATTTATATGCTTTCGTTAATGCATTTTCAATCTTTCCTTACTTTACATTCAACTGTACACAAAATAGTTTAAATTTGACTTAATTCATTACATAACATGTACCTGAGATTATGTAGTTTAACGATATAAAGAGGTTCTCATGGGTTATCTACTTTGATTTTAATTATCAGTTGTTTGCAAGTGCAATGAGGTGAAGGTCTATGAAGGTCTACTTGCTTAAATCAAAGTGAAAGAAAATATAGAAGAACAAGTGCTTTTAGATTTAAACACTTTGTTCTCAAATGAAATTTATATAAAACATGTTAAGCAATGTGTGTTTTTACAGCAGCAATTCAATCAGAGGTTTGCAGATCAGCCATAGCGCACGCGCAAATAAATGTACCTGGTCTCTCGTAACAGCGCTGGATCACGTGACAGTCTGCAGTCCATTAGAAATGTACGTTTCTGTGCAGTCCCCTAGAGCCCGCGTCACCAATATAATTATCACCCCCTTCCATGCCTGGTTAATTTGATTGGAAATTTCTTCCGCTCGGTGGTGATTTCGCACGATGTGGAAGAGGGTCAGGAGGAAAAGAGAAGAAAACGATAGCACACGGAGCAAACCCCCGGCGGCCATCTCCGCCAGTGCCCCCTTAGAGGAAATCTGAACCTAGCATCTTATCAGCTTCATTGCAGCGGTAACAAGCGCGGGGTAAACACTGTGCTACCGGGCACCCCTTGTCCCTTTCACCTACATCAACTCTAATTTGGCTCCTGCCATGTCGCCACTCGCTGATTGGCAGTTGCAGCCATTCACGAGCGAAAGATTTTTTAAAATGCGGTCAGCAGCAATCAGTCTGAATAATATCGAACATCTGCAAGTAAGATGTCTAGAGGCAATGAATAATAATAATTTTATTATTATTATGATTAAATTTGTATAGTGCAAAATCGTAGTTGAAGGGCATGTTTGCTGCGTTTTATTTGCTTAATTGCTACGTTTTAGACACCCGCAGGGTACGTACTGCTCTGCATGTGAAGTTCTGTTACAGCTCATGCTAACGTCACGTTTACGCGATACACACGTCACGTAAACACTGTTAGTTCTTCGTCAAGTTAACCCTCGGTTTGTGCCACGTCACCTTAGCATTAGTCACCTAACCGTTAGTCCAAAGTCACGTAAACGCTATTCCCGCGTTGTCATTCATATGCTGGCTCCTCTTGTTACGTATACTGATCGCATTCTAGATATGCACACACGTCACCGCCCTCCGCCCCTCACCTTCCCCCCTCCTTCCACACACACACACACACATGCAGCCGCGCAGTGTTTGCTGACAAGACACTGATCAATTGACGGAAACGCTTTCAAGTGAGTACTCGATTCAACTGCCGATATCGACGATAATGGGAAAGCCTCGAGGCAGCTAGCGACGGTGACCCAGCCTTCCCCCATCCTCCAGAGATCCACGTGTGAAAAACTGGGACACAAGTGTACCTTAAGGTCGTCAGTTTCAAAGAAACTATTTACTTTAACTTCAAGGACTCTTACGTAGAGCGGTATTATGAACCTCAAAATAATGTATGCTTGCCTTGACTTTTAACATTTATCAGTTCATTTCATGTTTCATTCTATACCAAAGAAGTTAAGGTTTAGAACTAACAAAAATCGGTAATCAACTGTCCACAAAAAAATGTAAATAAAAGTCGAAAATAAATCACGAGATGTAAAATAACCTCTTCGAAACGGGAGGAGCGTGAAACCGGAGAATGTGTTTGGTGGTTAAATCGATTTCAGATGGCGGTTTGTAGCAGGCGGTCTGGATGATAAGAAAGCAAAGAAGTGCTTATGGACAAAGAGTGAAAAGTGAGTTAATCAAGTGCAACCTCAAGCTGTTGGCATGTTTCGAAAGGCATCTTGGGAAAGAGATTGCATGTCTCTTTATAAAATGCTTCACTCTAGCATAAAAGGAAACATTCATAAAAAATGCCGTAATTGAATAAAGAGTTCAGTCTTGGTTTACATGTCACTTTAGCGCCCTGGGTTCATAAGTATGCCTGCAGATCCCCATGACAGGAAACTGGGGATGTAGCAAGAGCGAGATTCACGTCAGTGGCAGCCATTTTAAAAGGCTCTACCGCCCAAACCTGCGGCATCGCTCTACTGAGGCTCTGAAGAACTTTATAGACACTCGAGCTTGTTTGTTTTCTCTTAGTGCAGCTTCGGTTTTTCGAATAAACAGGTCAAGACAGAACACTCCCGTCCCTAGATGAAGCCACCCTTGGTGTCAGCTCAACGAAGAACAATGCGAGGAGGAGTAGGGCAGATAAGAAAGGGTCTATCTGGAGCCCATGTAAAAACCGCGGACATCTCCTTTGGCCTGTATTGATTAAAAAAAATAAATACAGATTTCGACTCAAATCTTTTAAAACTCTAGTTCGTACGTTTTCAGTCCAAGCCACATTTTGACACTGTATATATCACTTAGTATTCACGTGCAGGGATGAATGCGGCAGATTCTATGAAGTTTTTGGGGTGGAATGTGTAAAAGCCTTTACAGTAGTTCCAGCATATACTATTGCATTGCTCTAGCACCCAGGGGCCAGTTGCACAACACATTTCTAATTTTAAACACTTTTAGCCCTTAACTCTATTTAGATAATTATTTTAAAGTACACACCACAATTTTAGAATTTTTAAAACAAAACTGCTTTATGTAAGATAAAGTTGTTTAAGACTGACTTTCCGTCCTGTCAGTAAAATGTTTTGTATGTTTTTCTGCAAAGAATCAAAATGGCTTAGAAGAGATTTTACCTCTTTAGACCAGTTTTAAGGTTTAGAAACGTGTTGTGCAACTGGCCCCTGGCCAACATGGCTAAAACTCGTAAAAACACGGCTTTTTGTGCAAGCGTCCGCAGCCATATGCTGTCAAAACGTGTACAAGCATTTAACCAATGAAAGTTTGAAAATCGAAAATCATAGATACAGGAAGCACATTATATTTACCATAAGCTTTTAATTACCATATTAACGGCCACAATCTTCTTTATCTTTACCATAAACCTCTTTGAATTACCATGTTAATGGCCACAATCCAGCGTCTCTCCCCCATAAAATTAATACATTATAAAGCAAAGTAAAAGCACATAAGAGAGAATTAACACTGCAGACAACAACTTTAGCTGGTTTTAGACCGTTTTGGTCAGTGTCTCTCTCTCTCTCCCTACATTATACATATGACAAACATATAAATACACATGAAAACATTATTTTACTAATTACTCTAGGCTACGTTAAGAACAACATTCCTAAACCTAGCGTTCGTTGACGCTGTCTGACATTTGAAATACGAGAAATGAAGCAAAATACTCTTCATGGAAGAATGCAGCGCAAAATTGTTAATTTAAACAGAAAAAAAACTATTTCAAGAATAATGGCTGCTTTAAACAGGTGCACCAAAGCAACAATTAATCTTTCAACGTTTCCCTTTGGTGCATGAAAACGTTCGCCTCACACAAAAACACATTTTGTGACAAATGGTTTACTCTTCTTTCGACATAATTATCATCGTAAACTAGTGCACGAGACTGATTGACTTCCAAATGTAGACCTTGCTATTAAACATAAAATCTGAGAGAAGTATATTATAATGACTAAGTTGTGAACAAATATTTGTCCGAGATGGGGGGAGCATAAAAATGTAATTATTACATTCATTTTTCTGCTAAAACGATGATGGCCGTCAACATAGAAGGCAAGCAGACGAATTGGCTTGGCAAGCGTTTAGTACCAAAAAATGAGTGAGTTTGTGTTTGATTGATTGAGTGAGTGAGTGAGTGAGTGAGTGAGTGAGTGAGTGAGTGAGTGAGTGAGTGAGTGAGTGAGTGGCGTTGTATGCCAAGCCAGCAACCAAAACTAAATCCTGGCAAAACATCTTGCCCGTATAATAAATAAATGCCAAGTGCAGGAGATTTGAATCCACCCAGTCTCAATCCTTGTACCACCAAGCCGCTGTATTGAATCTGAATGAAAGCCACAGACACAAACAAAATTGGCAGAAGAAATACTTGACCCCGTCTCAATTAATCTTGTAACCTTGGTCCTTTCGTGTTTCTCTGACAAAGTTTGGGCAGACAAAGACACTTTTTCATAAACAATCTCCCTATGGTGCTGCAGGCTCCAAATGGCTGACACGATTTCCATGTTATATAGTCCCAGACGACTGTAACGTCTCACACTGTTCCCATGTTAACGTCTCACACCAGGAAGCCAGCTCCTGCATGCCGTAAACACTGCGCTCAACTTACAAGCAAATTTGGCATGTGTATCATTTTCTTTTTCTTTCTTTTTTTTTGCATGTTTTTGTGATTCATTTCATTGTCTTTCTCCTGATTCCCGTAAAAGCAAATGTCATCCACCTTACATGGTCCGGTGAGATAAAACCGCGTGGATAAACGACTATCTTAGATGACATCTTGTTCTTTCACTACATAAAGAAGCTAAGGAAGTTACCACAGATATAAAATAGAAAAACTGATGACAAAAAATGTAAAAATAACGTAAATGAATCTCTTAAACGTAAATAACAGCAAATTGTTAGGGGAAGGCGTTTGGCTTCCTGCCTTGCCCTAGGTATGGTTGACCATCGCGAATCGCTCTCGTGAAAGGCTTGCAAACAAAAGCTGAGATGATATTAAACAACAATAATAACAATAATAAACTAAATTTATAAATCACTTTACCCCAACATCAAAAGCTAGCTTAAAGCGCTTTGTAAAAATACAACAAAAAATAAAAATAATAATACAAAGAGTTTATTACGTTCACGGATAGTGAGAATGGTGACAGTAAAATGAAGTAGGACTTTTACAAAAGTGACCAAACTCATATTCAGATCTATCACAGCCTAAAAGCAGTAAAAGGTAAAAGAGAAGTTATCCTCTAGCCTACTTGCTGTATACCCAGGGTGCGTAAAGGAGCCACTATGCCACTACGGCCAGACTTGTCAACAAGACTTTTCGATGGATAATCTCGTTACAACTCGTTTCCGGTACACGTGATTTCTCGTTGTATGAGACTATCTAGGTAAGATGTTCGCAAAGTTGGACTAGCTCGCTACAAACAGCGCTGACTCAGATAAACATACGCTAAAAGAAAACAAATAAAATAGCAATAAAGAACGAAAAACAACAACAAAAAGTGAAATACAGTAACAAAACTAACCGCCCATAACGTTAAGTCTACATCACTCAGAAGGCAAGCAAAACCAACAGCTAAAAAAAAATATATACGAGGATGAACTATATATCTGCCGAGGAGGAGTGACGAGTGCTCGCGCCTTGCAGAGAGAGAGAGACGGAGGTGTCTTGGCAAGGAGCAGCCTATAAATCACAGTAACTCGTCCATCGCGGTAGTCGACATTGCGCATCCATTGGCAACTGTTTTCAGGGGCGATTCCATGGCTGCAGACAGTAATGTGATCGTCGAAGAAATGTCTGACAGGAGGGCACGGTGGTCCCTGTAGGATGTATCTGCATTGTCATGTTGCGCGTACTCTAAGAGAGAGCAAGAGAAAGATTTTATTTTCTCCACTTTCCCAAAGCTTTCCCCGTTTCACACTCTGTCTGCTCGTCTGTTATCCTCTTTCTAGCCGAGCACCGCGAGTGACTGGTTGTTAGTGTTTTACGCCGTGTAAACGGTCAACACTGTAATAATTAATCGTTCAGACATGTAAACGGGTGCTATATCATAAGAAAAATTAGAGTTTTCCGTGTACCTTCACATGCACATATCTCAATGTCCTGGAGGCAAGTGCTTTATCGCTACGTCACTGAACCACATGACACCGGTATTAACAGTGCACTCTCTGTATAGTTTTCTATTACTAGTTATCTGTAAGATACCTGATAGTCTCCAATCATTTGACAATAAATATTTTATATAATTCGTAATCGAGTACACCCCTGGCAACAGAAAACGAAAGGAGATTATCCTGGTATCATATGTCATGAAAACAAGAAATACAACGCAAGTTGATTAATTTAATATTCGTATTATATTTTCGTAATGTCATAAATGTAGTTCTAGCGCACGAGGTGATTCATATACACGTATACAGATTCTCACGGACAACACCTCTTTATAGAAAACCCAAATTTACCAAACTTTACAATGTTCCTAATTTTCGAACTGTTCACGGAGTTTATTTCCTTTCACTGTAATAACTTCAACTGTCATAATTATGTAAAATGTGTCGTTTCAAACTGGTTCTGAAAATTCCGTCAAAGCCGAAGGAATGAGTCGTTTGTCATTGAAACGTTAGCTCTACTCTCTGCTTGGACTGTCTGTACTTGGTGGGGAACTGTTGCCCAAAAGCTGAGACCACTGAAGACCGTGCGCACGTGCATGAGAGGCGGTCGGCAGCACTAGAACCCTTGGCAAACCGAGCGCAGCCTCTACGTGCGGCCAGCTGGCCGAATGGCGAGACCTGCCAGTCGGGGGCTGACCCGACCAAGAAGCACACCAGAGCAAACAGATGCATGAGATGGGCGCAATGCTGCAGCATGCACGACATACAGGGCCAGCACAGGCAGCGCTTAATGTGCCGCACATGACAGCGGGAGCTTCCGCGGACCGGGTCCGAGTTCGGCTATCTCTGCAGCGCTCTACCCAATCATATTAACCTAAATGGATTCCCTCCAAAGGCCATCCCCCAACCCAGCCTCCACCCCTCCGATCAATGTTCGGCTCGAAAATCCCAGTCTTCTCACATTCTTTGGGTCTGGAAACAGTTGACGTCCAAAAAAACAAAACAAAACATCGCAAGTAAACGTGACTATATTTCACACAGCGGCGCGCGACTGCTTTTGAGAGGCGGCGTATTGCTGTCGGACATGATCTGAAATTAAGAGTTTCTGTTGTGTGCATACAAATTGGAGACTTCGAAGAGTTTTGTGTCTTGCGGAAAACCGTGCGATAACTTATTCTAGTCTGACTTCCTCGCTTACATCCTGCAGAAAAGTTTCACGGCGATTATTTTTTTTAAGCCAGGCAGCCAACTGCCATGAAATTTTCTACTGAGAAAAAAGCACTTAAAAATTCATAGTTCATTATTGGTCGACTTTGAGACATGAACTATTCTTCGGAAATTTTTTTTTCAAAGGTAACATTCCTTATCTGCTCAGGTAGAGTTTAAAATCAAGTACAGCTACATAGTACATACTCTGATAAAGACAGAATACCAAGTAGACTGAAATGTCTTTTTAATCCCCTCCTTCCTGCTGCATGCTTACCAAATACTTTTTCTCCTTTCTCCCATCTTCGCTCAGTATCCTCAAAACTAGAGAAAAAATGGATTGCCTTGTGTATGTATTTGATACTAACTGTGCAGACAATTCAAAAGTTTTAAAGTAAAAAGTAATTTAGTTGCCCTTTTCTTACAGGAGTGTAATCCTGCAACTGGGGATCTATGAACTTTAACATTTTTGTACCTTCCTGTTTATCTCCATAAAGACGGTATACATATGACAGTACCATCTGCCTTCTTTCCCATCTCCTTGCAAACACTTTCAGCTTTTTTTTACTTTACTATGCTCACCTTACTTTTCGGTAGTAAATATTCCACAAACAGCAATGTTAACTTTCTGTTCTATCAGTCCTTTTAAGACAGTCACATAAGTTATGATTTAGAGACTGAAGTCTGCAATGAAGACTTAAATCCACTTGTAATATATGGGTCATAGCTGATGCAATAAACAACAGTACATTTCCTAGTGATGAACCTTCATGATTCTTTGATGGCACTTAACATCATCTCATCAAATGGAAAAGAAAGGTCAGTGAAAAATACCATGGATCTGATGGAGCAGCATAAACAAATAAAAAATAAAGTAAAAATAAAACAAAGATCACTTAAATGAACAAGGAGTGCAAACTAACATAGATTGTTTGGGAACTTCCACTTTTGACCTTTCTCTGGGACTGCAGGGTATGACTTTGAGGAAGTGCTTCTTCAGCATTTTACGCAAAGCTACTTCTATTTGGATCCTAAAGGATACCAGAAACTGGGTCATGACCTATAGGCAAGACTTGTTCCATTTCGTAGTCTGTTTTCTCTGGTCTGTGTACATTGAGCACAGTGGCAGAATGTTGTCTGCAGTCTGGTTTGTTTCTGCACAGGCACATAATGAATTCGTTTGGCATTCCTTTCCTGTGGCTAGACAGTAGACTAGAAAACATTTTCTTTCTTCCCATCTCACTCTGCGGTGATAATACTTACAATATGATTCCTTCTTATATTTTGCTTCTCCTTCTGTCTACATAAAAATGTGAATTTTACATACACTCAAATATACAGCTGCCACCAACACCACCACCTTGAAGCATTATTGGAAGAGTATTGTAATTCTTCTGTATCTGAAATTTTACCAGTGTTACTTCTGAGATGGTTATATTTATCAAATCCTTGCTTGCAGTTCCGTTCTCACTGCATTGTGAAACTGAATGATTGAACTCTAGGAAATTCTTAATGGTACTTCTGATACACTGACAGCATGCAGTCCAACAAATTATACGAACATTTCTTTTACAGCATAAAAGCAATTAAAAATTTGTCAGGGCTAATGAGTTTTGCTCTGGGCTTTTGAGTTTGGTATACCATAATTCAAATGGCTTGCTGAAGCATCAATTCTCAGGTTTATTGATGCTGGCACAAGCAGATGAAGACCTCATCGAGATTTATACAACCAAAGTCTTTGATACAACTAGACTTGTAGTGACTTAAACAAGGGCTGGCATTCTCCACTGTCAGCAGTCATGGGTATAGCATGACAACGATGCTTGACCTCTAAAGAAGTGGCACATGCAGAGAATGAACAGCATACCCAAAGATGAGATCTGAAGCCAGGACAGCCAATCATCACTGTACTTGTTAGAAGCCACTTAGAAAATCTGAACTTTGGTGGAGGAAAACAGTGGTATCTTTTTGTGTCATTTAGAGTTGAAATGCTGCTACTATTTTGATTGAATAAATATACTGCACAACATTTGTAAATTCCTTCTATGTAAGTTATATTAGAGTGACAGATTTTGTACCTTTCAAATTTCTAAAGCAGACTTTTAATATGGAAATCTGGAAGACAGAAGAAATCCTAAATGCTTTACAAGCAAAATAAGCTCTAAAGGGACAGCTTTCGATATTTAAATACCTGAGGAAATGACCACTACCCTTAGTTTTACTTTTATATTTGGTCAAGTTTATATAAGTTTAAATTGAGAATCTATATACAAATACAAAGGTCAAGATAACTGACAAAAATCCACCGATTTAGATTAAATACTTAAGGGAGCAGAATTATCAACTATGAATGCGAACAATTTTATACGTTGTACTTGTAGTTGAAGACATTAAACATATATCGAAGTGGCTATGAGAGTTGTGAGAATCAGGTGTTGTGGGTTTAAATTTTGCTTTGACACACCTCTCTCTGGAGATGACAAGGCTGACAGGTTTTTTTTTTCTAGGTTCTCTGCTTTCCTCCATCTGTCTGTGTGTGTGTGTGTGTGTGCACACTCACACATGTAAAGGTGCATATTATGCCTACCTCTGTGTATTTGTGTTTTAAGATGCTTTGAGCTTGTCTTTGGTGGTGAGAAAGCACAAAATAAATGAAATGAAATAAATGAATAGTATTTACTTTATATGATAATATTGATATGTGACTTCATGTAAAAAACATTTTTACATACTGTATGCATAAATATACCAAGTTGACATAGTTTTTTCCTGATTTGCTGCCAATCCTACTAGAGATAAAAGGTAATAACAGTATGCATTGTAGTGCAGCTCCATTTATAGTTGTTTTAACAACAGAAAAATTGATGATTCAATGAGGAAGACAGTATGCCTATGTTATCACAGAGTATGAAGACTACAGATTATGCTCACTCTTACTACTTGTCACAGTTTTAAAATATACATCTTTTGCGTTTCATCGATTTTTTCTTGTGAATATTTTGAAATTCATTATTCAAGCTCACCTTGCTGCACTTTTTTGTTTTTAAACGATAACCCCATTCTTACTAATGCCGTATACTCTAGCGTTTTAGCTGGTTATGAAACATATTTATCATGGACGCATTGTTTTTTTAATGTTCTGGTAACATATGGACTGCAGACAATTTAAAACATTGAGACATGTATACATTTATCCAGTTAAGCTATCTGTTGGTGTACTGTGTGTTAAATATATAAATTTAGAAATATTTATGTGACGCATTTGATAATATAATAATAATAATAATTATAATAATAAAAATAAAATACTAAAATTGGAAAAAAACAAAGTCTAAGATTGCAGTTAATGCAAGGGCTGTCCACCAGTTACTTCTCTTGAAACTCACGAACGTCTGCTATATAGCTACATTACAGTAAATAAAGCAATATACATGAGTACGGTGCTACTATCTACGGAACTTGTGTGACAGACTTTTGATGAGATACCTACATTCTTTATTCCTCGTCTAACTCTCCAATAACACTGATCGTGAAGTCTAGCACGAGCAGAAAACTTGCAGCGTCATCGCCAAAACAACTTTTTCGTGAACTTTGGAGAAGTGAGCAGGAACTTCGTACAGATTGTGAAAGTACACGTGTAAGATAGTATGAAACACAGACAAGAAATTCGAAACAATGTTTTACTTTAGGATTGTGGTAATTACATATAAATTCTGCTCAGCACGACTAATGTAAACACACTAATGTCAACCGTGCAAAGCGTTATCGTCTATGCTCTGTCCTTATTTCTTGTTTACCTGCAAGTGTTGGAAAATCTCTTGACCTGATTTCCTCAACTGCATGGTTGTAGAGCCCCGCTGTGTCCATATCGATTGCGCGAACCTCCTCTTAGGCAGATAAGAGACACCAAAATAATTGACTGACTCGACTCAAGATCTGTCGTCTGTTATCGTATCGTCCGCCATGCTAACTCGGTCACATGACACAGTTGACCTCTGACGGAAATGTAGTTCCATTTAAATCAATACTTAGTGAAAAAAAATAGACTCCAACTGTAAAATATTTCAGTAGAATAAGCATAAATTTGTAATTTAAGAATGTAGGATGCACATCATTATACCGAATACCGATAAGGACTACAGTGTGCGAAACAGTGTGGTAATTTATCCGCGCGGAAGGGCACAAATGAGCAGACGGCCTGCGTCATTCTGTTCTTATTCGTATCCTCATCCTCGTGCTCGCCAAACCATCCTTTGATACGCTAACGTGATTCTCGCGCCTGCCTCTAATTTTGCCCAGATAACCTTTGCTAGTCACCCAGGTATGTGTTCTTCACTTTTTACCTTTGTGCCTACCCTGCTTAACACTCTCGATGTCTTACTTGCCTATCCCTTTCCATGTTTTCACTGATTCTGCTTGTTGATTGTTGCGTCTTTACCCTTGGAGCTCGTCTTCTCAGCGCGTCTGCTACCAGCCCTTACATAGATCACTTTCTAGCTTACAACGGAGCGGGCGCCTGAGCGACTAATGCTGTATGCATAACGGCTCCTCTCCTCTACCCCACCACTTTTCGCCCCTTTACCATCATTTAACATTCCTTTAGTGCATGTCGTCCCTTGTACAAGTGCGATTATTAACATGGTTCCCATATTTATCTTGAATGTTTTCTACTATCATTGGTGATAATGTATGCCTCACATGGTATATCGCTGCCGCCCCTCCACCCACCTACCCCCACTACCTACCTCCCCTCCCACCCTCTCGCTGCGCCTTAATTAGAATAGTAGAAGCTTTTTTTTTTTTTTTGTAAACACTTCACGCATCCCTCACCCGAAAATCCTACCTCAAATTTTTTTTCTGTTTACACATTTTGAGCAGTGACTTTCTTCCTTGTCCGCGCCTGGCAGACTGTATCCCTTGCTTGTGCATCTACTGATTACATCTTCTCTACCCCCCCCCCCACTCCATCCCTCCCACTTTCCCCCCAACCTCGATCATTCCCGCCCGTATCTACTTCGCCCCACTTTCGCTGAACCTTGCACAACATCCCCTATCTTGCAAACCCCCTCCCCTCCATCTACCTTTATCCCGCGGTCGTCGTCGCTGACTTTCCTTCCAATCTTCTTTTCCCCTCCCATCGACATCAAACGAGCCGAGAGCGGGAGGGTACCGGTACCCATAAAAAGTCTGAAGGTGGACTTCAAGTCGAACTCCTGGATCTATTCGCGGATTTCTCGTCGTTTTTCCACCGGACTTGGTTGTGTGAACGCGCAAAGTGCAGTGTGTAAAATAAGAGATTGTTGTCTGTTTTCTTCCTTGCAGCAAAGTCGGATTATAGATACTGCTGGGTATGTCGGTGTCTTTTTGTGTGACCATATTGTGCGTGCGTAGTGTGTGTGTAATTATATATATGTGCGTGTTTGTGTTTGTGCATGTGTGTGTGATTTGCAAGAGGGGAGAGAGAAAGGAAAAGAAGAATCTTTTCAGTCTTTTGCTTGATTGGCTAAGTTTACGTTTGTCAAATGCTCTAAATAATTAATTCACTCGTGACCGAAACAGGTGAACACTGCTTTCATTTACAGCGGTCTTTCGCCTAGAGACGTTTCAGTCACAACCACTCGCGTACCACATTGCAATTGTCACGGGGCCAAAGAAGAAGTTAATAATAAATAAGGTAGTAAATGAAGAATAACCAAACTCATACTGGAGATACCTCCTATGGCAGCAACAATTTTGATGAGTTACCCATCCAGCACTGTTCAACGTGGCAGACCTGAGCGACGATTGAGAAAGAGAGAGAGGGAAACTGTTCTCAGATGAATCTACATGACGACGAGGAGTAAAATCGACAAAGAGGGCTTGTTCTCGTGGCTGGTAATATCGAACAGTAACACGCTTCCTCCACCTTCCCCCACCTTACCCCCTCCCCCACTCACCTCCCGCAGCAAGGAGTAATAAACACAACCCGTGCTCTCGCGCAAGCTGCTACCGAGGGTGAAGGAACAGCGAGGAATATTGCGGCCAGATGTGCGCAGCAGGATTAAGTGTACACATACGCAGCACGTCTCCATCTTCAGTTTCTGCGCAGTGGCACGCAGTACACGAGTGCCAGTGAACCTGACCGCCGTGGCCGTCAGAAAGTACTTTTCTCTTTTTCTTTTTTGTACATGTACACTGTAAACTGAAATAAAAGGGTGGAGGAATTACACGCGCAGGTAAGAGATCCCGGTCTGGACGAGAGAGAGAGAGAGAGAAAAAAACTTTCCCCATGTGCCTCCGTCAATTTCCTCCTGCGCGCCAGGAGGTTTGTAGGATGCTACACACAACTGTACAACATTTTTCTTGACTGGCTTGGCGAGGGCGTCTTGAGATAACTGTGCTATTCGCACCACTACAGTTGTCTGGCTTTTGACCTCCCGATGACGTAGGTCGTTAGTGCAGTGGGTGATTTAAACAAGTATTATTATTAAAGGAGGAATACTGTTCTCGCATCGTCTTCTTGAAATAACCTTTGGCAATGTCTGGTTTCCTAGAAAAAAGACGTTCGTGTGGTGTGTGACGAACATATCTCGTCGGCAATAACCTCTTGGCATTTGCTAGTCACTCTTTGCCCCCCCCCCCTTTCACCGGCACTCCCCTAACTTTCCCCTCCCTTTTTCACAAACTCCCCATCTTGCGCTCCCAAACCGTCGGCCTTCTTCATGACGAAGGAACAGCATCAGAAAGTAGGAAGCGCAGGACGAACTTCTTGCCTGCGACTTGGCCTCAGCTATGATGTCGGGGGGACGGGGGCAGCTGTAAGCATTGCTGGTAAGGTGAGGTGGTGGTGGTGGTGGGTGGGTACCACTGCCTGCAGGCATCATGTGGAGACGGTGAGGAGCCGTTGGCACTTGTGTGAATGACGTCTCAACCACTACGGTTTTCGAACACTGTTGCATTTTCTGTCATACAGAAATTCAAGGTGACCGTTTATTCGATGCACCAAGCTCTTTTAGTCCTGGGATCAAAGTACCTGGGTGTTGTGTGACCTGCAAGGTTTGTCCTCGTTCTCAGGTTTTCAGGCTAGAGACAAAGGTTGGAGAAACAGTTTCATGCAGTGTGTGTATCACAGACGAAAAGTTTCCTAGGCGATGATCAGATATCGATATCTTTTTCTTTCTTTCCTTCTTTTTTTTGCATCCAGTTTGTGAAGTTTGAGCAGTATCGTTGTAGGTGATCGTGTGTACTTCCTGATCATGGGATATGGGGACTGGATAAAAACACAAGCTGGTAGTCACCTATTTACTCGAATATCCTGAAAGAGTTAAAAACTGTGCCATTTGATATATGCACTGTCAGATGAAAGTAAGAGAGAGAGAGAAAGAAAAAAAGAAAGAGAAGCACAGAATATACTGACTTTAGGTGTACCAGACTCTATAATGAATTTCATGTTTAAAAAAAAAGAATTGTCCCGATAAAAAAATCACTATTTTCCACCATTGTTTCTATTTGAATGATTGAGCTTGTTGTACCTCATACCGTGTTAATTACAGGTGATATATGACACTCACACACGAACATGCGAATCAACACAGCCAGCACGCACTCTCGGACGGGTGTGTAAACACGCGTACACAAAACGGCTATTTTGGCCAAAACTAATGAGCATTTTAGGAGCACCTTGTGTGGTCTCACAGTGAAGTTCCAGGGTAGTCGAAACTGCTGAACGCTATCAATAAAAAAAACCCCGGTTCTATTAAATTTTTTAAAATATTAAATACCCTAGTGGCCATTAAGGCAGTATAGGTAGGTGGTGCATCGTGTGTAAACCACGTGTCTTAAGGAAGAGGGAGCATAGGATCATGACGGACGATGTTGACGAGGCGATACAAAATGCGATCGTGACATAGCTGTCACTCATCAACCTAGACTATCATTTTCTTTCTTTTTTTTTAAAAACTTTCTTCCAACAAGATTTGCCAAGCGTTTCGCATGCGCGCCCATGATAAACGATCGTGCCGAATTTGCGGTGCCCGAACGTGGGGATCAATCGATACGTTCACGCGACTGTGTGTACACAAGGACATGCAGATCATCGGGACTCCCAGCCTGGTTGCCATGGGAGATTTTTCCCACGCGGGAGAGCCAGGAGTGGAAAATTTAAGCACTCGTGCAAACTAAGAGGGAGAAGGAGAAAGAAAAGGTGGACAAAAAAAAACCCCCGATTGTAATGATAACCTTCTGCGCAATTTTGTCACAAAGTCTAATCCAGTAAACCGATCCAAATTAGAGTTCTTGTGTAGAAGGGATGAGGGTAATATGATAGGGTTAATCGCTAGGTTAGGTTAGAGATTGGCTCTTCCGTGAAGGTCATTCCTGGATTTTCCGCCCCCGCCTCCGCCCCCGCCACCGCCCCAGTCTTGTCAACAGACATCGAAAGTTTTTGGTCACAATATGAAGTCATTCCGTTACGCGTTAAAGGGGAGGAAGAAGTGTATGGGTGGGAGTGGAGGACTTTTTTTTATTTGTTTGCGAAGTACTTAAACACTCTCGACACTACGCCATCCACCCTTTCTAAGTGCGGTAGCGGCGTGCATGTTAACAACCCATGCGGAACAAGACATGCCAGATAAGCGTGACTTTCATGCGCACTTGTGGCAACTCCCGCCAGTGCTGGTAGGGCTCTAAGATAGGAGGTGGGTACCTCGTTTTAGACAGTACTTGTCGCAGTGGAAGCGCTTTCACTTGTTTACGCTCGTCTCCTTCTCCCATCCCGCCAGCCTTCCTCTGTACAACCACCCATCCAACCCCTCCCTCCCTCCCTGTCTGCAGGTTTGTGTGTACCGTACCATGCCGGTATCTCGTCTGTGGTTGGTGCTGAGTGAAATTCACGCTGAATGTGACGATAGCCGGTTGAACTAATGGAAATACCATAGAGAATGTCTATATCCTCACCCCCTACACCTCCCACACACAGAGATATAAGGCTGTGTGACGTTATCACTCAACAGGCAGTAATCAGATCAACTATGTTACTTTTTTCTGTTAGCCCGGAAATGGATTTTTTTTCCTTTTGTTCGTTTTCGTTCAAAATAAACCTGGATGTATTTATCGTTTCCTCCTTATCGTGATCTTGCGGGCTAAAAGAAAGAGTTTATCGTCCGCGTCAGCAGTTCTGACGTCGTATGGTCTGCACTTTTGCGAATGATCATAAAGGAACCTGCCGTAGCCTCCTTTATGTTATCACTTGGCCTTATAGCTTCCATCTTCCCGCGCACCCTTGACCTTTGGCTTCCCAAAGAAGAACTACGAAAAGGTTAGCTCCGTGATACTCCCACTTTTTGTGAGGCTGACCTCATTGGGAAACCGTGAAGGGCTGTTGGTGATTGGGTTTTGCCAGAATAGAAGCCAGAATTACAGAACACGATATTGCTGTCATTTATGTAGTGGCTTGATTTTGTCTTTCTTTCTGGGCGAGTATGCTTACACAAAGGTATCGGCTACGGACACACGCACACACACAGGGAAGTAAAGTCTCTTACAGGAAATAATTGTTAAAACAAAACCCCATCTTCATCGGTAATTTCGAAACCTGTTGAACGGAAGGAGAGAATAAGGCATCTCTGTTGCTATCGTATGTGGATTGTGGTTCATCTTCAGAAAAGGGTTGCATTTAGCGAACCATGCATAAAAAATCATATTAGTCCTTTTTTAAAAAAAAAGAAAATGTTTCATGCTGAAAAATCTTTTTAGCTTGTTTCTGATGCGTAGTCGATGCTTAGAAGTCTTTTGCGACGTAAAAGAATCGCACAAGCTACTTTGTATGCATGAAGGAAAGTCGTGGCTGAAACGAAATTTATGCAGCATAAAATTGGCAGCACAGTACTGAGCTGAGGTCGACTGAGGTGACAGTGCGCCGTTAAACGAGCAGGTGAATAGGTAGGGGTTTGGGATCGGGGTTATTTTAAGAGCAGGTGACTGGAGTTTTAAAAAAAAGGAGGGTACGTTTCTTCGTGAAAACGTTCGGACGAGAACTTACATGAAATCTTACAACTGTCAAGAGGTTTTACTACTAGGCTGTCGGAATTCGGGGTTATCTGAAGCAGGAAACGAGAACTTAAAGGAATATCGTTGTTGCGCCGTGACTGGGGCTTGTTGACGGGTTGTTGCTGATACTTGAAGTTTCCGCGAGATAACTGTAGTTGTACTTGGTGCATTTTAGCTGGTTAGTTGGTTTTGGGGGGAGGGAGGGTTAAGTAAATAACGCACGTGTGTGTGAGAGAAAGAGACAGAATGTTTGGGATGGAGGCGTACTTGCATTACACGGGGCACTAGCTAATGAGCAACACTATACCACTTGTTACTCATATCCCTGTAAATTACGAGGCACGCGATAGTCACGCTGACATGTGACCCAGACATGTGTACGGAATTTGTATTCAACACGAAACTGATTGTGAAACGTCTGCATCGTAAGACATCAGTTTCCTGAACCCCCTCCAACCCCATACACAGAGCCAACAAGCAGCGGACTAGAACACAGGCCATCTGTTTCTCTCTATTCCTCTGTTTATATATAAAACACACACACACACACACACACACACACACACACACACACTTCTTTCTCGCAATACTTAAACATTTAGTTCGATTTTGCATTTGCGGTCTGCCATAGAAAACTCTGCTCTTAAATATGAACACACGTCTGACCAAGACAGGGAAATACTTTTACATGAAAGCTATATAAAAAAAAGTCATTCGTCGTCAGGAACTATACGGGACAATGATGACATTTGTGTTAATAAACATTATGCAGATCTTTACCAGGTATCGTCATATATTTGACAATATGTATTAGGTTAAGAAACATCAAAAAATGGGAAACATTTTCACATATGAAAAATGCCGGCAACATAGCCTGATTTTTGACGATATGTTACAGAATATGAACGCCCCTTTTAAGAGAGAACAGCAGTTCGAGTGAACACCGGCAGATTCCACTATGGGTTCTTAATTATTGACACAGGGCTCGTAAAACTGCTGAGATAAATAGTTAACACGTTGTTTTAGAGCCGATATATTCCATGGCAAGTGTGATGTCGGTATGCGGCCTGAATGAAGCTTGTGAATTTTAGTCGGTGTACCACCTGGGTAGAGTGTCTCAACAATGGCATTTACAGTTGAATGGCCATACTTAACGTCAGGTGTCATTGGTGCCAGAGGAAAAGCCTGTGGCTGTGGATCACCGCAAGAATAATAATACAGGTTGTCTTGATGTAGGTATGTGAGGCAGCTCTGTTTTTCTCCTACCCGTTTTGTAGAGGTTTTAAAAGATTACCAAAGTTCTAGAAGAATGTGTTATCTTACTAGTTTATTACAAGATAATTGTTCACGTGATGTGAGCAAATACCAAATCCATTCTGTTAGCAAGTCTTAATGAACTAGCAAGTCTAACAAGTCGTATGTACACTGTATATTGAAAAACGTTAAAATCATGATGAAATTGTACTTAAGTATGCGTTTACATGGCCACAGCCTAATTTGACAGATCATGTGACCTGTTCATTAGACATAATCAGTGTAATGGCGTCACAGCTGAAAAGGTCTGTTTTCGATGGCTAAGCTACAGTGGTTATTAATTTGGATTTTGAGGCTACAACTCAGCCTTTCCAGAAAAAAAATCAAATGCATTCGACGCATATCCTCTGACCAAGCAATTTATTATTTTCTGCCTACCCCCATTTTTTGATTGGTCTGAACATAATTACTGCTGCTTGTGGGGGAGGCTGGCAACACCAAGCTGAAAAATGGTGACATTATGTGACATTACGTGACGTTATCCAGCTCTGCTTTGGCTACATGGAGCCGCTTTATTAATTGCGTGACAAGACCCCAAGTGCTGATGAACCCAGTGACGACTGATTGCAACGAATTTCGCACGCAGCAAGCTAACATTTTTTTCTCTGGTATTCCCCTCTTAAATGGGATCTGTTTGTGGTTTGAAGAAAGGAAATGTTTGCATAATTTTGAACAGAAAAGCATTTACAGCCACCCTCTCCCACCCATCCTAAGTGCGCACCCTACGTGGACTCTCGGCAGCATTGCACGTGCAGCAGGAGAGCCTAGCGTGCAAATCAGGGCCACGCAGATTGATTCTGGCCTCGCAAGTTCCTGCGGGAGCCTGGCTCGCCAGAGCGGAAAACACTCGGTTATCTTGGCCAACCCAGGAGATCAGAGACTTGGGGGTAAGAGAGTGGGGAGGAAGGTTGTTGGGGTGTGGGAGGGCAGTATCGGAGGAAAGGTGGGAGGGTAGGAGGGCACTTCGGAGGCAATAAAGAGAAGGGTTTGGAAGGTGGAATGGTTGGGTAGGGGGAGAAGGCGGACAGTAGATCTGCGAACCTTGCGCTTATATCCCCAGTGCTAATATCAGTCATCGAATTTCGGGACTAGCCAACTATGGTGGTCGTGGCATGGAACCCCCTTCCCCCACCTTCCCGGTTCCATTTATCCTGCGCAATTGATGACGGTCAGGGGATGACAGGGAGCATTTGCGGCTTGCTCACGGTCGTGCCGCCGACCAAGTCTTGGAGGCTGCCATGATGGAAGCGGTTTTGGCACCGGAGCTAATGCAGCGCGAGGGAAGGAAAGCTGCACAAGTCGGACCTGCGCCTCCGGGGTGGGTGTGATGGGGAAGAGAGTTTGTGAGGGAGGGGGATATTGAGAATGTGTACCAGTAGAGCATAGGTTGTCTTTCTGAAAGGACACCACAGGTCATGTTTTGTACCTCATACAATACAATTACGTAAGTTCAGGACATATTTAAATAATATCTGCATATTTTCCTGAGAGGTGCAAAGAAAAGCAGATTCAAGCTCAGTGCATTATTATTTTTATAATAAAAAAACTTGTTAAGTACAGCACACCATGTTATGGTCTTGCTGTTGACACAGCGTTGGAAAGACGCCACTAGACATAACAATGATGATGAGGATGATGACTCACCAGCCAGATTTCCGGTATATATTTGGAAAACCTCTCCGGCTATATAGTTGGGACTATTGGTGTGTGTAAACCCTTGGGTCTTCTTTTTGTATTGGGGGTTAAGCTGTTGTAACAGCGTACATTGTGGGAGGTAATTCATTTTACATGTGTCGTGGAGACATTTGGGAACATCCCAAATTCACTCAGCTTGAGGTAAAATGATATTCTCAGGAAATACCTCGTATTGGGAAAATAACGATTTTCGCTTTTGGAGGCTCATTTAATAATAATGCAGATGCATATAGCGCATATCTCCTCTGGAGAGTAGACTCAGTGAGTTTACAAATATATTCGGAATAAAAACACTTTAAGCACACATTCAAACAGGAAAGGACTGGTAGACTGCGAACGGGAAAATATGCATTGAGAAGAGATCTCTAATCGCGCATGGAACCCGGCAGAAAATACTCGTTTCACAATGATAATACAACAAAAAGTGTGATATTATTTAAGAAGACTACGTCTGTCGAACCCTGCCACACTACTGTAATTGTAAGCAGCCCGCACTATGCCAGGTAGATACCAGAGTCATTTTCAAACTAATAATAGTGCCACACGCTCATTAAAATAAATAAAGTTATCACAAAAGCTGTCTAAAAGGTAGTGAGGCAGGGAACAGTGTGGGTTGCTGTGGTATGCTAAAGTATGAGCCTTGGTGTGCAAACCTTAGGGGCTGAGCTGTGAAGTTTGGTGGAGTAGTAGCAGGAAAACTCGTCTCTACAAAACTCATCTACAAAACACGTCTCACTAAAAGTGAAAATCGGTGTTATTTCACATGAACTTTCCATAATTGTTAACCCCCCCCCTCAAAAAAACAACAACCAACCAACCAAACAAAAAAAAAAAAGAAACAAACAAAAATCAAAATACAAGCACTTCCAGCTTTATTGACCAAATAACTAAGCGTTAAGAATCGAGTTATTAAAATTCAGTTGCTGTTATTTAGCACCCACTAAATCTCGGTCTCTTGTCTTCCTACTTCAAGTATTAAGAGAAAGCACAGTGTGTGAAGGAGTCTACAAATTGATTTTGACATATTTTGTGACAGTAAAACTGTGCTGACTCGTTCCAGCTATAGAACAGCCTCATAGGCTACTGTTGACCTGGAACCTTTAACACCATCTGGTGCATCTCTGTTCGCCTTGGAGCTGCTGTGTGTAACGTGCATGGGAAATACTGTAGCGAATAAATTATTATTAGTAGTAGTAGTAGCTTGTGTGTGATAAGAATTGTTCGAGTCGGATCATCACACGGAATATGACTTGGAAAGATTAGAACTGTTATCTTGACATCAATCTGTTATCATCTGTTTAAAGTACACATCATTGTTACTGAGTAAAACTGTCAGTGAAGGACCGGACGAGGATGCCTAACAAGAATGTTGTGTTGGAATTGATGCTAGAAGCAGTAAACGAGGTCAGAAGGAAATGGACGTGCAACGAATGGGATTTTTTTTTCTTTCTATTTCCTGTTCAGGATTGACTGAGGAGGATCTAACTGAGGGAAGATGTTGCGATTCGCGTTCATGTCAGTCATAAAATCCTTTCGGTTTTCTGTGAGTTTGCTGGAAACAGCCTTCTGAAGAGTAGAGCCATCAAAAGCCTTTTTGAGCGTGAAAACTGTTGGTGTCAGATCAGAAGAGATAAAGTTTAAAAATAGTTTATGAAAAGAGCTGGTTTCATGTATACATTTCCTTATTTCGCGAACAATCAAAGTTGTGTGCAGAAAAAAGTTTAATGACGGTGACTATGTTATCGTACGTTTCCACGTCGCCAGTAAAGAAAACGACAAACGACTGCTGTGTTTTCGGTTTTTGCTTTTTCCTTTCACATCAAATGACTCGGGGAGCTTATAGCAAACAACGTAGATTGACGGTGGAGAGGCCTGTTGTCGACCAAGATATATATGTGGATATATTTATGGCCCATTCTGGTTTTAAGTGAGGTATGGGATAAGGAAGTGCAAATCGATGCGGGCCTTCCGACTTGGCTGAGAAGCCACATCTGGATGCCAAAGTACACGGTCGTTCGACCAGTGTCCACGTGGTTGGTCAAATGTGGCACACCTGTACATACATTCAACCTCTGGTCACGCAGGGTACAAAACGACCATTGACAGCGGTTTTTTTTTAAAAATACTGCGTCGTAGTTTTGTACACCACTCCATCCACCCAAAGTCATCTCTGTCTCTCTCCCACACACGGAGCACTGTTACTTTCATTTCTCTCTCTCTCTCACACACACACACACACCCGGCGGGCAGGTAAAACCATAAAACCCGCAAAACGCGCACACTACCCGTTCGATATCCGTGTGACGCAGCCTGTCCTCCCCTTCCCCCACCCCACAGTTGGACCAGCTGTGTAGCGGGTACCTAACTGCATAGAGGGATAGGGAAGGTATGGTAGGCACGGAGTGGAGATGGGCACCGCCCTCACACGCACACACACAAAAAGCTGGCCCAAACTTGAGGGAGGGCTCCAACACCTCACTTCTAATACATACTACCCTTCGGTTTACCTTGACCGCACGGCACGCGTGTCATTGCCTTCTTTACTCTTGCCAACACTCAGCAACAGTGCAGTGATAGATGAGACATGTCATAGCGATCCCCTGAAATCGGGCTTGAGACGGGGGCAGACAAACACTGTAGAGTGTAGACGTAGGAGTTACTCGCCCTCTTTCGCTAGGTCGACCGACTTTAATTCCTCGCCCCAACGCATGTAGGAGACAATAGAACAAGGCTAGCATTAGGGGTTATGACCTCGAAACTGCTGTTTTAGACGGAAGGTCCTGGTGGAAGGTGGGAGAGGGGGGAGGACACACGTGATGAGTTGGAGGCTTCTCGGGGACGCGGAATGCTGAATACATATACCTTCTCAATGACACGGATAGCACTAGCAACAGAGACAGCTTCGAGCCGCGAGTTTATTTCGGGTTGTGGAGGGTGGACTTGAGTGGTTGGGGAGGTGGGGTGAAGAGTGAACGGCCCTTTTTTCCTTTTAATAGTTAACCGCTGTTTGCACGGTTCGAACGCGCCGTCGCGTGGTGTGGGGCCCTGCGGGAGAACAGTATTGAAACGGTTTTATTGCCCCCGTGTTGTGGACTTCGGGGACGCTGGGGCAAGCGCTTGACACTCAACCTCACCCACTCCTCCCTCCACCCGGGCGTTGTCTCACCTGACACTGGGCTGATCGTGCAGTTTGAAGGAAGACGGCACAGCCGAGTGTTGTCTCCGAGTGCCCTGAGGCGACGTAACAGTAAGCAGACCGCGGGTCACAGCGTGTGACGTATACCCGCGTGTGACGTATAACATAGCGAGGCATGCTGTGCTTGATCCTCATGACACGGACGGGATTGGCCGCGATTCCAGCACTAACATGCATCACCATGGGGAACACTGGTAAATGACGTTAAACCGCAGCGTGAATCTGTAAAAAAATATTTTATTTTTATTTTATCGGATCTTTTATGTGTGGCTTTCATAGTTCTCCACAAATGTCTCATTGTCGAATATTTGACTATCATTGTCAAATATTAACATGGCAGTCGTATAAAAAGACACTTGGGAAGTATTGTTACATAATTGACGATATGGTTCTGGTTAAAAGGCTTTGACGCTGTCGATATTTAGGGTGTTTTGTCGCATATCTTCTTTTTAGTCGCTTGTAAAATTAATTCGTAGTCCGATATGCCACATGTGCAACAATGTGGACCTTTACGGCAGATATCTCGTAACATTTGTAGCATGGTTCGAGTCCTCGGACGCCATTCACAGGCAAACAATACTGTGTAGCCCTACTGTAGTTAAAGAAGCCAACAGCGGTTCGCCTTCTTCGGCTTAGGTTCCTTCAGGGTTTTTTTTTCCGCTTGTGTGTAGCGGCGGACAAAAGGGAAAAGCCACTAAAATAGTCGTTTTGCACCTGACTGATCAGAGAGCCGTCTCACGCTCGGGTAGAAAGACGGCTAGACGCCACGTGACTGTGAAAGTGGTTGACGTAGGTGGCGCTCGAGGGATAGTGCTGCGGTGGATGGGGGAGGGAGAGAAGGGGTCGAGACAACCAGGCGGGGTGGTGGTGCATCTTAAAGCCGCCGGCTTAACCTTCCATTGTCCCATCGCTTTTTTTTTTTTGGGCGAGGGTGGGTGGGTGGATTAATTTTGGTTTGTGTGTGGTTTGTTCTTAATGACATCTCAAACATATGACCTCAGCTGAGGTCACAGTGCGGAAACGTAGAAACAATTTGAACTACAGTAGAACCTCTACTACGAGTTTAATCCTTTACACAACCAAGCTCGCATGTAAAAAAACTCGTATATTAAAACTATTTTTCCCAAAGAAAATAAAGGAAATAGGATTAATGCGTTCCAACCCACCCACAACAACACAATTTATAAGTAAATACGGTATAATATACAGTACTGTATAGTAAATGTTAATGGCACAATAAGATAATAATATAGATTATAAAATAATAAACACTATGTTATAGTTATCAGATAATTGTTACCTTGGAGGACACGAAGACTGTCGCTAACAGAGGTAGGCAGATGGCGGGCGAGGAGGGAGGGAGCGGGAGAGCAGACGGGTGCTGAATGAATCAGCTGATGAGACAACACTATTTACACTGTTTTTAACTTGAAACATTGAGATGTTCACTAAGACTACATTCTTTTTTAGTTCTTTACGCTACGACATATAAATGACTCGAGATCGTATAGCGAATTTCCGCTCGTAAGTAAGAACAAAATTTCCACGAATTTATTACTCGTATCTCGATTCACTCGTATGTTGGTTCACTCGTATGTAGAGGTCTTACTGTATGGCTTTAATGCCATTAATCATGAAAGTGGATTGACTTACCTCTCTAAACCATTTGCATAATTGTCTGAAAGGATAGCTAAAAGCTCCAGTATTTGCATACGTTCTAGCACGCTGTAGCAAAAACATCACAACAAAAATGCTAATAACTAATCAAATGTAAATTAAATTACATTCTTTGTATAGACTATAGAATGAAGAAGGAACCGCGTTGAAAAGCTTATGCTTAATGCATGTTATTCGTTAAAAGAACGAGTTCAAACATTTTTTTAAATTACTGGGTAGAACTCGGTACCAGACAGTTATCATGAATAGGGGGACTTCTCTCACCCGCTTTCGTTCTCAGAGATAAAGTCAAAATCATGAGGCCAAGAAAGCCTGTTACCTGCTCAACGCATGTTACCGCTTTCCCATCGGGTGCGCCCTTGACAACATAAATGTTTGGTGTCAAAAATGCACATCCTTTATGTGCATTGCTATGTTTTGTCGGCGTGTAACGGAAGGGGAAGGGGATTAATTATTTCAAATATGGGGAGATACGATCTCATACTAAGCTCGCCTCAATTATTTGGGGGTAGAGGGGACGAGAATTGAGTACTCAGGTAGGGCTTTAAGACAAGTTGAAAGAATGAATTTCTGTCAGCACTTTCGAATGGATCACTCATATGACACTTGGCTTCGTTGGTTACCAAAGTCCTTTGCCAGGCTCTGCGATTTCCGCTGCTGACGTCAACTGTGGCAGCAACAAGAACTGAAGAGTGGTATTCAGATGCACCGCCGCGTTCTGGTGTGTCCTAATGGAGCAGGAGGCGGTGCGGCGGATCACAACTTGCTGCCCGACGTAAATGCTTGCCGCGGCGCGGTGCGCGGCGCGATACTGTTGTCAAAGTGTGGATGTTTACGGACAACAAAGGATGATAAAGCAGCGCCAGCTTCAGGGAGGAAAGTGATCGATATGCAAGATGTGTGCGAGCGGGGCAGTGAGGAATGCAGATATATGTGATGGGAATGTCATATTGGAGTTAGCGAGAGAGAGAGAGAGGCGATCGGGTGCTTCATCGGTGGCTGTTTATTTATACAGGCAAATAAAACGGGGTGAATTTTTTATCGCAACATTGTAAGCGTTGGCTTGGAGGACGACATCATCATCATCATCATCATCATCATCATCATCGTCGTCGTCGTCGTGGAAACCGATCGAAAGGAGAGCACTTAAATACGAGGCTGCTCAGAAAAAACGAAAAACAAAAGTTACACAATAATGGAACGGGGAGAGAAGTTACATACACTGGCATATACTGCTTACTTCTGCTTTCCGCGTTTTCTATTACCCTTGAGTCGTTTATTTGATATATATATATATTATCAGTTCCTATGCATTTATATGATCGATGTGGTGACCGTGTTTGATCAAACGAATGCCCTTTGCTCATTTTTAAAATGAAGATGACTATGTTCGTGAGGACGGTAAAAGGTCAAAATATCTATGGATGTGTGCGTGCGCTTGAACGTGCGTGTGGGTCTGTAGGCTTACGCGCGTGCGCGCAATGTGTTTACATGCAGGTGCAGGCCCCAGGGCACCGAATACAGTAAACATTCTCTGGAACTCGGTGCAGTTATTCCAGTCACAAATTTTCCCGGGTAATGAAACGTTGCATCCATCTTTAAGCTGCTCTATTTCCTGGAACAAATTCGCATCCCTGGGCGAAACACCACGCATGCGCGGTAACCCACGTAGAATACATCCCTTAAAAAAAAAAAAGAAATCATCCCAGAACGATTCCAAGAAAGTCACGCAAGAGAGGGCTTTTAGGGACCGCAAAACTTTCTCGTAATGGAAGTTTTGAAAAATGGTCTACAGAGCAAGGAGAGCCATTAATCCCTTTGTTATCGGATACAGCACGGCAACATCAAAGAGTCGCATAATAAGTGCATTCTAGATGAAAAGAATATTTCCTGTTAGGAATGTTTCTTTCGTCATTTTTCCAAGTGTTGAGATTAAATTATGCAACAAATCTTTGTTCCTGTTATATAGTTGTGTATTTCGTTATAGTAACTGAGCGATGACGCCGAATGGTTTGCCTATCTGCTAGTGAGTTCCCTGTTGGTGGAGCGACTCTATGTCCCGGGTAAATCAAGTGCAGGTTTCTTGTCTCCGCAGTTGTTAGTCCAAACTCCGGGGAAGTTGCCTTACCCCTGAGACTGTAGATTTCTCAGAATTCCTAGAATCAAGTAGCATAAACCAATATTAGCAGCTCTAAGGCAGTCCGTCGTAATTACGGAGATGAAAAGTTTTTCCTTGATTTCCCTATTTTGCCCTTGGGTAACGACTTACCTTAGGTTTAAGAATGCGGCCTCTGGACGATTGCAAACAGATCTGTAACAGTGAGAACGTGTTTGGCGTGTTGTATGCAGCAGGGCTCTTATTTATGAAGGATGCCTATATTAAGCCTGTTAACTTACCCATTGTTCGTATTCGAGAAACGCTAAGTTAGCCTGTTAGCATATCAGGGATGAGCAGATCGCCTACTCGCAGATAGCTGCTAACACCCCGTATTTATTGCTTCAAATTAGGCCTAACCAACCCGCTTAACAGTTGTTGATTATCAGAAGTGGTCCTCTTTCTATAATTTTCAATTTCCGACATATAGAATAAATATGGCAGAGATCGTGATCGATCCAAAGAAAGCGAAATCATACATTTTTCTAGACCTAACAAACAAACTGGGCAAATGTAATGATACGGAACTGTTCAATACATACCGTTTTTATTGAATTCATAATCCGAGAGTAGCACACGATCGCAATCGACATGGTGGTCTTCTGAATGAAGATACATTACTATTTTTGTGGTCTAGTACTTGTTCGAGGAACATCATTTGGTCAGAGTTAAAAAACGTGACCTTCCACAGATTTTTGTTTTAGTTTGCGATTTTTCTTAATTGTTAATTAAATTTAGTTGTAGGCTTGTTTCACATGTGGCCGATTACCACATCCGCTGTCATAACTGTTTCTGGAATTTTCCCTGTGGAAGTCAGGTAGGTAACTTCACTTACTCTGGGGCTCATCAATCCAGAGTTAGTCTTTCGTGTAAAATTTAACCAGCCAGTTCCCTACCCAGGTGAGGGGCCTCTTCCCCATAGGCAAACTGAAGATGTCTGTGAATAAGATACCACCTGTTGCAAGTGTCTGAAAATCAAGAGTCGTGGTCTCTGGTCACGGCTGGTAAACCATATCGACCTTTTTCCAATACGTTTTTCCCCAAATATATCTAGGCTATAATGGCAAAGATGATGAGTTTTGGGGTTCGAGACCATATAAATAAACCGGATAAATATGACAGAGCAGAACTGTTTAATAAATACCGTTTGTATTGATTGCATAACCTATGAGTAACAGACGTCGTACAGAAGAAGGCTTTTAGATAAGTGTTGTTATCATAATTATTGTCGAGTGTGTCAGGGTTAGCATCATATTGTCGTTGTTATGATAAAAGTTATAGAGAACACTGTGAAGGTTGCTGCGATAAACACCAAGTATCAAATTTTCTGTGTTATAATAAACATTATTACAACATATTATTGAGAGTGTTCCTTCAAGTGCTGTCTAGTATTTTATTGTCGGAATTGCGATACGCATTTACTTCTATATTGTTATTGTACTATAAGCGTGGTAAAGCATATTGATGGATGTTTCGAATATTGTTGAGGATGTTAAGCTTTGTTTTTGACATTATTGAGGATGCTCGGATCAGAGTTGCGTAGTGTATTACAGTGGTTGTCATCCTGACGGTTGTGCAAATTATTGTCGGTATTGTCGATAAACGCTGTCTAACATATCATTGAGGGTGACAGGTGTTGTGAAAGATAATATACATCTTACGCTTGGTAGAGGCCGGGAGAATGGAGCACTTCTGTGTCGAGACTGATTTCGCAGGTCAGTGAGCTCAAAGTAAAACGGCCTTCATGTTCCTCCGACAGTCGCCTTCCCCCTCTCATCCACCAACTCTACCCCCACTTCCTCTCGATCAGAAGACGCTCAGTGACCCCCAGAAAGGGTCACTGCGTCAAAAGTTGTTCATGTAAAAGTTGTCAGCGATCGATGACTCGATACGTCTGGTCATCCACATTGTTTCTTCGTATATCCCCCATTTCTCTCCCTGTCTTTTTCTTTCTATGTCTTTCTTTCTTTCTGTCATTTTCTGTGGGCTCTCTCTTGTCTCAACGGTTAAATGCTTACCGTCAATATAGTGAAGTTGGGCTGTCAACGGTTGAATTCTCAAACATTTCCTCTCGCTCTGTCTCTGTGTCATGTTCCCCTGCTTCATCATCACTACATCGGCGCCGGCGTCAGCAGACAGAATTGTCACAGCTTGGCGGACGACTGACGGAAGTTAGCCGAGTGCTGGTAATGGATGTGTATTTTCTGTGCAAATACAGAGTTGCGGCAGTTTACTTGTTCACACACGTATTACTGCATGAAGGTTCTAGAATTACTAATGTGTTAAAATAATAGGCTTTATCATACTGTCAACAACGTGTAAGAGTGTAAATAGACATTCGAGTAGAAAGTCATTTTGGAGCAGGTTATTGGCTTGCACAGGTTTTATCAAATTGTTTTATCTTTGGGTATAGCTTTTAACCCTTCCATAACCTGTGGATGACCAAGGCTGGGATTCTGACTACTGAACAAGACTTAAAACTTCATTATTTTGCGCTCTGGAAAAATATTGCAGAGGTTTCTGTCGTTTTAGTGAAGACAAAGACTGAGAAGAAGCAAGGACGCCGTTGGTCCGGCCCGCCAGAAAAAAAGTTGTTTCAGGGACAGGCTTCCGTGTTGTGATTGGTCCCAGCATCTCTTCCGCCCAACCTTTTGCACTGCCACCGTTCCACCTCTCCCCAGACACATAAAACTCACTGTTTATTTGGGCTTGTGTCCCGAGGTAGACGCACAAAAGATTGACGGTCATTGCAAGCGGAATGGTTAGTCAAGAAACCCTTCCGAGGACCGCTGTCCTTTTGAATCGGTCGTTCAGCGAACTGTGGTCGCGTGAGGTGAGCAAGCTGCAGCTATGAAACATGTCTTTTTTATTATTTAAAAAAAGTTGCTTATATGGGTTGAGAGAAGTTGAATATGAGGATGGAGAAGAAGAATCTAGCCTTTAAATGGGGTGGGTTATAACCTTTAAGAAAATGATTCCATTCGGAGAACAGTGGATCTGTTCTTCGTGTACAAGCGATCTTGATTCTTATTTGTAAGTACTCATAATTTTATCGAATTTCAAAAACTGAATGGTTCATAAACTTTTGTTCTGTTCCCCATCTTTACTTTTCTAGGGGTATGCTCGAAAATAACAGGGGAATTTGGTAAGATGGCAAAGGTTGAGTAATCAGTGAGTGGAGGTTTGTATTCCAGTCTTGACAGTAATACCTTCTGTATGAAGGGATGGAACCGAAATGCTCGCCCAGGAGGTTATTTTCTGGGTTTTAGAGGTCCTGAATTTTTAAATACGTGCATTTGCGAAAACCTTATTTCACAGAAATAACTGTGGTGTGTGGGCTTTGCCGCCTCGAGCGAACCATTGCCTAGCACATACATCGAGATAGGCCACAGGGCTTGCAGACGACCAGAGAGTGGTGGGGGTGGGGTGGGGTGAAGAGAAAGAGGAGGAGAAGACGGGTTGGGGTTTGGGGAGAGTGAGCGGCAAGGGGGTGAATGGCTTTTTTTTAAACCTTTGATGAGAAAGTTTAAAATTTTAGAGAGGAGGACAAAAACATTGCTTGAGGCTGGTGTGACTCTATGCCTCTCAGATTTCTTTTTGCCTCCTAGCGTTTCGCGTCTGCATCAAGCCTTTCATTGTGTATCCTTCCGCCGTCTCTTTCTCTCTCTCTTTCGATCTGGGACTTCCTCTTGCCAGGTTCGGCTTTCAGTCTTGACCAGTGTGGGTCGCCTCTTCACATGCTTGTCGTGCGGCTCGTTTATGGGGACTCCCAGGCCGCGTTTATCAGTCTCAAGTTCGGCCAAGAGTAATGCATTTCGCACGTGCGCGTTCTTCCACCATGGCCGCTTTCCTCCATCACGACGCGGCAGCCAACCGACTGTCTTGAGGGATCCCCAACCTTTTTGTCTTGTGTGTGTGTGTTGGCCTCTTAATTAAGCTTCATGGCAGCTTGCAAGCATTGCATTGTTACAAATGTTCGGTCAGTTTTTTTCTCCCTAGTTTTATCGTTTGAAGCCATTTTAAGAGAATATCACGCTCACTTCGTTTGAAGTTCATTTCTGTAGAACCATTCAGATTCGTAAGCGTGTGACTTGTTTCTAAAAATCGTTTTTCTAAATAAGGTTTCATTTTCCTTAGCTTATGTGTGTTCCTGGTTGTTTTACTTCTCGCCCTTCCCCGACCTTTTAGGGCAGTTTGGTCGGATGAGGCAAATTTACATTTGTGACATCCGAGCCTCGTCCTTGCAGGCGTCTATTTTTCAGATTTCCCATCTGTCTTACTCCAAACCCCTCCGGTGTTCTATTTGACTTACACCATTAGGCGCTATGCCGTTCATATTTTTGTTCGGGATGCTGGCTTTGCCTTCAAGCCTTATACCCCATCCCTTAAATAACTCCCCTTCCCCACTGATGTGTTATAGACTACATGTATTTTAGGAATATTTATTGCGTGCGCTTTGTCGAGTGGCGTTCACTTGACTAATATCATGGATAATTTCTAGCCTAATTGTAATGATGTCTTTGAATGCACACGGACAGGGATGGCTAACTAGAGCACAAGTATAATGATGGATGCAAAACTTTAATAATTATGTAATTTAAAGCCATATCTGTGGGTATTTCATGCGCTGCAAAGAGGGCAGATTTGTTTATTTCTGCTGTGGCGCTGTGTATACTCTAGTAACTACCCACACTTCCTTTTTTCGGTCAGAAAGTGCGAAGGTAAAGCGCAAGTCATTAAGAAACGAGAATTTGAAATGGATTTATATCCTAGATGTGGCTTCTAGACTAAGCGCACCGTGGTCTAGACGCTTGCTGATGATAGTAGAATCAATTACCAGTCAACACCTGTCTGCCCTCCCCCTACCTTCAGGGAGAACAGGGCGAATGTTTGAAGGAGGAGGAGGAGTAGACGAACCTGGTCCTCAAAAAGTGCGAGGATGCCATTCGACTTGAAGTACCCGATATAAGCAGTCAGGCATCGAGTGGAAAGCAGGTGATGGACAAGCAGAAGTGAACGTTTCAACGCCGGTACGCGATGCAGTTGTGTTTTGAGTTGAGTTCGGAAAGTGGGAAGGCTTCACCACTTCCTCCCTGCCATCAACGTCTTCTGTGCTTTTTTTCCTTTTGACAAAGAATAGAGCCAACGTTTGAGTTATGACCTTTCTCTTCATTCCTTATTAACCTTTGTGACCGTAAACTCTCATCCTGTCCGCTTTTGTCAGGCTGCGACAGTTAACTGTTTTTAACATCGTTGTAGGATTTATCTTAAAAATTGTAAAACCCTACAGTTCACGCTGGGCTCTTTTGTATGAAGCTACCGGATTTTTTTAAAAGTGCCAGTGCTGCGGCAAATGTTAACTATTACCATTTCTCTTACAGTCATGATCTCTGTAGTACTAATAGCGGTACAGGTGACTTGTTCATAGTACCACTGCGTCCATGTGCGCACAGGAGTTGTGCTGCTGTACAAAGTCTTGACAATGAGCGTTCTTTTGCTTTCTTCTCTTTAGCCTTGACTTCACATGCAGAAAAAAGCAAAAATCTTAAGACAGTGCACTGCAAAGGAAACCGAAGACAACCAATACGCAATATCTAGACTCCAAGGAACAAAGCGATTATTTTGTATAGATAATATGACTCAAACGACAAGCAACACACAAGCATCGAAAGCGGAACAGTGGGTTATTGGAAAATCATGGACGTTTCCTTCAAAGGTGAGCAAAAACTGTTTCAGCATATCGACAGAGGGTGTACTTTAAAACAACGTACGTACATCACAAGCATATCGACAGAGGGCGTACTATAATACAACCTACATACATCACAAGCATATCGACAGAGGGCGTCCTAACAACGTACGTACATCACAAGTGTCTAAACCCTGGCTTTAAACGTGTCACGACATAACCACTTGTCCGGATGGCCTGTGACAAGGCTATCGACTTGAGGCACAAGCATCATCATTTACAGACAACGTACCATACATTTACATAGACGGATGTTTCTTTTTGAACACACACACACACACACATCCAAACACACGCATACACATCAGTTGTGCGTGGATGCTCAATTCCGACAAAACACATCGTACTATTCAGTCTTGATGCGGGTGACAAGCCGATAGCAAAGGAGCCAAGAGCTTGTGACGTCACATGGTCGCCAGGCTGGATGATTTGTGGCGATAACGTCACAGCTCCTCGGCCGCCCAGGCGAGAACAGTAATAAACCAGCGTTACACGTACGTCTGTTTCAGCACAAGGAACAACACGATCAGACTTCGGATAAAGTGCTTCGAATGACAGTACCTGAGAACACCTGTGCAGTTGGCGAAAGGGAAGAGACGAGGGGAGCATGAAAAGGGTTTGGTGGGGTGTGCTGGGGAGAGGGGAGTGAAGGGGTGGGGTGAGAACAAACGAAAGACGAGACGGTCTTTAACGAAAGATGTTATAAGAGTTAGACGATGTAATTCAAATAATCATGTCTCAGTTTTTTTTTCTATATCGATGGTGTTGTGAAAAATAGCATAAGGTCGTGTAAAGCGTCAGGACGTAACAATATCGCAGATCCTTTTGGTCAGACAGTGCAAGCTTTAAAAGTTTCTTTTGATTGAGGCACTCATGCACTATTTTCCCAACACATCCGCCCCTTCCACGCTCACACACACACACACACATATCTATAGCGCATTGTGTGGTGGTTAGAACAATCGTAACAAGAGAGTAGGTACGTTTTATTTGAGACAGCATTGCCCCCCCCCCCTGCCAAGCTGAATTTCGGTTTATAACGATCGTCGGGTTACGTGCAATTTTCGTCTCGTGTCACGCGGCTGGTTCAGTCTTCACTGGAGGGAGGACAATGAAATAAAACACCCCACTGTGGCAGACATCGAGGGTCTGTTTGGCGGAGCTATTGTTTCGCATGAAATTCTTTTATTTGGAGCACAGATTTCGTGGGGGTCGTTGATTGCTAAATAGAGGTGGCGCAGCCAGCAGACTCGAGGGAACAAGTGCACGAGGTCATCGCGAGGCAGCTAAATTTAAATAAAATGCGCTGTACAGGTGCGCTCTTCTTATTGTTATTAAAATGCGTGTGCTGTGTGAGCCGTTAGGCGTTGGCCATGCAGCTAGCTCCTAGCGACTCTTCATGCACCTAGCCACAGAAACCAGGAGATTGAGAAATTGGCAAGGATCTCAGCTACTCTCTCGCTAGACACCAGATCCTACTTGAAAGCTTAGTGCCTGCCAACATATGGTGACGGTAATTTATTAGTCTCCACCCTCACCAACCCAGTTCGGAATATAAACGGTGCTTTTTAGAGACCTCGATTTATGTGAGGATATAAAATTCATATCCCTTCCCTTTCTCTCTCTCACACCCACACACATACGAACACTCACACAAATAATTTAGCACACATGCACACGCTGACAAACGTGTTGAGCCAATTAAACAGCCTGAAACTTTAAAACATTTTGAGGATGTCAGAGCTAGTACAACAGCAAAACATAACAGGGATTGAGGCTAGGGAAATAGGGATTGGGTACAGGCGGCAAGTTCATAACAACACATCAGCAAAGTACAGGTGCTCCTCTTCTCTAGACCACAGTCCTCGTATTTCAGTAAGGACGGCGCTGTCTCCAATTTCATCCCCTAAGGTCCCTTCTCTGTCCTTTTGGGTTTGTAAAGGAGAGGGAAAAAGGGAGGGTTTGTTGGTAATGTTACCACTTCCAAGGCAGTCAGGCGCCTGAGATCTCCCTCCTTTTAAGGCAGATAAAGCAGGTTTGCTGTCACGATTCAGAAAAAAAGGGTGCAGCTCCTTTTTCGTTGCATTGTGTCTTGCTGATCATTAAGTCATTGGTTGTATACTATCTTTTGAGGTATACTACCTTTTCAAAGGTCTTTTGTGACAGGACATCACGCTTACCTCACTTCACAACCAATCCGGCTTATGTAGCTCAAATGACAGATACTGTCATGTGACAAAGAAATGGCATTAGAAGACAAAATCATGATAGATGAGCTTAAAAAACGAGAACGATTGCTGGTTACGGGTAAACCTTGGAAGCGCATAGCCGAGTGGTTACAGCACTGACGTAAGAACCCCAGGACGTAAGGTTCGATACCCGTATGACGCAGTGAACTTCCCCTTAGTCGACCCAACTGTTGGTAATGGGGTACTTGACCCCACAGCAGCCAAGGGGAAGGGGTTAGGCACCGCCCTCTCAAAAGACTGGCTCCGAGAAGATTGGTCTTTAACTTCACTCCCCTACAACCTAAAACAAAAATGGTTGAGACGACCTTTACCTTATGGGTAAAGCAAAAATGACCCCAAACAAACAAACAAATCTGAGGTTGGTTGGTTCCCACGACATTGAGTACAACTAAGAACATAATGTTAAGCTTTATCCTGTGTATGGTGGTAATCGTATTTATGATTCAGACATTCTGTGTAGATAGATAACGCGCGCCCACTTAGAAAGAACGATGGAAAAGGGAGAGGAGTGGATTCTTTGATGTTATAAATTCACCACAACCCTCTATAATCAACTCCACTGACAGCCGATGCCCTGTGCGCGCGCAACGTAAAGCCGTTAACGTCGCCGCTTTCATCAAACACGCATACAGCCGCCGTAATGATAAGACAGGATAGACCCGCGCTCTCATGAAACTGTCACGTCACTCAGCACACGTCACGGAGTATACTGAAGTAGCAGCAGAGAGAAGTAGAATAATGGTTTTCAGGTCCCCCGGTAGAATTCACTCTCTTTCTTTTGTTATTTCAGTAACACGGCGATTGACTGTTGCTCTTCTCTCGGTCTCGTATCTTCAGTTTGGCATTGCAGCATAGTCAACAGCATGCTACAAACACTGCCATCTTGTCGTGCAGCATTTTGCAGTGCTGCTGGTATTGATCGCAGGAACGCATGCAGCAAGGACGGGGGCCAGCAGGGAGGCTGGAGGAGGGAGGGACAAGAGGGTGCAGTAATGCGAGTTTCATTCATAGCTTTGCACCGAGAGGGAAGCCTGGGGTAGGAGGATGGTGGGGGGGGGGGCTGGCTGGTTGGAGGATCCTGCCGTGTCCACAGACGCAATCTTTGCGCGGTTATCGAGTGGGACTTAGGCGGTTCCGGTGCGGTTTTCACGCGGTGGATGACTCATTGTTCGGTGTTCTGTTGAAGCTTCTCGCTTGTCCAAGCCTTCCTTCTCGCCCTGTGGGTTTTCCTCCGATGGCTTTTACTTGCTGCGGTCTCATTTCGGCTTTGGTTTAATGTTCGTGAAGTCAAGGATATAAAATGTGTACCTGTATAGCTAAGCGGTCGGGCCACTGACCTTTGAGAGTGACTCATTGACGTGCTCGAACGCGTATTAATTAATTAATTCATGCATTCATTCACTTGATCATAATTTTATTCAAGGAGACAAATCAAATTGCGCCCGTTAACCCCGATACAACATTCCACTTGTGTTCGCTGTTGATCTGTCAGTCCGACAGTGGGTGATCCTGACTAACGGGAAATGGTTTAAAATCTTACATTCTTCTCACCCATGTTTTTCTTAGAGAGAAATCGCATTTCCTCGAATTTATTTTATTTTAGTTATTTGCGGATATTGGAGGTTTCTTTTGGCACTTAAAAAGAATTCGAAACTCAAGCAGTGACACATCTGAAGAAAGTTAACATTCGTGAAAGTCCAAAATGGCCTTCATTATTTTTCTTTGTCGATAATCCCTGTAGTTTTGATGGAATTTTATATTGAAAAAATGGCGCTATAATAGCATAATAAATAAAATTTCCTTCTTTTGTACGTACTGTGTTTTTGTCTTATTTTCTTTCGTGTAATTCAAGTTTTAAAACTTCCGCTGGCAAAGGTTGTGAAATGAGCCTCCTGACTACAGTTACCTTTGATTATATGACAATTTGTAATGCTTGTCTATATACATATCTACTAGTAAGTCAATCAACGCTTTTTGTAAAGTGCAGGCATATTCATTATATGCGATTAACGACAATAATACACAAACATGCAAACACACACAACAATGAAGTGCGTCCTGGCGTCTTTTGTTTGTCACGTGATAGAAGATGCTCCCTACAAAAGTGACAGCTGTTCGGGTTGCCCGAGAAGTGGGTGGAAAGGAGCGATAAATTCAAATTTGAATGCTTGTGGGCCAAACTATATTCGCACTTTTCGACTCCGGTTGCATTTTTTTTTTGGGTGGCGATCTTTGTTGCTCACGGGGATGCTAAACTGTAATACACCTTTACCTAGGACAGGAGACGATGACTTGTCATTAATTTTTCAAAAGTAATTGGACCGTCAGCTACCTGCGAAGTGAACATAACTAGAAGCATGAGGTTGCATGTCAGGGAGTGCAGCCCGCGTGACGTTTTGAGATGTCTTACGGACCACCTGGCGTCGGGAGGAAGATGGGCCGGTCTAAAAATAAACATCTCGCGTACAGTCACATCCCAGATGGTGCGCTGGCTCACTGCACTAGAAGCTCCAGGCGCGCGATAGAACAAAGAACCTTGCGATGAACACGGTATTGCTTCCAATACAGCAAAAGGTACTTGCAATGCAACATCCGATCGGGGCAATCAGTCGATTTACGAAGGTAATTCGTTTCTCAAAACAAGTTTGCAAATCGAGAGTCCGTAACTCGGGTGTCCCTAAATCGAGGAATTCGCGTACTGAGGTCAGTTGACCTTCTTTTGCCTCTACAGATCACGTCAGCAAACGAACCTCAAACATCACCTCTGTGAAAAAAAAAATCTTTTGCATGCTAATTTAAATTAGTCCTGACCAGGAGTAAAAGATCCGACGAAAACAGCGCAACGATAAAGCAAGAAAAGATAAAACAAAGCAGCAAATAAAGTTTTCGAGAAGGGTTGTTGAGAGCAAACACTCGTACGTGCAAGAAGCAAGATTTGCGAGAAATACATAATGATTATTTGAGCGACAATCTCATGCTCATATTCACTAATGATATAAAGCACGACGCCCTGAGGCTATGGCAGAGCTCGCTCCACCATCCCTGGCTTCTCTCCTCTGTGGTGCCTCGATCCAGAGAGAACAACGGGCTGTCAGTGCGAGAATATTTTGTTCGTCTCTGCTGCTAGCTTCCAACCTCAGTGATTACAGAAAAAGGCCCGGGGGGGTTAAATATAGCCTCTGAAGGTGACGTAACTGAAAAAAGGTTTAATCCAGTCTTTGCGTCGTGAGATGCTGGCAAGAATCTGATACAAAATATTGCCCCCGTTTCTTTGTTATAAACAAAAGTGTCCCGATTCCAGCTGAAAAACTTCTCCAGACGTATTGAGATTGGAACTGGAATAAATTCTGAAGAAAGAAAAAAAAAAGCGGGCTTTGTAAAAGGGTGGGTAAGTAAGACGGACCGAGCGATGAGGAGAGACAATAAACCACCCGAGAATTATTTTAATGTTTTCTAACAAATTTGCTTGAAGAAGACTTCTGGCGGATTGTACTTTTACATGTCGGACGTATAGAGGTGTAAGTAATTACAGTATTGCAGTTTTACCCTGTCGGCGCATTTTCCGCCCACCGCTTAGTGTCAGAATGCAATCTTCGACGGTGCCGAAAAGGGTACGGCTTTGGCAGACCCGAGCGGTGTGTTATCTGGCAGTTCGGCAGTACCCGTCTCGTCCCACCGGTCCTTCTCTGTTGCCCTTCTGGTACAACACCCCCCTCTCTACACCACCACCACCACCCATCTCTTGCGTGCACGCGCACTACGAAGCGAAGCGGTTCGATTTTCTTCCACTGGAAGGTTCTAAGTGTTAAGACTCATGACCATGTCAGTTGGGGATGGCAAAAGGAAAGCTTCTCTGCTGTCTGTTTATATTTGTGGGGGGAAGGGAGTACGCGGTGCAGTTACATTCACCCTGCTGGCTTTTATTGCCGGCTGTCGGATTCCATGCATGTACCTCCGATTCTCCGCATTGACTGCTGTAGAGCGAACCTTACAGAAAGTTGTGTTTTTGTAAATAGCGCCATAAGCGGAAGATATTTTATATATATATATATTTGTGAGTGCGTGCGTGCGTGCGTGCGTGCGTGCGTGCACATCCGTGAAGCCGCTGTCGAGAGTGAGCGAGGGCAGGAATTTCCGTTTGCGGCCTAAAAACAAAACAGACACACAAGACGACAAACAGTCTGGTTTGGGCTTTCTGAGGATTCTGATCAAAGCTTCATTTCATATTCCTCAGGCTGCCATCCTTTGCAGAGACTGGCATGAAACATGCTCGGCGACAGATGACCCGACACAGAGGTCCGTTGGAAATAACATTTGGGTGAAAGAAGAGAGTTTGCTTCGAAGTGAAGCCGGTGGCCCCTCCCTGAAGGGAGAGGCTCGAAAAAATATACTTGCAGCTTTCATCTTGTGTATCGCCGTTTGTTGTGTTTTCACTTTGTATGCGTTGGAGAAGACTGCGCCACAGGGATTGCCGGGGGAGACTTAGGTGTGTGCTTTATAAATGTGTGTATGCACTCTGGTGCAAGTGAGAATAGTTTGCTGTCTTAATTTCTAGCTGCCTTAATAACTGGGTTAGTGGTCTAAAAGAATAAAGGCTCTGTACCCAGTTTGCTCTTTACGGCTTGATTGAAGGCTTTTAGCAACAAAACGCTACACAATTTTTGTAATGCAATTTTTTAATATGTCATTTTATTGTTCAAGAGCCAGCGTTTTGAGTGCACAATTTTAAATCGTATTTGTATCCCAGCTGACGCGCTTGTTATTACAATCGATTGTTATGTGGTTGGTATTGCTGTTCTCTAGGAAACACCTGGAAATTTGTAAATTCTACTGTCAACATCAGTTTCATGTTTCTGTTTTTCACCGGTCAGATTTTCAGACTTTGTTCACCAATGTTTTTACACCCTGCTTTATCTTTTAGAAGGTCACAGAAAAGGTCTGGGAGGTATAGTCTGGAAATAGGAGGAGAAGGAGTTATGTCATCCTATCCAGCAAATCCTTTTTTTCAATTATTTGCTTTGCAGTGCGGCGAACCATCAATTATTCATAGCAGCTCTTACGTTCGTTTTGGTACGTAGCGGCTCGGATAAGTGTGAGCGGTTTATCGGACCCTCGCAACACTGGCGGCCTATTATTTATTTATAAAAGAAACTCGTGATCTTCACGCTGTGGCTACTAACGATCGCTCTGGGGGTCTGCCGGAGGAAGAAGCACCTCCCTCTCCATTTCTTGTGTAACTCGGTATCTCGGAGATCTTGGGCGGATAGTTTTTAGAACGGGGAATATTTTTCACCCAAGGCTAAAACAAAGTTCGTTTTCTTTTTAGAGAGTGTATCAACAACAAACTTACTTTTTATCATTTTTCTCGCTTTTTCTCTCTTTCTCCGCTCACTTTCACACTCGACGGAAGGACTTTTGCATGGCCTGGTCGGTCTGTTCATGCACTAGAGCTTGAATGCGCTAGACTAACAGCCCTGACACTAAGGGCTTCAGGGTCTGTGTCCAGCTGGAGTGGAAGCGAGCGCCGACGAGGCAGAAATTTTAATAACCCAGCTACCTGGTCATCGATTTCTGTCTGCATAAACGAAAAGATTGCTGTCTCGTGTTCGGGCGTTGTGGCGTGGCAGCCACTAAAACAAACCTGAGAAACTAGCTGCTAGTTCGCTAATTTTCTTTTTCTCTCCCCCTGCCTTTTAATGGTCTACCTGACATTGATGGTATCAACCCTTGATTGAGTGGGTCGAAGGTTGATGAGTTACCTCATAAATTGCCACTTCACCCCCCCCCCTTTCCTTGCCTTAGACAGACTAATGCAATCACCTCCTCCCCTCCTGTATTGACTTTCTCGCCCATTTTGCGTCCACTTACGTTATCATTAGGCGGGAAACTTGTGCCTAGTCTGAAAGCATTCTTAGTATCTTTAAACTTTGGCTACATTAAGTCTTCAGATCCCTTGGCCTTAATCGATACATACCCATCTTCATCTGTCTTTCACTCTGTGTGCGTGCGTTTGTGTGTGTGTGTGTGTGTGTGTGTGTGTGTGTGAGAGAGAGAGAGAGAACAATACGAGAAACGCAAAACGAGAAATGTTTCTGGCACAGCTCTGTTTTTCCTGTTTGCCGTGTGACCTACACTGCAAGCTTTTCTCAAACGGTTTGGCAAAACTGTTTGGCTCTTGTTTGCGCCCTGTTTGCCTATTTGGAACCCATTCTAAAATTTCGAGTCAGTTTTTAATTTTTCAACAGGCAAAATTTGACCGCTTACTTTGGAGACAGTTATGAAGAAGGTGACTAGCGTCAGTCACTTCCAAACTTCATCTTTGTGTTTTTTTTTAAGTGAATGTACTGTGTCTTGATATAAAGTGCTTTCTGTGTCCGAGGTAATATCTGCGTTCCTGACACCATAAAGTTGTAAAACAAGCACAAAATCATACACTTGTCATTATTTCTTTACGTTAAGTAGTTAACTGTCAATACTGGTGATAAGAGTGGTTAACTGCGTTAGATATATTCCCAGCGCATTCTCTTTCGGAATGTCGGATGGTATGCTGTTTTCTTTTTTTTCTTTTAACAATTGTAACTTAAATGAGCCTATAATACTTTCTCCAGCATCATTCATCAGTAAATTTGCAACCGTGCGAAAAGATTCGCGCAGCCGACAGTCTAATTAGATACATGTACCGAGATGACAGGACTTTAATTGTCTTGCAGTGATTTCATCGCTAGAACAGTTGGCTCAATACTGGACTTACACTATTAGTCAATGAATACAACCACAGCAGAAGATTAATCAAACACCCACACTATGGAGGTCCGTTATAAGTGTTGAAAACAAATATGCTGCAGATATGCACCAAACAAAAAAAAGTAGTTCATCGAAATGTTAATACGCGAAGGAACGACGAGACTGCTTCTACTTTTAATTCGTCAACTTATCGCCTCAGTGTCTGATCCACCACCTTCTTTTCCTTCGCTGCCTTATTTATTGCTTTGATTGATATTTATATATATATATATAAAACGCCATCATAATCAGATCAGCATCCATGAGCATCAGCTACTGCCACCCACAGGGTTTCCCCAACGATGGACTCGAACGTTCACTGTGTGACTAGCAGTCCTCAACACCGGTATGTGAAACAGTTGGCAAGTAGGCTTGGCAAACCGTTGTTTTCGAAAAACAGGTTTACTAAACCGTTTTTGGTTAGTCCTGTGTCCGAACTTTAAGGTATATCACGGAAAACTAAACAGGTGCCGCATTCAGAAGGTGTACGGGAGGTGTGTGTGTGTGTGTGAGTGAGAGAGAGAGAGAGAGTGAGAGAGTATTTAGGGGGAGTATTTAGATGTGAACCTTTACCAAAGTGTAAATGGCATCGCCTGGTAGTAACAACATTATAACTAAAGCATCCTCAAGGTGCGATCCACATCGTGCGACCAGGCTGCTGAGCAAGAGAAAAAGTATTGCGTTTTTCTGCCTGCCCTTCGGTCGACAAGGTAAGCGGAGGGGCAAATCGACTGAACCCAGCACTCGCTGGACAGCACGAGAAACCAACTGCGCCATTGCCGTGGTGGCTTCGTGTGCATCGCACGCGGGCGGCGCCTGGACACCACCCTGCATGCGGCTCGGCCTGGGGTGGGGGGGGGGACCTTACGTCGCGGACGTTCATTTAAAACGCGAGGTCAGAGTTCGCATTGCGATCGCGAACGAGCGCGAACGAGCTGCGACTGCGGACGAGGGTGCATTCCGCCATCTGTTTGTTTTCGCAGGCGTCCGCTGGCGCTGAACTAGATGTCAGTCTTCGTACTTGGTGGCTGCGTGGGATTGCGGAGATCTGCCATCGATTGTGCAGTGCTCTGCCGCCTGTAATAACGGGCAGCGGCCATTGTGCGCTTTTGTGTGCCGCTTTCCATGGTGGGGCTGGGTGGCGTGGGGTGGGGAGGTCCCCGAGAAGTGTGGCGCGCCTTCACATTGCATTTTTATGTCTACGTGCTTGTGTGTGTGTGTGTGTGTTGTATGCATGTGCGTTCTCGTTTGTTTTATAACTATGAACACGTTTAAAAATGTATATAAAATATTTTGTGTGTGTGTTAGAGGGGTTGGGGGGGGCAGAGTGAGCAAAAGAGGGAGATGATAATGACGCACGGACGACAGAGTTGTAAAAGGAAATGGCAGCTGTGCATTGTTTACGAAGAAACCTTATCCTGGCCAAATAAACAGGCATGGCTTGTTAGACACAGCGAGGCAGGTTGCGCTGTTTAAAAGCAATGACAAGAGTGAGCAGTGCTAACAAGACCAGCGAGGAAGATGAACGAGCATTTATATCAGCAGCTGGTATTATAGAAAGTTCTTTGTCACCAAAGCTGATACAAGACTGCCATTAAGATCATACATAATAACATTTAAAAAAAACCACTTTGGATGGTAAAGGATAAATGTTATTTAAGTCTTAAGTGTCATAAATGGAGCTTATGGCAGTAACTGTTTCTGAAAACGTTCATAAAAGAAATCGTCCTTACAAAACAAATGCATGCGTTTGAAAATAGAATCTTCACTCTTGAAGTATATTTCCAGTATATTTATAACCACGTTTGGCAGAATTATTGCTGCGTTTTTACTGTTCTGAACAACATGTACAGAAACACATAGAAGCATATGCACCAGTCTCCCCAGAAACACGCGCAAACACAAACGCGCTCACATGATACCCAAATTGCTTTTCGATATCATGATTAAAAATAAAAATTGAACAAAACCATTCAAACGGTCTCTTAAGAAATTTCACGGCTGAATTGCTTTCCCAATTCACACGAGGCGTCAGGTGTTACTCGGTAGCAGTTATTTCAAAGAGACCCAGAAATAAACACACACAGAGACAAGGACGGATGAGGCGCCAGGTACGTGACGTCAGCGACACGGATGAAACATCATGGCGTCGTGGTTTGAAACGGAGGCGGCCAGCTTCTAACTAAACATGACAAATGACACCTTGAATAAGGTGCTTGCGCAAATATCACCTGTACATTTTTTTAAAAAACAGTAGTTCAAAGAGCTGTGGAAATGTTTAATTTAATCTCTCGTGGAAGGAATACATGTTTTTACAGTGTTTAAATAATTAATTTCGGTAAAAGAAATTTTAGGCAGACAGGCGCAGTCTTGAGGGATTTGATCGATGACTGAGCCAATACTGAGCTTGATGCTTGACGTGTTTTGACAGTTTCATGACGCCCTATGGCGCCACTTGACACCAGTTGATTGTTTTTTGTTTCATGAAACCTTAAAAAGAATAGTGAGGCAGTTTTCAGTCGAACGTTCTCACGGCTTGGTAAATTTTGCGAAGACCCCACCGGAAGAAATCGTGAGAAACAAAAATAAGGAGTCAGTTTAGAGGGTGGAGTGAATCTCGTTTTAGTTAGCAGCTGAAGTTAGCGTCAGCTTCCATGATTGTGGCTGACACAGTCCTGGCTACTACATGTCACTTAGTCTCAGTAAAAATATACACTACGAGTTATGATCTCTATTTGCAAAGGACGACGGGATATGTAAGCTGTTCAGTCTTCTTAATCATCGGATGCATGGTGAACAAGTATTGCCGTTAGCATGATCTCTACCTTTTACAGTCACCTGATACTATCAGTATTGTTTATTCATTAGCGTCATGCGCAGTCACTGACCGCGAGGATGGAGATGATGGCTCTTGAAAACTTCCGGTAACTCTCAACTTATTGGTCGTAATTCAGCAATGACCCGATACCGTCGCCTTTCCAGGGCCCCCATGCGCAAACGGTAGGTAGGTGCTAGTTCGCTGGATGGCCATCACTTCTGAATTTGTAATGTGTAATTATTTGTGATCACTTAAGCTGATTTAATGTTGGCCTGCCCCAAGCGTCCAGGGAGATGTCGTGCATCCGGCCCCAGATCGCTGAACAGCACTAGAGTGAGTCTCTAGCAAACTTGCGATCACGTGACTGAATGGTCCAGTTTCAAGAAGACTGTTGTGACTGTGTAGCCCTCTTCGCTGTCCAAGGAAGCAGAAAGCATGAGTTTCTTTTTTGGAGGTAGACTAATATATATATAAGTGGACTAACCACCTGCTCACGATTGTCGTCTCAATAGATCATCATGAGAAAACAAACTCCGTTGATTCTCAAGTCACATTGTCAGCAGTAATCAACAGGAAGCAGAAGAAATTATAAAAAGATGGTTTCCTTCGTTGGCGCACTGTCGTTGCCCGTGGGTGATGACGTCAGATAAAGAACTGTACCATGTTGCCACTTTCTAAGCTGTAAATCTGATCGCGAGTGACCGTGAGGTTCGGTGGCTGAATCTTTCTTCCGATTTTTCAGCGTCAGATAAGTGGCGCTGCTTCTCATTCCTCGCAGGACCTGACTCACCAGTCGTCGCAAACAGGGGGACTAAAACAATCAGTGAAATGGATGGATTGATTCTCGGTCGGGAACTGAGAGAACGAGAGGAGAGACCTCTGTTGGTGAAGCGTTTGGTAGATAGTCCTTGGTGCTTAAAGCGAAGCAATCACACCATGTCGGATTTAAAAGTCGATTTTTTTTTCGTTCTACGAATGGGAGGGGCAGGCAGGCAGGCAACACGGTCCCCGAGCTTACCGGCGAGACAATGACGTCATTTCCGGAACCGGTAATGACTACCGGCTATAGCTGTCTGCACTTCCCCCTCCCCCACGAGTACATACGCTTACGCACACACTACGTCACACCCAGTCGTGACAGTCCCGAAAGTAGATTGGGAGCTAATTTACGTTCTGGCCTGCAGCAACAAAATTAAACAAAGAAAAAAGGTAATACTAAAACATTAAAGATAAATCAATTGAAAAAAAAAATCAAACATGGACTATCTAAGATACAATAGCTTTTATTTACGATAGTCATTTTAGTTACGTGCAGTCATGGCGAATGTACAAACATTTCAGGGAGCACGACAGCGGTGTTTCTAGTTAAAAAAGACAAAGTTTTCGGGCTTTGGGTTGAAATTATTGGGTTTTGTAAAATCTTCAGTTAAATAAACAAATAAACTTCAACATCTTGGATCGTCAAGGTCAAACAACTGTTGTAATTGTTAGCACCATCGTTTTTATGTGTGTAAAATTATATCACTGACACTTGATAAAAACAACGAAATAACACAGCATTGGTATGTCCGGCTGTGCTTACGAATCATGCATTTTTAGTATGAGACCTTCCGGTCTGTGCTGTCCATGGATGCGCCATCAGCTTTGCAAAAGTCGCGCGAGCCAGGACCATTGGATTGGACACCCGAGCGCAAGTACACTTGCACGCAGAGAATTCAGGTGAACGAGAAAAAAAATGCATACAATATACTGTCAGTGTTTGAAAGTAGTCTCAGTACCCGTCTTCACCCGGGTTGGTTTCTGCCGCTTTCTCTTCCAGCTGAGACTTTATTGGTAGCTTTCCATCTGACGCTTCATTTGGTTCAAGCTTATTAATAAACAATATCAGTGAAGCGAAATAGTGCAACACTTCTACATTTGATGTCCCTTCCCTTACATTACAGGTTGACAGTACAGAAGTTTAGAGTGAAAGGGACCTAAAACGGCTGTGGTGCCATCAGAAACTTTCCCTCTTTTTCTCCGTTCTCTCTCTCTCTCTCTCGTTATTGGTATTATCGTAAATTACGACATTGTCCATGTTTGCTTTTTGTGGCAATTTCTAGAATGGTAACAGAACGAAGAAAATTAACATAAAAAACAAACATGTTGCAACTGCGCCATAAACTAAAACTAATACTCCTGCTGAGAGTTTGGTAGGATTCGGACAAACGGTGTGGTCTTTATAAGGTTTTAACCTCCACCGGTCAGAAAAATCGCTAGAATGGATGCTTTATGTATATGATTCTTTTTTCCATTCTTATGAAAATAATACACATTAAACAAATTTAATGCCTCAGCAGAAGCTGAACACTCAACTCTAAACTTATTACGTGAAAATTAAAACATTCTTTAATTTCCTTTTCGGTTTCTCTTTTTTTTTCTGCGTCGCTTTCTAATTCCGTGGAAATGGTTTAACGCTTTTATGGGTGAATGGAACACAGGCATCCAGAAGTTTCTTTAACGCTTAATCTCCGATCTGCGCTGTGTATTGTCAGTGCACTGGACCACAACACCCCGAATACTGTTTCTGACCCCTTTCCGTCCCACGATTCCATTAACGATTAAATATTAATATCCATTGCGAAAGGACGCTATGTGCATCAACCCCTGCCAAGAACGATCAAGAAACTGTTGGCAGGATGCGACCATTGACCTCTCCAATTGAGTTTCCTCCTTGAAAGCGCGACAGTAAACTTGTTAACAGTCGTCTCCCTCTGGACCCGCGCCTACGGAAGGCGTGGTGCGCGCGCAGCTGGGAGTGACGACACACTCTTGCCAGCACGCGCCACCCGGCGTAATGTCTGCCGGCCAGGACCTCGCGAGAGCGCGAGAATCACTCGCAGACCTTCTAGTCACGTCACAAATCGATGCTGCCATTTTTTTAAAAAAAAAGGGGTGACGGGGTTTGTGAATAGCTTGAATAAATAATAATAATAAAAAAAAGTCAGTGATGGAGTGGGAGGCATGTGGCGGGAGTGATGTAAGGGTCAAAGTGTAGTTGAGATTGCACCCGGCGTCACATGAGCTGCAGCAGGCAACTGGTCGCAGGGTACTGAAAACACATTGCCGTTATGAAAGAGCAGTCAATCATGGAAGCAGGGTGAGGGGACGGAAGGCGCTACTCGAGGAGATGTTTTGTTCGACGCTTGCGGAACCTGATGCATTTGAAATGAAACGGGGTGGGGGTGGGGGAAACTTATTTGTTTTAAGCGAGATTTTCTTTGAGTGTACTCTTCTTAGCTGTTTTAGAATGTATAGAGATAAGGGTTATTTTTAAAAAAAATGCTCTTAGTGTGTAAAATAAATGCGAGAAACTAAGGGATTTCATTAACAAATTTTCTCGGTTTTGCTCTACTCTTGACTAAATCGTGTTATTCTCGGTAGCGGCTTTTCTTAATAATAATAATGAAGCCAGAAGCTTCTCTCCACGCACAACGCATATGTTCTCGTACACACGATAGTCTGTTTAAAACTGTGTAACAGTGAAATCACGGACGTGTATTACTGGACTGCTTGCAGACGATTGTTTTCTGTGAAATAGCTTCCGGTTTAGTCACGTTTCAGTTTAACTACTAGAACGAGGCTTTGGACAATGTAGCTTCCGGTTTATTCACAGTCATTATTAAGGCTCGCTGAAACTAACAGCAGAGAACTTCGCAAGAGGCTCAGCGTTGGTCTCGGCAGACAGTCAGTCAGTCAGTCAGTCAGTCGTCCCTTGCCTGGCACCTGGCGTTGGGGGGAGCACATGGATAGACGCTGCAGCTGATAGGGCCCGCCACTCTTGCCTATTTTGGGCAATAGTCAGCAGGTCCTGTACAGTCTTTGACGTTCGTAAGCCAGTTCTTTCTCTGACCACCGCGGCGTCGGCCACCCTCCAAGGTGCCTTGAAGGATAGTCTTCGACAAGGTGTCGTGCCGGTTCACATGGCCAAAGAAGACCAGCTTACGTCGCTTGACTGTTGATAGTAGAGGTTCCTGGTGTCCTACGAGTGCGGCAATCTTGTTTCTTACAAAGTCGTTGGTTTTGTGTTCTTTGTATGAGATCCGGAGCAGCTTCCTCAGACACTTGTGCTCGAATGCCTGGATTCTCCTTTCTGTTTCGGCGAGTAGAGTCCACGTGTCGCATCCGTAGAGCAGGATCGGCACTACCAGGGATTTGTAGAGCCTGTACTTGGTAGTGAACCTTATCTTGTGGCTATGCCAGATCCTATCTAGCCTAGCCATTGCTGCTGTTGCTGTTGCGATCCTGATGCGGATATCTTGCGTGGAGCTGCCGTCCTTGGAGAGGGTGGCTCCCAAGTACTTGAAGCTACTTACCTCTTCGAGCTGTACCCCGTTCATATAGATCTCTGCTTTGCCGTTGCCATTGATCATAACTTTGCTCTTTTCTGTGCTGGTCTCCATTCCATATGCGTTTGAGCTGTCTGTCAGTCTGTTGGTGAGGTCTTGCAGTTCCTTGTTTGTACCTGCTAACAGATCTATATCATCTGCAAAGCGTAGGTTGCAGATTGGTCTTCCACCGATTGAAATGGAGGTATGGTGGTCATGAAGAGCTTCAAGCATGATGTTCTCCAAGAATATATTAAACAACACGGGTGATAGGGGACATCCTTGACGTACCCCTACTGTGGTACGAAAGTAAGCTCCTATTTGGTTGTTAAGCAAAACTGTACTCGTTGAGCTGTTATACAACGCTTCAACGACTTGGACAAGCCCTTCCTCAATGTTGAATTTCCGCATCACATGCCTTAGCCCCTCGTGCCAGACTCTGTCAAATGCCTTCTTAAAGTCAATGAAGTTGTGGTAAAGGTCCCGCTGATGCTGCAGATGCTTTTCTATAAGAAGACGACAGTTGAAGATCTGCTCAACTGTGCTTCTACGTGGTCTGGAGCCAGCCTGTTCTTCTGCTAGCAGCTCTTCTGCGGTGGTTCTGATGCGGTTCTGTATGACCTTCAGCATGACTTTGCTTGGGTGACTGATAAGGCTTATTGTTCTGTAGTTCTGACACTGTTTGCTGTTTCCTTTCTTTGGGAGGGGAATGATTAGTGACTGCGTCCATTCTCTGGGCCATTCCTTGCGCTCCCAGACTCTTTGGCACAGAACAGTTAGGGCTTTTGTAGTTGCTTCCCCACCCTGCTTGAGCAGCTCAGCTGGTACATTATCAATCCACCTATACACGTCCGTGGTGAAATCTTATGCTAAAAATTTGTTTAAGAAGGAATATGTGCGTGTGCGTGTGTTGTAAAAATCTGATTTGAGCATCTCCCGAGACATGCTAACGGTAACACTGTACCAAGATAAAACCAGTAGAAACATTTAACTGTCTGTTCTAGACACCAAGCAGAGTTATTGACCTCGTCAAACACGCTTAGGCTTTAAAGGAGACACTGTATACTATTTATAATACTGAACAAGGTAAGTAGATTTCAGACTGTGAAATAGTGGTAACTCTTGACACACAAGCTTTGGTAATGGCTTCGGTCCCTATTTCGTTCACCACGGTTGGAACTTTTTTTTTAATTTCACTGTGATCACGTGACTGTGATAACAGTTCCAGCTTTTGAAAGGGGCGCTACGGTTATGCTTCTCGGTGTAACGTACCGACCAATTAGAATCTGTGTAAAGTCTTCTGAAGGAGATTTCATATTGCGAAAATCGTAGAACCTGTGGTTTTTGCAAGTAGGATATGGTGCAAACTTCTTGTGATGATTTTCCGATTTATTTCGTTACACGTCATAACGGTGCAATTTGTCGCAGTGCAGTTGGCGGTCCCGTCTTGGAGAACAGGGAAAGAAAGAGGTTTCACCCCCTGTTCATTCCACCCACCACCCTTACTCCATTGGCAAACTCACTGAGTGCAAAGAAACCTCCGGTTGCTAGCGTTTGCTATTCCCAATGCCAGTCATTACCAAAGGATAAAACGCATGGGCCCGTAAAAATTTACGGCTGGCTGTTCGGTTCCAGCTTGTTTCATGTCTCTGCAGGTCATTTCTCGGCCATGGCATCCTGTTTGTGTGACTCAGAAGCCCTATCTTTCCCTCCTCTTTCTTTTCAATAGGAAACAGCGTTGGGGAATTGCACGGTTAGCGCTGTGAGGATTCAAAGGCTCGGACATTCTCTTAATCGATGCCACGCTTGCCGCCTGCACAATATCGTTACATGTAGTTTTGACCAGGACAACGTTTTCACGCTGTTCGTTGCCGACGATGAGGCTAACGTTGTGGGATGTTAGGTAATGCTATGGGTAGCCCTAAAATAAAGTCGTTCTCAGCGCCGCCATGATGGAGTAATGGGCTAATGCCTTCGTTCTTCTTACTGTCTTGATAAATGTTGATGAAACGCTGGTTAAATTGCTGGGAGATGTTTCTCAGAGGCGTTAAAATGCTAGCAAACCACTGACAGCAGCTGGGTACAGGAAGTGGAGAGAGAGAGCTGCACTTTATTATTTAGGCCATCGACCCATCACAAGGAGCTTAAAGGTGATTAAAAATAAACAAGGAAAAAGATTACCATAACCGGGTAAAAAATTGCATAGCTAATTAACAAGTGGTGTGATTAAAAGATGAAATGTTTCCTGCTGAACAGCATAAAAACAAACAAACAAACAAACAAACAAACAAACAAACAAAAAAGCTTGGGGTGAGACACAGAGAGATGGGGGGATGAATAGTAATTGTTCCCCACAATGAAGGTAATAGCTACCACCAAGTTGCACTCGCCCTTACTACGGAAAAGTGGACATTACATCGTCACACGCATGCGCTCATTGTGAGGAAGTGGGGGTGGAGAGGGGAGTGGGTACGGAGAGAATATTAGACATGACACATGAATAAACCAAGACTAAAAGATTGTAATCAAAGTCTGTTGCCAAATTGGTGATGCCCGCAGCAGTCGCAGGATCGATTTGGAAATCGTAAAAAGAAAATTGCGTGAGGTGCCCCTGGTTCAAGAAACGTTACCGATGACAGGCACGAAATGTAGGACTCGCCCGAACCACGGGCTGTGACAGGGCGCTGGCAAGAGAAGCAGAAAGTATTGACCACATCGATTGTTGGCAGAGATTTTCATTTACACTGTGACTTACCCTGGGATAGAAGAGACGGACAGCGGTAGAGGCTTCTGTTGGGACATGGCGGAGCATTTCTGTGATTTTTTAATTTGAATAGGCAACGCTTAGGGAGGGGGGAGGGGAGATGATGGTGGTTGTTGATGCTGGTGGTAAAAGAGGAATTTCAGATCTACTTGGAGATTTCTCTAGTCACTTTTTCATTTGATGACGTGTTGATGTCCAAACGTCCCCAGTGCAGCTGCAACGTCGAGACTCAAGCGAGAAGTAATGAGTCACCTTTGAACCTAGAAAACATAAATGGAGAGTTCAGTTTATCAAACATGGCTTAACAATAATCATAGAGCGCCTTTATCGCGCAGCATCACAACAAAAGTAGGTCGCACTCTTCACAGACCAGCGATTATAAAAATACCAAATTAAAAATACTTGCTAATAATAACATGCCATGATACAAAACAGATTCGGTCTTTGGTTAAAGAATACACAGATGATCTAAGTGAAAGTGAGATATTTAGTGTAAAAAATACATGTAATTAATAAAATACTATGTAGAACGTAATTGTGTTAATGCATAATGTAAATACGAAGACCACAAAAGATCAAGCAAATATTTTGTAGTATTTTTAAACTAATGTGTTTTCGGGGAACGTTTGTCTACTGCCTTTGAATCAGAATAGGGGTATGGAAGAAAAATCCATTGTCTAGAATCACAGTAGGAGAACAAACGATGCTCAGGTGTGTATAAAAAATGGAGTAATGTAGGAATGTAAGAAGAGTGGGAGAGCGGAGGTTTTATGGCAGGAGCGTGGAAAGACGAGATCAGAAAGTGAGAGACCAATAAAAATTCATAACAGAGTTGAGAATGTCTGGACAGTGGTTGGGTGATAGTGTTTTACTTTCAGCCAGCAACTAAGGCTATATCACGGAAAGCAGCCAGCCCTATAGACAGATGTCGCATGCAGAGACGGTCTGAGGAATAGGAGAGTGAGGCAGAGGATGAAGAGAGGCAGGAGGTATTGCAGAAAGTAAGAAGGAAAGAGGTGGACAGTGAGGAGGGAATTACAGGTGGAAAGTGAAAAGGAGTAAGAAAAAAGTGTTCGGTTTTATTGAATTTTTGTATACTGACGCGATTTTAGGAACTTCGTTTATGTTCATTGCAGCACGGTTAAACAAAAGGCCGGGTGGAAGACTTGTGTATCTTCTTTTTGCCTGAAATACACAAGTCCTGTTTATGAGCTTGGGCAAGTAATACGCGTTGTTCGTCCTTGTGTACTTTGTGTGTGTGTGTGTGTGTGTGTGAGAGAGAGAGGGGCGGAAAGAGTGAGTGAAGCGTTTGCTCGCATGCGTGTCTACCTAAGGAAGGGTGGAGGTAAGGAGATTAAAGAGAGGTGTGGGGGTGGAAAGTGATGGACGCTGACCTACACAACCCATGTATAAAGTTATTTTTTCCCTTCTCTCTATCCCCTCTCTATCTTCTCTCTTTCCCTCCTCTCTCTCTATCCCCTCTCTATCTTCTCTCTTTCCCTCCTCCCTCTCTCACCCCTCCCGCAGCCATTTAACCGTCTCCTTTCCTCTGTCTCAATCTTGGCTGACTAAATCAGAATCCCCGTAAAGTATTCGATCGGGGCAACTCGTTAAACCCCTGTCTGCAACGATCAGCGAGGAACTAGTTCCGGACTGGAACTGAGCCAATTTATGACATGCCGCTCCGTAGCCTGAAATCTAACAGGATCTGCAGCCAGGCTTCCGACCAGACTGTCCAATCGGACAAACCTGAGCTGGTCTCCCCTGTGAGCATCTATCCTTCGTGTCGCACGAAGATGTGCGATTTTGTTCTTCGGCTCGACTCTTTTTCTTACACCTGTCCGCGTCCAGGTTGCAATATTTGCTAAACCCAGCGTGACTGCCGTGTATAGGTGTGGGAAAGGTAGAGGTATGGGAGGGAAGTGTGAGGGAGCGTTGTTCTTCTCTGGAGTCACTTATGAAAGAGACGTGCGCGAAAGAGATTTGTTTTGATGGTGAGGGGGGTTGGTGAGGGTAGTAGGAAGGAGGACATTGAATCGTACTCATGCCGTCGCGATAGGCATCGGGTCAGGTGACCGAGCCCTTCGTGAGAATGGTGAAGAATTAAAGGCAGCTGTTGGCACCGTGTTGCCAGACAAAAGCCTACGCTTGACATAAGAGATTGCTGCTATTAACGGGCTATTATACATTTTCTCACCCACTTAACTTTGTGCTGACTTTCTTTTCCTTTTCTATTTCCTTTTTTTTGTCTTTTCTGTTGCTTTTTTCACGTTTGTTATTTTATTTTTTCTTTTCCCCTTACTTACTTTGTTTCTTTGTTAATATCCTTCGTTTTTAATTTTCTAAAATGTTCTTACCCCATTTTTTATTTTTTTACGACTTTCTTTCTTTTCTTTTTTCATTCCCCTATGATCAAGAACAGTCTTCGTTGCCTGAGTACAATGCGTAAACTCCGTATACACCTTTTCCGACAGGACTGAGTCATGTCACATGATCACCTTGTCAGACGCTAGCTCCAAGAGGACTGACCCACACCACGTTTTATTACGTTCTTGGTCAAGAAAGAAAGGATGAGTGATTACGTGGGCGAGTGCACCACTGAATCTGGCAGACGACCTACGGTGTAACGTTACGCCCGTCTGTCAGACGTCAGGTCTGGGAGGACCGCCTCACACCGCGCATTGTCACGTTCTCGATCAAGAAAGAAAGACCAAAACAAACAAATGTAAAAAAAAAAAAAGAAGAAGAAAGAAATTGCTGGTTGTATCTTGTCTCGAAAGGCTGCATCCATTGACTGTTCAGACATAAACCCTGTGCCTTGCACGAGGGAGACAGACCATAAACACAACGTTAAAATTACAGCCCGCACGAAAGGTGGGACGAGTAGGAGGAAGACTACACCAGACTCTGGTAGCATCCACCGAGACAGCCATAATGCATACAGATAGGGTTTTAATAGAGCGCCAGATTAATGTCAGGTCCAAGAAGAAAAGGCCTTGCCTCCACCGTTTGAAAGAAAATGGCAGCTCTGACGCAGTTTGTGGCATTCAGGGCGAGGCTGTGTTGTGTCCAGTCGAGTTACCGCATAAAGTTTAGTCAGGTGTCGCCAACATTAAAAACAAAACAACAAAAACTGATGCACTTTTTCTCTGACCTTATGACACTTTCGGTCGCGAATGTCGGCTGGTCTGCTTTGAAGACGGGTGTATTGTTGATGGACATGGGTTGAGGGTGAGGGCTAGTTTTTGGATGGGGGAAGGCGTGGGTGTTGTTTTCCGAAAATATTTCGAAGAATGTACTTCGATCTTAGAAACAAGCAGCATTGCCTGGTTCACTGTTCACTTACGACCCCCTGAGTCCACATTTCCTTGCAAGAGAGTCTTCTCTCTCCCCCTTCCCGGCCACAGCCCTTGCATCTTTGCAGAGCCTTTCTAATGAGCAGATTAGAATTACCTGGTTAAACATCCCCACAACCTCCTCTTTTACCTGTTTTGATTTCCAGTGATGATAATGACGAGTGAGGACTGGAAAATGATTGAAACGGCGGCTATATTGGTAGTGGACTTTGCCGCTAGTGTCTGAGTTGCTGTCATGTCGAGAGGAACGTGAAACATCTGCTTGTTTATGAGACGACTTTCTTCTTCGGTTGGTTTGCGCATGAGATAATTATTTCGTCCCCCTTCTACAAGCACCTGGGACATGCACATCCGTCGAGTCACTTGACAAATCACATGGTAAAAGAACAATGCCTTGACAGATGATTTAGTTGAACTTAAACTTGTTGACAAGTCATATCTGTTCACTGGGCAAGACACGTCTTTCTGTTAACTTCCTTATCCCTGCTCCTGCTTGTCTCAAAAAGCTTCAAGCAGAGCTTTGGGAAAGTTGCCTAGTCCTGATTACAGTTTTAATTGCCCAGTTCAGGGTCAAACTTCAAAAGTGCTTTAAAGTCCCATTGTATTGGCAAACAAGTTTATATTGCGCAGCATGTTAACCAGAATTTCAGTGTCCAGAACGTTCGTCTCAAAACTATTGACTCGGTGGTCCTGTGTGTGATCTTCACACACATCTTGGCTCATCGTAGTCACATGTTTAACTACATTTGCCCAAGTAAAAAGGGTCTTGAAAGACAGAACCGGAGGAGAAAAGAAGTGGAAAAGAAATGGCAATGTTAATGTCTTTCGAGTATTTCGGTTTCAGAGAGCAGGACACGGAAGCAGAAGTGAAGACGAATGTCAGTGAGAGCCCAGTTTCTTTTGTTGGAAGAAGGAGAGCGGAAAACAAAAGAAATGGGTGCTATTTGGGTTCTGTGTTGTATTTTATTTTCGTTCTCCTTGAGGAGAAAATACATAAAGTGAACATTTGAAGGAAAAAGATTGTTCCGAAGCCGAGTTTCGTGATTGAATGCAAACCGTTCCACTCCCCATTCAAATGATCTGTGGAAAGGTAATTTATTCACTATAATTCCTTGAGCTATACGGAAAGACTGGACAGATACAGCTTGTGACAAGTGTAACACGCCAATAACTTTTTGTCTAGGCTAACATACTGTCCCCTGAGCTCACGCTTAGGGAAATCTGTGAGAAATTCCTTCGGGGTGTGAAATAAGGTAAAGCGGGGACTACAAGCCAGGTCTGTTAAGTCAAAAAATTGATTTGAGTATCAGAAGGTAACTGATACGGAACCTGTTACGAATGAAGTGTTTAGTGGGTCTAGGTCGATCCTAGCGAGCGCGTGAGCAAGTGTAAATGACGTGAGCATCGGTGAATGACGCAAGTCTGGATGAATGACGCAAGCATTGAGGTCAAATGTTCGAGCAAGAGAACGCATGTGTAACGTTTAGTGTGATCGTTGAAGAGAGAGAGAGAGAAGGAGTAGGTTAGAGTATTGTAGGCGTGTGTCGCCGTTTAGTTTCTCGGTTTTGGACGGGCGTGTGTCGTCACTGTAGTTGTTTAGGTTTTAGGATAGGCGTGTATTGTTGTTTAGCATTACTCAATCTGAAATAGAAGAATTTTTTATTGTTTTGGATAACGAGACCTTCTGTGTTCTCTTTGGAAGTTGACACTGTCAGATCTCTGAACTCAACGAGGTACTAACAGTCGTTAATCAAGACCCGTTAGTTAACAGAACCGACACCAACTCAACTGACTAAACGTTGGCTTGATGTCACAAAACATACTGCTAGGGCTCACGATCAACATTTTATTAGCCCCATGACGTGGTTGTTTGTGGAAGTAGAGCAATCGGGTCTTGAATATTTATTAAGCGCAACTTCTCGAGTGCCAAGGAGGGCGCAGAGAACAATGAGATGCGCTTGAGCGAGAATTTCGGGGCCGGCGACAGCTCGGGGCCAGAGATAAGGATGCTGACTGCCGACTTCTCACTGCACCCCGCTCGCCTGCAGAGAGCACGCCATGCGTCGGTGACGTCACAATCAGCGAGTGTTGTTCTCGGGATCATGTGACACTCTTTCACATCATCCTTAACCGAGGCTTTAACTCACTGAGTCTATGTAACGAACAGTACAATCACTCGGAACGCATACGCATTCTTTCGATTGAAAAAAAAAACCCCACCAAAACAAAAAAACCCCAGTCTTTTTGGCTGTCCTGGGGCTAGTTGCACAACATCTTTCTACGCCTTAACACTGTTTTAAAGAGGGAAATCTAGAAGCTGTTTATTCTTCAAAAATCGCTCATATGGCATTTAGACGCGCTGCACAAAAATGTGCTGACGGAAACGAAAATCTGGTTTAAAAAGCGTTTCCTTATTTTTAATAAAGTTCTGAAAATGTGTTGTGCCTTTCTAAAAAGTTAAAGTCTAAAAGTGTTTAAAATTAGAAATGTGTCGTGCAACTGGCCCCAGATCGTGATGCAATAGTTTTCTGGACGAAGGACTTTGAACTGACAACATGACGTAGTCCCTTCTGATAGTATTCAACTCATGTCTACGTTCCAAACACGTTTGAAATAAAGACGTAGTTTGAAAACTCCAGGTGGAAAGAGGGACACAGAAAATAAGGGGGAGTGAAACACCTTCTTTCACTATCTGGACCTACGATCACTGCACTAGAACGAATGCCCTTCCTCCACACTGATTATTTTTGTTAATACGAAGTCGAGCGCCTGCAAGAGCTCAGGGCTGGGCCTGATTCTACAAAAGTTAATTTTATTTACAGTAGGGCGTGGGTAACTAGAACACGGGCTTCAGACTTCCCGTTTCGAAGACGCGAGTGGAGTGTTAAGTAGTGTTTTCCCATTTTCCCATTAATAATTAATTTTATAATTTTTGTAAGGCGCGAAATAGCCGGTACGCCCTTGACACGAACGTTCATTACAGTAGCCACACTTACTAACGAATCTGATTTATTCATTTGTAGATAATTGTACAAAAAGGCTTTACCTCGATCAGACGAATTTACGGCAGGTGGTCACGGGCGATGACCGACTTCTTGCTCGCCACTAGAGATTTTCCAATTCCAGCGCCAAGCAATTACACTGGTTATTAATTTAAAGCTCGAGAATGTTCTTTTTAACCCTTTATACTCACATGTGATAATACAGTCATCCTTTATAAAAAAAAAGAAAAACGCATGACAAGTTTGGGTTTGACATGGACGGGTCCTCGACAGTCCGGCTATAAACTGAAATGTTGTGCAGCCGCCATTTTCCAAGCGTAAAACAAAAAGAAAATGTTTTTGCAGACGTTTTTCTCGTGCCAGGACTTTTCAAACTATCATTCTATACCCACAAAGTTCAATAATAGTAATGTAACATTCTTGTCTTAAGGTTTTATTTTTGTCGCCTGGCGTGATAAAATGGAGAGGGAATAATCTGTAATTCTTTACTAACTCTTCTCCATTCTCTAATTATCCTTTGTTAATTTTAATTTTCTTTTTCTCTTGTGGTTTCTCGCCATTTTATAGTTTATACAGAACAGTGCATTTTGAAAGCTCGCAAACAGACACACACACACACAAACTTTTTTGTGTACTTGGTCGCTTCCACACCCCACCTTCCGTTTCCAGCCCGCTTTGACCTTAATGATCTTTTATTTCATTTGTTATTTTGAGTTGCCTAAGTTTACCCAAATGCCCTCGAACCCATTAAGGTTTGCCTCGTAAAGGTAAGGGTAGAGAGAAAGAGTAAATAAATCATGGATGTAAATACGTCATGGATGTAAATAAATAATGGATGTGTGACGTCCAGCTATCGGCCAAACAGGCAGATTTTTTATTCTTGAAAACAGAGGAAGCCGGAAGTTATTGACGGTAGGAACATGCAGGTGTATTAATCAGTATTTAGGAAGACTGGTGAATAACAGGAAAAGAGAATCACACACACACACATACACACCACACACATAAATATTTTAAGTTTTCGCATTGAAAGCAAGAGAAAAGAGAAGTAGCATGTCATGGCTGCCTGATATATTTACACGCAGGGAGTTAATGTCACGTGCCGCTTTCGAAATGATCGGTTGAAATGTCCAAAGCCTGACGTGTTGCTTCGCCTGGTTTTCATGGAATTTTCTTCCGCCTGGAAGTCTAAGGACACTGTCATTGTGTACGAACAGCGCGGAAGTTCATGTCGCAAATCTTGGAGTCCATTACCCGGAGTGACTCACAGCCCGTTTCGAATTATTGACTCATTGCTGGCACTACCCTCCTCCGAATGGTGGACTCTTACTGCTCTTTTCCAGCAACCAGTTAAGATATGACCCATTTTCCTCATATATTACACATCCTTGAGGAGTAGAACGCACAAGCTATTTATTCATGTTTGGCAGTCTTACGGATATCTGCTTTTTCGATTTGAAAAATCGTGGTGACTTTACAGGGAAGCAGTTTCTCAAATTCACAAACTCAGACAAATGTTCAAATGTTTATTTGATCGTGTCATCTGTACAGTAGACAAGTTTGTAATCTGTATTTTATACAAATTTGTATGCAGTTTGCGTGTTTTCTGAAGCGAGTACAAATGTACCTCTTAAAGGCTATGATGCGGAAATACCTTTTTCATTGTTACAAAGGTTTGATTGTTAACAAGGCTTTTTCCTAAAGCAGAGTTGTTGTCCTCTGGTGAAGCATCCTTATTCGTTCTTATCCGTAGAAATCTGGTGGAACGGAGGAAAATTTGACCAACTTTAGTTAAAAAAAATGCCAGACTTTGTCAAGTCCCTGTCCCCCGTTGTTGGGTTATGAATGGCTTATACCCCCATTCAGTTTCCCCAGCAACGGGTCTGGGCACGGGACTGAAGACTGCTGCAGTCTTGCAGACGTGTCCTTCAGTCATTATTGCCTCTTAGTAGATGAACATAGGTGAGGATGCTGGGTGTGTCAGTAATGGAGTCTGTGACAGAATGATTGCTTTAAAAAAAAGCTGGCATGAACGCTCAGAAAGACTGACACTGGCTGTTTGAAGAAGCGACAGTTTAACAACTTTCTTCCAGACTTCAGCATAAAAACATCTTTTTGGGTAGTATTTGCATATATTATCTTTATATTTTTAAGTTATATTTTTCCACAGTAGTGTGTGCATTAGTTTCGACAGTTTTAGATGCGCTAATCGAAATGTTCTGAGATCTGCAAACAGGCGCTGGTTAAATAATGAAATAGGTAAACATTTTATTTATTCATTTGCCTGACATTGAAAGAGTTTTTCTTTCTTCCTACATTTATTAAAAGAAGCAGGATTTCTAACCAGAGTCTAGTATCGAAGACCTACCAACGCAGTACATCCTGACATCCGGGTTTTTCTCTCCATTATTCACAAGATTAATCTGCTGTCTGGAGCTGTCAGTAGCTAAAATATAATTATATCGGCCCTTCCAAAACGAGCCTTATGGAGAAAATTTACAGCGTGGCGTTTTGTTATCTTCGCACAGGCATCCGTCAAAACAAAAGACCTCTGCTGACCTTAGTAACTTGTTTATTGCTGTGCGATTGGTGCAGTCGTAGTCCCCCCCCACTATCCGAGAGGTAACTATGCCCGGGCTGACCAATAAATCAACGTAGGTATGAAACCCCGTGATGACTTGCGTTCACCAAAGTGAAATGTCTGGTCTTACGTGGCATACAACATGTCACACTCGTGATTGAACACAGGGCTTGCACAGGAATTTGAGCAAATTCATCAGATGCTGCACGTTAATCACACTGCCTCCAGCTGGTTGTATGCCGTGTTATATAGTCTGTAAGTAGTGATACTTCTTTTTCACACTGCCCCCGAACAGAGCAGGCAGTGTAAACTCTAAAGACGTTCAAAACACAGACCAAGGCCACAGTTATACAGTGGCTTAAGAAAACAGAAACCTAAAGGGAGGATAAGGGGAGGGGTATTCTTTTGATACTAATGGTGCTGCAAGGATTTTCACCTGCAAGACACCCGTAATGCCTGCAACACGCCGCCCGTTTGCCGGACACTTCACCTTGTTGACTGGTCATGTTTGCCGGACACTTTAAAGAGTTGACCGATAGGATATGAGTGCGTGCGCACTTGCTTTTTGTGTTCTCTCTCTCTTGCTCATCGTCTCTTCCTCTTTCTGCCCAGTTGCGATCGCTGCCTGAAACATCGGCAGCTGCTTCTCATCACAGAGGTTTCCGACGTAAAACAACGCACATGAGAAAAAAGCGTTCGGAGGGGAGGGAGGGTCGTTGAGGATGGGTAAACAATGTGAAAAATAAACGAATAATGATGTACAGGGGAAGAATTTGCTTGAGCGAAAAGCGTGGGTGTTACGAAAACACAAAACTGGAAGATTAAGCAAGGGGTGACGTATAGCTTCACCACGTAGTCCACGTACCGTTCCCGTCTCGTCGCAGTCTCTCTCCTCCCATCCCTCCTTCCCTCCTCACCTTTCCCGGCGTTGCCTTGGCAGCCGTCAACATCGACTCGCTTCCGCCTTGGCCACCGTGCGTCGTTAATCATTGGCCGTGACTGGGACCTGCCGATTCCACTGACCTGACCTTAAAGAGGTTCGGTGCCTTTCGTAGTAAGAGTCGGCATCAACCGAACACAAAGTGCAGGCTAAAAAAAACCACGTAAATTTACGTGAAGCGCTTTTTTTCTGCAGTGACTATGTCAGGCTTCTTCGCTTGTCCCCCTGTTATTGCATAGCAGCTTCTGCGCAGGCGTAATGACGTTACACAGGCGCGCATTAATCATCTACTGTGCACGCGCTTAACCAGTCACGTGCTTATTAATTTCCAAGGACGGTGTCTCAGAGCTGCAGCTACAGCTGCAAGCCTGGGGGAAACACTTATACTGGGGAAGAAACCGTTGCGCTCTGGACGACGTTGTCCCTGACACTGTGACCCATGTCAGTCGAAACTTTATAAGATCCATGACTTGTATAACTTCGACGCTGAAAACTTGATACTTGTAAGATTTGTGCACTTCTCTAAACTCTGACGCAGAAAAAGTGACACAAGTAAGATTTTTGCATTGCTTTCCATTTCCACATGGAAAATTGCCACCTGTAATATGCACGTACTGCTGTTATAGCACAGGCGCTTTAAAGTTGACTCGTTTAAGATTCGTTCGCTATTCTTTATTTCGAGATCAAAAATATCACTTTAAAAAGATAGCATACACTGCTCGAACACTTTGTGCTCAACAGGTGACACTTGTAAGATGCACACACTGCTTGAACACTTTTTGCTAAAGGGTGACACTTGTAAGACACACACTGCTCTATAGCTTAGTGCTAAAAATATGATAACTTCAAGACTTACTCGCTGCTACGTTGTACTCTGCTCGTCAGCTGTCACACGCAGGCACATGCATGCCCAAACTATTCAGCCTGTTCCCCATTCAGACGAGCAGCATTGCCAGAAAACAGACCTTCAAACTAAGAAAGCAGACAAGCATGCAGAAAGATTACGTTTTGTACTTAACTCGTCTGTACGGATAGTAAAGCTGGTCAACATCATGATGATGACTAAGAAGGTTTTGAGAACGACCCCCTTGATTGAGGCTGGAGATTAAAAAAAAAAAACTTGTGCTGTCTCATTTTTGAAAAAAGAGACTGCTTCTATTTCCAAGGGAACATTGTGGGCATCACGGCTTTCATTTGTGCTATACTACAACACTGCTTTTAAACTGCTAGCATGGCTTTCATTTTCGTGATTCATTTTCTGTAGCTTTGGCATTTCTCTTAACAGTAACACTCTGCAATCGTCAGAAAAACTAGAGTTTTACAGAATTATACAATGCTAAGTTTTCTTCTAAACTTCTAAACTGTTGCTCTGTTATATATGTTCTGCTCTCTGTTTCAGATGCTGCAGTGGTGATAAAGGTGAGTACTCTTGGTTTTTGCTCCCGGAGGGTTTTTCTCCCATCAGTCGATTATATTGTATGTCCATTCGTCATTGCATCTATTTCTCAGTCACACACAGAGGTGGGGAAGAGAGGGAGAGATGAGAGAGCACGAAAGCATGTTTCCAAGCCAACCTTGAACCAGGTGTGATCCTGGTTTTCATAAATATTGATCAGAAGATGGGTAATCTTTATTCACTCGTTGTTCAGTAGTTCAAAAGACGACGCGCATGTTCGGGTTATGTCCGTGTGTCTGTGTATTGTCCACACGCATTTATGTTTTTTGTTTCTTATACCTTTCCTGCCAAGCGCGTGCGTGTTCGTTCTTCAACACGTGGGCTCCAGCTTAGCAGGCGTGCATTGCAGGTTTCGGTGTAACCAATGTGCTGTCACACCCGACCCCATATATTTGCACCTGAAACCGCCCATTGCGTTCCCGTCAACACCCGTCAGTTATTTCCCCTTGCCCACCCCTCCTAGTCGGCCTCTGGGAACAAGTTTGCTTTTCTGGATAGAAGAGTTTCATTTCATTCTCCCATCTGTCTTGGACTTTTGCATGCGGATTTAGCATTTTTCGCCCCCCTGCAAAGAGAGGAAAATGTTGAGCATCGACAGGTCGTAAAATTGAACTGAGATAGGAAAGAGAGAAAGAAGAAGAAGAAGCAGGAAAATCGTGGCAGCTTCAACTTGTGCCTTTGCTCCTATCTAATCAAGCGTACGCACTCTCTTTAAAGATGTGGGCGTTGGCGGAATTTCAGGCGAATGGGTAACGCCTTTCTGGAGATTTCTTCCGGCATTTGCAGGGAGACAGGAACAAGAAATTCTCGTTCTATCGTGAGATCTCCCCGCGTTATTGCGCCTTACAGTTCTGCTTAGTGTAAAAGAAAGTGAACACGCGCGCTTCACTCCTCCTCCACTTCCCCAAACTACGACAAAGTGTACAAAACTGAAAGGTCAGGTTTCCCCCCCCCCCCCGCTTAGGTGACAATGGCAAAAGTTGTTTCACTGAAATGCCAAGAAGGACATAGAAAAAAGTTTTAAAAGTTGCAGGCCGGCGAGACCGACAACCACACTCCTAGTACCATAGCACCTGTGCCTGCCTCGGGTGTTTACTATGGGGTATACGGGTGCTTACCGGGTTTGTGGAGGGCGCACGTAACACAGGGACTCGTGGCTTTGATCGGCCTTGTTCACAGGTTACAGCCTTGACACGAAATCCGGCCCCTTGTGCTGGATCGATGGATCAATCGATCAGGAAAAATGTGATCACATGACCATAAGAGCGCAAAATGCAGTGAAACGAAAGACAGGCAAGGAGAACTCTGGGCAGCTGTACATTTTATAGAAAGAAAACAAAAAATCAGCGAAGCGAAAAAAACAATCTTGAAATTCATGGCTCAGTTAAGCCTTTTGCGACTCTGGAGACGCTGTCATTTTTTTCGCTTTAATTCTTGAGATTTAAGAATGGGAAGCGTTCCTGGAAAGGAAATTTGGGGGAATTGATGAATGCATGGCTAGCAGTGTTTAACTCCTCCCGATTCTCCCCCCCCCACCATCCCGAGAGAGAGAGAGAAAGGCAGAGTACATTTGCGTTCATATCTCCGGTCGGCAACAGTTTTTCCTTCTTATATGCATCTTTATTCTTCCCTTGACGAAGCAAACGAAACGTAGAATCTGCTTCGAGTCAAATTGAGGCAATTTTCGACTCTTGCAGCTGGGTACGCAAGAGAGAGAGAGAGAGAAAACAAAACAACAAAACTGTTGTTGTGGGACGAGGGAGGAAGGGAGAGAAAAGAAGAAAAAAAAAGAGGAAATCTACTTACATTCACAAGTGTTGTTTTCTCTTGCCATGACCTCGCCAGCTAGCTTGTTTCAGCTTTGAAGACACATTTTTCAGTTGTCGCCTGGAGTTGTTTGTTGACAAGGCTTCAAGAGGCCATTAAAAAAAACTTAAGTTTTTACAGTGATACGCTAAATACTGTTTCTGCTTAAAGGGACAATGCATGACGAGTTTTTTTTTAATCTTGCCCTGGTAGGACTGACTTTTAGTTTCGTTACCTCCTTGAATTTCTACCCGTTATTTCCTCCTTTTTAAAAAAAACTGATTTGATCTGTTTATGCGATAACGGAACGAGTGTTGCAGCTGAAGGTATGTACGGGTTCATTCGTCGCTACTTATTTAAATATATATAGATATATATATAAATATCCATAAAGAAAGCCCTTATATAATGAAGACCTTAAGAGCCAAGTTTGTTTTAAGTTTATATCTCGGTAATTTTGTTCTATTGATTCGAAGACAAGTAGTCTTTAACAAACAGTAAACGAAAACGATGATTCGCGTCATTGAGTAGTGTCCTCAGCCTGAACACGCCAAAGCTGAAGCCAGTGTACCAGTGAGAGGAATAGACTGATGCTGTTAATTTACAGGGGCTGAAATTCATGTCGTGGCTGTAACCTGTCACTACCATACGGCTTGACCGGCCTGTAAATTCGAAATCCAGGTGGCCGAACTCCAAACACACATCATTCATAGAGGAGGGTGGGGGATTCTTGGGGTGCGTGTGAAGAAATGACAGGCTGGGGGTAGAGTGAGCGGGGTTGCAGTGCAATCTTGTTTGGGGACATCTCTGCACAACTGCGGGCAGCAATTAATGGGACCTAGCGTCAACTCCGTCAAGAAAGATATAACCGGAGGACCGTGTCTGCTTATGCCCTGTCTAAAACCGGTTGCTGGAGCGGATGAAGTTTCAGCGTTTATGTTCGTTACCATCTGGACAATAACGAGAGCACACAAATAAAGACGACAGACACAAACGAGAGCACACAAATAAACACGACAGACTGCCGTTAAAACTGATGCGCAGCACGTATTAATGATCCCTCACGTACTTTCAAATGCATTCCTTTAATAACACATCACCACCCATATGTAACAAACATAAAATTTCCGTAAACAGTCTTACGTCCAACTTTTCTATTCTAGGCTTTAATGTGCCTCATTCTAGGGACATACGCCTCGCAAGAGCATGTAATGCCACAGTCGTATGACGTTTGGAAGAGTTCATCGAAAAGACGGGGTGGCGATGGGAGTGTGTGTTTGCCATGAGAGGGGTGGGTGGGGAAGGGCAGAGCAGGCGGACGCACAAGAAATGCACCAAAAAACAAACACCCCCCAAAAAAAACAAACAAACAACAACTAATAAAAAAAGACAGCTTTATGCAACACGTGTTAGTTGTCTTATTGTCTTCACGGAGTACTGTGTTTTTGTCACAGCCCTGTCCTGCTTTTTGCCCGCTAAGCCTCCTCCTCCTCCATTGTTACCCCCGAGCTTAAACGCAGGCAAACCACCTTATTATGACAAAATTGTGCAGCATTCGTGTAACCTTCACCACCCTCTGTCAATTCTCGCCCTTCTCCTCCTTCACAATCCCTTCCGCCCGTCTTCCGTCGGGAAATATGACGTCATTGCGCACACCCTCGTTAGAGACTCATTAAGTCTGGCACGTTCCTGGAGCGGCACTTCAAGTATTGTTGCTACGCTCTAACAGCCTCGTTTTCACCCGTTATTTTGCATCAGAAATATTTTGCATCATTCAGCATGGTCCCGTTCTCGACATTACACTGTGAAAGATTAAAATAAAAATTTATTTGTGCAATTTAATTCAGTTTTGATTAGTCAGCCACATTAATTATTTTTTTTATCTTAAAAGTTTTACTTCATTAACCTCACAGCTGCTAAGTGAGTTTGGCTGGTATGTGTGTTATAAACTTCGTGGGCTGAGAGGTCATCCATGAGAGTTTTACTCTTTAGTTTCTTATACTTGGTTCTGGCATCATTGTATCTCCTTAAAATTATCTGCAGTTGTGCTGTAGTATATTGGAACAGTCAAGTTTTAATACAAGCGATACTTCTTTCTGCAAGAATCTGTTCAAGACTGAGGCTTTTTATTTTTTTTTCTATTCGATAATACGTAATTAAAGCTATTTCATTTACACATCATTTTCAAACTGATGCACTCGTCACTATCTGATGTTTATCCGAACTCGATCAAACTAAGCGAAGTGTAAACTGAAGTAATTGCTGTTTGGAGCTTTGGGTTGCGGCTTCCTGTTTTGAGAAAATATGAGAAAATATCGATCACAGGGATGTTTTTGACGTTTCAGAGGACGGTCCTAAGCCACAGCTTACAGATTTGATTGAAGGAAAGCTTTGTCAGGGAAGAGGGGGGGAAAAAACCTCGCTACCTGTTTTTAATGGTTTGCAACGCTAGCAGCAGTTGGAGATGGTCCTGAATACTAGCAATCTTTGCTCGCTAGAAATTTAATGAAGCATTTGCGAATGGCCAGGTTTCAGATGGACGACTAGTCGCGGAAAGGTCAGAGGTGAGGTGAGAAGCTGAAACGGCACGTTGTCCAGCAACTGAAGATGACGTTAACGAGCGAGGGTGTACAGGGAGGTAACTACCCATCCCCACCCACTCCACGTCCCCTCCCACCCCCACCCACCTCCCCTCAACGAATTCTGCAGTTTAGCAAAAGCGTTTTCAAGCTTTTTACATGACCAGTGCAGCACTAGCTAAGGGTGTGGTGAAAGATAAAGTCGGCGGCTGTTAGGCCCATCAGACGCTGGCAGAGCAGGAAAGCACTGGCTGTACGTTAAAACAAGAAATGGAGAAAAGGTGAAGGCCAAATAGATAAAAGACGGTCTATGCGTAAGTGGGTCTGGAAGGTGTGGTTGAAGACGATGCACAACCACTTTTTGACCCCTCCGAAACTCTTGTAAAATTTCGTCACTGGTCTCAGGTGAGACTGGAGGGTGGAGAGAAGGGGCTTGGTTCCGAGAGTGCAGGTTTGGCGACAGAGCCAGGACGAACTTCAGAAAGACACGTGCTTGGACAGGTACGGAGTCGCTGCAACTGTCCATCGTCACGAATCCACTCTCTCTCCACTCCACTTTGCTTCACCTGACTTTGATGTTAAGCCTCATCTCACGGGGAGGAGGGGAGGAATATACTCCGGGACTACTTTTTAATGTTGGGAAATGTGTACGTCACATAACGTCAGGTGACTATGATCACGTAAGGTCACGTTAGTTTGTCTGATTCACGTCAGGCTACATCAGACTGCGTCAAATGTCACGTTCTAGGAGCACAGGACCAAAATGTTTTACAGAAGCAGCTGTTCCTTAACCACGCTGCATCATTCTGCAGGAGGAAAAAATTAAAAAAGTAAAGTTTTCCCGATCCAAAGTGCAGTTCGGGGGTTAGTGCTTAAGCTACTTGTATAGTAAATAACATTTGAAAGGTACAGACAAGAAGAAGATTGTTTAGACTTTGTGGAGACGAGAAAGGGGTGGTGTAGGTTGTGTGGAGGAGTGAGCAACGGAGAGAAGGGTGTGGAACTGCGTGTCGGTAATCAAGAGACGAGCGACGATGTTATGGAGACCTTAAGGATTCCAGTCTGCTTCCTGTAGCGTCTCGGAGGCGATCACCATGTCTGAGTGTGACAGGCCGGCGTGCAGCCATGAAACATTCATGGCACGGAGTCCGCAACTTCGAGACAGCGTCACTGGGAGGAAAAGTACCTGCTGGGCGGAAAATCATTGTTGGAAGAAAGTTTGTCGGGGCGAGGGTGGGGGTGGGGGTAGGGCTGGGGGAGTGTCGGGGGAGAGAGGGAGGAAGCCACAGACAAGACAGAGGAGCAGCGCCGGGTTCAGGCTAAACTGTGCGAACTAGAAGTCGCTTCAATTTAGCGGCCAGTAGGTTCCACCACCTCCCCTTCATGCTGGCACCTGACTGTCCCCACGTGCTTGTCTTTTAGTAAGGTAGTAAGCAGCTGAAAAAAGTCGGTTATTGTTTTGAAGATGGTTGAAAATGGTCGGAAGAATCGTGTGATGCTTCAGACACAAATCTATAAGAATATTTCCTCCCCCCCCTCTTTTTTATTATTAAAGTATAGCCCATTTAATCTTTTGTGATGTATATATATATATCTTTTTACTAGTCACACTAAGCCCAGTAGTATAATCATGAACTGGATTTGCTTCTGAAGTTCCAATAATAAGAACTCATCTCTTGGTATTTTATTCTTTTTCCCTGTTATCCTTAACAGTAGTATTTAATACATGATATACATAAGTTCATACATAAAACATGTTAATGATGGATTAAATAATGGCACCTAAGATTTCCCCAAAACATAAAGAACACACCCTCTCATATACCTTTTTTGGGGTATGATTCTTCCCTTGGTCACACACAAAAATCTATAAGAATATGATCACATTTATTAAAGTTTTTTTTTAAATTTAAAGGTAAAATCCCTTTTTCATGATTAGTCTCAGTCAGATAGTCCTCATTACCGAGACTTCGCCTTATTACTAAGCAGCCATTTACCGTTGAAACAGACGTAAAAATTGATTTCCTTACTCAACTACTTCTCGTGAACTCAGTATTGTTCTTGTGACATTGAGCCCAGAGAATCCCTGGTGGAAGGCCAGCAGTGAGCATCAGTAAACGAACGCAACGGGAAGCAAAAGTCTTGCGCTCAAAGAAATTGTCAGAAACGTCAGTGCAGTTGAGAAAAGACAGAAGAGAGTTTTGAATCGGAAGAAAAACACTAATGCTAAATGCTAATGATAGAAGACTAAGGGGAGAGAAAGAAGAGAGAAGACAAGCAAGGAGAAGAAGGGCAGTGGCGACTATCAACAACCAGAAATACATGCAAATCCGTGTTTTTATCCTCAGCGCATTTTGCATTTTTTACCAGTGCAACACGTTGTTAACTTTTCATGCAAACGCAGCAGCGCTTCATTTTATGAGCGCCATTTGGCCCGGAAGCTAAAACCTCGAACGGAAGCCAATTCCCAGCTTCCTTGCGCATGACACCCCGCCCCGCCTTGTCAACGGGGTGGGTGGCTAAGAAGGGAATGCCACCGGCTTGGCTTTTGTTTGCGTAAGCATGGCGAAGACACACAAGAGTCCTCGGTTCAAACGACAGAGGAGGGGTGTGCAACCGGTGGAAATTGTGCTGTGGGCATCGGAGAGCGGGAGGGAGTGGTTGTGGGAGAAGTTAGGGTGGGTGGGTGGGGAGAGAAGAAGGGTTGGATGGGAAATGAAAGAGGAAAGGCTGTGTGCTGGAACTATTCATCATGAACACGAGTACTGGTGTCTGCAGGCAGTTCTGCTGTAGTCACAAGTCGCCGTTACGGGTGTGAAACTGAATTTGGAAAAAAAAAATCAGTCCGCTACGAGTAATACAGCGGGTCTTGTCGGGCAGCAGCAGTAAGTTAACAAAGGAATAGTGTGGACAAGTTTTTATTTCATCTTCGGGTCGGCATCGATGTCCAAGCACGACTTCGCTCCTGACCTTTGACACTGTGAGTTTTACGGGGTTGGTAGCATAGCAAGAGACTCTCGCTAGTTGCCTGCGGTCAGCTACGTCACTTCGTGTCGAAAATAACGTTAACGGTCATTTGTTACGGTTACGTTCAGTATTAAAACTCTATATTAAGTTATGCAGATGCAGACAATTAAAGAACAAAAAAACTGGCTGGAAGGACCAAAGATTCAGAAGTGCTGTTCCAGTCATTTATTGTCCCTCTCCAAGGACGGCAGGTCGACGCCAGATATCCGCATCAGTATTGCAACAGCAGCAGCAACAATGGCTAAGCTAGATCTGGCATAGCCATAAGGCTCACTACCAAGTACAAGCTGTACAAATCCCTGGTAGTGCCGATCCTGCTCTCAGTGCCGATCCTGCTCTACGAATCGGAAAGGAAAATCCAGGCATTCGAGAACAAGTGCCTGAGGAGGCTGCTCCGGATCTCATTCAGAGAACTTAAAACCAACGACTTTGTACGAAACAAGATGGCCGCACTGGTAGGACACCAGGAACCTCTACTATCAACAGTCAGGCGACGGGAGATCCTTTATGGGCACGTGGTCACGGAGCGTATGGCTATTGCGCAATGTGATAAATCATATTTACTATGTACAGTGTCTTATTATATTTCATCTCCTGTGATAAATGGTATACTTATTATGTATAATGTCTTATTTATGTCTCTTCTCCAGTCACGAGGATGAGAGAGGCAGTAAGCATATTAATCTAAACAATTTCCTGTAGGATTATCTCTCCCGGTACTGACTGCAAATAATAATTAAAAAGAAAGAGTCACGCATGAAAATATAAAGTAGCCGAATCCCTCGACAGAATGTCGACCATAAACCCGTTATAAAGAGGTACACAAACACCTTTAGCTGCTCATTGTCAGTCTCACCCCACGTCACACCAAGAGAAATCCAAATGAAGTCAGGCCACAACGGGACGTCACTGAATCGACTTTTCAATCTTCTAATGCCGGGAAGGGAGAGCATCTCGCCTTTAACTGCTGCGCTGGCCCTTAAGGGCGCTGGCTGGGATGGCTTTTATTGCATCGACGGGATCTACCACGGCTTTTTCCACACCCACCGACCTGCGCGGTCCAGGCACGGCGGTGGGCCGGCTCGCATGTGTGAACACCTTTGTTAGGACTTGGCAAGCCAGCGCATGAAAGGACTGGAGCGCGCGCAAATCACGTTAGACTGCGCATGCACATCACGTCTGGGGGTGGGGTGGGGCCGGTAGGGGCTAATGATGAGGGTGGCTGTTGGACTTCTACCACAGTATGCAGTGTGTGTGTGTGTGTGTGTTGAGGGGGGGGGGTACTCCGAAGTCACCACGTGACGTCACAGCAAGCACAGTGGAAGATGGGGCTCATCGCTATCATCGTGTGCACAACACGTCACAGATTGAATGGGGTTCTCTGATATCATCTCTCGTACGTCGTCGCGAAGGATGAGTTAAGAGGGCTTAACTGGGTGGCTAAATCTGAGTTGCAGACATGTTTTTTTTACGATTAGTAGGGTGCAAAACAGTTTAATAGTTTTAGGTCAAGTAGTGCAAGATATTATTTCCACATAATCTAGTTGAACATACTTCTTGCGTTCTCGAAATGTAGAGCCTTCAAATATCACATTCACAGAAAGAGATCGCAAGTGTGAGTAAGGTTTGTACACAGAAACGCCTTGATATGGTCCAGGCTGTCTTATTGGTTGTGGCTTTCACAGCGTAGACGTCTCCACCAGCGCCCCTGCACGATCCTAACGTATGTGTCAACCTTAGTGAAGTTCTTGGTGTCTGGGCCCTAATGTACACTTCTCAGCAGATTAAAGCCACACAAACAGTATGACTAATTGGCTGAGTACTGAAGCCACAGGTGTAATGTTATAGAAAGAAGCTTGTAAAAATACATAATGCGAATGAATTCTTTTGATATTTTATCCGAAAGCGAGGTAGATGGAGTTTGGTCCCTTTAATCTATGATGGCGCAGTGGTTAAGCGATTGTTCCTTGGAGTCCTGAGTTCAGGTCTCATCTCGAGCACGCTGTTTTTTTTTTTCTCGGCGTGTTGCAACAGTTTACAAGGCTGACTGCTGTGCCATGATGTAGTCTTAATTACTGTTTTTGCAAAATAATGATTTATTTCTCTTCAACCACCACACTACCCTTGTGTTTAAAAATCGTGAACGTCATTTCTCTGGCCATATTGAGATGGTATTATGATACTTGTGCTTATAAATGCAAAGCAAGCGATTTTGTCTTCACAACAGGGAATTTATTTCGAAACTTTACGATGCTGTTGTAGATCACAGTTCACACAATGCTGTTAAATCACATCCCAATGTAACATCCATAAAAAACCCTTTCCTACATAGACACCTGCACGGGGTTTTCCACTTCACTACTCCTGGCAGACCGTGCACCTTTAAGCAACTTGTAGGTTGGGGTTAGCTAAATAGAGAGAGAGACATAATAGGTATCTTTCTTGCTTTTGAAGTTTCCTTGCGGACGTCAAGACGGCTGATAGAAATGTGATCTCGTCTAAAGCTGCAGGAGAAGGTTGCAACTCTCTTCTATTGGCAGAACTGCCTGCAAATACTAGGTTGTTGCTCCAAGGGCCTGACATGCATTCTTTATGGAGCAGGTTCTCTTTGAAGGCAGCGTCTTCAGATTGTTGGTAGGAAGCATTAATGCAGGTCTGTGTTTTGTTGAAATTGCAGATGGGCCAAAGACGCCTTCCATTTTCAGCCATTGACGTAGAGATCCTGGAATGAGTGCTGGGATTTTTTTTAAAAACCGATCCCTTGCTTGTTTTTTTTTTCTTCTGTACGTTTATTTGTTAAATTCTCTGCCGTTTTCTTCTGCTCCTTTTTTCCAAGCTGTCGAGGAGTACGAAAAAGGCAGAGTGTACAGTAAATGCATCCTTGCTTTTTGCTTCACTTTGGCAGTTGGTTTGCAGTAACAGTGGTTCCTTGCAGGATTATGCTTACATATTTACAGTAACGGTGGTTCTTTGCAGGATAATGCTCCCGGGTAGAAAGAAGCACATGGCCCGTAGTTATAGCAGGTGTATGCTATGACAGATGTCGAGGTAATAGCGAGGGTTAGTTCCAGAACCGGACTTAAAACCTCGCACAGCATAATACGTTGTTGGACGCGCGGACAGTTTCTGTTGTTCTTCGTGCCTACCACTCCACGCCAAGGATATCTGCGAGCCTCTAAAAAAAAACAAACCCAGCTCTTCCCTGTTTTTTGCAGACCATCATGCATCTAACGTGATATATATATATATATATAGTTTTTTTCCAGCCTCGTTATTTCTGAGAAACATGAAATAAGACGAAAAAAAAGTTTGATGCTTTTTTGCCAGCTACTCGTGGTCTTACAGGACCGACAAACTTTTTGCTTCTTTTCGCTTGAACTGTTTTCACGAGGAAGGCCAGAGCAGCTCTGCGGCATGAAATGCACAGTACAGAGCATCAGCATGCTACGTCACATCCCTTGCTTGTATGACGTCATGGAATGTGACATGTCACAGCGTCAGTATGCTACGCCACATCCCTTGCTGTATGACGTCATGGAATGTGACATGTCACAGCGTCAGTATGCTACGCCACATCCCTTGCTGTATGACGTCATGGAATGTGACATGTCACAGCGTCAGCATGCTACGCCACATCCCTTGCTGTATGACGTCATGGAATGTGACATGTCAAAGCGTCAGCATGCTATGCCATATCCTTTGCTGTATGACGTCATGGAATGTGACATGTCAGATCGGCAGCGAGCCTAACTGCAAAGATGTTGAGTAGGTTAAGGTGGGGGGGAGGAAGTCATGTAGCTAAAGCGAGGCTATGAAAACTTTATAAATAATAATCAATATTAAGAGAATTGGTTCTAAGAACGTTGGGCAGAATGTGGTTGTGACGTTTTTGTTTGTGTACAATTGAAACGCCTTGTTTGGTTGGTTTAGTTTCTAACAGAAGAGAAGGTTGTTAGAAAGAGGTTAGCTGTTGAGGAAGAAACTTTCCAGTTGATTTTACCTCTTTATTTTATTTTATTTTATTTTTTTGTCACAGCTATCATCAGAAGTTAAGTTTGCGTGCGTGCGCCCGCGTGTGTGTGTGTGTGTGTGTGTGTGAGAGAGAGAGAGAGTGAGAGAGTGAGAGATGGAGCAGTTGTAAAGGTACTTGTGGTGTTTGCACTACACACAGTTCTTTAATTTAATGACAGACCTAAGATCAAGTATTTTTAAAATCTCAAATTTCTAGTTCTAAATCCTGGAATTTCTTTCTTGTTTATCGCAGCGTGTGCGGTACTGATAGCAACACCTCCTCGTCCTTCTGTGTTTCCTTTCTGTTAACTGTCGTCACTGTTTGTCAGTTGTTTTTTTTTTTAAACAAATTATGGTTGGAAACAGGAGCACTGTCACCATGGCATCAATCCACACTGTGTTTGTGCGTCTGGCAAAAATCGACTGATTTACTTCCTTGTATCAATCTGTTTTTTAGTATTGTATATTTGTCTTTGTTATTAAGTTTGTTTCTCGCAGTTTAGCTTTCAAATTCTCTCTGTTCCATCCTCCTCCGCTAATGGCGCTTAGTCCTGTGCTTTCTAAAGCGTGTGTTTGTATGTGTTTGTCTGAAAGAATAACCTGAGGAAAGAAAGAGATGAAGAGAGAGAGAGAGAGACAAGGAAAATATTTTGTGGCCATAATACTGATTTAGTAGTGCAAGTATTAGCAATCAGTAGCAAGATCTAACAGTAATATACGAGCCGTGTTTCACCATCGCTGAAATAAAGTTGCACTGTTAACGTTAACCCAACTATCTTTGGTAGCATACTAGAGCTGTACCCTTTACTAAAGTAAATAAAGGTAAATACGAACTAGACATTTATGAATTATCTCTGATATTCAGTGCTTTATACAGGTAACAGTCCACACTACATGCTAATTGCTGAGAAGTGTTTGTAAATAACTCAGACGAAATTGCTTGCGTGTGTGTGTGTGTGTGTGTGTGTGTGAGAGAGAAACTTTTATTGAATAGACCTAAGCCAGTTTCAAGGGGAAAGTGAACAACAACCGTCTCCATTACATTTTCATCATTGCACAGATCACCAGCATGCTATGCCGCATCCCTTGTTGTATGACTATGATGACAGACTGCATTGTGTCATTTGAAATTAACTCGTGTTAGTACAGTCATGTGAGATAAACAACAACAAACAATAATCATCATCAAACATTAGAGCGTTAACAGTAGCGGACAGCATTTTACTATTGTCTGTGGCCATAGGCTATATATACTTGTTTATTTACACAATGGGGAAGACTGCTTATCTAGGGCAAATCATACACATAAAAAGTAAGATTTCTGGTTAAGGCCGTATACCTGTTTCTATATACAGGTATATATATATATAGTCTTAATAGGTAATCTATCTTTACATATAAATTAGAGAGATAGCTCAAACTCCAGTTGGTTACGTCTCATTAGGGATATGTTAACCCTGAACCAGCTTCAATGAGGTAAGTAAAAATATAAAATTTAAGGTTAAAATAAATTTACACCGCTAGTACACTGTTCAAGATATACAACAACATTCAATAGCAAGACTAATCGTTATTATGAATTTGGTTAAACAACTTGTGTTGAGATTTTAATCTATCAGCAAATAAAGTGGACCGGTAAATAAAGTTTAGAACCAGTATGGCATTACAGGATGAGAGAGAGAGAGTGTGTGTGTTTGTGTGCGTGTGTCTGTGTATGTGTGTGTGTGTGTGTGCATGTTGGTGCATGGGACATTATTTTGTAAAAATTTAGTTGGGCTTTTGTAAAGCTCCATAATCCTGGCTTTGACTAGGTTACACCATTATTATTATTTGCTACGAAAGCTCGACTGACGCTGTTGACGCCGGCTGTGTACTGAAGATGAAAGAGGGCCCGGGTACTGGCACGAAACTTTCAATGAGGTCGACTGCATTCTGGCTTAGGATTCATATTCACATTTTTTTTCTCGACATTATTGACCAGCCTGGTATGGTTAAATTCCATTTCACGGCACACATATGGTTGCGTGGAGACTTTCCTGCTGGCCCAGCGCAATGCGAGCGTTAAAAAGTTTGGAAAAGTTTTCACCATGCTTTGATGATTTTCTTCATGGAAAGTAAATTGCATTCGTGAACCTCCACCAGCCAGTATTATTCACTCATCGACTTAATATCTGTTGGGAGGAAAAATTAAATATATAAAAACTGTTTTCGCGTGTTGTCTTGGCAACGCGCGGACGAGTTTGGTAAAGCTATGCAACAACTTTTGTTGTGGATGCCTCTGAAAGCTGAGAACGCGTTTGCCATGCTGATGGGAAATTAGAAGAATTTGTGTGTGTGTGTGTATGTGTGTGCGCGCGCGTGCGTCCTTGTGGATGAGAGCAGGCTATGGTGTCTGATGGTGGAGGCAGGGATATCGCTGCAGGCGCGTGTTTGCGGCGATGTCACCGTACGCAGCTTAACAAAGCTTATGATAACAGGTCTGTTTACCTTCACAGATTCCTCGTGAGTACCATGTGAAATCCTCGGAGTTACCGGATTTACGGCTAAGGCCAAAAGTTTATGCTTGATTTGTGACTGATTTAAACACACTGAATCAAGATTTCAGGTTCACACACCCCGGGATTTCAGTGCTTGTTTTGTAAATATTACAGGTTGGCCATCCTCAGGATGAAAAGGTCTGCATTTGTTTACAAACGTAAGCTCTTTCGCACGTGCGCGTACACTCAGAAAGACCAAGGCACTCATTTCGCTTGTTAACATCTTGACCTGCAGTTGTGAAATAATAAAAGTCAAGTTCTTGGCAGATTTTTTTCGCACAAAATAAATCCAGCTATTACAAGCATCACCGCCTAACCATCCAATCCACTGTCTGAAGACGTAACGACTCGGGACGTTGACAAGGACCCGATGGCGTTGCCAGCCGACCGGTCCTTGTTAAGAGTGTCGACCACTTGCCCTCGTACAATAACAAATTAGTTACATTACTGTTGCGGCCAGAAAGAGCGATGGTGCGAGGCCAGACATCATTGTCGTCAGATAGTGTTTTGGGTTTGGTTTAAAAAGACTAGTGGAGTGAACTCTTTTTTTTAAATGACTGGATAAAGCTCAGTGCAAGATATGTTGTCTCTAAGTCTAGGCAGTAGTATCCTCGATATATACACCTACATACATCACCGCACGTAGAAAGAGGTGAACAACACAGAGTTCAGGGTTATACATGGATATGCTTACGCTGTGAAGAGGCAGAGCTCGGAATATTTGTTAGTTAGTCCTATCGTGAGTCACTGTTTTGATCTCTCTGTGCGTGTATGATGATGCTTATAGAAAATTCTTTAAAATTCGAGAACGGATTATGGGTATTCCTCCAGATTTGGGTATGTAACATCTTGCACCGAGCTTTACACAGGGATTAGAAACAAAAATTGACCTTTAAGGTTTAGTTAGGGTTTGGGTTAGAGTTTTGTACTCACAGAAAGATGCTGCATAAGATGTCTCGCAAATTTAACACACGTGAACATATGTTTTAAACTTTTAAATTGAAATGTGGGCAGATCCTTTGCACCGTAGATTTAAGAGGACGTGTCATAGGTAAGTGTCCTTCGTCGCCATTGTCCATTCCTTTCGTTCCGCTGAATCATTGAACATGTAGCATATTTTTCGTGCACTTTGGTTGGCTCCTTCCGGCACACTTGTGACCTCTTGAGCCAACATTTGGACACGAGGTGCAGACTCTTTAGCGTGCATTTGAGCCCTTGTTAAATAGAAAAGCGCCTTTCAAGAATGTCGTAATTATCACACATTTCTGATTTAACCCTGCATTAGCATCAGTGCTCTATCAAAAGAATCCGCAAAAATGAGTATTGGAGCATGCATATTCGCCTATATGGATATTAGACCAGGCACATACTTAGCTTCAGCGATAAGAAAGAAGATGCTGGGTATTATCGAGGCAGCCAGTATCGGCGCGACTTCGTCCTCGCTAACAATGGTAGTTAGACACCCCCTCGTTTTTCTCTCGTTTAGCGAGGAAAGTCGAAATATTTATAGCGCTAATACCACGTGACAAACTAGGCCGACAGCCGCTGCTGGTTATTTCAAAAGGCGCTTAGAAGATAACAGTGTCTTCCAGGCCGATTTTGCGCTAACAAGGACCCGGCGTCTGTTACTATGGAAACGCTAACAGGATGGAGGGAGGATGGAAGGTAGGGTTGGGGGGGGGAGGGTTGGCAGCAGGAATGGATTGTTTGTCGGCGGCATTGAAAACAGCTGACAGCATAATTTCCAGAGGACGAACTATCAGTTTGTTAAAAGCCTGACCTTTTTTATGGCTGATGTCAAACAAGGTACGTGTGTGAAGGAAACGATTTTTTTCCTGCTATTTAAACAGCGATACCAAATATCTTACTGATAGTGTACAGAGTGTTTCATATGATAGCTGCTGTTTGTTGTTGTTGTTGATGGAAGACAGTTTATTGTCACATAATGCTGTCGTCGCTTTTAACACACTTGATAGCCTGTTTACTCCTAGAGGAAATAATTCAAGTTCATTAGAAAGGCTGCGTAATGGCTGATTCGGGGAATACAATAAAATATACTTTAACAAAGGTTAAATAAAATGCAGGGTTAAGATTGCACAGTTTATAAAAGACACGCTAAAAGAGTACACGATAGCAAATTTTGTAAACCACGCGAAAAAGAGGGTATATTAAACTAAACTTTGTTTTAAAAAAAATACGCAAAAGCAGGGAACATGATACAAGAAAGACAAAGAAAGGGTAAGTAAACAGCGTACTGTTTCACACCTATAAGCTTGAAAGAGCGCAGTGCTGCATCTTGTCATTGGCCGTTTCCGATCCCTCCCTTTTGACTGCGAAACATACCCGAGATTTGTGGGGGTGGGGGTTGGGGGACGGGTCAGTGGGTGCGAGGATTCGACCTATTACGACCTAGTTCCCCTCCCCCTCTCCATCCCCAATCGGCGAACAAGAGAGGGAGAGAGTTAATTCTCTCGGAGGAAGATTGGCAGACCGGTCTAAACATCGATGAGAAGGGGCTGGATAAATCAATCTGCAAAGAAAACTTAAGGTCCAGGAAGGCGGCCAACACTCCGGAGCTCTGAATGCGGCCTTTCCATGCTACGTCATTGATCGGGAGATGGAAGATCCCCTCCTTGGCAATGCTTAAGCCCATTGAGAAGGCGTTGTACAAGGCAAATTACTTTGAAGTGAAGCCTCTGATTTTTTTCTCCTTTCCTTCTTTCTTTCCATTTTGATTTGCTTTTTTTTTTACTTTTTCGTTGTTTAGTTCCTTCGTTTGTTGTTAGATTAAAAAAAAAGCTTATGTAAGAGGAAGTAAAGGAGTAGTGATCTAGCACTTACAACACTTAGAACAAATGATACGTACACACTCTTGGCTTGTAGTCTGATTTTTGTTTAGAACAAAAATACTAGAATAAGATACTCTGTTTCTTTGGTGGAATTTTTTTCTGTCCTCGTCCGCATAAACTATTTTTAAAGCGTTGCAAGAAGAGAAGGAGGAATAGAAATGGACGAAGGGAAAGAGGGAGTTAACAAAAAACAAAAAAACAAAACAAATTGGGGTGGAGTGGGGGGAGTGTTCGCTAGCGACTTGAAGGAGCCGTTATCGACGTAATAAATGTGAATTATTTGTTGGGCTTAGTTCGCCCCTCCATTTCGTCTTTCCCTCGCTTCCTCACACATCACCTCTTTCTGTCTCTCTCACACAGAAACGACCAACGTATCATTCTTGTTCCTGGTTAGCAGGCATCGCACTGGCAGTCTAAACGGTTCTTCGGGCCGATCTCAGATGTCTCTAACTGAGTGTGTAGACTGCATCTCTCCACCCGACCCGTCTCGATCATGTCACGGAACGTTAACCGGCTTGTGAAATACGTGATGCTCGCTGATCCAGCAACATGCAGTCCTTGGCAAACGAAGATGACTTATGACCTTTTATTTGCTTTTCTTTGTCACGAGTTCGACGCCCTCAGGCTCGTATACGTTGATCTGTGAAACATTCATCACTTCATCCATTCATTGCCAGAGCTGTCGCTCCTTCAGCTACACCGCTTCTCATCTTGTAGATTTACCGCCTTTCGTCCTTGGCATTGTTTTACGACTGTCGAGAAGCCCAGTTAGGGGAGGTGACAAGAAAAACCCGGGCCATGTTCGTTGTTAACAGTCTCGGCTGACTGATGCGAGGCCCCGAGGGTCCTCCCTAACGACCACGAAGGTGGGAAGGTAAGGATGGTGGAGAGTTGATTGTGGGGGCTGTTTTGTTCACTTATTTGTCGTCCGCGTCGCTAACTGTCCTTCTGCTTCGTCAAAGCTACGGGTAATTGGAGAGTTTGGCGAGAATAAGAGACACAGCCAGACGTTTGTTGTTACTTGATGATAACACTACCTCGTCTCCTTCTGAGCATTTTCTTGGAAACCTTTGATCTACAGACAAAATATGTACTGGGACGTGAGTGATCCGTGCTTATTGGTAAAATATTAAAGTGCGCATTCTGTCTCTCTTTCTCTGTGTTAAAACAGCACCCTCACTGTTGTAACAAGATTTTTTAAAATCCTAGTTCGAAATTGGTGCACCAGTTGTTGAAGTTATTTTAAATTGCTGGCATTGGTGGATGTTTTGAGGGGAGAGTGTGTCCAGAGGTCAGCTTAGTTCAGAGTTAGACCTTTACATCTGCAGCTCAGTTAAAGTGAGTGAGAGTATTTCATATTTTTTTTGTCTTTTGTATGCTGCTTATGTGCCTATCGTTTCCAGAAGACACGTGTTTCTCTTGAGAAACACTTTTATCAAAGATTTATTTATATAATCAGCTCCCAGTCCAAGCGGATAGAGAGCCACTTGAGATGACTACTGTGTGTTCACGATGCTGGTGCCAGAAAACGAACCATTAGTTCTCGGCTGTAAAGATTAGCTTTGTGTGTGTCTCTCCTCCACAGTGTCGCCAGACAACGGCCTTGAACGCGGTGACACGCGACGGTTCCAAACTAGACGCGGCGGCGAGTATTTGGTTGTGGGAAAGTCTTCAAACCTGAGAGAACAATTTATCAGTGACAGACCCTTGGTCAGGTCTCGGAAGCAAAGAGTGTGAAGCTGATCTTTCGGTGAGTCTGCATCAGGCATGGCTTCTGTCAAGCTCGGTGACAGATTCATGTCCGCGACGGTCACGATCTTGTCTGCGACGGTCATGATCTCATATCGATATACGGGAGTTGTCTGTGCTTGAGACTTCTGACACCGACTCATGTAAAGAATATGCGATTGTCACTTATACGACACTATGCACCCAGTGAAGAAGACCCCTTCGTCATACTTCGGTTAATCCAGATGCTGGTCGTTCTGTGTCCGGAAAATGGAGAGCGTTTGCAGCACATCAATGAACTTGGATCACTGTGACGATATTTGGCAAGTTCCATGACAAAAAAAATCACTTATTTAAAGTGTTTTCCACAATATTTTAACATTTTTACATTATTTTTTCGCATTTACATTTCACTAGCACAAACATTTGTAAACAATCACATAGCAGTCCAATAACTAAAAAGACACAATACCATAATTAGCATAAATGTCCAAGACACATGATGTATCCAGGTTTCCCTTAATCCTGACGCCATATAACAAATAAATTTCAAGGTGCAACATGTACCTCTTGGGGAATTCCGCTTTGGAACTCATTAGTTCTCCCCTTCGCTCAATCGCCTCTAGAGTAGCAGTTCCTGAGTAAAAAAGTTTTCAAAATAATGCAAGTACAGTCCGTTGCAAGCGTTGAGGTCCAACTGAAACTGGAATTTCAAAGCATCCTCCTAACTCAAAACATGTCGTCTGCTGTCACCACAAAGCATGTAATAGCGGGCAGCGGGTCTGGCACGCGCATTGTGTGTGTTTGTGTGTGCACACGTGCAGTGCTGCTGACCTCACCATCCTGTCCCGACTGTGTGACGTCTCCATGCCGGGTCGCTTTTTTTTCTGGCGACCGGCTGGTATCCGGCCCGAAACGGTCGATTTCTCGTCTTTGCAAGACTTTATTTATTTCTGCTTGACGCTGAGATGCAGCGTCTTGCATGAGCAATAGGCTCTGATGCTCCGAAACAACGTCTTTGTGTGCAGCAAGGGCCTGGCCTGCGCTCCAGCGTGTTACGAACGCAACAACAAGTTTTTAGTCCGCAACATCGGTTTGTCCGCGCAACATCAGTGTGGGCGGCCCAGCTGTAGTTTACTGATGCGCGAGAACGTCTCACGGGCACAACAACAGCTTGCATGCGCAGCAACCCAACCGGCTTCATGCAGACTTGTTATGACCATATGCTAGTGATCTGTCCCAACTTCATTGAAGCCGCTGTGGTGTAACATTTTCATCCTTTGTTTTGTTCTTTTCCTTGATATTTTGTTTACCAGCTTTAAGATAAACTGGATGTCGACTGCACGGAAGAGTGTGATCTACATGACGTAACCATTGTACTCTGTTTATTGCATGATGACAAACATTATTGTGTGATTGATTACATTGTCATATGACAATTGTATGATGAACCGGAGTATGCAGCTTGAACTAGCGACTGACGATGGTAATGGCTGTAGTAATGAGTTAGTTATAGTTGTTGTCACGTGTCGTTGATGTTTTTCTTGTTTTGTGTGTTAGAAAAGAACAGGGTTAGGGGTTAGGATTTGTTGCACTTGACAATGATGTTGCGGCAGGAAATTCAGAACTAAAAAGATGTCGACGCTTGGTCGCTTTAATCTGGCCGCGAGCCTTCAGCCTGCCTCTCTTGTCCTGCGAGTGTAGTCACTCGGCTTAAAATACAGGCAGTTATCCTGTCAAGGCTGCCATGTCTGCTTTCTCGAAAATACGGGTTTGTCTAGGTATAGAAGGGAGTCGAAGGGGCGAGAGGCTGTGAGTGTGCAGAAGAGTTCTGGGATGGCACTGCGATCAGGCGGCGGGACTGAGAAAGGGACAAAGGGATGGTATTAAAAGTCGGAGGATGACAGGAAGGTATTAGAAGTCGAAGAACAAGAGATCCTTCTTGTCTGTCGCGCTGGGCAGTAAGGAGGCTTTGCGTCATTTGTAAGATGATCGTTGTCTGAGACCAGGGGGGGGGGGTGGAGCGGTGGGGGCAGAAGACCTCGAGACAAACACGAGACAACAGACGAAAGAAAAACAAAAATGGTAAATAAGCATAGACGACAAGAAAAATAATAAAAAAAGACAAGGAAGAAGGAAAGAGAGAGGCATTGTAAGAGGGCTTGCAGACGTTTTCGTGATGATGTGATGACACCATCCGAAACTAATATACGAGGAATCGAATTTTCAACCAGCCAACCTCCCTCCTCCTTCCTTTATCCCAGAAAGAAAAAAAAACATAAACGAAGAAAGAAAACAAAACGGAAAAAGGCCACAGGACGCTAGAAGAGAAATTCTTTCTTAAGAAAACTGCATTATTCATAGCTAATCCATCCCCACCAAACACCCTGTGTGCGCGGAGACGTGGAAAGTGCGGTGGCGGAGTTGCAGGAACAGCTAACATAATCTCACGGCGTCCATTGCTCGTTTTGCTAATTCTCGTGAAGTTTTAACGCTTTCACCTGCTCGTCCGCACCTGCTGCCTGTCGTTTTCTGCTCAACAAGTGCAGGCGAGTGCACGTACATATGGACGCAGGCGCACAACAGCGAGCGAGAGAAAGAGCGAGAGCTAAATTAAAGTGCATTGCACTTGAACTGTTTAGGTAATAGGCCCATTACAACAAGCAGCATAATTCACACAAATTGGTATAAAATAAAGAAAACCACAAATAGCAGTGTGAAAAATTGCATGAACGGCTAGGCTAAATCATAACGAAAGATATAAAATATATTACATTCCAGGAAGTGGAAAATATCAAAAGAGAGAGAGAGAGAGTAAATTGTACTGGGCTGTAGAAGCCATCGGTCCATCACCTTGCTCCAAAAGGACAAGCTTACAGACATCTGGACTAAAGAAAACTGGTTATTTTCTGGTCTCCTCGGTCATTGATTTCCCCACCGCACCCCCAACCCCACTGCTTCTCCCCTCCCTACCACCGACATGAGCCAACGATTCCTGAAGCAGTTACCACAGACTACTTCCGTCAATCCATTAAGGGTTATTTTCCAAAACGATTGAGATAAGGAGTATAATACATATCCTAGTCCTCCTTACCTCTTCGTGTGTGTGTGTGTGTGCGCGCGCGCGCGCGCATGCATTTTGGGCAGGATAAATCATTTTCTATGCTGGACACTGCAATCTTCCTCCCTCTCGGCAAGAAAAGCAGGTCTGGCTTTTTCCCTTTATCCATAATTTCAGTGGAAGGATTTATTGATATACCTTGCAGAGGGAAGTCGCTGGCTGGGCTTCATCGGACTTTGATTCTCCGATGCAAATTCGCGCGGGGGGGGGGGGTGCGCAGCACAGTAGAAGCAGTAATTTATGAACAGGAAGCATCGGAAAGCTTTGTCACCAAAGCCGCACTGTACTGATCAGACTATGTCTCGCATGTAGCCATGGCTTAATTTCTTTTTGCCTGTTGTGAACGATTAATCATCTATTAGAAAACAATTCATCGATAATGCATGGATAAGAAGAGAGACCTATTAATGACCTACAATCGCATGCCATGCAGCCACCGGAGTGGCCTTATTCTCTCCATCTTTCTCTCTCCCTCTCTCTCTCTGTATCCTGTGACTCGAGGCGTTCCCCAGTCCCCCTTCAGAGGCAGCCGGTGCGAGCGTCAGGTATAGGGAGGAGGAAATCTCTTCAGGGGCACTCTTAATGGTTCTGCCTCTTGGCGGCCACTATCGGATTCCTCTAAAAACAGATTAGCCATGCGCTTTTCTTGTTTTTCGTCGTCTGTCCCTCTGCATCTCGCCGGACTAATTTGCTGCACGGTTCGATTATATCTGGAAGGAAATGTCCCTTCATTACTCAGGCTTGGGGAATTAAAAGGGAAAAGAAAACATCGGCATTGCTGCTAATGCAATCTGTTTCCAAAGGTTAGCAGGTTGCAGTGTTTCTTTGGGTCTGGTAGTTAAAAGTCATGCGCTCATGGCTCCTTATTCGAATGACGCTTTGAAGCATGTATGCATGAATGAAGACTCGTGTGCATTCGAATTCACATTTTTTTTCACTCAGTCTTCCCATTTCTCTTTCACACAGTCACACGCATACACCCACCCACCCACCCACCCCCAACACAGTGCCCACCCACCCACACACTGTTACATATTCTATCTATATATATATATCTCTCAGAAGCACACAGTTTGTTTTATTCCCGTTTTTTGTCTGTTTAACACAAATGTTCCTTATATAAACATACTCTTACACACACATTATGTTTCTCAGAAGCACACAGTCTATTTCGTTCTATCTCACATAAATATTCTCTCGATCTCAATCACATACACATTCTTATACGCACATTATTATATCTCTCATAAGCACAGTGTTTGCTGTCTCTCTAGCACTAACTTCATTCCCCATTTCATACACTTACTCTTAAATGCACACATACGCGTGCGCGTGCGAGCTCTGTGATAACCTCTCTTATTTACTCGTTAGCGTTTGCCATACGTCTCACCTTTCATAGACATTCATAAGTACACAGCCACTTATTCTGGAGGTAGAGCCCCTGTAGAAGACTAGTTGCTATCTCGGGGTTTCACTGTTTTGTGCGCATGATGTTTGCTGACATGCAATGGTGTAAGAATGTATCTCGATGACAAGATAGCACGGACGTGATGAAATGAGGAGATACGGGCATCCTGCCGGGAAATTTTAACCCGAGCAAATAAGTAAATTCCTGCTTGTTTCTATGGTGACATGGCTGTCTCCGTCGCGTAACACACACACACACACACACACACACACACACACACACACACACACACACACACACACACACACACACACACACTTTGAACGCATACACAAACACACCGAGCTTTCGAAAAGGAATGCACAGTACTACTTATAATGAAAATAAAAAAAAATCTTAAACAGCCGTTAAAGAAAGTTTTAATCAAATCTCTTGCTATGTCTTCCACTGTGACATTATCACCTGATTACAGTTATAACCTTCTTTACGCCCCCGAGGGTCAATTGGAGCTGTTTGCAATATCCGTTAGTTCGTACTTGCCATGGAAGAGGATCACCATAATGGTGGAAATAAAGGAACACTGTGTAGCTGCGGTAATTACTTCGCCTGCCACCGTGTGATGGCGCTTCGTGGGCCGTCTGTCCATCCCGCGGACTTCTCTGGTTATAAACCTTCTCCTTCTCCCGCCTTTGCTGCCGACTTACTTGGACTTCTTGAACTCCGGGTCCGAACGCGGGCGGAGGAGAGAAAGGTCTGTGGTCACTCCGAGACTCACCCGGGGCGAGCTGGGACAGAACTGGCTTTAGTAGCTGTCACCGCGAGATTCTGCGACCGGTCGCCATGATAAAGGGCAGAATTTTCAGTCATTTCCTGGCCTAAAGACCGGCAAGCGAAAGGGGGGGTGGGGGAGGGAGAATCGATACAGCCATCGAGGGGCTCCTGAGACGGGTAAATTATGTCCCGATTTCAGCTCATCGCCTGGCTTCCGTTGTGATTTAGCATCCACAGATAGGTATCCAGGGAACACGAGCAGATCCCCTCATTTCTCCCCTACCTCCTTCCGTCCTTCACCTTCCACTCCTTTTCCCCAAAGCCACCCTTTCCTCCCCACCCACCCCCTACTCCCACCCCAAAAGCTTGCCGGGAGATCTGGCAGCAGTCGTGCTGTGCAGTGTCGCCGTCTTGTGGACAGAGTCTTGGTGAAGCTAGGCCCAGTTCTTCAATAGTGTTTGCAGCGGAGGGTCACGTGACTTTCGTACCGGCTTACCTGAAGTCTCGGTCGTCTGACCAGCGCGCTACCTGAAGTTCTCACCTTTCTTTGGCCGAGATGCTGCCCAGAGAGCGGAATGTTGTCTCTAATGTGAGTCTCGCCGATCCTCTTGTGCATCCGCTTTGCGGATGATTTTCTTGAACCTGCTTCACTTACCACTCCACTTTACAGGTAGTTGCCATTTATTCCTGAATATTTTTGACGATTTTTTTTGTGGACACATTTTCTGTAATGTTTTAAATCTGTTAAATTTGATGAGATGTTGTTGCGTGTGGATATCTTTCAATCTACACTTATATCTTGCGTCAGATTTTTGTTCTAAGGTTTCATAATAAATATTTTTTCTGAAGACTTTAGCTGATTGGTCGTTTTGCGATAAAGTGTTTTCAACACCCACGATAAGGATGCAATTAATTCAATATTGTCTGTCTTTTCAAATTTCAAATTTGTCGCTTTTTTACATTTGACTTAGTATTCATTCATCTCTAGAAAGATTTCAAGAAATTGACCTTATACACAAAAAGCAGTTCACCCACACAATTATATCACACAGAGGTTAAATTAATATACAAGAGAGTCAATATCAGTCAGTGTTATAAAACAACAAGAAAACATAATGATACTAAAGACAAGGATGACAGTTATGTTAATGGTGTAAGTACAGCATTAACATGGGTTAAACCAGTAACATTATGAAAACTTTCACAAACAATTGTTATCAGTTGAATAAGTTTTCTCAGTACACGTTTTCTTGTGGAGCTGAAAAGATTATTAAACTACATTCGGATATTTAAAATAAAATTCAAGAATCAGTCTTTATTTCAGTCTTGAAGTAATCTCAGACTTCAGCATAGTGAAATTCCTCTCCTGTCTAGTTTACATGCAATAGGGATCTTTTTAACGAATGCAGCAGGTGATGGATTTCTAATGATAGGATCCACAGGGATAATTAAAGAACAGCACATAGAAGATTTTAAAATCATTTTGAGGGCAAAGTGCAGAGGGAGAGAAGGGGGATATAATCATAGCAGTTGACGAGGTCATTCTCGACTCGAGCTGACCCCCATGCAAGCCAGTGACAGGCACGGTAATTAGTGTCAGGGTCGTTAGTCAGCAGATGAGAGATGACCGTGAACAGACTGCCGTCCGCTGCCTTGACAGCAGAGCTCGAGGTCATCAAGAACTGACAACTCCACCTACTTCCTCTCTGTCTTACGCTCGATAACCCTCATCCCTCGGGCCGAAGAAGCTTAATAGGGTTTCGGTGAGAATTCTACTTACGTTGGTAAGTTAGAAAAAAAAGCAAGACAATGACATTTTTTTATTTACGGGGGAAATCGGATATGCACGTCAGTGGGGAGCTTCCCCCCTCTCTATCTCGCTCGCACATATATATATATATATCCCTTGGCCTAAAAAGTAAGATGTTGATGAAAATGAAGAAGAATGGTTCGTGGGGAGAGAACTTTGGCACGGCTAGTGTTCGTGAGGATAAGTGTCGCCGGGAAAAATGGCCACAATCTGAAGAAGTTTCTTTGGCAAGTCACGAGGGGTTGGCATCCGATGTCTCCCTTAGGCTACTTGTATTTGGGCGATATGCCGATGACGACACAGTAAAAATCGTTCCTCTAATGGTGTCATTCCACTGTAATGCAGTACGAAAACTCTTTCGTGTAGAAGTCGTGGATTCGGTTCTCGTCTCGGTTGTACAATTTCATGCACGTCTAGATTTGTTTTTGGTTGTTGTATATAACATTCGCTGTATTATACATGTATACAAAGGTATAGCTCGGTAATGGAGAAGTATACATTTTACTTAACTGCACAAGCCAGCTTTTTAGCTAGTGAAGGGATTAGCTAGGGTGGATCTCCGTCAGGGGCTAGCGTTTGGAATTAGGGTTGGGGCTTCGGTCTGAGGCTGACCACAATGTCTAAAGGCGAAATGAAAAACCGGGTAGTGCGTGCGTCGCACAACAAAAGTAAATGCAGTCTCCCCCCCCACCCCACCCCACCCCACAAGCTGCGCTGGTTTGTCTCAAACGTGTTGCGAAAATCAGAGAAAACGGAAGGGGATCGGCGTGGTCTTTGGGGCTGTAGCAATTACCGCTGCGTGGTGTAAACTGGCTGATTGTGTGTGTGTGTGAGAGAGAGAGAGAGGGAAGGGGTAGGCGCCCCTCGTCATCTGTGGAGTGCCTGGCAGGCTGACATCATGCACGGGCCGGCTCCTGGTTGTCCATTTTTTTCTGGACAACTGCCGCTCTACATGGACAGCACTCGGCGTCGGAGATCTTTGCAAGGTTCAGAGATCATCTCCGTGGAAGCCGTGCCGTTCCAGCACCATCGATGATGCCAGTCAGTTCTTGGCGCATTTGCATATTCGAGAAATTCATTTCCCTTTACTCTTCGAAGTAGCAGCACTTGTTTAATGTTGACTTTATTGAGTTTACCAGTTCTTGCTACTTCCTCTTCGTACGAAAACATTTTTTAATATGCTTTTCTCGTCCGCTTTCCCCAACCGTCAGCTCTTTTATGTGTCCTTTCTTTCTTTACTTACTTTAATTTTTCAATTCATTTTCGCTTCTTGTCCTTCTAGGCTCCCAGTAATTGAATCATGAGATAGTTGTCTCTCAGACACCTTTGTTGTTCACCACCTACGTGAAACTCATTCAGACACTTTCTTTCGATAAGACGGCTACTATTATTTTCGGTCACTGCTGTGATTTATGGTAGTACTAGTACATCTGTGTTAACCATTTCTCAACGTCATCTTTTTTTTTTTTTAAGAAAATCGAATAGTATCATATCTCTGATAAACTAAAATGCTCCTATGCCGACATAGAGCGGATTTTAAAATTATTCTTCTGAAAGCCGATTCCAGAACTGTTTGACTGGCAAGGATCAATGAGGTGTTTGCAGTGCACATAGTGCGGGAAATTGCCTCGTGTGCCTCAGGTTAGGTCAAGACGAGGCTGTGTGTCCTCGAGTGCAGTCCCTGTAGTGTAGTATCGTGTACCATCACTCAAGGACTGCATAAAATATTACCGGAACACGGCTTCTTTTTTCAGCGGTCATCCATTGCCTGTGATATACGAGGAAAATTGGGGGGGGGGATGACAGGAGAATTATCCTCGCGAATCCGTCTGACGGCTTTAGCGTTACATGCCTTGACAACATAAAATATTTACTAACGTGTAATAACTAACGGTTTTGGTAGTTTTGTTAGATCGGTTTTTGATTTTTTTTTTTTTTTTTAGTTTTTGTGTTTCGACAGGCTTTTTGTGAAAGCAATGGCATTGTAGATACCGACAGTTTGAGTCTTCTGTCATGTAAATATATGGATTCGTGATATTTGTGAATGCACACCTGCATATGTATGTTGGGTTCATGTCCGCGCGTGCGTGCTTGTTTCTAATTATATTTTTCAGTACCCATTAATAACCATCTCTTGTTCTTTTGCCCATGAAATTCAATTTTCATTGCACGCTTTTATATTCCACGTACTGAAGCGTTTCGCAAACATCCCACTAGAAGGTGCTTGAGTGCAAACAGGCAAAAGAAAAACGCTAAAATTATGTTGAGGAAAAACTGCACAAAAAAATGCGAAAGAAGGCCAGATCAGCTTTCAAGCAGGAACGTTTCTTTTGTTTGTTTGTTTGTTTTTACCCCTTTTGCAACTTCCGATGTCCAAGCGAATATAGCGGCCCTTCATAAAAGCGTCTATCCAATCCTTAAGCATCTAAAAAAGAAAAGAGACAATAAAGCACGGTATCAAATGTCAGATAACGCTCTCAGACAGATGAGACAAAGCGTTGATATGTTCTCCACACACAAATATTTATATATGCACGATCGCACGCACACACTCGCGCGCTTAGTTTATATTTCGTCTCATTGTCTTGAAATTGGTGGCTGCTCAGTGTGTAGGACCTCAAGGAGCCTGTAAAGGGAGGGAAGAGCGCAAACTTGTTTCGTGAAGCTACTTGCAAGAATGATAGAAGGAAACAGAGTGAGGCATGATAATACTGTGGTCTCTGTTTCCTCTTTCTAAAACTGTTTTTTTTATTCTCCGCTACTCCCTTTTCTGCTTCTCTGTGTCGTAATTTATTAATATATATCACTTTTTTCTATCTCTGTCACTCCCCTTCCCTCCTAATCTTACTGGGTCATCTAAGACAGTCTCCCCTATCTTCAGGGATCAGCAAATCAGCTGGAGATCAAGAAATTATGTTTCTCTGTATGCGCATTTTTCCTGGTCCAAAGTCGTCATTCCTCGGGTGGGGCTCAATTTTTTTGTATTGTACAATTGTTTTTGGTTCCTCCCACTCCCAACTTGGGTTTTTTTTTTTTTGAGATGTGAGAGTTGGGGGTGTGCGTGACTTTCCTAACTCCATGGCAGGGATTGCAGTCACGTGACCTCGACGTGCGCGAGGACTCGCCAGGACAAAGCTGTGCCGTCGTGATGTGTTTGATCCTATCGTCATGGCGACATGTCCATTTCATATTCATAGAAGTTTTGAACTTTCGATGCGAGCAGCCCTCTGATGGCGCATGATTTTCATTTGGTTTGTATCGCCAATATGCCGCCTGTCAACTTTCTTGTTTGCGTTCCTCCCCACTCCTACCAAAAAATGCCAAAAGACACGAAATAAGCGTCAGGATTCAAGAACAAGTTCTTTTTTGTGGGGCCGGATGTGACGTTTTCGTGCTGACCTACCACGCGTGCGCACACTGTCCTTTAATTTTCTCATTTTTTTCGGCATCCATCAAAGAACGCAGTTTTGTTCTGGATTGAAAAACATGGTAGACATGTACTTGCTTGTTTTCTGGGAAGCTTGTGTGTGTATGGTTTTTAACCTGTTAGCTCGACATTTACGATTAAGATAGCTTTAAGCTGTAAGGTTATGTTTAAGGTTTGGGTTAGGGTTAGGGTTAAGGGGTTAGTATAGGCTATTATTCACTGAGCAGAGAAAATGACTAAGCTCAAGGTTTTTAAAAAGGCATTTGAGTCTGTCTGTTTGCACTCGCCTAGAACAGGTCAGTCGCGCACAGATCAATGCAAACAACCAGAAAAAAGTCGCCAGCCGAATTATGTTTGCAGGACTGCCTTGCAAAGTACTCTTGAATGATTAATTTTAATCATTGGGGGATAAATACCTAAATGTACGGTGACTCCACGGGGAGGGGGATGTTTATTTTAGTCATCACGAGAAAGCTTTGACTGGTATGGGGGTTCGTGGATAGTATTTGAGGAATGACATTAGACGGTATGCAAATGTTCCATTCTGTAACAATTATTTGACGGTCAGCCGTGTAGCAGTGCTTAAACACACTCGAAAGCGCTTAGAACACGCACTGTTGGATACAGAATGGGGGGAGTGAGGGGGAGAGAGAGCGAGAGAGCGCCCTCTATCTTTTACCAAGTTTTCGACAGTAATTTTTTTTTTTAACTATTCGGCACCAAGTCTCGTAACAAGAGGTAGCGAGACAATAAGGGTGCATGTATGTGTGGCGAGCTTCAGAGGCCAAACATCAGAGCGGATATGACGTCACGCGTGTGGTCCCCCGCCCGACTAGCGAATCTCGCCACCTTATTCCCCCCACCACTCCACAACTCATCCCACTCAGCAACGGAGGATGAGGAGCAAGCAAAGCAGGGGATCCCATTTCTGCAAGCAGGCAGACTTAGAGACCTCCCACCTCTCAGAAAGCGAGAAAACTCATGTCACATTTTAAGATGGGCGTCTTCAGACGAGGGCCTGGTAGTGCCAGACTCGACCGCCGTGTTGATGCAATCTCCCGGTTGCCCCGCGTGCTCCTGTGACGTCATCCTTCACTCGTGCTTGCCTGGTCCTTGCGCGTTCTTCAGGTTCAAGCGCAGCGTAAACGAATGAGGGACGGGAGAAGAGACGAGAAGAAGAAAACAAATTCTAGTCACTAAAAACGTTTAACGTTAGACCGCCAGTCCTTAGATGTGAGTGTAAATATCGACACCAAACGGGTTGTATTCATCATGCAACCGAACATAAAGAACTGCTTTGATTACATGCTTTCCCGTGTTGAGCAAGTTTACGAGATACCTTGGCTTCTTCAGTGTCTTGTATTTGCCTTTAATGAATTATGTAGGATGAATATTGATAGTACTTCAGACAATCTGGCAGAGAACTTGTCTTGCTTTGAGTTTCAGCGCAGTTTATTTATGTACGGAGAATAGGGAGCGGGGGTAGTTAGGGACGTGTACGTATGCTGGCGGCTACAGAGTGTACTAACAATCGGGTAGAATGTGTACAATGGGTGAAGGTGGGACTAATATTTACCTCTATTCTTTTCCCAGACGTTATCGAGCCATTTATTTCGATTAGCTGCTTAGACCGTTTGTTGTCTGCTGAGTCAGAACTCGGACGAGCTTGATTTTCCATCCATCTCGGATCTTTTGAAGGTATTTACGTTTGATTGTTCATCGTGTGATCATATAACATTCAGGGCCAGTCAGTCTACACAAGGTGTTTTTACTTAATGGGCAGAGATTGCGTATCTTGAGTGTATTTTTTATGTGTGTGTGTGTGTGCGCGCGCGCGCGCGCGTGCTTGTTTTCATTTAGCACCTTATCGATATTTACATGTGTTGGTGGAGTGTTAGCTGTTGCTTAAAAAAAGAGGAAGCAAAACGCATTGACACACTTGCCATATCGATATACCCACTGGGCAAACTTCCCACAAAGGGGAGACAAAAATATCGCGCGTACGGGCCACCAGGGATAGAGGCGTGTTGCCAGAGTGCAGTGCCCTTGATCCACAACTCTCGTCTCCATCGCACTGATTCCAGAGGAGGACGGCCCGGTCTGGGGAGGAGACCCAGGCAGCCGACACTGAGGCAGTCCAGGTGTCTAATGCGGGGCGTCACTGGTCGATGTCTGCGGAGTCCGAGACAATACGCGCACTTATCGAGGGGTGGGGTGGGGAGCGAGCGAGATCAAGCGGAATAACTCACGTTGTCATGGTTGTTGGTCTTGATTGAGAAATATCGCGTTTGCGCATCTTGAGAATGTTCCACCGCTATGTCCCTATTGCTGTTGATGATGTTGGAGGCGATGATGACAGCGATGGTAATAAATTAGAGATAGAGCTAGTTACTGTTGCCCAGTTCAAGAGAATTGTGTTATGTTTGTGTTACGTGTGTGCTAAGTTGGTGGTATGTGTTATGCTTGTGTTACGTGTGTGCTATGTTGGTGGTATGTGTTATGTTTGTGTTACGTGTGTGCTAAGTTGGTGGTATGTGTTATGCTTGTGTTACGTGTGTGCTAAGTTGGTGGTATGTGTTATGTTTGTGTTACGTGTGTGCTAAGTTGGTGGTATGTGTTATGCTTGTGTTACGTGTGTGCTATGTTGGTGGTATGTGTTATGTTTGTGTTACGTGTGTGCTATGTTGGTGGTATGTGTTATGTTTGTGTTACATGTGTGCTATGTTGGTGGTATGTGTTATGTTTGTGTTACGTGTGTGCTATGTTGGTGGTATGTGTTATGTTTGTATTATGTGCTATATTTGTGGCCTTTGGTTAACAATGAGCAACAATCACTTTTTATGTAATCAAACAAGACATTGAGTCACTTCAGTGGGATCAATCAATCAATCAATCAATCAATCTCAGTCGGATGCCATACCATGCTAAAGTCCTCGACTCATATGTTGTAAAAGAAAGAAAACTGTAAACTTTGAAATGACAACAGTTACACGTTGTTACGCTTTAGTTACACTTTAATGAAACCTTAAGTTACATTGTCATAAAAATGGTGTTGACAGAAATTTAATGAAGAAATTATTAAAAACACTAATAGTTTTGGGAAGAATTTTTGAGTACAAAAAAGGCAGTAGCATCATTTGTTTGCATATTTTCGTATTCAGTTTTTTTCTGGAAAGACAAGACTTGCTAAAATAAAAAAAATGACAAACAAATAAACAAACATAAAACTAGGCATGGTGCCATACAACATACGAGATTGCATGAGTCGGTGTACGCTGTGTTACACGAGAAAGGAAGAGCGGAGAAACGATAGAGAAGGAGGAGCAAAAGTTGAGGAGGATCAATCCTCATGAAGACCTCGAGCAGGTCTCCTTCTCAGACTCACATTATTGATGTGGCTGTAGGAGGGCCTCCAGTTTTGTGTCCTTCCTCTCTAACGCCTTGGGAATTATCTCCACAGTCCCGTGGCTCTGAGGTTAGCTTTGCAATGCAACCGGCCGTAAGTGTTCCCATGGATTCCCCTGGCTTAAAGAATTGTGACATGTTGAGACATGTGAGAGCTCGACACCTTGTTGTTAGACAAACCTGGCCATTGACGCCAAACCCGACACGTGCCAAAACATGCATACGTTCATCTTGTTTTTAATTGCGTCTTGATGAGGGGAGGGAGTGATAGAAGCAGCCGTAACCGGGACAGAAAAAGAACACATCCTTTCCTTTTTCTTGCTTGCCGGTCTGAATACGACTCTCGTTAAGGACACTCTGGAAGCATGGAGGTTACCATGACCACTTGTCGCCATGGATGGTTCAGGCTGGTCACGTGGGCACGCTATCCCTTCTCACCGCCTAGCACCTGCTCACATGGCTGGCGGTTGCTATGATATAGCCTTTTCTACTGACTAGGACCAGCCGCTTCCCCACTCCCGACTGTAGTATATTGTCTCTAACGTTTTTCCTTTAAAAGGTGCTACAAAATGAAGAATAAGATTGCTTAGAGGGACATCTTGTAGTATATAGTGTTAGGTATGTGGGGCTTGATTTTATTTATTATTTTTGTTTTTGTTTTGCTTTCTTGTGTGTGTGTGTGTGGTGGTGGTGGGGGGGGGCGGTGAGTGTGTTAAGCATTTGCCTTCTCTTTTTAATTGTGTGTGTGTGGTCTCGACATGCTTTTTGTAAATGTCTTGTCTTTCCCATTCCCTAGTCATATCTTTATTTTAAGACTGGGATAGATAGGTGTTGCAGGGAAGGGAGTATTGGTGTGGTTGGGTGGTGCAGCAGTACCCTGCTTGTCACCAAAACTTTTCGAAATAGCGAGTCGCAGATTCGAATTTCCGAGTTTCTGGTAGCCCTTGTTTGCAGAGCTGGGTTAGGTCGATCTTATCCTCTTATAAAGGACGCCTTTTCCATGACAGCTTTATCGTTGCAGTCGTCGTGTTTTTCATTATGGTTAGATGTGAACATGTGCTTTTAACTGCTCAGCTCCAGGTAATTAACTGAAGCTGCCGTCCCTTAACAAAGGTAAGGAATATTCGCAGGACTGAAACCTGTCACGCAGTCGCTATAGCTCTCGACAAGCAGAACCCTGGGTATCGATCAAGGGACCCTGCTGCAGGGTACGAGTCTTCTTGTAACGGGGCTGCTGATGTGTGTGTGTGTGTGCCTGTCCCACAAGATGCCTTGTGAACGAGCCTGACACACGAAGCGATAATAGTTTAGGCTCATCGTTCGCCATGCTGGCAGCCCTGTGATAAGAGGTGATTCGGTGCGCGATTCCTTGCACTGACGACCGTAGAGAATTTGGACGATCGATGCAAGGAGCAAGACAGGAGAGGCATATACTAGGGATTTTTTTATCAGAAATATCTGTTAAAAGAGCACTCGAAAATGTATTAAAAGGTGATTTAAAGAGTATTTACTTTTTATTTTCCTGCTCAGCTACAGTTCTTTAGGTCGAGAATTTATTTTTATCTTGTTTGCGTTTCTGCTTTTGGTAAGTTGATTCATACAATCACAAGTCGGTAGAAACCATGTTTGAATGCGGAGAGAACTGACAGTTTATTTTATTACAGTTCAATGAAATGGATTTCTTTATCCCTTGGCACACAAGTTTGGTAAGAGTAATTGTCCTCATGGAAAAAGGATTTACAGATTACCAGCGAGCTCTGTAACGGCTGTCAGGATAACTCGTCGTTTCTCGTCACAAGTAGACGGCAGGAACCGCTGTTTCGTAGAATTGTTTGCGATAGCACCTCACTTGTCAGATGTTGTCAGGAAGAGAGACCGTACTGACCTGCTGGGAAAATTCCTGTGCTTACAGAAAAATCATATATTGCAGCTTTTATGAACGAGGCCTTTTTTGTATTAATCTTTCTTTCACTCTCTCTTTCTTGAAAAAGTCAGAGCAAGGGAAACAGAAATTTGATTGAAGTTAGTAGCGACGACCAATAACGAGGATGATACTGTTGATGATGATAATAATAATTATATCGACGGAGAAAGACGAGAAGGATGAGAAGAAAGAGAGATGACGAAATCTGAGCCTCATTTCCTGTTTCTCCGGCCCTGGCCCTAACATCCAAAGCTTGTTTACATTCATCCGTGCCATGTCCACCATCGATTGATGCGCATTAGTGGGTTTTTCTGATGCACCACGTGAATGCATGGCCGCTATTGATTGGTCTAAACTGCATACAAAGCTGCGGTAAGAGGCGCTGTATGTCAGAGCCTTCACTTAATTTCCATGTTTGTCATTTCGATAACGTAGAACCCGCTCCTCTAGCGGATCTAGCGTTTCCATGTTTCCATGCTTTGTGAGGCCACGGCAAGGAGGGACAGTTTCTCTCTTGACATGATACTGTCGAAGTCAGAGTTTGGTGAGGATTGGGATCAGTCGTACAGCAGACAGAACTGGCTCACCTTTGTCCAAGTGCTATGACAGTGTGTTATGGGCTTCTGTAACTTTTGTCACAGCTGTGGTCCAGTTACAGTGGCTATCATCGCAATCTAAAGATTAGAGTCATTAGACTATACTGTACGCTCAGCTACTGTCAGACCGATGACAAATTCCTGCACAACAACAACTGGCTTGGCAAGTTCCAATTCTAAACAAGATTAGCTGAAAATGAAGAGTTCCTTCGTTTTGTCGGGAACTTTTAATAGAGAGAGAGAAAAAGAAGGTCTCAAAAGGTCTCAGAAGTATAGGGTATCATCTGTGCGACAGGAAACAGTAATGGATGATCCGGCCCACGGGTGACGTAATTAATTTGAAAGACCTAAAAAAAATAAACTTGACAACAACCGATAAACGGCCAGAGTTTGAAGAGTGTAATAAAAAATTTCACGCGTGCAAATAAAAAAAGCGAAATTTATGCGGAAGACCAGAAAACAATCTACCGCAGCTGTTCAACATCCAGATTTTTAAGAAGGTTATACCTTTTCGGCCTCAATCGGCAAAAATTCGTTGACTGTCAGGTACCCCTCACTGTGACCTCGTGGCCTGCTCCTAAAGTGCAGGTCGTGTGCAGGTCGCTACCTGATAGTAGTTCTCTGTTTTGATATAATTTTTGTTCTGTTTAAACATAAAAATTACTCAGTAACTACCTTGCGTTGCCTTTTATTCTTCTTTTATTTCTGTGTATGTATGTGTGCGCCTGGCACTCCTGTAAACGTGCCCACACGAGCATTCATTCATTCCCCACGAGCCTGCGCCCACAAGACGCGTCTAGTAACCAGTCCAGTTCACTCTGCACGCTGCCTGTCGAAGCTGTGATGTTCGTATTATTTCTAACAATTATTATCGCCAGGTCGTAAGCCGCTTAAACTTCTATCTCCCCCCCCCAACCCCACCATTATTCTTCAAATTTTGCTTCCTTTTATTGTTTTGAGGGCTGGGGAGGAATAATTTGTGTGATTTTGAACCTTTATATCTCCTCTTCTTCGTCCACCCTTCCCTTCAATGACAAATTTCTCTTCGCCTGAAGGTGAACGCGTTCGTGGTTGTTCACCGGGTGCAAGTTTTCTGTAGGTAATTGTATTCCCACAAAAGATGCCATCAAGGAGGAGAAAGAAATTAGAAAAAATTGAGAGAGCATCAGCCAATAATCAACAGCAATAACAAATCACCTGAATGCTGTACCTTTACATTTACATAATATATCATTTTAGAAATTAAAAAGAGCAACAATAAAAACACAGATAGTTCTCTAGTTTCTGGTAGATCTTCAATCCGAGTTGATAGAAACAGCAGTTCGGGATGGGGGAGAATGTTATGGTGGAGTGAGGACAAAATGCATCAACAAAATGCAGCAGAATGCAGACTAGTGTTATTGCCGTGCCGGTATTTCCAGCGCCAGCCAGAAGAGAGAGAGAGAGAGAAATAATATTCTTTCAGAGTTTAGAGTTCACTGAAGCTTTCGCTTCTGTTCGTCGACGAGACACCTCGTGCGCTGATGTGCTGGGTGCCAGAGGTGGGAGGGTGGAAGGGGATCAAGTCCGACTGGCCCAGATTGAGTCTGGCTGGATGCTGTGTGGAAGCTGCGAGGCCAGTTCCGAGTGGTCTGAACAGGACACGGTGACACAGACGTGTGACGTTATTTGCAGTCGTTCCGAGGCTGAGTGCAGAGTAGAGCCAACGGAAGTTTATGAGTGGACCAGTCAGTGGACAAAGCTGCCATCCTGCATCAGTATTTCTTCCGCAAGTTACTTTTTTTTTTTTTACCTGTGCATGACCACCTGGGACTACCCCCACTCACCACTCTCCTCGCGAGGAATTCTTTGCAGCTTGACAGACATTGTTTTCGCCGACCGCTTTGTTTGGGTTACAAGGCTGAAAAGTTGTGATGTAGTCTATCAGAAGAGCTTTGTTGAATTGGCGTCCATTTAGGTTGAGTTGAAGTTCATCAGTCTAGCTTCATCCGGGTGAGACCAATCTGCTTCGCCAGTCTGTCCTTACGAAGAACTGACTCGCTTCACTGGTCTGAAATGAGCAGGCTGACCACCTGTGATCACTTTTGTTGTGGCAGCCATTTCGTGTTGAAGAAGACTCACACTGTACTCATACTGCAACCGTGTTGTGCTGAGCTGAAATCTCTCATACTGTCTTTGAAGTGAGGGAGTCAGCAATCATTGAGCTGAAAAATCGATCCTTCGTTATTTCTCATCAGGTAGAACGGTCCTCCTGCAATTACTTAAAGATCTTACAATACCGCAGTAATTTTTGTTAATTTTCAGCTCCTCGTTATGTAGTTTAAAACAAAGCTACTCACACCCCCAAAAGCAGAACATATTAACAAACAAACAATATATAAAAATTGTTAATAAACGATTTAGATGAAGTGTTGCTGTCGTAAGCCTGATGTCAGTACACTGTCTAGCAGGAATGATAAATTTGAGACAGAAGTCTGCGAAGTGACACAAGGCTGCGCGTGCAGGCCAGTCTGCGTGCCTGTGCGTGCAGTTGAGAGATTTCGTGTCGACGCGCATGTGAACAATGCTGTAGTGGTGTGCACGTGCGGGCGTTTCGAGTATGTGCGCGCGCACGCTAGGGCGAGGGGATGGAGAGAGCTTGTCCTCATGTTCGATCACGGCCCAGTACTCTCACCGCACGTCCTGGGGACAGACATTCTCTCCCCTCGAAGCAAGTGTTGATGCCCTGCACTGGGAGCCGCACTTCCGGTTGAAGGCGAGCGAAATCGATAATGAGGCTGGTGGGATGTGCCGCCATGTTCTAGGCCAAGTATTAACAACGTGAGATCACTCGCTTTAACAAAAAAGCCACGGCTGCCATAGCAACGTAAAAAAAAAAAAGGGAGCTGACGTCTCACCTTTGACCCCTATTGTACATCGCAAGTCATTGCTCCGAACAAACTGCAGGATCATTAAGCTTATCTTCTGTATCAATAACCCTAATATTCTGGTCTTATGGAACAGTAACCCTCTTATATATCGTCTTCTTCACAACAGTAACCCCACTGTAAACCCCACTGTAATGTAAATGTAATTCTTCTGAATGGATACCTGCGCATTACAAATGGACATCATCATCATCATCATCAACTGTATAGTTGCCTTATGGAATACCAACCCACCATATCACCGCCCTGTGGAACAGTAACCTTACTGTATAATTGCCTTGTGGAGCAGCAACCGAACTGTATCACCACACCGTGGGACTGTAATCAACTAGATCGTCGCCTGCGGAACAGTAACCCATCTGCAACATTGTCCTGTGGAGCAGTAACTCCGTATCGAAGTGGTAGCCCAGCAACACGAGTGATGTCAGTCCCTTTGAGAAGGGACATGTTGTGGCAGTCATTATACCTCCTCTCTGTGCCACGCAGCATAGGAGTGGCATTTGGCAGACACTTCTTCTCCTTCTCGAGCTCTACTATTGAGATCTCTCTGGCCTTTTCTCGTCGAATTGTGTCTACAGTCTGACTTCAAAACACACCTCTTTAAGAAATGTCTTTCATAATACAATGAAGTCTTCTGCCTACTCCTCAGTTCTCTAACTTCATCCGTACCCTCTGTTTAAGTTTTCCCAGGTGCCATATCTTTGCTGACGTGTGTGCTTCTGTGGTGTATGGCTGGCTGTCGATTCGTTTGTATAATTTATCATCTATTCTGCACAGCGCGTTGAACTCTTTTCCCACACAGGGGAAGTGCGCTTTTATTATTATTATTCAGCTATTAAGTTATACAAGTGTCACAGTTTTTGCAATGAAACAATTCGTCACAGCTGCCAGCAGAAAAAAAGCTGAAATGTGCTTATGCCGGTTGTTATATCTTACTTGCTGACCTCTGTGGTAATACTACCATTCTTTTCTTTCTCTCCTTTCTCTCTCTTGTTTCTTTTTCCTCATCCTTCCTTTTTTCGTTCACTTCTTTCATGCTTGCGTCTTTTCTCTCTCTCTCTCTTTGTGAAGTCCATTATCCTGTTTTATCCTGATTTAGCTAACTGTAAATCTTTGACGTAGAAGCCGTTGCATGTCCAACTGTAATCTCATGAAGTCGGCAGAAGCTGGTTTGTGATGCGAGAGGCTTTAATAAGAATCAAGAATCGATTCTGTGAAATGTTAGATGACAGTCTTTATAATAAAGATCGCTGTACCTATATGTCATTGTTTGCCGCGCATTCCATTCGCCCCACCCCACCTCTACACACACTTCACCAACCCTAGCCATTGCTTTATATTTTTTTAAACCCATCCTTTTAGTTGTGCTTCTTTGTTTAAATAATTCGCTGTGGGTTTTATACTGACAGTCTCGCGTGTTTTGATATGCCAAAATGAAAAGGAATTAATCTGCGTTATACTTGTTGCTCGCTGCCTTTTCTTCTTCTTTTTCCTCAGACTGATTATAGTCTCCGCACTTCATTAACATGATGGCGTCTTCTTGTCATTATTCTCTCTCAAGTGGTTTGTTCCATTGACAGTTATGAGATTTCCTTTGCAATCATCTTTGAACTTCTGTTTTTTCTCTCCCTCATTCTCTTCCTCACACTGACCCCCGTCGTCTCCTTAAGTTTCGACAAGGGAGATAACTCGCAGGAGGCCAGTGACGTCACGATCGTGAGGCTCGTGCGGCTGCCGCTTACCGCCCGTCATTAATTATTTGCCGCGTGCGTCGCCGCGCGGACATCAATATTTCAGGCTTGCTGTACTCGCCCGCTGTCGTCCGACAAAGCTGTGCGTAGCACGGGAGAGAACTCTGCGGTTTGTGGAACTGAAAGTTTTCCCCCCCTCCCCGACCTTACAAATGCAGGACTTTCCCTCCTTCCCTTCTTTGTTCCTCTCCCTTTCCGTAGCTCTGTTTGGGAGAGTGAGCGTCTACCCTTTTCTCCAGTCTCAAGTCACATTTTTGTGGAAGCCGTGTTCACTTTTGTAGTGATATCCTGTGGGATGTATGAATATCAACCCCTCTCCCCAAAAAAAGAAAAGAAAAAAAAGAAAGTGAGCTCTGGTGATGAATGATGACGATATGATGATGAGGTAGTGGTGGCCGTCGTGGTGATTGTGTAATTGGTGTTAGAGAGAGGCAGGATTAGTATAACTCGGACATGTTTGTAAATTGGATTCGAGGCTGAACAGATGGACACTAGAAACAGCGGCAGGCCATGCAAATGGCTAAAGTCACTTCACCAATGATAAGATTTGCTTTGCTCTTTTGTAAGGTAGCGAGTGTTGAAGATTAACCCGCAAACAAAAAGTAAACCTTAATTGCCTCTGATGGCTTATCTCCCATTGAACATAGTTAAGATTATCGTCCTTGTTGTATGCTCTCGACCTGGTAGTCGTGTAGGATGGAACAAATCATGATTATTACTTGATTGTATTGAGATTCAATATTTGCTTGTGATGTAATACACTATAAGAGGCTTCACTTGGCACTAGAGTTTATCGCTGCCATACCACACGCCTTCATCACCCACACGACTTCACCCCCTCCCTTTGTTTTTTACTGCTGAACATAGAAAGTAAATGCTGTTAAAGAAAAAGTAGAACTATGGCAAATTCGAAAAAGAAAGAAAGAAAGGAATAAAAAAAAATAAATGTTTTGGAAGGTTACCTTCCCAGTTTATCACTTGTGCTCATCACTGCTTGTATGAAGTGATTAAAACACTTTATATAACCTCTCGATGCTGCCAGTAGTTCTTACGAAATCCGAAGCATGACAGTGAACAGTCTTTAGCGTTGAGGGAAGATTTCAATGGTGGATTCCAGTGAAGCCCCCTTAAACATTTGGTGTGGCACAATGCGTAGTCGTGCATGTAACCATTGGCTTTTTTATTTGGTTGCAGGTGTTTTCACGCATCAGCATGGAACCTATGTGAAAAGGAATTCTTCAGGAACCCTGTCTTTCCCTAGCATCCTCACCCTCTGACCTTAGAAAACCCTGCAAGCTCTCTCCTTCCCCTTGATACCTTACCGTCACCGCCAGCCCGAGCCTGTCAGTCCAAGGGAAATAGTCCTTGTTGGTGAGTGACTATTGTGCTGCTGGAGTTGCGTACCTTTGTTTGCTTGCTGTCGCGGCTGGTTGGGTTGATGAGTTTACTAGCTGGTTGACTGATGGCCAAGGGTGTTCGTGTGTGATTGAAGGGATTTCTTACATGAGACTATGTCTGGAAATTTGTTTTAATAAATGTAAAGTACAAACATGTTAAAGTCACATATTTGACAACGTGTCTAATGAGGAAAATATATTAGATGGGTGGCACTGTGCCTAATGAGGAAAACCTATAAGTGAACAGCGAAAGAGAAAAATCAGAAGGGGGACGGAAAATAATGATGATGATATGTGTGCTTTCCTACGGCACCTATTCTGCAATTTTAATCTTGTTTATTTTTTGGAAGGCTGAGTAGGATGGAAGCAGTGCCACCTTTTAATGAAACCCTAGGAAATGCAGTTCATCATGTTTATTTCACCCTATCCCCCACCCACCCACCCAACACTCACTCACCACCCTCCCAACCAGGGGCGACAATGCAAGTTTGTCACCGACTCGCCGTATGGCGCTGTTTTGTGCAGCGTGGATGGAAGAAGTAGGGCATTTCTCCCTCGCCCATTGATCGGGGAATTTTGTTATTTTATTTCTGGTCTGGTCCGGACTTAGGACAGTTGGCTTTAGGTGGCGGAGGAGGGGTGGTGATGGGAGAGAGTATTTTTTTAACCTTCTATATTTTTCTCGGACACGTTGCGCGTTCATCGATGTGTTTTTAGCTGCACGATGGAATCGTGTCGCGTGGACATTTTGCGTGCGAGCTGGACTGAGGGAAGAACGGTGGTGGTGTGGTGGTGGTGGTGGTGGTGGTGGTGGGGAATGACGTGCTGGAGAAAGAGAGAAGTGGCGTCCTACTTTTCTGGCAGTGTAAAGCTAAAGGCAGAAGTACTTTTTCTTAAGCAAATTTTCTCCAAGCCGTGTATTGATAATATTCCCCTCAACAGATGCTGCAAGCGAAGGCTGTATATTAGCCTCCGATGTCGAGCGAGAAAATAATGCTCCACACAGCAACAGCAGCGGCCATCGGAATGCAGGTCATTCAGGACAGGAAGGAGCAGGTCATAAAAGGGACATAAAGCAGCGCATTCTCTCCCTTGCTGTTGGCCCTTGTTACTTGCAACGACGGATGGGATTCTGGGAATATTATTCGCCCATTTTGGGGACATTTGTTAGCATTTTCATGGGAGATTGGGGGATAGGGGTGATTCGGTTCCGAAAAGCGGGTGGAAATATGACTTCTGCTTTCGATTCCGGTCACGACAGTGAGGGTGTGGGGAGGTGGGTCGGCTTACGCATCCGATGGTGACTTCATTGTCTCTTGTCACATTCTTTCACCTCCTCTCTTTTCCCACCCGGCTACCCACTCCCTAGCTTCCCCGTCGTTGCACTCGTTCGTAGCCAGCCTCCCTCCGCAGGTCCAGACAACTCTGATAATCAATACCGTTACAGCGATTCTTCACGCATGACCCGTCACTAATCTGCTTCAGTGTGGCGGCTCAGTCTACGAGTTCCATCCCCTCTGGGAGACTGGAAGGTGGCGGAAGTATACAGAGACCCCAGGCTTGTCTCTGTTAGCACAGTCTACAGGGTTCGTGTGATGGCTCTATGGCACAGAATCGACTCGCCATCATCATCATCATTTCACACGTGCCCTCCCCGCCCTCTTCTCCTTCACCCTTCTTACACCCTCGTGCTCTGCTTACGCATGCGCAGTAATCACTTTTTTTATTTTTCCGGCATGTGATTGTGGCCGCCGCATGCTAATGGAGTACCAGTGGGTTTTAGCAGGCCTGAGGTCAGTGTGGAAGCTATTTTCTGTTGCCAGTGGAGAGGTAGGGTTGGAAGGCTGTTGAAAACCCTGTAAAGACGTTTATTTTCAAATTTATTTTGCGTTTGTGGTATTTAAAATTTTTTTTTGTACACTGCTAAACAAGTCTAGGACAACAGCATTGTACTTAACAATTTGTCGAAGTCTAGAGCATTTTGTATTTGCGCTTCTTTTAGACGCCGTATCTCTTTAGATGCTGCGGGTTGTGATCAGCCGATATTACTTTATTAGAAATAAAATGGTTTCTTGTTGATTGGTGCTCAGTGCATTGTGAGGTGGCAACCAATTTGGGTCTTTTTCAAACTGAAACGTTGTGCGGTTTATGCATGACTTTCTAGGCCTTCCGTTCTCCATGCCTGGCTAAAGAAGCTTACACATTCATTTGCCGAAATAAGCTGGGGAGAGTAAATAGGAGGCATGTGGGGGTGAGGTGGCTAAGAGGGCGGGTGGTTGTTGTTTTGCCAACCAGCCAATAAGACAGTGTCACTGCCAAGCAGCCGGCCCTGTAAACAGGTGCCACGCTTGCAGAGAAAGAACCGCGTGCCCGAGACAAGATCTGAACCCAAGACAGTTAATCAGCTGGCGAAAGAAGACGATCAAATGAACAAGTAAACAGCGCACTTACGCATTGCAGTGCTTTGTAAACCTGGGTAGTTGAAAGGTGAGGTGTCGACATTGACAGGAGTAAGAGGAAGAAAATAAAATCAGATAGACGCTGGCAACTAGAAAATCAGATAGATGGCCGATAATAATCTGGATGAATCAATTTTTTTAAAGGCTATTGGGCCTCAAGTGGAAAATATTGAATGTGAAATTAGAATTTAATATTGGTAGGTAGTAGGTAGTCACATCTACGAGAGAGAGAGAGGAACAGAGAGAGAGCGAGAGAGAGAAACAGAGAGAGAGAGTGAGAGAGAGAGGTTTGTTTCTCTGAAGTGCAGAAATGAACCAATGTTGGCATTGGTGGCGGGTGGATAAACATTTGCACAGGGGGAGGGGTGGGTGGGAAATGGGGGATGAGGGAATTAAAATGAATGGACAGGCGAGGTCGTAAATAAGGGGAAGTAAGCCGAAGTGGCGAGTAATTAGTGTTTGCATTGGTGGTCTGCTCTTGTGTCGGTGGTGCATGAGCTGTACAGTGGAGAAGTGGCAAGTACCTGTTAATGTACAGATCAATAGTGCGGACAGTGCTGATAGTCACGGTTGGGAGCACCAACTGTTTCTCCTCTGAGTTAGACAAAAACTTAAAGGTATTAAGAAATAGCCATTTTAGGGCGCCTCTAAACGCACACGACACTTTTTGTTTGGTGTTAGTTTTTGTATTGCCGCAGAGAAACTGTGGAAACTGTTCATTTGTAGCGAAGATGGGATCAGACTACAGAGTTGCTGTCATACCGTGACAAGTTATTTACACGCCTGCGAACTTTGACACAAGCTGAGAGCTGTTGGGGGCCTGGCTATGTGCGACCATATTTTCACTTATGTGTTATGTGTTTTATTTGCTTACGTAGGTTGCAGTATGTCTGGTAAATAAAAATATAAAATGAAAAATAAAATGACTTTCGTGCTGACTGAAGCAGCTGTTGATTTGCACGCATTCCAGAACGTTTAATTAGGAGCGCACGCTGTGACTAAATAATCACGCCCCCCCCCCTCCACACACACTCACAGGTTATAGGACATTAAAGGGGATGTTGCCGCTCTTTCAGACAAGCAAAAACAACAAAGTATGAGACACTGGTAGTGACTGGTACTCGTTCTTCGATATCAAACGAGACACATGATCTATGATTCAGAAGCTACGAGCTGCTGGTGACCAACGCACGTTACGTGTGCTACACCACGCTAACACTTTCACGTGGCATCTGAACAAAGAATGTTTCGTGATAACCTTTATCTCAATCTGGTCTAGGTGGTGCCTGACTTGTGACCAACAAGACTAGTGATTTACGTGACCAAGAAGACTGCTACGTGGCTTGTGACCAACAAGACAGCACGTAAACAAGGCTGGTGCCTAGCTTGTGACCAACAAGACTGGCATGCAATTTGTGACAACAAGACTGACATGTAACATGTGACCAGTAAGACTGCTACGTAGCTTGTGACCAACAAGACTGGCACATAAACAAGACTGGTACCTGGCTTGTGACCAGTAAGACTAGTGCGTGGCTTGTGGTAGTAACGGGAGACCACCACTACCGCTGCCTCAGAATGTGTGCTTGAAGCATATGGAATTCCTCTGCGATACCCCCCACCCGCTCTTTGCACCCCTGGGGAGGCTTGGTTGGTGTTAGTCGCCAGGAGAAATATGAAGAACAATAGATAACAGATGCTGCCTACCTGGAGCAGCAGTATTTGATGACAAATGAGAAACGGGCTGTGTACTGATAGGCACCGTCCGGACTAATTATTGTTGGTTATCTTGGTGACTAACCGTTTGCGTGCGTGCCTGTGCTAACAAACATCTGGGCTGGCATTCATAAAGCACGTTTACTCAGCATTTACTCAGCCCGAGCCGTGTGTATCTGCTACCCACAGATAGCGGCTACAATCCTGTAATCATAGTCTTAGGGTTGGTCTGCCGCAATCAGTTTACCGGCCCGTTATTTATCGGAGGGCCCTCCTACCGATACCTTTCTCTCCTGCTGGCGGTGACTGCGATTGGTTTAGTTCAACAGAAGCGAACAGTTTGTTTGTTTGTTTGTTTGTTTGTTTGTTTCTAGACCTAACAAATAAGCTAGGCAGTTGAATAATGGTAAAGAACTGTTTGATAGATGCTTTAATCGAATTGATAATCTTAGCGTAACAGATTCATTAAAAGTGAAAATATAGCAGACGACATAATGTCCTTTGACTTATAAATCACTTTGTTCAAAATGAAAATAAATATAAATCCTTGTCGTCTAGTTCTTGCGCAAGGAACATATTTAATCAGAATGAAGTAGTTCAACTTTCCGCAGATTTTTGGTCGCTGTTTTTTTGTTTGTTTTTTTTAATTTTTCTCGTTTTAGTTCTAGGTTTCCCACTTCGCTTTTCGACCGCATGAGGAATGGCTCCTTTTTTCGGGAATTCCCGCTAAGCTGGTTGATTTGAGAGCACCCATGCAGGGGTTAACGAATTGAAGTTCGCCTGTTTTTTTTAACTTGACCAGGTTATTCACTACTCAGTAAGGGCAATTTTGCTGACGTCCATGAAATCCCTAACATGATGACATTTATCTTTTCCTCCCTTCGTCTCTCATTGACTCGCTCCATTTATCACGAAGACTGCATCCGTTGTTATTTTCATTGACTAACGGAGTGATTACCAAAAGTAGTCAAAAGCCTGACGTTGAGTAAACGGAAAAAACGAGAGGTGGCGATACGTTAACGGAGTTCACAGGAATTCCGTCCTGCGGTCTTGCTCCAGAAGAAAGAACCTCCCCGCAAGGCTTGGCGCGTGCTCCTTCCTGAGTCGGCACGCGTCTCCCTGTGAGCACCTACTTTGAAGACCAGCAAACCTCCTCCTCCTCCTCCTGGGAGACGGAGGTCAACAGGAGGATATTCAAGGAGGCTTAGCGGGGTGGGCGTAATAATAGCAACTTTAAAAATTAAAGATATTTGATTGTTTATGTAATAGGACAATACGATACTCAGACATTTGAGGTAACGCATTGAAGGCTCACCATTGTAGAAAGCGAAAAGATTTTAAATTGTCTGTCGGATCTTATTAACGCTTTTAGTTTGTTTAAAGATACCTTACCAGGCACTAAGCCAGTCAGCTATGTCGGTGGGGTAATTTTCTAAGCATCTTGTAATATTCACCTTGTTTGACATTCATCCACCACTCGACCCCCACCCCCACCCCCCACCCCCCGAGTCTCTTCTACCACATCCACCCGGCTCCAGGCTCTGCGGTGATACCGATACAGCCAGACACGGTGGTTTTGTTTTTGTTTTTTTTTTTTTGCTTGCACTTGAATACCTCTTTGCATTTAGGGTTTTTTCTTTTTTTTTGTTTTTTGTTTGCACGGTGTTTGCTTTTCATGCCTCAAAGGAACCGAGTCTGGTCGCTGGGGTCAAAGTCTAGAAATGTATGAGGTAAGGCAAGCTTAACCTACAACGGTTACAACCAGTACTTCAAAAGCGCAATCGTTTCAGCGGACACGGAGTAATGGCTTGAGAGCCTACAACTCATTTGAGCGGAACTGCTTTGTCGTAGAAACTGCGTAGAAAAAAGGACGGGAGGATGGGGGAGCGTGTGTGTGAGAGTGTGAGTGAGAGAGAGAGAGAGAAACATAAGCCGAAATCCTTGCAGAGATCTAGTGAACCGTAGTAGACTGCAGTTGCCGTCAAAGTCTTGTAACTCTGCACATTCTGTCTTGCAGAGTGGTTCCTCCTTGACAATCTTCGGAGCACGAGGAACATCTTTTACTTTGTTCTTGCTTTATTTCTTCAGACATTCTGCCTCACATCTCAAATGATTTAACATCTTGCTTGTCTCGGTGGGTTTGGTTGCATGCATACATTTTGTTGGAATGAAGAGTGTCCTTGGTTGTGATCTGCGTTTCTTTGAACATCGCGAAATAACTGAATGTTTCAGAACTAGAAACTTAAGACTTACTCTTTTTTTTTCGCCTAAATGTCGATGAATAAGACAAGTGTTGTCTTAATCCTGCTGAGAAGCGTATTCTGTCATATCCACATATCTTTTTCCCAGTCATTGTATTTTTTTCTTTCTTTCTTTTTCACTTTGAGTGTGTGTGTGTGTTTAGCCTGTTCAGCTTATGGATACATGCATATCTTACGGAAATATTTTTAAAAAGCAAAATATCTCATCCGCGAGATCAAATAACGAGATCACAAGATGTGCTAAGTTAATGCCACGTTCAGTGACGATCATAATAGATTACTGCGAGCAGCTGGCCACCCTGATCATGTTTCTCTAGGTTCCTGATGAACTCTACACTGCGAGCTGTGGTTTGGAGAGGCTTGTGTTTCTTTAACACCGGTGTTCGGGCACGATTAGGTTGGTAAATGGCAATTGGAAGGAGGCTGGGAATTTAGTGAATCGCCCACAAAGCATCTTGGTATTGAAGCGAGCTGTGTCTTCCATGTGTTAAAACCCCAGACAAACTAGGACACCGAAAACCGAGTGTTTTGCTGTCGCTTTGTGGAAACTTGTTGACTCAGTGAACCACTCAACTTAGAGAAGAAGACTACACAAGACCTGCTCGTTCTCGGCGCCCGCTTTTTGACCACTGTTGTCTTAATCCTCATTGTCGTTTGTCATTATCATCATGATAACAACGGTGGACTACGTCAAGCTCGTTCTGACGAGGCTTAACATGGCGTAGATGAAGTTTTCTATAACAACAGTCTTTACTCACCGTTCGGCACTGCGTCTCCATCGTATTCGACATTTCTTTCCCCTGGCTAGCAACTCGTTTATAGTCTCCTCACTCCCCCACCCCCATTAAAAAGCAGGGGAGGCAATGAGCTTGCGTACGCGTTTCTCTCCCCTTTTTGTTCTGGGCCTCTTGACAAGGCGACCTGCCAAGGGAGTCCTCCTTGTGATGGAGGTTGTTAGAGCCGGCTCCCCGCGGACAAACATGTCAGCACACACGATTTTCGTTTCCATGTAATCATCACGGGGAGATTTCATTAGAAGCTTTTTGCTCTTGGCCGTGCTGCAGAAGTGGCTTTTGTGATAGCGGGAGGTAGCGACGTAAATGGCTGGAGATTTCCGCTCGGTGCTCGGCCATGACCTTCATGGTCGAGCTTGAACTGACTTTTCACTCCCTGTGAGGTCTACTTAAGTCTTGTGTTGCCTTGTTTATTGGGGTATTTTTTCTCATACCCCAACCTGCCTTTCAACATGTCATTGTGGAAATATTTTGAAATGATTAGAGCAAAACACGTGTTGCCATCACGTCATCATAGTGAGATGACATTTGTGTTATCAGCCGTCTACAGTATAGAAGGAGCTTCTTTCACATCCGCAGTCGTGAGAACGTGTGTAGATAACCCCTACTATAGACATTAACATTTAATAGTTCATCTGCTTCAATCCCATATCCCATATCTTCAATCCTGTAATATGTAATCCTTCGTCCCAGTATATTTCTTGACCTAGCCTTTGCAATAATTTCTTACATTTCTTGGCACTACCACATACAGAAAAAGAAAGTTTTGTAATTTCTCTCTCACATTCATTCACACACACACACACACCAGTCTTGACATAACGCTTCCGTACTAATTAGTTTCCGATGACTGAAATGAGAGGAGGGACGGACTTTTCCTTTATTTAGCAGTAAGGGCGGCAGCTCGACGCCTTCCGCTGCATCATACAAGCACCCGTATCGACTGCAATTGAGGATCTGGTGCATGCCTTGTCCGTGGAGCCCGGCACAGAGGCCCGCAAATAGCCATCCTGTTGTGTCCTGCCTGCAGTGAAACGTTGACACAGATGAACCTCATCAGCAGCCAAGGCCCCGCCATTGTAGCGCTGTCACCCAGCACCCACGTGACGTCTATTTGCTCATTCTCGATCTCATCTAGAGGAGGACAAGATCTTTTAACGGTTCCGTCCCGCTAAAGCAGATGATTGCGGTGAAAGGAGTCAATTTTGCACGAGAAACGAGGTTTTCCGGAGGTGGATTGAGGACAGTTAGATGTGGGGGGGGGGGGTGATCGGCGCGGGCTGGCGAGCCCTGGGGAGGGGCTACAGATTGCGCTATCGTCGAGAAATTGTTTGTTCCTGCTCTCTACGCGACGGGCTGCCCCATCCCCCAAGTTCATCCCTCTTCCGCAGATTGATGGGGCCGAACCGTCTCTCGTCAGCGGCCTCCACCGCTCAAAAAAGGGCGACAAACTCGTCAGCCAAGAGGGGTAATTCCGTAACGCCTTTTCTCCACGTTATGTCATTGGCTAACTTGATGAGGGCTCGTCCCTCTTTGGCGCTCTAGCTACCAGGCCTAGGGACTAATCAGTTGCTAGGATTGACTAGACGGAGGGTCCTTAGCAATCCTAATTATTCCCTCCTTCATCGTGATAATCACGGTTGTTTGTAGCACGTACCGGCAGACCGCGCTGCAAATATTCTCTTTCCATAGACCTGTGTCTTTTTTTATTTTCCTTTTTCAGTTTGAGTCGCGCAAACGTTGAATACCAGTGCAGCGAAGGACTCAGTCTGGTTGCGTATCGTCTGTGTGAAAAAGCCCGTCGGCGATTTACACACACATCGCGCTGTATGGACGACAGGGAAGCGTTGCTAAGGTGACGTGAGTCTCAATCTCGCAGAGAGGATTTTCGCGGTGCAACATTGCGATGTCGGTCTACAAACGTGCGCAGTGTTGGCTAGTGATGGGGCAGTAAAGGAGCAAATATGGGCCAGTAGCAGGCCAGTGATGGACCAGTAAATGATAAGCGCGTGCCTTCATCATCTGGTTGATTTTGCTGGCGTCTGTCTTTTTCAAAACTGATTTTAATTGTCACGATCCACGAATAAATTCCCACAGTTTATCCCATCTTTTCTACGATATTGAGAAGGTTTTGCTGAAGAACAGAAGTTTGCCCCAGTTGCATCGATTGCTGGCAGCCTGATAAGCACCTCTATACCCCGTTTCATATTAAGGGCTGATTCTCTCACCTTATCACATCGCTCTAGTCGCTAACACTGTCTGTAACATTCCCTTCTGCTGCATTTCCTCCACACCTGTAGCTTCACCCAACGCAATCAAAGCAATGGGAAGTACTCGATGCTTGTATATTTTGAGTTGCCTCTCTATCCCTCATACTATTGCGCTTGCAGCTGCACTTACTGCTTCAGGGGCTGTGGTTATCTTCCCTTGAGTGATTCTTTGTGGAGGGCGTTAACGGAAAAGGGGTGATTTTTGGACGGTTCTTTGCCTCCATATGCCATTTCTCCATCCTTCAAGCTCATAGCGACTGCGAGGCGTACTGTTCCCCGCATAAATATGAAATTGTTTATGATGCACTTGAAAGGACATCCTGCACATGGAACAGCGTGGGTGTAGTATGCGGTGTAAGAGTCTGTTTGGATTGTTGCTTTCCTAAGGTGTGGCATGGATCAGCTTCTAGAAAGGTGTTTTAGGCACGTGCACTTTACCCGAATTACAATTGACTTGGGTGACGAAAGGGTAAAAGGTTCGATTCTTCAGCAGAACTGTTGTGCAGACATTGCGTCGGTTACTGCAGTGGCGACTCCCACGAGTGAAGCAGACTTTGTGGCCAACAGAGGTGTGGTCAGCGAATACGTGATCAGAAGAAGTGTGGTCAGCTGAAGTAGTGCCAACAAGGGTGTGGCCAATAATCGTTTGATGGAGGCCAACAGTCAGGTAGAACCTTCCAGATGCCTTGCACTGATTAATACCTGATAGCGACACTTTGATCGGATTTTAACCTCTAACAGAACAAAGAAAAAAATGCAACGTGAACGAACAGACAAAATGCGATTTAGAAAAAGACGAATCAAAAAAATTTGTAAAAAACTTAAAACGATTACACAGTGTGCTGAAGAAATTTTCTGTAACCAGAGCTTTCCTGTTGTAAAATGTTGCCCGTTTCTATTTTGCAGTCGGTTTTTCATTCGTTTTTGATCTTGGATTTTCTTACCTTGTATTTACTGGAGAGCACTCAGCTTGTTGATGTGCACGTGCAAGCAGACTTTGCTTACTGGTCTTACCCAAGACACAGTCGGTACCTTCAGAAGACTTTCGTTGACCAGGCATTTTCGTGCACGTGATGCTGAAGGCGCGACGGTTGGGAAGACTTATGGAGCAGGGGAAGAAACTCTAAGAACAGCTGTAAGGACCAAAGGGAGAAAATCTAAAACGAGGGTCAGGAGCCTCCCCATCAGCAACAGCAGCAGCAGATGAAGAAATATTAGTTTAGTTCGTGGAGCGTGAATGATGGAGTTGGTTTACGTCACACGCCATCAGCCAAACTCTTGTGGCAGCCATGATAAGCGTGGTGACACTAAAAATAGCTTGCGTAGAACAGACGTGATTCTTAGCCTCCTCTTGCTTGTAGGCGGACGTCAGCGAGGCGTTAGGTAACGCTCCTCCATCTACGTCACTGTCCGACAGGAAGTTGCTTATCACTGATCTTTCTCCACAGGAATCGGGGGATTTTTTTTAAAGCATCTTACTGATTTTCTTTCATGCATTCTGTTCGTTCTTTTTTTTTCGTTTCTTGATCTTTTTTTGTTTATTTTTTTTTTCTTTGTTCGGTCATATTGTTCTTTTTTTGTCCTACCCTCAATCCACTTTGTATATTTTTGGATTTTTAATTTTTTGCTTTTTTCTTTCTTTTATTTGTTCGTAAGTTCGTTTTTCTGTTGTTGATTTTTTTCTGTCCATCATATTTTTTTCTTTTTACTTTGTTCTTTTGTTTGCCTGTTTTTTCTTTTTCTTTTGTTTGTTCTGTGCTTTGTCGTCTGTTACCTGCTTTCTTTCTATTTTTTTTCCTGCTTCCGTTGCCGTTTTCTCAATCTCTTCTGGACGGCTGGACGGCTTGCCGACATCGAAGGCGGTGTAGTTGTTTCATGCAGTATTGGTGGTGACAGGTCCTCGCCCCACTTTTACAGTCTCCATGTGTCACACTAAAACGTTTTAATGACACTCGGGAGACTTCGTTACAGCAGCTCAGTCTGTCTTGTAGCGGCTTACTCGATTAACACGACGTGAAAGCTACAGTAAACTTAATAGCCCGAACAACGACGGTTTTTTGCGGGGAGACGTAGTGTGTTCGGGACAAACTTTGAAAACTTGCGATGCGAAGGGGAGGTCACCTGGGATTTGGAGAACATATTTGTATCTTTACGTGAGTGCGTGCGTTCGTTGTGTGTGCGTGCGTGCTTTCTGTGTGCATGTGTGCGAGAGAGCGAGAGAGAGAAGGGGAGAGGTGGAGGAGAAAGAGGGAAAAGACACTAAACGTAAACGAAGGAAAGAAAAATGAAAGACAACCAGAAAACGAGGTGGGGAAGAATGTCGACAGTTCACGCGGTGGACTGCTACGTTTGCACGCGCAGCAAATCCCGTGATCGTGCCAGTAAGTTAGTACATGGGAAATGATGTATGAGGGCTTACCATCTTTCTAGAACTTGTCTTTACCTGAACTTAAAATTACCGGATCCAGCAGCAGGTGCTAGGTCAGACAAACCTGAATTTATGTTCACCCCGGAATGCCTGTTATGCTTCCTTCTTGGAAGTGTCATAAACAACAGATGACCAGCATTAGACTTTTACGAAAACTGTGTTTGATGTGTGATGGGGAAAAGAAGCAGACATTTGCAATATGCATGTTGATGACAAGGCAAAGGAACATAAAATACGCGAGAAAAAACGACTAATTGAACAACGGACGTTAACGAACGGATAGAAATGTCTTTGAAAATATAATTCATGGGAAAATCAGCTGTTAAGAACTGCACAGGTTGATGAATAATGCATGAATTCTTGGAGGAGGATACGTCACTGAAAGAGAAGTTACCCGAGAAAAGGCACACGTTAATTAATCAATTTGTGTGTGGAGTTGGAGGACTTTGTGTAGCAATATCGTAATGACAGTTTGTTATTAATTTGTTGCGCTATTATTATTGTATTTAAGTTTTTTTTTTAGGGTGGGGGGTATTTGCGAGAGTTTCTGAAACGTTTTATTTGCATAGAAAGGTAAGATATAATACTATATAATTATAAAGACGTGTTTGTTTCGACATGCATACATAATCGACTCACAGGCGGGCCTGTGAATATTCTTTTGTAATCCGGAGACAGCCTGTATTTGTTTATTTATTCATGGTTGTGGTGGTGACGGGGTGTGTGTGTGTGTGTGTGCGTGTGCGTGAACTTCCTTAACTTGAGTGCATTAGCACCTGATCACTGTTTCCATAGCGACATGGCACATTTCCGGAGAGGAATCCTCACGTTCTCCCCCAGGAAGGGGTGATCCAGTCTTACGGGACTTCGCTTCAGGCATCATTCTCATGTATGTGATGGTGTTTGGCAAATACCCTGGTGATTCCCCTTTACCTGGCTGTCAGCGCTCAGGGCCCATCGCGGAACAGACCGAAATGCAGGGATTGGAGAAACGGGGGAAAGGGAAATGACGTCCTTTATCGTTTTTAGCAAAGGGGAGATAAACGTACCTCCCTTCTTTCTCAAACATAATCTTCGACTAGTCCAGACTAAAGAAGTAGCAATGATAAGCTTGGTTTTGAACGGTGTGGACTTGTATAGCGTTCTAGCGGAACCACACAGCCACCCCACGCACACGCAGATATATATATATATACATAAAATATATCGTTACACTTTGCTTTCTTGAGATTTATTTCACTAATTTCCGCTGGGAAAAAAATTTGAGGAAGAATATTGACATATTTGTGCGCGGTTGTGAAGGCCGTTTAGAAGTAGATGGCCATACGCACAGCCTGCTATCCGCGTCTTACAGATCACGTGACAAGTTGGTGTCACGTGTCTGATGCAGGAACTCGAACGGATCATGACCGCGGAAAGTGATGAAGTGCCCTGCAGTCCCATTGTCCTGGCAACTATGCTGACATTTGAACTTAGCTCAGTATGTTGACCAAAGTTTAAGTGTCCCAAACCTTCGCCCCTTCCCCCCCCCCCAGACCGTCGATTTCCTGCGGCACAACTTTGCTAAACCCTCGATTTTAACCTACTATTCTTTTGATCTTTGTTCAGTTAATCTCCCTTTCAATTCGCGGTGGGGTTAAAAAAAAAAAATAAGGGGGAATGGGGCAAGCGGGGCGGGCACGGTCGCGGTGTGGAGGAAAAAGATGGAGGGGGATCGCGCTGCCAGATGGGAAGAACTATGTCCTTATAGACAAAAGCGGGCATCACTAGAGCGGATAACTCGGTGTTGCGTTACGACAAGATACGCACACTAGTCAGGGTCACGGGATAAGGTGTGTGTGTGTGTGGGGGGGTCACTCTTAAAGGTTACCCGTGGCGGGCTTGTACCCAAGAGTGCGCGTCTCCTCCCAAGAATGGACGGGGAGGTAGTGGGTTGGCATACTTGATGGTGTCGAATCCCTCAGCCGCAACGCGTATCTGTACTCCGTGCGCACGTGCATGTGTGATGTGGCGGGTGTGCACTGTGCATCTGGCTGGCTGGATCTTAGTTGAGGTTGGGGTAGGGAGGATGGATAACCGCGAGGCGAGAAAATGTAAGAGAAGGAGTAAGCGAGGAGGATTTTTTTCAGAAGCCACCGATTTTACTACGGACGAATCGGTTTGACCATATCCAATGATCGATGGGACCACATGTAGACATGTTAATCATCACCATAGTGAGATTAACATAATTAAATTATATACACACACTTTCTCTAAAAGAGATGAGGTCGACATGCACAGGTAAACCAAAAGCAATAAATGAAGGTTCCAGCAACTACTAAAGGTGCACACAAATATTTTCCTTTTGATTTTAAAGCATAAACGACTAAGAGATTACAGTAAAGTTTCTTTACATTCGTGGTCAAATAGACTCTTGGCCTTTTTCGTGACGTATCTCTTGTTTCTGGTTCATGAACAGGTATTTCCCATTGTTTTCATATTCATGGCATCACACTTCTAGTCGATTTTTGTGACACAATACAGCCAGGTGGGTACGGTGGCTTGATTTTAATTTGTCAACGTGTGATACGATTCAGTGGAGCATAGTCACATGATGTAACCCGTCACTGAAGAGTTAGTAAACCGTGGAAAGTACCGAGAGAAAAAGTTCTGATAATAAAGGACACCATACGCTACCCATTTCGCTCTTTTTGTGCGAGGAACAATCGCCGCCTTAATTGAAATCCCGTGTAGAGAACCTTTCACCAGATCTGTTTCGTTCGAACGGGTGGCATCTTCTCTCCCTTTCCCACAATCTCTCTCTCTCTCTCTCTTACACTTATTAGCACATTCTGTCATCCATGAAGAAGAATCTATTTTTGGTGGCTTCTGTTTTGCCTGCGTGCACTCAACTCATTCCCCTGATATTATTGTAGAGCTGTTTTGCCGATCCAGCAAATGCATTTCTATTTTCCTCCCTCCTGCCGGCCGCGCCCAGGTCCGCCTTTATCAGCATGGCTCCCAAGGTGGAGAGTGGGTGGGGAAGCAGTCCCACCCAAAGCCGTCGAGACGCTGCCCAGGCCGTCCTCGTGGGAGCGACTGTGGAAGCGCAGCGCATGCAAGCAGGCGCCACATCGTACTGTGATCACATCTCCGTAATACTGTAGCTGCTGGCACGGCCTCTGACCTTTGTGCACGTGACACGCAGTTCGGGAGGAACCTTGAATTAGTTCGGCTGGAGGTCTGGCCTGGGTTGAAAACATACGAAACGTTTCAGCCTGCTGCGACCTCCGACCTCGTGGAGGCTCTTCAACGGCTGAATCTCGGTGTCAGAGCCCCTTGTGGGAATTTCGGTTACGAAACACCCAGCGGGGGGAGAATTGACAAGAGGGATGTTGTGTTCAGAACACATCCGAGGTTTAAATGGCGGTGTGCAACGACCGCATAAATCATTCTTTCACGTATGAGAATGGGGAAAAAAACTAGCTTTAACTTTAGCCTCGGATAATAATAGTACTCATTTCCATACTTTGAATTGAAGATTTCTTCCAGGACGCTGTCAGCTTCAGCTTTTGTTGTTCTTTAGTTATTTTTTCCCGACGATGGCTTTATTTGATGGTAAACGAATGTTCCCGTCGCCGCGAGCAAGAAATTACGATCATAACATCAATGAAGATAATGGCTAGCAGCCCAGATGACAATGCTCGGAAGTGTTGCTTTGATTTGTAAATTTCTGCTAATGTTTATTTTTTTCTGAAATTTATATTTCTAAGAATGAGACAAACAAGACAAACGCAATGTGGGGGTGGGGGGGGGAGAGTGACGGTAAGGGCAGAGAGACAAAAAAAAAAAAAAGAAAAAAAAAGAAACAGAGAGAGTTTCCACAACAAGGAGTTACATGGCTGATTGAATTTTCCCTGCAAAATACCACCGTCACAGGAAATCAAAAACGTAAAATCAGCGAAACAGCCATTTTGTTTTGCTTCAAGCTTGTTTAATGTTCTGGCTTATTTTGACTTCTTGTGTGTGAGAGAGAAGAAAGGTTCTGTCAGAGTCGCCGAAAGGTGTAGTAGTCAAAGGAGATCAGTGTGCCCATTCTAACATTACATGACAAACACTAGGATTACGGCGCGCGCGCACACACACACACACACACGCGCGCGCGCGCGCGCTTGTCTGCGGACGCGGTTAACGCAGATGGCGGCCATTTTAGCGAATATGAAGGCAGAACCGACCGATGGAGCCACGGCTACCGCTCCCAGCGAGCAGCGTTCCGCAGACATCGGGCAGTTCAGCACGTCTGCACCGCAGGGCCCCCACGATGCCGGCACGTGCTTCGTATTAAGAGTTACCTTTCCTGTGCCGCTCTTCAGTTTCGTTCAGCAATGTCTGCTGACAGCGGTGCGCCCACAAGCCCCACATTGTTTGTCATGGCATTCATGCCATAATGGAACTGCCAGAACCTAGCGGGGCCTCCACGAAACAGGTTCTGCTCGGCTGCCATTATGATGTGCTCCCGTCGTTGGCTGACCGAAAGACAGACACGTAGCAGTTTGAAAGTCTAGTCAGTGGTCAGGCCTTGGTTCTGGACAGCCTACGATGTTGGGCGGTTGGTGACGCGACAGACAAACATCGATAACGGTGTTTGTAGTGTTTGGGGTTTGTTTTTGTTGCATCTGGTGTAGGTCTATATGCCAAAGTGCATTCTACAGGCTTAACTGTGATATCGTCTTGCCACAAACAATAGAAGCTGAGGTGATCTGTCGGGACAAGGACGAGGGACGAGAATTCGTGTCGAGAACAAGAAGCAGATTCGTAACACATGTCGTTGCAGCATATTAGCAAATGAAAAATAAAATAAACAAACAAAGGGAAGACAAGAAAGCAAGCGTCACCTTGTGTAACATGCATACACAATCACCTTTGGTTTACCTCGTGCGGACTAACTATTCGTACATACATAACATTACAAAGAGACAGAAGCAGTTTTTAAATGAGGGAAAAACAAACAAGAGCTTCTGTGGTAGTTTTACGCAGAGGAAGGACGTGACTGTAACGAACTTTTTTATTGCTAAGGTAGTTGGTGCACATCAGAAGAGAGGTATCTTACATATTACACAAACTGTTATACGAACATACATGGGCCATAATGTGGAAGCACCTACACTTTTTTAAAATTATGCTCAAACATTCATACGTAGCAGAAAGAAGGTTGTTGTGGATTGACCAACATGTTTAGAAATGTTCACTTCCTTTCTCATTTCGACGTTCCTTCGAAGATAATCTCATCTTCTGTCCGTTTGGATGACATGTTGACCATAAAAAAAATCATCGAGTGCCACGTCATGTACAGCGCCGCCGTTAATCCTGACGTCAAGGGGAGAATATTGACAGTTATTTGTCATATTCAGTGCACGGACCTTTGACTCGCTGGTGCATTGTGATCAAACAAGCTTCAGACACGGAGCCGGCACATGACAGAGTTGTTGTCTGCTCTTGATGGGTTTTGCTTCTCATCAATAGGGAAAGGGGTGATTAAGATGTAGGAGCTTGGGCGCGCAAGTGCGTTCGAATCATCATCAGATGTGCGAGCTCGGAACTTGTGAGATTGTTGAGCCTCATGTAAGGTGCTGAACGCAGTGAATTTCAAGAAGCAATAAGCTCATGTAGAGGATTACAACCTTCAGTCGCGTTTCATGAAATTTAAACAAACAAAAAAAATACAGTATTTATTTTTGCGCTTCTTAGTCACCATGATGTGGGTTCACGGTCCTGGCGGTGGCCGTTGAGTGGGACCTTTTGGCACTACCGCATGGGTGATCAGACAACCCCGGAGGTCCTACCCTACTCCTAAACTTTTTTTTTTTTGCTCTTTGGAGCCATACATATGATAAGAGGTTCAGAAACCACGAAATGTGCCTCTGGCCTGTATCTGCAAAATTTTAAAATCGAAAACGAGAAGCTTGGAAAGTGTGCAAAGAGCCAGTTTTCCACAGCCGCAAATATGACATTAGAGTGTCCCCCAGCCCCAGATATCACGTGAGCTAAAGTGTCCCCCCAATCCCAGATTTCACCTTAGCTAGAGTATCTCCTAGGCCCAGATTTTACCCGAGCTATAGTTTCCCACGCCATATACATCACCTGAACAAGTGTCTCCACAGAAACTTCTGAGCTAAACTGACCCCACGTGACATTACCAGAAATAATGTTCTCGCCCACACAATCGTTACCTAATAGTGTTACCTCGCCACCGAGATCATCTGAACTACAGCGGCACCACACTTCCCCCCGCCCCTTCATTACAGAAACTAAGCTGTAATATTCCTCGTAAAGATTATCACACAGGTGGAAGAAGGTACAAAAAGATGCAGCCACCTTCAGCACTGACCCTTGTGCTCACAACACCCACTTTACCAGTAAAAATATAAAGGTGGTGGGGGGATTGAGTGAAATAGAGGATTTATGTTTGTCCTTTAATCAGTGTCTGCCAGCAAATCTGATAAAATCTATCTATCTATCTATCTATCTATCTATCTATCTATCTATCTATCTATCTATCTTATTCCAAAGTTGTTTTTTTTTTACTCTTTACACAGACTCATTACTCCTGACTAAATAAACAACAAAGCCTTGTTTAGCAATGGTCCACCTAGAATGGTTTGCTATGGTTTGCATCCCGTGATACTACATCCCGTTAACATGGAAAGGAATATTATTCCTAACTAGCTATTGTGGTTAATTGAAATACTAAGCCCACAAGGCCAATATGGTACAAATGCGAAATATTATGCCCACATAGCTTTTGTCGTGAATAGAACTATTTTTCCCGAGTAATCTCTCTCCTCATATTTTGTAACGTCCAGCGCGTTCGATGGATTGCTTGAACAAGAAAAAGGTTGTGTTCAGCTGTCATTTCATCTGTAAACATTGATCGATTGGGCGCCGAGCTTTTTAGCCCCGTGATGGCTTGATAAGCTTATTGTGTCGCTCTGCACTTGTCGCTTGCGGCGAGATCTGTATTTCTGTATGACTGGCCTTATGATATGGAAAACTTTAGTCACTGAAAAGCAACAGCGAGGAACTGGCGAGAGCTGTGTTTCCGAGCTGAAAATGGAAAGTTTTACCATTAGAGGCCGTGTGATTGGAAGGCGTCCTTGACAACGCTTGACAACCCTTGTCGTGCACGGAGGGGATGGTTAGGATCTTCAACAACTGTCTGTCATCGTCACTTTCCTCTCACCATTTTCCCCCCTCTTTTCTCTCTTTCCGCTTCCAGTCTCTTTCTTCCTGTGGGAACGGCAATAGAATTGTGACATGTCATATTCCTCCCCGAGGTTCTGGAGGCGGCTCAATTCCCGTTTATCTTATCTCCGCACGCCCCGCGGTGAAATCCGCCAAATATTCTCCGCTTTGGCCTCCGCTGCCTGCACAAGGCGGTGTAATTGTTGGTCAATTTCTCGTCACGCCAATCATCTAGCGCGTGGTATTAGGCAGCCAATCGCGTTAGGAGGATGACAGACGCTAGCGGCCACGTGATTAGCCCACATTAGCGTTTGAGAAGGTCTTTCTGCGGCGGTCCAAGCGCCCGGTGGACGGCCAGCCAGTGACAGTCGTGTTTTTCTGACAGCTAAATTTACCAGCTTGGGAGGAACCCATGCCCCGGGGGCACCCGTGACTGGCCGTGAGCGTAAGTGGTAGAACACTATTGTGAGAAATAACCTGTCCTGTGTTCAGATTTCGGCTTGGGACACTCTCTGTTTGTGACATATGGGCACACAACTGACCGTTGGAGTTTTTTTTCCCGGGTGCTTCAGCTTCCTAACCGCCTCTTCTTATTATTCTTCTAAGCCGAAATCGTCTCTGGGTGCAAGAACGTTTTGGCCAAACTAAAAAAGATACCCCTGCCTAGGAGATGGACGGGTAGGGGTGTCTTGCTTATGCAACGCTCGAAGCCTCCATATCAGCGACGAGGGGATACGCTTGACAGGTTTTCGATTATGAGAGCTAAAGTGACAAAGCGAAAAAGCCACACACACTCACCCTCATTCCCTTTTTCTTGGCATGTCTTTCCCATCCACCCACACAAATTCATGCCCAATTTATAAACATAAAACTTCATTTCAAAAGACTTTCTTTCAAACGAATCTCATGAACTGGAATCTAAAAGGTGATAATGGACATGTAGTATGTGATATATTTATTTGTTTGTTTATTTATTGAAAGAAATGGCAACTTTGGGGTCTGTCTTGACTATGAGACAGAAGGATAAAGGAGCAGATAATATTTTCAATTTCTCCCTCTGTGATTCAGCAACTGGTTCGTGCCTAACCCTCTCATTCGCGATTTTGCGCTGTTAACGCCGAACGTCCTGATAACATTGTCAGCCGCCATCCTATTACAAGACCACATTGTCTTAATACCAGACCCTGTTATTACCCATCCCGCAATATCATGTTAAGGATACAACCAAGTCAAGCAATATTCTTAAATATATATATATCAAGTCTTAATGATGATTTCACATTTTGTGTTTTAACAACGCCTTGAAAGTTCACTGAACTCATCTTAAATGGGCGAGAAAGTGAACTACATCATCATCATCATCATTGATTATGTCTCATCACCGAGTACGTGTATATCCGATTGTTTGTGACAATGATGTCTAATGTTACTGTATTGCGCTTACAGTGAACGAAGAGAACCTGTAATATCCAGGATATCTAAACCTCGTATCGCCACCAACCATTTATTATCACCCCACTCCCCGTCCATTCATCGACCCCCTTATAACCGTGCCTCACGGTCTTGTCTCGATGCTGCTGGCGCAGTGTGGGCAGCAGCTCACATTTTCATGAACCCCGGATGCAGAGCCGACGCTGAACTTCTGCAGCCAGTCCACGGCATCACTTCCTTTCCCCTGCCATGCTACTCCGGCACCTCCTCCGAACCCCTCACCCCCAATGCTAATAAATGTAAAGTGTTTCTTATCATAGTAAAGTGTTACCATAGAATTCGTATACGTCTGTCTGCAGATATCACACCTTATGTTTTTTTTATCTTCATGACTTCTCGCTGACCAAATGTCTTTTTCTCCATTTCGCAGATCGCTGTATTTCTGCTATCTTCCCACTTAACATCACTGCCGACCAGGTAAGCATTTTTTCCTGGATTTTGTAACGGGGAAAACTCGTTTTTGTCACCTTGAGGGGGAGAAGTGAATGTGCGTGTGTGTGTGTGTGTGTGTGTGTGTGTGTGTGTGTGTGCGTTCCGCTTCCTCCTGGGGTTATAGCAGGACAACACGCAGTCAGGCAGCTCTCACAAAAACTCGGACCATTTTGATCTCGAGGGTTGATGGAGGGGCCTTGCTTAATACAACCGAGTCCGCCATTTGCTAGAGCTCGCCACTGCTTCTCAGTCGCCTGTACTGATCACTTTTTATTTCCTAGACGCATCGACTGGCCGTGTGTCGTGGTGTGACAAACTGGAATTAACCCTTACTTTATTAGATGTGTGCTCATGCATCATCAGCTCCTGTGTGTACCGTGCATGTGTTGTCACGTGTCTTATAACCAGTTTACATAATTTCTTAGTTTGGTGAAGCGGACTTTGGTCATACCTTTGAACGGATATGTTCTCATCTCATCAACGAAGTTGTAACCGATGAAAACCTCCACCTGCTACCTTATTTGGAGTTCGCAAACTGTTCAGCGTTACCAATGACTTGGTCGTTTAACTTTGCTTAGTTTCAATCTGAAAAAGAAGTTTCGATGAAGTCAGAATAATACTTTTTTCGTAGCCGACATTTTTTGTAAATTTCATGTAAGATTCTTAGTAACGGAAGGAAAGAACGATTTTTGTAATCGCGTGTCCGTCTTTTTCCTTTCTTTCATTTTTTTCACTTTTTTCTTCGAGACAAAAACTTATTTATATATATATATATATTGCATCGAAACATAAATTATTGAACATCACAAACTGCTACTTGCTGTAACTATCATCACCTTTCGTAGTTGACGTACAGTGTACAATTATATCTTATTTCAATATTCATATTTATATCATATTTCAGTATATAAATTGACATCACATTTCATAATCGCTTTTTTGACTTTAGAAAATCGGTCGTGAAATGAAAAAAAAACGATGCACCTCCTAGGGCTAGAGGTGGGTGGGGCTACCGCCATGTGTGAGAGTTGCTTTTCAATTTATTTTTCCCTTCGCCTTCCCAAATATCATTTTTAATTAAAAAAATTACAGACAGGCACAGACGTTTCAGATTTGGACAAATTAAATCCATTCTGCGGTACAAAGTTCACTTACAATGAATGACCACGCTAGAGCTTAAGTGCACAGTTCATTTAAAACTCCTAAGAGGGTTTGTTCAACTTGAAATTTAATTGCAATTAGTTACTTATCATTTCTTATAGATGGTTGCAACCGGAAATTAACTGTGGCACGTGGAACAAAGTTTATGCTCATTCACGCTCCTAATGGTTTGTCCCATGCTGTTGGCTTTTCATCATCTTTGCCTGTCACTCCATGGCGACTAATGCAGAAGGTCGGAAGAGAGTGTAAAGCACTTAATACACATCAAGGGCAGGGCGTCTTGATATTTGCGTGTGCGCGTGCGTGTACAGTGTGTGTGTGTGTGTGTGTGTGCGCGCGCGCGCGCGCGTGCATGCTTTCGGGTCAGGTTTTGCTTGGCAGAGATACTGGTTTTCGCATGCTTTCGGGTAGTGGGGCAAACAAGCTCAAGCATGTTCTCTCTCTCTCTCTCTGTGGTATGGACGCGCTCGCGCACACGCACACGCACGCACACACATCCATGCTCGACGCACTAGAAGTCCTTTCGCTTTTTTTGTGAGCCAATTTTTTTCCTGTCCAGAGTTTGCTTATGATGTTCATGCCGGCATCCATCTGTGTACTGAGAGGGCAAGGCACGGGTCTCTCCCTAGCGAGCCATCTGTCTGATTGGCTATTCATGCGAATTGCTGTCGCAGACGAGAAGGTCGGGGTCTTCGCAGCGGATGCTCGAACTATCAAACAGTTTAGTCATTTGATCGGTGGGTGGGAGATGCCAAAAATCTTATGCTTGTTTTCACATCGTAAAAGTTGTCTTCTTCTTCTTGCATTTCACAATCTGGCTCTGGCATCGACTTTTTTTTTTTTTTCTCATCCCCTCCTTTTCCTGTCGGGAGTCGTCTGGAAGATTCCAGCACCATGAAAGGCGGTGTGTAAATGTGTTTTGATGTGTTTGCGTGTTGATATTTGTCAACAAGCTGTAGCAGAATCAGAAAGATTGCGTGATTTATGTGTACGCTGGAAGAAGTAAGTTTTGTGAGAGAATTGGTGCTGATAGCATTGACGACAAACATGTAAGAGTTGTTTGCGTAGTTAGTGTAGTTTGCTAAGATAATTATCCTAGTGGTTGGTAATATCACTTGCGTAGTTAGTGTAATTTGGTAACATCATTAGCGTTATTAGTGTGGTATTTTAGCATCATTGGCAAAGCTGTGTTTTAGCTAGGATTGTTGACATGTTCGCTAGAATCTGTGACGTTAGAGAGTTCGCTGAGATCAGTGACGTTGTTAGAGAGTTCGCTAGGATCAGTGACTTTAATGTTCGCTAGGATCAGTGACGTTGTCAGAGAGTTTTTAGGATCAGTGACGGTAGTGTTCACTAGAATCAGTGACGCTTTAAGAGAGTTCGTTAGGATCAGTGACGTTGTTAGTGAGTTCTCTAAGATCAGTGACGTTAGTGTTCGCTAGAATCAGTGACTTTGTTAGAGAGTTTGTTAGGATCAGTGACGTTGTTAGAGAGTTCTCTAGGATCAGTGACGTTAGTGTTCACTAGGATCAGTGACGTCAGAGAGTTCGTCAGGATCAGTGACATTGTAAGAGAGTTCTCTAAGATCAGTGACGTTAGTGTTCGCTAGAATCAGTCTTTGTTAGAGAATTTTTTAGGATCAGTGACGTTGTTAGAGAGTTTGCTAGGATGCGTAACGTTGTTAGAGAGTTCTCTAGGATCAGTGACTTTAGTGTTTGCTAGGATCAGTGACATTGTTAGAGAGTTTGCTAGGATCAGTGACGTTGTTAGAGAGTTCTCTAGGATCAGTGACGTTAATGTTCGCTAGAATCAGTGACTTTGTTAGAGAGTTTGCTAGGATCAGTGACGTTGTTAGAGAGTTCTCTAGGATCAGTGACGTTAGTGTTCGCTAGAATCAGTGACTTTGTTAGAGAGTTTGCTAGGATCAGTGACGTTGTTAGAGAGTTCTCTAGGATCAGTGACGTTAGTGTTCGCTAGAATCAGTGACATTATTAGAGAGTTATCTAAGATCAGTGACGCTAGTGTTCGCTAGAATCAGTGACGTTGTCAGAGTGTTCGCCGGGATCATTGGCGCTGTTTGAGCGTTTGCTAGGATCAATGGCATTAGTTTTATAGGGTTATTATTCGCTGGGATCAGTCATACTGTCAGGATTGTTTCGTTAGGATGGGTGAAGCTTTCGAAGAGTTGTTTAAGATTAGTACTGTCACCATCTCGCATCCCGCTATTTTTTCTTCCGCTTCGTGTAATATATATGGTACAGTCAGAAGTTACATGAATTACTGAGCACCACTTCTGAGTGCCTTATCGACTGAAAAGAGAGAGAAAGCGTGTGTATGTTTTCTGGGTTTTTTTATCGTCAAAATTGTCTCCCCATCGTTTTTCAAAGCGCTTTCTCTGTGTATTGAATGAAACGTTTTATCAAGCAGAACTCATGTCAGAAAGAAAAACAAGTTCGAGGCAAGACTTGTCTCGTTAAGCAGCGGCGTCCGAGGACATTACCTCACCATATGTAACAGCTTGTCGGTACAGTGTGCCAACAGCAAGAATGGAGATGGAAGGGCTAACTTCGCTGCGTGGGTGCAACTCTGAACACGAGAATTCCAGGCCTCTCTTGTGCTAAAGTCCCTCGCACCACTTTCCCGCATTCATCACCGACGGGGCTGGGTTTTTTTCCTCCCCTCTACTAGCGAAAAAAAGAAGCTGCCCGCACCTGCAGCATATGAAGGGAACACAAAACACGAGAGCGAAAGAAAACCAAACAGTTGCATGCCGGTGCACAGAAATCTGGCGGTTTACCTGGGAAAATATGAGGTAAGACCGGACTGGGTCATTAACGGTTCATCCCGATGACGTCAAACGGAAGGGACCGGATGACGTCAGAGACGAGGAATACAGTTATGTCTACCGCTTACCTCCCCTTTCCTTCGTCCTTTAACTAAAAAAATGAGTCCATGGTACGTGAGGAAAAAAAGAATCGACCGAGAGGAAGATTAGCGTTGAGAGTTATCGTTCTTGACGGCTTCGTCGTCATCGTTGTAGATGCTGGCGTTGCAAACGCGCAGAGAGGTGAGGTGGAACGGGTAGGGTGTTTGAACTGAAGTTTTTCAATATTTCACTTCTGAGTAGCACGCCTTGGCTTTCATAATGACGTCATTACAAGGCACATCATTGGCCAGTAAGCATTTTTAGCCGTGTGCAAAGACGATTTAACCGTATCCATATTTCCTATATCCGTTTGAGGTTCTAGATCTCTAAATTATGGAGTTTGTTTTTTTGATGACAAGCTGCCTCGCATCTTAGAAAATGAGATTGGGACTGACTGGGAAAACATTTTCCGACTTCTTACCTGCGGGTGGAGAGGAATTGGAAGTGGTGGAGTGATGAATTGAGAAAGTGAGAAATAGAATCTTTCAGTGTCAGTTCAGAAAACTGTTTTTCAGTGCGCACAATATACTGAAAACATAATTCGTGTTGGAAATATGTGTGCGTGTGTGTGTGTGTGGCTTTAGAGTTTCTACAGATTATGCACGTGCACGATTTGCATGACAGTCCACACAGAGCGGAGTATGCATGACAGAACAAACTGTAAAGGACCACCCACAGTACACAGTTTGCATGAGAGCTCATAAAACTGAGACCGTATTTCCCCCTAAATGACAGACAATGGGCATAACAGCCCACAGAAATCAAACTATTTTCCGCCCGCCTGCCCACAGAATGCAGTGTGCGTGACAAACCAATAAATATTCTCAGCAATATTTTCAGCCGTACTGTACACACCACATCGTGTGCGCACCGACCAACAACTATGTTCTACCTGTGAATAAAGTACACGCGCTTGTTATTTCGCTGTATTACTAACTCGACACGTGCGTGGCAAGAATGCGCATGTCCGCAGGTGGTCCGTGACAACTGCCATAGGTTACACTTTCCTCCAGTTTATTTGAAGTGTGCCCAGACTTCTTATTCATGAACATCGGCAATTTACCTATGGGTAAAATTGCTATAGCTCGGGTCGGGAATCATCTAACGAAGTTTCTCCGACAGACCAAGAGCTACTAAGGTGACGTTACCTAAAGGGTCTCGTGTACATGTGTTTGGCGGGGGGGGGGGTGTGTGAGAGGGCAAGGCATGAAACATAATTAAAACGAGAAACAGTCTTTTAAAATAAAAACGCTACGGAAATTTTATCTGAAAGGCATTCTGGTCAAATAATGTTTTCTAATCAATTATTGTTTAGCAAAAATACTAATTTATTTTCTTTTAGAAACAAATGACCAGCGGAGGAAATCGAAAGTGCATAAGGTCAATTGCATAATAAAGTTTCGACTTTTTGTATGACATTTGGTACCCTCAGATTAAAAATTGAGTGAAAACGGTATTTATCGAACAGTTCTGTTTCATTATATCATTTATCCAAGGTGGGAGAAGCTATCAAAAGGGGGACACCTCCGATAAAATACCGGCTTGTAAAACGATGGAGGTAGGCCTACCTTTAGTCCTTGAATACGAGGCATTTGAGTCTCTGGGGTTAGCTGCTTTACCACCCGCGGGTAATATAATAGACTGAATAAACAAGCATTGGCTCAGGTGTTGCCAGCGACAAAAGAAAAATCTACCAAAAAAAAAAAAATAAAAATTAAAGAAATGATGTCAGGGCCTGTACATCAGTTGCAGTTATCATTACGAAAGAAAGTATGAAAGTAAGAAAAGCAATAACACGAGATGAGTGAGACTGGTCATACGATGAGTGAGAGGAATCTTGACTGGCGCGTGCAGTATAAAGGGTGCACGCTACCTGACCGACACCGACGCTTTGTGGGCCACAAGAACAGGGTTTCGTTTTCCAAAGTGACTTTGCCAGCGCCGTCTTTGATGTCAGGAGGTTTTTGTGCCAGCTCGGCGTGCGTCCTCAGAGGATCAATTATATCACCGTGATTGTGCAAAGATGCCCTGGGAGGCAAGAGAGGGGATGGAGAGATATCGGGGGGGGGGGAGGGGGAGGGATAGAGAGAGGCAGGGAAAGAGGTAAAGGGTAGTGCTGTTTAGGCAAGGGAGGAAACTGCGTTTGCTTTTGCAGGAATCAATTTGTTTTTGTCTTCTCTTGCTGCGGCACGACACGATATCCACGGTATCTTGACTTTTGGCACTCGGCGTTCAGGCTGTGATCAATTAAGGAGGACGCGCGCGCGCGCTCACACCTGCGCCTTTACATGCAAGCAAGAGTTCTTGGAGGGGATGGGGGAGTCTGCGCACGCGTGTCAGTGGGCGTAAATGTGAGTGCGTTTGTGTGTGTGTGTGTGTGTGTGCGTGCGTGCGAAAGCGTATATGAGTGTGAGCGTGCGATTGTGTGTGTGTGTGCGTGTGAGAGAGAATGCTTCTTGCCTCCATATATTCGTGCATGTGTATGAAAACCGATGACGTATTAGTGAAACGGGATCTTCGTTAGTCACGTGACTAACAGCTGTACACATGTTGGCTGTTTATATCGGTGCATAGTCTTTTGCGTGTACCGCTACCCATGTTAGAACTGGATTAGAGGGCCAGCACCCTCGTCTCTAGTAGTCCGTGTTTCAGGCTAGAAGTTGGTATAGGTGACCTTTTTTATAGTCTTTGATGCATGGTCCTAATGTGGGTAATCACAGATAGCATCAAAGACACCAATTACAGCAGGTCGTTTTTATGACCTTTTTTTATGTCCAATGATCTTTGCCTGCCTGACAGAGCGTCTTTTTTGTAATGACTGTGGAACGTGTTCTCTTTTGTCTTCTTTGATAAAAGAAGCTTTTGAAGGCCATCCCACCACCCCCACCAGCTTTGTCATCTTTCTGAACATCTGCTTGGTGCTTCCTGTAGGGATGTGCATGTATTAGTGATGCTCAACCATGGCCCAAGGTTGGGGGGGAAGGGGAGCGGTAGGGCGGAGAGAGAAGGGGGGGGGGAAAGATTTGCAGGATATTGATCATTGCTTTCGCTTAATTACTGGTGGATAGACAGCGAAGTAATTACTGCTGGATAGACACAATGTACGGGAGGACCCATCTCACGTCCCTGCCTTGTGTAGCGCAAAGAGAGAGAGAGAGATTCTAACAAGTTATTTACCGTAATGATGTCTTCCTAAAGAGTGGCTAAGCAACTGCTCGACGGATTGACTGCATGTCAAGCAGAAAATTTCGATCGTTCAAGGCAGTGGAGACACAAGCCCACTCCTCTGTGACCCTCAGACACTTTCACGCATCCCAATGTCATGAGTACTCGGGATAGAAGTGTGTGAACGTGTATGCATTGTAATCAAGAGCTAAATACACAATCAATAATCAGAGCATATTATATGTAAAGGGATAATGATTTTTCTTTTAGTGCAGTTTATTGCATTTTGTGCTGTTGTCTGATGGTAAATCATGTGGGTTTTTTTGTTAACGTCTGCCTCGGAGGCAGCAACGGAGTCGAAGAAAATTTCCTATCGGCGTAAACAAAGGTTTTGTCGGATTAAACCAAAAGGTTATGTCGGATAGCCCAGAGGGTCTCTTAACACTTCAACTATTAAAAAAAAAAATAGAAAGGACATCGCTGTCACGATGACTCCGACACATCCATCGTTACTGTGAAGTCGTTTTAATCGAAGTGTTAAAATGCAAGGCAATCACAGACCAGTTAGTTCTACGTCGATAGTTGATGTCACTAGAACAAACAGGTCAAAAGTTCGATTTCCAAGTCCACCCAGCAGCAGTGGGCGGGGAAATGGGGTAAAAAAAAAAAAAAAAAAAAAAAAAGGAAGAAAGGAAGCTGTTGTGTGCAGAATTTTGAGTGTGGTTTGTTCGCATGAAATGTGAGTTTTATGAAAGGCTTAATTACTTTTTTATTAATATCAAATATTAATAGTCGTCGTAGTTTTTACATTTTTGTTCAGGTTGTTCTAATCTGTATTCATCATGATTCACATTTCTGATGTCATGATGTCAATCTCCCCGGTTCAATATTGTTGAACACTACCTTTCGTAAAACCAGTGAAACTCGATCGAATAAAACCGGTGACCCCCCCCCCCACACACACCCCCTAACTTTCACCAGCACTTCCCGCTCCCCCCCCCCCATCTTTGCTGCGAATGAAGGACAGTGTGGCGAAGGCGACTCCGTAACATGCGTTCATGTGGCGTGCTGCCGATCAAAAAAAAAAAAAAAAAAAAATGGCACACGACTGTCGTGCGTGGAACCAGCGTTATCGGTAGTTGTTAGCAACGTATCAGGGTGCGGTTGGGGGTGTTGGGCAGCAGACTGGGTGGGTAAAGGGGAGGTAATTGCTTGGTAACAGCAGCAGCATAGCAAGCGCACGTCTGCATTGGTCCCGTCATGGGACCAAAAAAAGTCATCCTCGAGCCTAGAGCAAAATTCCCCTTTCCGTCCTAGTAGCTGAAGTCGCAGTTTGCAAAGAAGTCGGCGATAGCCGAAACCCTCCCTCAATCCGTTTTCACTCTTTTTACCTCCTTCTCTCTTTCCCCTCCAATACCCCTCCCCCCCCCGCCTCTTACAGCAAGGGTCTTGGCTGGAACCAGCTTCACCAGCAGCCAACCAGCCCCCATCGCCCGCCTGCGGAGAGAACGTGGGGAGGGAGACGGACAGAGAAGCAAGTTGGGGGATGGGTAGGGCGTGAGGGGGGACTGGCTGTGACGGCGTCTCGCCCCGCTGGAGCTTGCCGGCAGCACGCGCGGCGTCTGTAGTCTTGTACTCCAGCGCACGTGTGCTCACGTGCAGTGTTGGGGAGAAGAGTCTGTGGCAACAGGTTTTAGCAGTGCGTTGACTGAGGTTGCTGCCGCCGCTGTAAGCTGCAAGTGTCGAGGGCCTGACACCCAACGGAGTGTGTGTACCCTGCACGCCACTTCGCGTCTTTTCCGAGCTTCTTCTTCCCCGATTCTCCCCTGACCTTACCTTTTTTTGTGCAGTCTGTCGGTCTCTCCGAGCAGACGCCTGGCGGAAGAGGATCTTCTGCCTGCGGTCGTTGGCCTTTTTGTTACGAGGTGTCTGCAACCTTGCTCACCTGTCAGTGTTATCACGGCTTCCGTGTGCAGCGAAGACAAAGGTGTTGACACAGATGCTCAGTACTTGACACAACCAGGTAAGGGGCTACCTCTTTCTTTGCGGGTATGCATAGTGCGTGCTTTGGTTTCCGTTGACTTTTGTTCGATTATAATAATAATTATCATTAAAAAAAAAGAAAGCCACGTTTGTCCTTCCCAAACCTTTCCGAAATAATCGGGGAAGTTGATGCTAGGCTTTGGATTAGGAATTAACTGACAAAGTGATCGTGGTTACATCGTCTAGAGGAGGGGGTTTCATACACGTGTCACTGCCTTTCGCCATGCAGAAGTTCTGACTAACGCTGCGTTGCACGTGCCTGTTTCCCAGAAGTCTTCGATTGAGATGGGGAGGATCTTTATGATCTCTGTGATATCACATCTTGACTAGTCCCGCCTGTTCCTGTATTTTTCCCTGTACTGGGAACCATTGAGGTTTATGCTCAACACTGTTGTCTTCAGTACAGTGAATATGAGCTGTCCCGGATTTGAATCTCGTCACGGGTATGCAGTTCTTTCTCTACGCATTCCATCTGCTTATACAGCTGGTTGTTATGTAATACAGCATTAGAGGCAAGTTTGGTTTAGAAGAAAACAATAATCTACCTGAAACTGACCATCAGTGTGCAACCACTCCCTCTGCATCTGGCTATTGTCAGGAAAGTTGTGGAGGACAAAAAGCGGGTACCCGCACGTGCCTTCGTCCATTTCCTTGTGCAGCTGTCTGCGAGGACAACACCGTAAAAATCGATGATGACGAGGACGGTTTTCGCTTCCCCCCCCCCAACTCTCCTATTCCATTCAGTCTTAATTTGTGCTTGGACGCAGCCTGAGGCATTTTGTGGGTCCCTTCGGTCACAGACTAATTATTTACTTTGCTTGTCTTGTCCTGTCACATACAGACAGTTCACCTATCTGTCCACCAGGCCGCCTCACGCAGCACGTGCATTCTCCGCGTGCGTGTGTGGCAAAGTCATAACGACCATGCTGGCAGTGTGTGTGTGGAGCCGTCAGAGAGGCCGGTAAGATCAGTGAGGCCAATGATCGAAGTCATTGAACAGCCTGGACTTTTTTTCGCCACAATGTCAGCTCGATCTCGCGTAAAAGATGAGTCTGTTAACCCCTCATATCCTTGTCTTGTGCGCCAGAAGCTGCAATGCAGTCTGGTCGGAGTTCGGCCCTGTGGTTAGGGTGTTAATCCTGTTAACCCCGACAGCCCTGTACATCATGCGACAGATACGGCAGTACAAACGGGTCAGGGCTCGGCCCTGCTATATGAAGAAGAGGGGTATATCCTGTTAACCTCAAAGTACTTCAAGACACAGTACTCCGTTGATCCACCTTTATAGCTCTCACACGAAGATGGCGTTGTAGTGACACCACTACAGTAAACTGTCTCCTTATTTAAAAAAAAGAACAGGCACACAGCTTACAACTAAAAATTAATAGGTATTAAACCTCGAACCAGGATCTAGGGTTATCACGGCAAGGCAGCGTGCTCTAAATTTAATGTAAATTTTCTTCCAAGTCGCCTGCCAAACCCGTTTGTTTTGTTTTGTTTTTGGTTGTTGTTGTTTTTGTTTGTTTGTTTTTTTGTCCCATCTTGTCCACACTGAAAAGGTGGCTAGTGAGACCAAGCAAAGTCAAAAACTCCGCCTGAGTTTTCTTGTCGAGGACCAATTTTTCTTTCGATGCCCATCACTCTCTGGCAGACGCATTAGGTTTATTAGAGTTATCCATCGTGATGTGGCCGAGTGGCTCACCGACCTTTGTGGCCAAGCAAAGTTTCTTTTGCGAAAGTTTGTTTGCTGCCATGTTTGACCCGACTGTTCTCAAGGCGGGCAAGACCTTGAAGCCTTAACGAGATTAATATTTGCCTACGACCTCAGAAGTGAAAGACACAAGATGTAGATAACACCTGATCATTGACCAAAGATGCAAGGAGAGAAGGGAGACAGAGATTTTCATTGGCATTACAGTCATCATCACAAGGTGTGCGTCTTAAAAAAAATCACGTGTGAGAGAGAGAGAGAGAGAACTGGAGAAAACCACGCATACTGGGTACTTTTTTTAACTATACATTTAGTCCAGAATTAAAAGAAAATAATATTGGGGGAGAGAATAAAACGGAGAAAGCGATTTTTCCTACACATCATTACAAGACGAGCTTGATTTGAACACACACACACATATATATATATATATATAGGTGCATACCCGTTACTTTTACAAATACTTTTGAAATTTTTTAAAAACTACTGGTTGTGAGAGAGAGAGAGTTGGGTTGAGTTTGACAGGTGTCATGAAAGAAGTACTAGCCAGTCCTTAGATTTACTTCAGACGAAAAACTTTCTCTTGAATTAGAGTAGATTTCAAACGCTCGATCACAACGACAGAAGATGGAGAGAAGATGTGACAAAAGATTTTTTTTTAGAGCCACGAGATCGCATTTTTAAAATAACCGAAAAGAAAAAAAAATCGTCGTGGTAGTCGCAGCTTTCGTGCTTTTGAACAGGTTGTTCTTGAGCACAGAAAAACAGCTTGTCCCTAATTGTTGGCGTCAATAAAGCAGGATCCTTCAAACTGCTTTGAATACAAAGATCTGTTTTTTTCCCCTAAAGTTTAGAAGTCTACGCATTTTATTTCTTAAGAATTAAGAAATTTTGGTTTTTTTTTATTTTTGGTCAAAGTAAAATCTTTAATTTCGTTCCACTCGGAAGACTCTTTTTATCACTTTTTGTATCATTTTTTTTCCTTGTTCCTGATTTCTTCGGGATTCTGTGGTAAGAAGAAATAGTTGAGATTAAACGCTTATTTATCTTCTGTAAAAGTTCTGTTAGACTTCGGCTGAAAGAATACAGGGCACAGTTTGTCATCGTGTTGCTAAAATTTCCTGATATGTTGCTGAAGTGTCGTTCTGTGCCGCGTTAGCATAGTTTGTCATGGTTAGACTAAAGTTTCTTGCTACATTTCGTGCTGCTAAGATGTGCGCGTGAGATATGTGTGACGGCGAGTGGAAGTTCATGTTCCCTAATTGGTGGTATCGCCAGACAATCGTATTCACTTGCCCCTTTGCAAAAATAATATTTTTTTCCAAACTGAGGTAGTTGTTATTTGTGATGAAATGCCATTTTCCCTGCTTCATAGCTTTATGCAAAGCAAGTCTGATACGGGTGCGCCCATCATTTTATCGTCTGCTTCATATCAGCTCTCGTGTAATTGATGACCCTTAACCCTTAGACCGTTCACAGAAAAATCATTCACTCTCCATTCTCTCTCAGTCTCTGTGTGTGTGTGTGTGTGTGTGTGTGTGAGAGAGAGAGAGCGTGAGTGAGAAAGAGAGAGACCAAGCGGCACCAAAGACTTTATATATCATCTTTGGCGACACCCTAGTTTTAAAAGAAAGTGAACTCCTCCCCCAAAAAATTATGATAAATTAACTCGTCATTGACTTGCATAAAATGTTTCGTGCGGGCAAACTGTAGCAAGGTTTCCAGCTGTCACGTGACGGGTGGGGTAGCGTGTCGTTTAGGCGCGTGTGCCACACGGGACACCATTCAAGGGAGGGTTAGATGTGCGGGAACTGACGTAAACCACGTGATGCATAGAAAGGGGAGACTACAGCTTTTATTCCAGTCCTTACGTCAAGGTTGGGTTCCACAGAGATTGATTTGAGAACCATCGATGCATGAGGTTTTAGACGTGAAAGCTGTAGGCGACGTGGTTGAAACGTTAGCACGGGTAACCGAATAAAACAAAGCCTGTCGACTTCGTATTTAGTTAGCAGTCTATGACGGCTTCGTAACCGGGTGGTTGGAGCATTAGATTGAAGATGAGAAGGATGTCGGTTCGAAATCTGCTGGGGCCTGTGGCTGGAATTTTTTTCTTCCCTCTCCTCCTTCAACCAGAAGAAATTTGTCAGAGACGTAGCAGCAGCGAAGAAGAAGGTTAAACTCCTCCCCCTAGATACGTTGGACCACTCACATTCATTGTCCCAGCCTTTTTTTTTTCTTTCTTATAACAGGACAAAGATGCCGGCTTCTTTTTGATTACAACAGGTTACCTGAAATAGATCTTATTCCAGTCTTCTTTTTCTTCCTCTTTCCCTCCTTTGTGTGTGTGTGTGTGTGTGTGTGTGTGTCACACGTATATACACCTCGTGTTTTAAAGTAGTTTTTTTGTTCTTTTGACTGATCTTCACTTCACAGACTTTGCGTATGACCGAAAAACCGTAGTAAGTGTACCCGGATTATCAAAACGGCATTGCGGTGGGTGGATTAGGATGAGCGGTCAAGGCTTTGTCCTGAGACGCATACGTCATACACTTGACGCCAAATCGAATGACACGTTACTTGTGCGATTTCACCGTGGTCTGGGGTATTCCTACTCTGATCTTCATTGGTAGAAAGTTAGACCCAAGTCTCAAATTGCAGGAAGAGGATGTTTCCCTACGGAACGAAATAGGACAACGAAAGGAGAAAGGGAGTATATGTGTGTTTGTGTTGTTTGACCTCGCGTCATGGCTGAAGCCTCGTCATTGAGAGATACCCGTCAAGTCCCTGTTCTGATGCAAATGACAATGTCTATCAAGCGCTAGCGCATGAAGTCGACTTTACATTCCTGTTTTAGCCGCAGTGAACGTTTCGGAGGCATTGACCAAATTTTTTCACAAATGTCAAGATTCTTTTTCTGGGTTCGATAAATGTCAAGCGAATGTGATAATTTCAACGGACGATAAACCCATATTCTCTGTTTACCAAGAACTGACTCCTCCCCCACGAACCCTCCGCCCTACACCGTTCACAGTTGAAGCGTTCAGTCGCAGGTGTCAATCGTTTTGACGCCGTACATCAGCTGACTGGAACCTGCCAACGTCACACCCCCCCCCCCGCCCTCATTTAGGCGTCAGGTAAAGCCAAGGCTGCACCTTGATTTACCCCCGGGATGTCTCAGGAATTTGCTGCCAGCAGGACTGGCTTCCTTGACCGACCGCATTCTGAATTGCCCTGAGGTCAAAAGCAGCCAGAAGTGCACCTGTCTGGAGAACGGACCGAGGACTGTACGCCCTTCACCTGCGCAAAATGTTTCTCTGTCAGGGCGCGCGTGCTGGCACTCGGAACTGAGCCGTCAGGTATGACCGGGGCCCTGATTACAGGTAGGACCCCAGCCAACACCGTAGGCCTGCACCCACCTTTCGGCAGTCAGCTGCTTGTATTTTTATTTATTTCACGCACCGAGACCTTGCTGCCGGAAGCGATTAAATTTACTCGGCGATGAATGTTTAGGTCCAGCAACATTTTTATCTTCATCTTACCATTCCAAGGATCTTGCCTCTCAAACTTCTAGTTTTGTTGTTGTTTATTTGAAATGGACTCTATATAACATATTGGTGTTTTGTGTAAAAGCTTTCAGTTATGCACCAAGGTTGTGTGTGTGTGTGAGAGAGAGAGAGAGAGAGACAGAAAGATAGTTCTAGCTGTGTCAGGTACGTTCGATTTTTTCATTAATAAAGTATTGTGCACCACTGGGGCTGTCAACCATGGCCATAAACATGACGTTGCCGGCGACTATAGCCAGGATGTAAACATCACGTTGCCGGCCATTCGCACGCGGCATTATGCTTGCTCTCATGAAGAGAAGATGAATGAACAGTTTCAGAATGAATCGGTCTGTGGCTGAGTCTCGACGGGACCTGCCGAGCTGACTGACCCCCCCCCCCCTACTACCCCACCTGGTGCACGCTAAGACTGGAGCAGACGTGTCGAACGCTGCTGTGTGCAGGTGAAAAGCGGTAGGAGGATGTTGGGGGAGGGGGGTTGGGGGGGGAGATAAAGAGGACATGCTGATGGATGAGGTGCCGCTTCTTGACGCCTGTTAGAATAAGCAAGACGAAGCTTCAGATGATCTCTGATCCACGACCAAATGCATCATGAAAGCCGGTCGTGACTTGATGATAAATACGTATTAATTAATAATTTTGTGATAACTGATGATCTTTTTTTTAATAGGTGGATGACTTTGTTCAGTCAACTGAACTCCGACCCGGCAAAAGTCGAGTTCAAAGGGTCACGGGTCGAGGGTTAGGTGCAGCTAGACTGTAAAGTCGCCTGTAATGTAACGGGGGGGGGGGTCGGTTGACTGGGGCCTAATTTCACAGGGACACCTGAATTTGTGGCTGCATAGTGTCCCGAACCTCAGCTGCACTGAGATTGTAATGTGACAGGTGTCATCGTATGGATCAGCTGCATTGACACTGTATAGTGTCACGACCGTTGCTGCAGAGGATATAGTTTCATGGGCTGCAGAGGGTATGTCTGTGTTGTTCTCCTTTGTTAAACAGTTTGAGCTCGCTGCCGAGTGAGAAAAAGTTCTACGTAAATTCTGTTTTAATAATAATAATAAATGTAAAGACAGTATGTTACACTGAGTTGATGCAGGTAGCACCAACTGTGACAGGTCGTCACAGCTTCAAGCATGTAACAATTTCTTCCTTATCGACACCCTGACTTCACTGTATCGGGTAGTCAATTTTTCACATTTTATTTTTCAATACAGTGTCTTCAGCAGTGGCACAGTATAATGAAGCCGCACGTGAAAAACAGACGCTGCTGTCATGTTCCTGAAGCTCTCTGTTGTCGTCTACCTCAAGGAAACTGTGGCAACTTTCAGTGACTGAGATAATGAGTCCAGCAGCCATCTTTTTTTCCCGACGACTTTTCGCCGTTGGATCGCGTGCCGAGTCAAAATCGTGCAGTCAAAGTGAGGCTTCGTCAACCCTCAATAAAGTGGCCGCTCAAGGCAGATGCCTACAAGATCCCGTTCCTAATTGCTGGGATCGATGCTGGCGGCGCTGTTTGCCATGCTTGTCATCTTGTTTTCCTTGCCGTCTAGACCAGTTGACGTCAGGGGTGCGTTTCATAAGAGATGCGCTTTGTCGTCAAACGGTTCGTGCTAACTGTCAAGACCTGTTTGATGGCGAGGGGTGCGATTCTGAGAAAGACAGGTCTTGATGTCAAAGAGCGGTTTAAAAGAGTGATTGGATTTTGCTTTATCGTCAGGGATTCGTTTCACAGAGATACACCCTGTCTTCAAAATCTCTAAAGGTGAATATTTATAAGTAAAAAGTATAAGTTAACAGTTTATTTTTCACTAGAACTGTTTGCAACGGGTTGTAAACAGTAGATATTTTTAAAGAAGAAAATGTGTTGCTATAATGATAATAATAAGAACAATAATAATAATAATAATAGATTTATCTACTCTTCTGCAGAGTCGAATCATTGCGTGTGACAAAACAAGTAACATCAAATATAGATGCAAAATAAAAAGCACACTCTTAAATACTTATCAACAAACAGTTCTACAGAGACATAGCAACAGACAGAAATGCAAGGTACAAGAAAAGAGACCCGGTAACAAGCCGTCACAGCCAAGAAACATTTCTCTAATATCTGTCTGTCCACAACACCTTGGCTGCATTTCTCAAACAGATTCTAGCTTGAACTGTCCTTTGATTTAAAAAAAATATTTTAATTGGTTATTACCGTATCAGAAGACAATAAGACAAAGCGAATGCGTGCGAAGACAGGTCTCCAGGTTATTTCTTTAAGGGCTTTATTAATTTCCCCCTCAAACACTCTTGCAGAATACATATGTACGCACTACTTTTTATCTGCAGCAAGGTGGGGGAAGGATGGGAGAAATAGTGTGGGGACACGTCCACGTCGTGTCAGCTTCCGGGCATTACGCAGTGTAGTTGTTCCGGACATTACGGAGTGGAATTGTTTTTGGGGAGTCTCCAGTAGGTACAATCGACCAACCGACAGACCGACGAAACTTCCTGTCGCCTGATGCCAAATGCTGTGCCTGGGCGCTCGCTGGTGCCACAAACCCACAGTTGACGCAATCTTTATGATTCTCGCAAGATGGGTCATCGCCACTTTCCACAGCCCGCAGACAAGGGAAGACCACGATGGACGCAATTGGCTTCTGAGGCGAAACGAAGTGGGTGTCTTAAGATCTTTAATGCTTCCGAAACGTAGATTCATGTGCACAAACTTGCTTCTCTAATGGGCTACTGATGCAGATCACGTGATCTTGAAAATCCCAGCGGGAGACCAACCGTGTCCACTTTCGTTTTGCTGATCTACACGACACTGATCAAATCCTAGAAGTAAATGACTTTCCTTTCAATTTTGTAAATCAACTTCTTTTGAACATTAAATATCTTGAACTTTTTAATTCGATATGCATATGGTGGATAAGCTGTAACGTATGCGTGCACTCCTTGCAGCTAATTATAATGTTAAATAATACGGTGCAATGGTGTATTTGTGCTTCGCGAGAAACAGCGTGCTTGGGTGTAACTCCCCTAAAGAAGCTAAAGAACGTCAATATAATGTAAATGTTACACACGTGTAGGCTAATTTACAGATAATACGAAATAAATGAAACATTAGTATCTAAATAATTACAGTGTAAGGCCCTTAACGAGCACTTGCAATGCTCCAAGTAGAGGACACACGATAGGGTCGCTTTCCTCTGCAAGCTCCTTTTACTATAAATGCTTGAAGGTCTAACCAAAAAAAGTCTCTGCAACCCCATTCTAGGTGTGAGAGCAGTTTTATTGGATGTCAGCTGTACATTTGGGTAAATTAAGTGACTGACGCTAGATACCGATCAACACGAACCAGTTCGTGGCTAGTCGGTTTGTAATTAAGAGTGAACATTGCCAGAGCCCGTAAGAATCACATACACCGCTTTAGAGAGATCAGCATGGTCAACGTCGATGGAGCCTTGAACATCGGTAGTCGCACAAGAGTACAAGCAGGTAGGATTTCCAGGTGCTGTCTCTGGTAGGATTCCATATCTCAGGAAGCCGTCTCGGGCAGGATTCCATATTTCAGGGTGCCGTCTCTAGTAGGATTCCTTATTTCACGTTGCCGTCTCGGGTAAGATTCCATATTTCACCGTGCCGTCTCAAGGGAAGACAAAAATGTAAAATGTCCGCCACTCGTGTCTGGTTAGCTCAGGCGCGGGACTGACAGAATCTGTCGAAGGGAGAGGCTGCTAGAGAGGCTGATAAAAATTACCCAGACGCTTCGTCTTACTCCCAGGAACAAATCGGATAATAAACAGGAGGAAGTGAAATCATAAACATCAGGAAGTGACATCATAAACCCGTTGAGAGCGCGCAAACATGTCTGCAGCTATACGCCTTCATTTTCACCCGTTCACACACAAGGGCCTGCACTGTCAGACTATTCTAAATTAAGGTCCTTGTGTAAATTCATGGGCTGCCATCAGTAACCACAACTCGGGGTGGTCCGGTAGTACAGTAGCAAAACACAAAAGACAGAGGTAAGGTAATTGCGCACCTGTGTTTGTTTCTCTGCACGTCATGGTTACAGAACCACAGAATGTCTTTTACCTTTATCACCCTTTTTTTCTTCAAAACAAAATCGTCACTTGTTGAAGGCGTTTTCCCGTCAAATTAATCAACCAACGAACCCTAACCATAGACGACTGATGGGGACAAAGTTCCTGGACATAACTGAATGATGAAGGACAGTTGGAAGTTGTCACGTGACCATGCTTCAGTCATGTGACAATATCGATTCATGGGAAGGGGTAGTAACTGAAAAAACACGTGAGAACCGCGTTTTAGTAAGTCAAGGGTGAATGAAGAAGGATCAGTTTGTCACGATTGCTTGTCAGAGTCACAAACGAATGAAGAAAGACAAAAAAAAAAGTGAGAGACGGGTTTTTTTAAAGAGGGACACTTGAAGGCTTGAAGGTGAGTTGTAAAGTGCGATGCAGTCTTTGTGAAGTAATTCCCTGAGGTTCACTTGATGAGCCTATAGGCGGCTTTGCAAGCTTGGCCATTGCGCGGTGCGGAGGGGGTTCTTTTTATTGTAAGAGCCTGTTGCGCGCAATTCAGCGCTGCAGCCAGGATCCGAAGTTCCCAAAGTCGGGGCCACATGTCGAACACTGGGTTGGGGGGGGGGGTCACGGTCATTGGTGCGTCTTTTTGTCGTAAATGACGTCATACTTGGCGTGCAGTGACGCTGTGGTTTCGTCATGGTGGTGACGTATCATTGATATACGTCGGCACGCCATGTCTCTCTCTTTCTCTCTTTCTCTCCCATTCTCCATAACTAAATTTTACTTTCTCCGACACTCACAAACACTTTTTCTCTCTGTCTCTCTGAGAGTGCAGTGCACGATGGTACTTTTCATTACCAGTCCTTTTGTAATACAGTCAAAAATGCAGCTTTGCGTTTTTAAAATGTGTATTAGTTTTGTTTGGATGTCAAGATTTGCTTTTGCTTTTTGTTTGTTTGTTTTTTTCTTGTGGGGGGAGGGAGGCTTTACCGTGACTCGATAGAATGCTGCTATTCAAAGAAACAATTGATGAGATGCAGTGATCTTTCAAAATGGCGATAAGAGCAATCGGTTGAAGTGAGCTGTATGCCATATTGTATTTAGTCCTTACTTTTACGCAGTGCATCATGTCGACCAATCGCTGCAGGCCTTCATACGACGCATGCGTGGTGCTGTCTTCTAGTGACGACTTGCTGTGGTGTGCATCATGGGGGAACTTCTTTCGAGTATAATTTCCTTTTACGAGAAGGTCACTTGGCTTTGGATGGCACTGGTGACTTAGGCTTGGGTGGTGGCATGCAGACTAGAAAAGTGGACAAGCAGGTGCTTAGAGCACTGACGTCCACACTGAGAGGCGGCAACCGCCCAAAGTGGACTCTGCTGGCGGGAAGCCGTACCTGACTTCTTAGAGGGTTAGGGAAGGAAAGACGGCTAGGGACAGTAAATGGGCACCGCCCTCACATAAAGCTGATCCGATAAAAGAGGTTTCTAACACCTCTCTTCCCAAACGACCTGTAAAGGTCAAGGGATGGCTTTTACCTTTACACAAACCAGAAGATGACGCTCCTGTAGCCTGTGGCTGGGCGGTCAAAGCGTGCGCCAGTCACAAATACGATAAGCATCATGGGATCCATGTGACATGACGGACAAAGAACAGAGATTATCGTGTTGACCTGCCTGGAAGCTAGTAGCAGACTCGACATAGTCCACCTCTTGTGTCTACATACTAGTCGTCAGTAACTGTAAGTTCTGTACAGATGGTTTATCTGCTATGTCGCGTTAGGTACTGTAGCTTATAATGTTAAATTCATCTTTGTTTATGTTGTGATGCACGATGATGATGATGATTATGTTTTGCACACAGAGAGAGACATTAACTTTACAAATAATAATAAAAAATACACTTTTTATGACACGGAGGATGCAAGCATGTTTCGTAAACAACAGGTTCGATAGAAAGCCCAAAGGTGGGTGAGGGAAGGTGGGGAGGAAGTCAGCCTTATCATCTGTTCCATCGATTACGAGAGATTCTCCGTCGGTCACCTTAAAGAACCAGCGTGTAAATTTAGCAAACGCCCGTCGAAAATTTTGCAGTCGATTAGTCCGTTAACGACGGCGGCAAGACGCATTATCGCCCTAGACCTGTCGACCCGCGAAGAACCCGGACACCGGAATCGATAGAGCTGCACGAGGTTCATCACTCGCTGTCAGACTTGAGGAGCTGACAACTGTCGTTAGCCGTTAACTTTCTAACATCTTGCTGTCGCTAACCACTCCCCAAACACCCCCCCACCCCCGTTTTCCACGGCCATCGAAAGTCTCATCACCCCCATCCCACACACCCACCCTAGCTAATCCTCGTTCATGTGACTACACACGTGATCATAAATATGCTCCTACTGATCTCTTGTGATCGCAAGACAGGAGACAAGAAGACAAAAAGAAGTCCACGATGACAGAGGGAGGAGGGACTAGGGGAGTGTGAAGGAGGGGGAAGAGATATGGGGTTGGGGATAATGTAGCAGAGTTTGTATGAGAGCAAGCGAGGGTGAGTCAGGGGAAGTAAACGGGAAGGACGTCTGGCATTTTCTCGTGAAGTCGGCACGGAGGATATGGAGGTCGCTACGGAGCCGGAGGATCGGAACCGGCGTGCTCTGCGAGATGACCTCGTGACCTAGGGGAGTGTGTGTGCAAACCTTCCCCTTTCTCCTCCTCCACCCATCTTGCAGGCGCTACCTTCAACGGCGTTCGCAAAACCAAGATGGCGGAGATAGTCGTCCGTCATCTTGCGCTTCCTCAGCTCGAAGTTGCTCGTCTCCCTCTCCCCCTACCACAGTGGTTTGTGTTGCACGACTACCTCCCACTCTCCTCCCGAGGTACAGCTGTGTTTTTTTTCCGGAATTCTATTACTGCTCATGTTTCTCTGCTGACCTATTCGGCTTAAGGTACGTCTGACCCTAATGCACTGCCCTTGTTTGAGTCCACCATGTTTGTGTTACACAACCGCCACTGAAATGTTTTGTCTTGTGAGAATGAAGTTCTTCTTTGTTTCTCTACTGAACCCCTGGCGTACAAGTAAGTGCGTTCCTAGCATGTTTCATCAGTCAGGTGTTTGAGTGGTATTAGTGTGATTATTAAGTATTATTTTTACAGGGTGGGATTTGGTATGAAGACTATATATAGATCGGTGTATGCTGCTGTGTACCACGGAGGTAAATGTGACTACATAGGTCTGTAGTAAAAGATAATACAAAGCTGCCAGAGTTATACAATGTATCATCTGTTTTAGTCGTAATTGTTGCGCCATTGGACGTGAGACTGTAGCAGAAATAATGTCCGTGCCTGCATCCATCCGTGCGTGCGTCCGTGTGTGTGTGTGTGTGTGTGTGTGTGTGTGTGTGTGTGTGTGTGTGAGAGAGATATGAAGAGAAAGAAAGCAGGCAGCAACGAAAGAATTTGAGAGCAATTTGTTTACATTTAAAGTGGCGTAGGAACTAAGGGGGTCAAAAGAAGCAGCTTCCCCCCTCAAAATGTTAAACGTTGCTTTGTCGTTCACTGTCAGCATAGAGTTTTTCTCTCCCCCAGCCGAACATCTTCCTACGCCACTGATTTATATGGCTTTTATTTGGTTATACGATCGTTCCCAGTATTACCTGCTTAGCTCACTTGATTGTCAGTCGAAACTCTTTGGAGAAGCGAGATAGAATGTGGGGTCAGCAGGAGGAGAGTCTCCATGATGTCGCTAGGACATGGCATGCTGCAGTTACGTCCCCGCTAACTTCATCGGCGTCCTCTCAGGTCTGTGATTGGATCAAGTGTGGCAAGGGACAAAAACAGCAGTTATCTCCCCATAGAAAGCTCGAAGTTCTGTGGAAAGAAACCGTAGTCAGCGGCGTAGTGGGTAGATAACTGACAAAGCATTCGGGTTTGCCAGCTGTTTTCCACTGGTGCTGTCAGCGCGCTTGGGAATATAAAGGTCTGGAAGGAAAACCTGGTATCAGAAGGGTAGAATGGAATAGTCTGTGTGTACGCGCGCGCATGTATGTTTAGCAATTATTTTTTTTTCTCCTGCCAGGTTATTGATGAAAATGGCGATCAAGATTCTTTGGCCGTCGGGATTCTGGAGATACCAGGAAAGGGATTGAGAGGAGGGTGGATGGAGGTGTGAGAAGAGAAGAAGATAGGCGTTGATTGACGAAGTCCTTATGGGGTGGGGGGAAACGCCAGCGAGTAAGACGGGGGGGAAAGCTGCTGTGTGAAATCGCTCTGTCCGCTGTAACTAATGGTCAAAGCATTGATTTAGCGAAAGGGAACGGGTTCGGGCAGAAAGTAGCTGCCAGTGCCTGAGCGGGTTCCAGAAAGCCAGCCGCTCCTCGCGGCTATGGCTGGTCGGTGGTGCCAGATCCTTCGTCCCCAGCCACTCACCCTCCACCCCCGGCACGGCAGTCCGGCCTCGAGTGGTGATAGCGACAGCCGCAGCAACAGCAAGAGCACAACGCGCTAGTGTCGATGCGGCAGTCGAAGAGATGAGGGGTGTAGGGTGGTGGTGACGGAAAGAGAAAGGCCTGCCATGTGTTGGTCCAGCTTGAGAGTTCGCCTTCTTCCTCACCCCTCAAACACACACAAACACACCCTCCCTTAACTACCCCACCATCCGTCTGTCTCACACATCTCCCCGCTTTTCCTTTCCCCCGCTCACCCATGTGGTGCTTCTGGCGATAACTCCGCGGCGACTGGGTGGCACCGACGTAGTGTATTTGCACGCATGTGTTCCATCCGGGGTTTACTGTCGGTAGATGGCGCTGTGACTGGCGGTGTTTAGTCGCGCGAAAAGTTCGCAGGGTGAAGCCGCGGGACCAGCAGTCAAGGGCTGGTGGCCAAACGATCGAGTAGCCGACTGACCCCCCTCCCCCACTCATCTGGCAGGCCAACAGCGATCGAGGTACAGACGTACAGTGGCTAGTTAGATGACGTCAGAGGTTTGGTCACGCACCAGCAGTGGTTTGGAGACTGTAACCGTCAATTCGTCTGGTCAGGGAAGTGCGCAACGGTGGAGTCGAACAGCCGTGATTCGCACCTGAGAAAGTTTTGGATGTACGGTTTAGCTTCTGGCGGATCACCGATGCCGAAGTGTCCCTGGATGCTATAGTGACCAGTGCAGCATAACTGGGTGGGTGGGTCACAGCATCACAGCCCCAGGCTGGTCGACTTGTCATCACGGCGGGCTCTCAGAGACAAGACCGGTAAGACGAGCTAAAGTTAGATAAATGTGTGAATGAGGTGCCGTTGATGATTATACCATGTCATACGACTGTAGCAGGCTCTTTATCTGGCTGTGCAGAAACAGGGCAGCACCAGGGGCTGTGGTAACTTAACTAACACCAGTAACCTGGCGTCATGTTTTAAATGTATTTTGCAGCTTTTTTCGGGTATGACAGCTAGATAAAAAGATAACTATTCGAGTATTTTGTAGGTGTTTCAACTGCAATGGCAGACGAGACCTTGTCAGTGGGAGGTGGGTGGGGGAGACTAGTGTGTTTAGCTATTCTCTTTTCTCCCCCTTTGTTGCATTTGTTATCGTGATAGTAAGACAACATAACCTCGCATGGCGAGCAAACCCTTTTCTAGCGAGGAATGTTTTTTAGCAAGAACATTATCTTGTATATCGGGTAAAACCCTCGTGTTGCGAGGAGTGCTGCCACTCTTATCGTCATCGTAAGAAAACACTGTCTCGTATGTCGGGTGAACCCTTGTGTCGCGAGAACACTGGAGACCGACAGCATGAGAAACATTTGCGTTCACTTTCCCATCGACCCTTTTGCGCACGAGACTGCAGAGCCCACCATGTTTACGACCCACAGACGTGAAGAAAGGCGTCGGGTACGGCAGACAGAGATGGGGCGAGGCCGGCAAACCCACACAGTCCAAGTGTGTCCTTCTCTCGGTGGCGGGATTAGGAGGAGTAGATTTCCATCAGTCTTGACGCCTCCGAGCATCTGTGTAAATCTGTTGTATAGACGCTTTTATTTCAACTGGGGAAAACCCCCGTATTTCTGTCCTTTAGAAAAGAAAGAGCTGAACATTTTTTAACATACAAAAATCAAGTAACCGGTGCTTACAGTCGTGCTCAGACGGAACAAGCAAACGACAAAAATCTTCATGCAATTGCGTGCTTGAAGGTCGGGAAGCAAATGTTTGCATTTTTTAAAAATTGTTTGCAAAAGTCATCTTTTTCCGCAGTGTATTCTGTCGGAGCTTTGCTAACAGAGTTAGTCCAGCGATCTTCAGTTGTGTATTTCTCGTGTAGGAAGATGTCCATTGGTTGCAATCCCTTTTTCATAGAAAGAGTTTTCAGGACTACATCATTTAATTTCACGTACAATGGTTAACTTTACAGTTGCACTCAGATAGGGAAGAAAATAATAATACGGCCAAGATAACAAATGTTTTAGTCCATTAGAGATTCACACCAGGTGCTATATAGTCAGGCCAAAGGTAGACATAATGAATTATTTATAGGCAGTCCAAAACTTACAAAAGAATAATCTTTCTCGATGTGTGCAGCCTCTATAGGAATAAACGATTTTGGATGCTTACGATTGAATAAGCTTTTCCGATTTCAGATACTTATAATGAAATATATTTTATTGATGTCCAATTCTTGTATTGGAATTAACATTTTTCGATATTCAATGTTTATAATGAACGAGATTTCTTGATGGCACAAATCTTTTTTGACGTGGGATACTTTCGATGGCATGAACATGTTTGGATGTCGGATGCACACAGTAACCTCTCTCCATCATTTTTCAGTAGCTTTGAACATTACAAACATACTCCTGTAGCAGTAGGCTCAACAGGAAAGGGAATGGTGCACTTCCCGTCCACTGTTGCCAACCAGTTTGCTCCAAAGACCGACTAGCCTAAGTGCTCCCCGTGACCTGTGACCTTTCACTGTCGGGAATGGTGCTTTTAGAATTCCCCAGGTCCCATACCTCAGAGCAGAGCCTTGTTATGGCATCTTTATTTTCACTCCTTTTGTTTTTACAGACCTAGAGCTGAAGGAAGGAATTTTTCTTTTGTTTTTTGAGCTGTTGTACACTTTTGGTCTAAGGCATTAAAGGGTGCAACAAGCTGGAAATAGAACACAAAGTATCACAAAAACATATTCCGGTGGTATATTATAATTAAGAGGCACAATAAATATATTAATGTTTTTCTCTTAATCAAACCTGGATATGTCGAGAAAACAGGAAGTGACGAAAGGATAGTATTTATAAAATATAGCCTCATCTAATGAGCTTAATTCCAAGAGGAAAGATGCAATCATCGGTAAAAAAAAAAGACCAGGGCACAGTGTGCTGCTATTGAATGTTGTCTTTGACAGTCAGATGAAGTTAATTTCTAAAGATGGTGGCTACAAACGCCAATGGATTAACTTTGTCCAGAGATCTGTATAATTATACCGATCTCTGCTTTGTTCAAACGTGCCGTGCGAATTCGTCCCCACACGATACTCAAGAATTTGCTCAAAACATTTCAAAAGCGATTGTTATCCGGTCACTTATACAGTGCAGGCAAGTCTTGAACTTTAAATAAGAGAAAGAGATCTTATTCCTACAGGAGTGTCAATTATACAAAATCACGAGCTGTTAAAACCAATTACGACTGCCGGTAAAAAGCTTAAACAAAGATCAAGCACCAGATATGTAACATAGACTCTTTCAACACCTTTCTGGTCTACAAGTAAGGTCGTGACACAGTCACAAACACATCATCAGTCGTCTTTATCAAGCATAATGCTAAAAACAAGAGACAGTGTGAGAGCACCATTGATTTGCGTGCTCGAAACAGCTAAAAAAGAATTGAGGGTGACAAACATATGAGGACCTTAAACGAAAGCACGTGCAAGTAAGTAAACAGTAAATTTTGCATGCAGCTAAATGAGGAAGAAATAAGTTTTTACATCGATAAATGTGTATAATTTGTAAATAATGTTATATTTTTAATGGTAAGATATTTAATGGTAAGAAAATTCATTATCAGCAGTCAGTTGTAATTATAAAATAAAACTGCAATGCTGGAAATTTACTATATAACCAAAAAGTTACAGGAGTTTATCTTGAAATTTGTTTATAAATTATTAACAATATTTCCCATTGAAAAATTAACTCAAGCGCATTCACTTAGTAAGAGACAGTAATAACTAGACTTTAATGACCGCGATTGTTGCCCATTATATTTCGATGTGGAGAAGTTTTACGTACCAGTCTGTCGAGTGAACATTTGGACCATTTAATTTTTTTAACTTCAGTCAAAGCTTCTAAAGAAAGTTCAGATCTGTAGGGCCGTATTCCATAATCAGCCGCATAGTTTTCTGGGCAAAAAAAAAAAAAAATAAAATAAAAAAGAAAGAAAGAAAAAAAAAACTCGCTACTTCACGACAATCTGAGCGATGTTTCCTACCTCTAACTAGAAGACATGCACAGAGCTGCTGGACTTGCTGTTACAAATCCTACTTATACGCAAGCGAGCTCTCCGGTGTAGGAGAGCAATTTTCTCCTGCTTTCCTGGTGGCAGGTGAGAATGCCGATGCTGGAAGACATATCTTGAAAATTAAGCGTTATTATGTACTCATGTATTGGGAATTATTATAAAAATGAACTTAACCCGATCACAAAGAAAAAAAAAGTTGCCCTTTAAAGACCCGGATAAGGTCTATCACTTCAGAGGTAGTAATGAGTTAAATTTCACCGTCAAACATCACCTGCATAAATGTGTGCAAGTTAGGAGATGCGATGTCTTCTTTGTTAGTTTTTCATTTCGAGAGGCCCTACCACTCGCCCTTCGAAAAAAAAAAAATTGCATCAAAGGCCATGGCTCGGCAGTGCTTCTCGCGCATGCGCGTGCACGACATTGACCACCAGAGGTCTGTCCCAGCTTCATTTTCTCTCGGCTCCCCTCATTTTTCAGCCAGAGCGATGCAGTGATCCCGCTTTGAAAGGTAGGTCGGGAGGTGGCGACGTTTCATTGGCCGCTGCTTCTGCCCAGCAAGCCCCCACCATGCTGTCGTGATCTCGGGGAGTTAATCACTCGGGGGGAGGGGGGGGGCTCTTGCAGTCTCCTTCGATTTAGCGGGAAATAAGCTGTGGGCAGAATGCTGGCAGAGGCGCTTGTCGCTGTCCTGTTCAGGCACTGCGAATTTTTTTTAACTTCTGCGGGCTTAAACTTCTTGTGCGTCTTTTTTATAAATTGTGTTTTTTTAACCTTACTTTTTGGCCTTATTTGCACTCTTTTCTTATAAACGTCTATGTTGTAGATTTGCTTTAATACAATCTTGAAGCTTTTGTTATGACAGCGTTGGTAAGACAGCCTGAGGGATTGCGTAGTAGGTTTTCTGGTTTATTTGGCAGAAAATGCTTCCATCTCTTGATCAGTACCTGGTGTAACCAAAGTATTTGGAAAAAAACTGCTGACGGTCAGCCCTGTAAATAGGCGACATACAAATCTCAAGACCAGAACTGCACTTTTGAATTTACCGTCGTTGGTGCAATGGTGCAAGCAAACACTTGACCAGTCTTGTTGTCAGGGGCTAGTCCTATTCTAATGAAAAGACAATTCAGGTCGTTGTTCAGTCAGACTGTCTGTATCCTTTTGGTCACATGGCGCATCTTCAAGCCGCTTCATGCCACGATGGTCAGGAGTTTACCGTATGTCTACGTGAAGCGTGTCATAAAACATGAAAGAGAGATATTTGATTCTGTTACTTAAAGGTTTTTCAGAGTATTTTGCCATGAATGTTCAGGCATTTGTAATAATAATAATAATAACAATCATCATCATTATCATCCCTAGTCATCAAGTGTCAATAGTCAGAAAGAACAGCGGGGCACATTGTTGAAAATCTGCTAAACTGATTTGCCTGCATGGGCCGACAGCTGGCGCCAGGGGAGGCGACATTGCGAGGGCAAGGGACAGTAACAAGATTTGGGAACTATTAATCACGGGGAGTCTCCCGTGGTCGCATATGACTTTCATTTGCGCCGAGTGTTATTGTTGCTTGATTTCCTCCCGCGCGTCCTCCACCCTCCTGTGCCCCTCAACATGGTCGCCGATAGAGCTGATAGAAGGTTCAGTGCTTTTTACACCGGCGAAGCGATTATGACGGGTGGCTAACGAGAGAGAATGGGAAACCGCGGACCCTGGACCTCTTTGACCGGAATAACGGCGGGGTGGCATGAATTTCGCAATGTGTTTCCTGGGCATGGCTTGGCATTACCCTGAAAGCCTGAAACCGATATGACATCTCCATATGGCACTCGGCCGAGCGGAGTTGCTCGCTTTTGTTTACCTCTCCTCCCGACTTCTTCACTCCCCTTCTCACTGTAGAGTCCAGACCGCTAATGGATGAAAGCATAATGGAACGACGAAGCGTTTGCTACATTACATCGAGTTTTTACCCCCAAACCTTTCTGCTTTCATTTGTTTGTAAGTTCTTTTTTTTTTGGGGGGGGCGAGGGGTGTATTTATTTATTGACCTGCTGGCTTTAAAAATGAATTTAGTCGCTAGGAATACAGAACCGTAATCATACGTAATAACCGTTTCATTTTTTTACAGTAACCACACGTGATAACTGTAACCCTTACTTTGCGGTAATGCTTACAGTAATCCCACGTAGGAAGTTTCACGTCTCCGTAGTGTAAGATGTACAAGTAATCACACATAGTAACTGTAAGTTTCACGTCTCCGTAGTGTAATGTTTACAGGCGGGGACAAGATTATGCCATTGATCGACTGAAGTTTTAGCATAGAGCCTAGGCAACTACCTTGGCAAAAACTGTCCCAGACCACGGCACATCTCCTGTACAGTCAGTAAAGTTGCATTGATTTTTTTTTCTCCCTTCCTCCCATCATGTCACCGCTGGCGGTACTGTGTAGTATTGACTGGACGGCAGGATGGCTTTGCCACTGAGCTCCAAAGCGCGGACTAAAGCTGCGACTCGCGTTGTCTCCCCTTCTCCCACGCCGTCTAGACCGATGACGAATGCCCGGATGTATAGGTACATCGACTGTAGCTCATAGATTCCTTTACCCCACCTCTCTCTTCTACTGCCTCCGACCTAACGGTGAGAGAACCTGCATTACTCTCGGAAAGTGGAAAGGGAGGCTACAACCTGGAGAGAGAAGCTGCTGGTTAGGTGGACCACATTTCAGTAGAAGCAAGATTTGTTTTGTTCAATTGGTTTTTTTATGATTGTTATTGGTGGCAGTGATGGTGGAGGGTGCGGAATCTCAAGATCAGTGTGTTTACTTCGGTGGAGTAGAGAACGTTTTCTGCTACTGCTGCTGTTGCTGAAAGGAGTAATCGAGCTGATTGCGAGATCATTTACGTTGTCTTGTTAACCTCTTGTTTGACACTTTATGCCTCCTCTCTCCACACATACACACACACACTTCCACATCAGAAGCGTGAATGCACGCATGCTTATTATATTCTTCATTTTCTACAACAGTTAAGTGTTGTAAATGTTGTGGGCTCTAGATTTGCATGCACAACTCTGTGCATCGGCGTGAGGTGAGGAAGAAGAAGTATACACTTCAGGTGGGCGATCGTTTTGATCATAAAGTATTATACGAAACTAGGCTTATACAAAAACAACAAACTAGACAATCCGTGATGTTAAGGGCACCGCGAAACAACTTTCCTCTTGTCGCTAGCCCACACTATGCGGATTGTTTAAAGTGAAGGAACCAGAAAGGTCAGACGAAGCACACCTTGCATTTTATCAAGGTCGATCGTTCTTCTGCCATTCTTCTTTGTTTTGTTTCCCTATATCGAGTTGAACATAGTCGTGCCTCGTTCTGCTTCCTCCTGAACAGGACTGTCTCATAGCGCTACGGTTAAGTACCCGTCTCCAAGACAATGATGATCGGTTCTCTCAGGTTCATATCTCGTCTACGGCATACTATTCTTTATTTTCTTCTGTTTTTAAGTATATACACCTACATGTAGCATTAGCTGTTGGCTCGCCGTAAAAGCATTCATTTCCACATCCCCAGCCTACTACCTTGGTACTTTAAAACGAATTTTTTCTCCTTTTTTTAGGACATGACAGTTCAGCTTAAAAATAAATAAATGAAAAAAGCGTGACCATAGAATGGCGTTAAGCTACGAATTAGAGAATCACTCTTGCCCCCTCTGGGTTTGTTTTTACTTCCTAGTACTTACATTCCTAGACAGCTTTCTGTGGACAAGGGTTTCTAGATTATCAACCTTCATCTTACAAGAGCGCCTTTTCCCAATTACAAGACTTCTTAAAGCATCTGTTCAAGACGTAACCCTAGAGGGTAAAGTTACTTCGTGATGATGATGATGATGATGATGATGATGATGATGATGATGATGATGATGACTAACTCTGAGAGATAAAGTTACTTCTCCGTCATGACTACCGCCTCAGTTGTCTTCCCGTACATATCACAACAAAGACCCCATCCCAACCACCCCGCCTCCCCCAAAAAATCACCTTCGACCAGTGGAGACTCGATGAAGTCGTGATGACGAGCTAGCGTGTGGCTGTGAATGCACGTGCAGAGTCTTAACGTCCCACTACCGCCACGCAGGACATGCACGTGGCGCGAAGACCGCAATCGCGCTGTGTGTATGTGTGTGACAATCACGGCTTCCAGCATAGGGCGGCGCACACAATGTGACCAGCTTTTTTTCTGATCAATACCGTTTAGGCAGGAAGGCAAGCGAGGCACTAGGCGCACGCAGCAACCTTCCCTCCCCCTGCCCCTCCCCCTACACACCGAGGCAATGCGCGTGCAGCGCTCAGGACCTCCATTTGGCTACAGTTGCCTGCCGCCCTCCACTCCTTCGTCAATCGATGTCCACACGGAGGCGGGAGACATGAGTCTCACCACTCGGAGTGTGTGTGCTGTTTTTTAAATATTGTTTTATTTTCTGTTAGCTGAACATTACACTTCAGCAGAAGATACAATCAAGCTCATTGAGGTGTGAATAGTTGATGGCAGAAAAGGACCGAAAGGTGCCTGTAGTTTCGAACCCTCTGTTAAGGAAAACCGGGGAACGTAACGCCGAAGGGAGACTGTCAGGTAAGACACACGCACGCACGCACACACGTATGCGTAACAGTTTCTTTTAGGAGCCCGTGAGAGACTCACAAGCAACAGCAGTTGTGCCTCTTGACGGACGTGTGGGGTTCATCGCGCTGATGGCAGTCGAAGTCGGGTGTTGTATTTTTTTCTGGTCTGTTGTTGTTAGTCCCAATACAACCTCTAGTCACGGCGGAGCAAGGAAACAGGTAAAGCTGTGCAGGTAGGATAACAAACCATCATGTAGTGACTGCTGTGTACTAGATCAGGACGGCGCACAAACATCGACTTTGTAACACAGTTTACGATCCTGTCATTGTACATGGAAAAATCATTTTGCGTGCGTGGCGGCGACGCTAGGAACTATTCCACGAAGTCGAGCAAAACGGACCACTTTGAAACCATAGAAACAGATAGCCGACCCCAAGCGCACGCGATGGAGTGGTGCTGATAGGTCTTTCGTCTGCTGTGTGCCAGGTTTGAGCTGCGCATAAGCAACTTCCGCTTCCTCTGTTGCACTAAACGGAAGCAGATTTCTATACATCAACGACATTTATTCCTGAGTTATGCTTTGGTTCATCTGTTTATATTAATAGAAAGGAATCAGAAAAGTTTTAACTTAACCTTTACATACATTGAGTCTCAAAATATTACATATTTTCATGTTGCAGATACGGTTTTTATCAGTAAGCTAAGCTTCAGGTTCGAGTCTGTTTACGACAGTTTGTAACGAATTCGTTAGTTCCACTGCAGAGTTTAGTTAAGGCTGCAAGGAGTGTATCCAAATTTTACCAGTTCTTCAACGTGTATTGAATTTGTGAAGACATGTTGAAGATACCAGTTGCGTACTGAAAAGAAAAGGCGCAATAACGATATTTTAATGTAATTTTATTTAGTCCGTGTTAAGGAAATCGTTATTAAATGTATTTATATTCTTCAATATTGTATTGTTCTTTATATTTTGAATAAATCACTAGCGTTTATAGTTAATTGTTGGCTTAGCTCTTTATTGTACCCTGTAATCTGTCTTCCACAAATTAATTTTTTTTTTTACTGGTGTTTGCGGGTCTGGCCCCAAAAATTATTCACAGATGGACCGAACTTCTTTGTCACATTGAGGGAAGGGAAATAAAGAACACAGAGCTGTAAAATGTTTACTCGATCTTTTTTTGGGACAGTTTAGTGCTTCAGTTTTCGTAAGGTCTTCCTGGACATTTCGACTAAACAGAAATACGGAGTAGAAACTTTGAAGAAAAACAGTTAGACGAAGTTGCTTACGTTTATATCTTGTCTGTTTGCTTTGAAGATTATCGGCGCTTTAATGTTATACAAAATAGTTTTATAAGCAAGGCTTTTCTGATGAAGTTCATGACTAGAAAATAATGCAATAAAAATAATGAAATTCATCCCAGACCTATCCTAATTCTTTGCCTCTATCACCTGTATCGCGCCAGAGTTGGTGGCCCATCTGCTTTCTCGTCCATGGTTGAAGCGGTTCACAGCTTTCTTAGGTAGGAGCTTTGCTACAGTCTTGGTTGTCTGATCTTCGTGTGGGGAAAAATGACAAGCCTTTGTGTCGACCTTTGCTTGCAGGACAGCAGGAATCGCACAGTTAGTGCCTAGCATCTCAAAAATAAATTAAAGGATAGCACAGGAAAAGACGAGGGGATATTTCAGTCTAGCGCATGCGCGTCGCAGATAATCTTTTTTTTCGCGCGAAAGATGGTGGTCCTACTTAATTAACGCGCCTGCTTTGTGGCACTCGATTGTCACTGCCTCCTTGCCAGCCAGAGTGACCGAACCGCTGCGCTCAGGGTCCCTCTTCTATCGCTCAGTTCCTCGCGTGAGGCAGGAACGCGCCAAGTACCAGACTTCGATAATCTCCCCTAACGCCTAGCCGCCGCGATAGCGATCGCTAGAGGGCGTTGGCGGCGTGTGGCGCCAGTTGGCTGGAGGAGCTCGTTTAACTTAATTCTTCCCCAAAGGCGCTGAGCTGCGGGGCATAACGACTGAAAATCTAGCTATGAGTGCACCTGAAGCTTCTTTTGAATTTGAATTTTTCTTTTTAAATATGGTTTCCGAAGACGAGAAGGTTAGAGAAATACAGGGGGAGACGATTGCACGGATAATCAGCCCGAAGAAAACGAGCTTTTTTATTGGGTTTACGGTTGATGGAAGATGACTGAGAAGCTTTTCTTGAGAAGCGAGGTAGGCCTGCATTTACCTCTCCCCTATTTAAAAAAAAAAATTGAGAGTACAATTTTCCAGACATTGCGTAACTGTTGTCTCACCTTTGATGAAGTTGAACAAGAAATGTCTTGGAAAGTGGAAGAAGAAGAGAGATACTGTATCAGCGCCACAGCAGTAAACGATGATGACAGAAAACAATAGTACTGATAATAAGAATGACGCACGAACCTAACGATTCTTACCTTATATACCTTCCCCCATAACCACAATCTCACACACTCACATACACAAAAATCATTTTTTTAATCCATTAATTTTTTTTTCTTTCTCTTGTCCTCTCTCTTTCCTCTCGTTTTCTGTCGCGTGCAGTCCTGTTAATTGCATTATCTCCCATTTTATCGCCTCATTTGTCAGACATCATGGTGTTTTGCTATATCGTTTAATCCTTTCTGGAATACTTTAATATCTTGCTTTTCGTGCTACATTGCCTGGCATAACCTTTTCTGATCACCGCTGATTTAGTAGTAATTTGAAGATTGTGTGCTTGTCGCGCTCTTATGTTGCTCGGCTCTGAGCTGAAACGAAAAGAGGATAGAATTTCGAGACTGAATGAACAAAGAAGGAAGTTGCTTGATAATCTTTGCGGCGACGTGTGGTAGGCTCAGGTTGTCGGAGCTTTAATGACCTCCTCCGGGAGGTAACATTGTTGATGTCATAAGTGCGGCTGCCTGCTTTCTCGGGGAGAGCCAACGGTCTGTAGAGGCTCCCCTCCAACTGTGCTCTTATGTTCAGCGACCAGCGTTTCTGTTTACCGTTAACTCTGCGGGTGTCGCTTGGACTGACGACAGAAATTAATAGCTTTAGACACTCAGAAGTCTACCAGGCTGATTTTTTTTAATGCTACCTCAGACAAGATTTTATTAGAAAAACAATGGCTTGCTACACGTGAGTACATTTAGTGATGCTGATCATCAGCACCACCGCGAAGGAACTGCTGCCAGAAGCGCACATTTTGTGCAGGTTTTCAGCTGTCGCATCCTGATAGAGAGACATCTTTAACTTCAGCAGGCATCTGTCACAACTTCATTGCCGCGGAGTCAAAGGAAGAACTGGCTCACGAACGTGAAGGAGTGGACTTGTCCCATGCAGGACCTGCTCACCATCCCTCAAGACAAGACTGAGTGGCGGGCCTTGTCAGCTGCAGCCTCTATCCATTTGCTTCTCTCCAACGACCGGTACCAGTCAAGGGGCACATGAATGAATGTTCTTTCATGACGTCACGTCTGAGATTTCTGTTAGAGTAGCGATGTTTAGTGCCCTGTAGTTCGAGAACAGACGGAGATTAGTTGTTCAGATATGGGCAAATAATTTCTTTTAGTGATCTTAGCCCATCTGGTTTATCTTCGTACACACGTGTTGTTAAGGGTTGAAGATAATAGATTGACTACAGCATGCATACAAACACGCACGTGCAGTTATTAAGAGTTGAATTCAACAGGCAGGCACGCACACCAGACGGCGCGCGCTGGAACGAATTCACGACTCGCGAGTTTTCGCGAGCACAAACACGAGAGAGAAAAGAGGGAGAGAGTACACTAACCTTCTAAAGAATATCTAATATACTTAGCCGCCTGTGAACTATAAGTTTGATGGCAATCAATAAATCCTTTTCATACGGGCCACGGGTTCGGCTGCCAGCGCGTCAGATGGGGTGGAGTGCAAGGAGGGACAATGTCTCGCACATCTGTTGCCGTTTGAAATGATTCCACTAGACAAATCCATCTTTGATGGGTTTGGACAAGGACTAGGTTGACTCGGTTTGCCTTACCTTATGTTATTAAATTAGACGGTATTTGCACGTGCGTGTTCGATTTTTCAAATAGTTCATACAGCGAGTAGCATGAAGAGTGATGACGTCGTATCTTTCCTGGCCACGATGCTCTTGCTGTCTCCAGCTTCATTATTGTTGTTCTTATTCTTGCAGGTCTTTTTTTATTCCTCTCCTGTTTGAATGTGTGTGTGTGTGTGTGTGTTAAATGCCGCGCGCACACACACAGTCTCTCTTTCTCTTTCTTTATGAAGTTTCCCGCCTTCTTAATTTCAAAGTTACTGGATACACTGCCAGTCACACAGCTTCTAAGGAAACAAGGCGGATTTTGGCTAGGTAATATTAACAGCTGACTTGCGTACTAATTAATTTCAACAGTTGACTGCTGTTCTGATTAACAATAACACTTGACTGTCATACTAATCAACAGTAAAACGTTACTGTCATACCAATCAATAAGCAGTTGATTTACACCTCTTAAACACAATGGTAGAACAAATTTGAAGAATAGCATGTGTCCAAACCAGCGTAGAATTAATTTTTTTTCCATCTTAGGCGCGTGACCCAGTGTAGTGACACCGGGTTTGGGCTGTTGGGATGTGTCTTGGCGTGTCACGAAGCATCCTATTTGTGAGAAGCAAAAGAAACTGCGTATCTTCGGGATAGAAAGGGTGGAAATGTTATTCTCGAGTTCTGTTCCAATAGTAATAACTGTATCTTGACGCTGTACGTGTGCAGTACATAATACCTGATCGACTGTAAGTTTATCTTCATTGTTTTTTAATCGTTCATGTCTTCAGAAGGCCGAGCGAACAGCTACCAAGAATATGTCTCCTGCTTTCCACGTCCTATTTGATACTGGATTTTTTTTTAGTGTAGCAATATTGACTGTTTTCTTTTGCAGTGGTAAACGGGCAGTTATACTGCTTTTCTCTTTAATTTTTTTAGGACCGAGTTTCCCGGTCTGTTTGTCAATCCGGGTATTTTATTCGCATCGCATAGTGTTTGACATTTTTGGGGGGCTGTATTTATGATTCGAGGGGCAAAATCGGGAATTCAGAGAAAAGGTCTTGTTTCCAAAATTATAAAGCGTTGTCCAGACCCCGCTGACATGGCTTCGTGTTTCTTTTCCTCAGGGCACCTTTACCACTACTTTATAATTACGGCTTTGGGGGTTAAACAGCATCTGCGGGGTCTGGAAACCGCTTTATAATTTTGGAAATAAGACGCTTGTCCTTGTGTTCACCTTGTTGCCCCAGGGGAACGATTTACCCTCGCTTCATGAAACCGCCCCAGGAGGACGACGTTGAGCAGTTCAGTTACTCGGCTTGTTGAAAACAGAATGAAACAGATCGGGTTCCCAATGCGGTTCGAAGTTCGCGTTTTACTCACAAAAAACATGGTATGATTGAGTGATGAAGTGGTAAATTGGGCGTGAGCTGTTACATATTACTTAACATCGCTAGAAGGTGATAGTAGCAAGAAAGATTAATATTTGACAGTTATATATTGTCCACCTCATTTTAACATCATTGCCAAGTTTCTTTTCAGTTTAAAGATGTAGTGCGTATAAAGTTCCTTGCAAACCATTTTGATGACACATTATAAGAGTTAATGAGGTTTGTTTAAATTGTGACGTAGGGTTAACCTATTGGTCTCAGTTACGGGTGCATGTCAAATTTACCGTTATGCAGCAGCCATTCTCTCTCTCTCTCTCTGTCTCTTTCTCTCTCTTCTGAAAGCGCGTTTAAAATTATTTCGCGCTACATTTCCTGGCGAAAAATATGTGTAAGGGATTGTGTTATAGGTAGTTGAGAGTAAAAAGAGGCTTAACGGCTAGGGATAATGACGAACTTGGATCTGCATCTAGAGGCAGACTGCTGTAAAGCCTCGGTGTGGGTGGCGCAATGACTGAGCGATCTTGCAACAAGAACGTGGACAAGAACATGAGGTGAAGTGGCCCAGAGACAGAACACTATCTCTCCCAACTCCCCTCCCACTGCGTGAATAAATTGTATGGCCTATCAATCGCAGCATGGCGAGCAGTGGAAAAAAAACCGTTTCTTGTCGAAAGGAGAGAGGGAGAGAAGGCAAGAAAAAACTTGATTGATTCATTGATTTATTGATTGATTGATTCAAGAAATTAGCTCCAGCAAGATTGTCTCCTGAAAGTCATTATTCCTCAGTTAAACAGCGTGGTGGAATTGCTCTAGATACAATGCTGTTATAAAGAAAACCAAATTAAAATCGACTTTTACATAGATATGTTAAGAGAGAAAGAGACGTTTCTTCCTTTTCTTTACGCCATTATCCTGGCAACGGAACTAAGCCTCTTTCCCCAGAAACCACATACGCTTGTAACTTGTGCGTCTATTTACGTCTTTATGTTGTAGCAAAGAAACTTAGCCCCTCCTTACTCTCTGAAGCCACGCCCGCGTACTTCCGTTTTGACCGTGGTGGAGGCTGGGGCCGACCTCAAAACGTGGTCCAGGCATAGACTTGCTGAACTCGGCTTACAATCACCAGCAGGTGAAGGACACGGGCGTTTTTTTCTTCTGTTTCCCGCAGTCCAGATGACTCCCCTTCCATCCCCACCCAGACACAATCGGAACACAAGGTTTTTTTTTTGATTGGCAAAGGTCAAAGGTCGGTTCCCAGTCCGACCATGAACCTTCCAAGAGACCCCACAACCCGTCGACTGGGGCGAGTTGACTTGGCATCAGGCAGCACTAGGATGGAGGAATCGCTCACACGCATACACACACTATCTCCCCTTCTGTCATACAAATGTATGCGGGTGGCATCATTCCTTCGATATAAGCGTGCGAGTTTGTCAACAACAAACGGCAAAGAAATGTAGGAATGTGGACAGTCCGGGTCGAGCTGGCTGTTTGACCCACTGAGGCATGCTGGGACTGGCACTCGTACAGTATTTTGTTCCTTTTTTATGCCAGGGAGACAAAGGATTGTTCATGCTGTTTTTCTTTCCTTTTTTTTTCTTGTCGTCATAGCTGTATCTGCTGATATGCACCATAAGAGCCACACTTAAACATTCACGAAATTTTACCTACTTTCGCCTATAGTCACTAAGCGAAGGTGACGTTCCCTCGTGGTTACCTAAGGACAAATGCCTTGCCAAGGCTTGCAACTGGAAACAGGTGTTGACCTAGGTGTTTGGGGAATAAACTTTCCTGTCTTGCATATGACCCATTGCAATGACTTGAGGGTGGCTTGCTATGGTCGTAGATATTGAGCGAAAGTATTGCAACCTCGCGAGTATAGGTGATCCTTCTCTCTGGTTCATACTCACGGCCCCAGGCAGTTTTCTTCAGATTCACATGTATTTTGTGATGAATGTACGCACGGATTGGAACACGCACACACCTTACATATTTGTGCCTATGCAGACAATCTATGCGTGCACTCTAAAACGTACCGGTACAGTCTTAACAGGCTTTACGATTTAATTTAGTGGACGCCATGTCAGTGCTTGTGTGTGTGTGTGTGTGTGCGTGTGCGCGCGCATATATATATATATGCGAGAAAATTTGATTTAACTTCCTCTTTTCCATATACATATGTTTGAACATCTGCTAATACGTGTTAATTCCTTTTTTTTTTTATACAATGAAATCTGTGTTGCGCGCACATTTGTGTGTGGTTGAGGGAGGGGAGGGTTGTGAAAGAGAGACAATGACAATGACCAACTTTATTTGTCCCAGTGGGCAATTTGAATATGGGAATGTGCTCTAGTTCAACAATGAAAAAAAAAGAAAATAATAATAATAAATAAATAATTGAAAAATGAAGAAAAAAAGAAAGAAGTGGGCAAGTAGCATATATTATTATATATATTTATAGAAAAAAATTACAAGGAAATCAAGTATGCACCTACAACATCACACACACACACACACGACTGCAGATGGCACAAATGATTTCAGGTGTCAGAGTGATAACATAACTGAGCCGTCAAACGAACTTTTTTTTTTGTACAACTTATTTTTCTCGTGGAAGTCATCGTACACGGTGCACAATTTCACTTAACAAGACCTTGCTATGTTGTTTATTTATTTCAGATTCAAGACACAACAAGTGACGTCTACATTCGCAAGACAGCAAGCAACTGCATCACAATCTTCAGCGACAGCGGTGCACCGCGTGTCAGAGAAAGGGTTAAGTGCTGAGACTGCGGCAGACCTCTCCTCCAAGCCAGACGAGCGCCAAGTCTTACACACGCCAGGATAAGAAAGGTTAGTTCATTCACCTTTTCTCTGAACTCTGCGTACTGTGCATACATTTTGACATGCATTGCGTCTGGAAAACCCAAGAATACGAGCGCCTTTTTTTCTTCTTCAGGAATTCGTGTTCACCGCGGAACTGTGGCTGTTAGTGTCTTTGTTTATTGTTTGCCTGATTCCCTTGAAGACAGTTTGAGTGTGCTGCATGTGCGAACGAGAACGAGAGCGCACGTTCTTAGCTGGCTTGCCAACGTTCTGCGCTGCAGTTGTCTTTTCCTGTTAAAAGTTCACGGAACCGGGTGTCTACAAAGTCGTTTCAGCCATAAAGCGAGAAACGGGTAAATCACCTGGGTTTTTGATTATTATTTAACAGTGTCAATCAAATTTTGAGACGTTGCTTCACCTGGTGATAATTTTAGTTACTGAATGCTTATTCTGGTTGATAGTGGCTGACTGTGTAGAGTAGGAAGTGGGGGAGGGTGACCTAGTGGCCAGCTTGTCCATGTTCATCCCATTCTGAGAGTGGCAGTTAGCTTAGAGAAAGGTTTTTGCTGCAAGAAGACGGATAAAATAAGCAGAGAGATGATGAACTGAGCATACGAATGGAGTGACAGATGAAGCCACACATGGGAGGAGGATGCAGACTCTTTGAGGCCACAAATATGATAAATTCCTGTTACACCTTGTAATATCTTCGTTGTGTAAAGACTTGTGCCCTGAGGTATACTACAATGACCCATTTTTGTAATAAAAATGTTACTTTATTTTGACTCAAGAAGAATTGTCTCCCTTCTTGAGGGCGGGTTGAAGAAAAGGGAAAGCGGAGTTGGGGGTTAATAAAGCTAAAAGGGTTAGGCGTTGGTCTAGACTGCTGCTTCGGGGGATAACTCATGCGTCGGAAGTTATATCTGATTATGGTTATGTCAGGAAAAGGGGAAGTCGCTGAGCACTCGAATTGGTTGGCTGGATTTAGTTTTGAATGGCACAAGAGACCATTTTGTTAACACGTTTGCTAAAAGCGGCTTTTTACCCCCTCAAGAATTCACTAAATAGAAATTGTATACATTCGGAGTTTTTGTTGGAATTCCCACTGACAGGCAACTGGTTACTAGAACGTCCCCCTCCCCACGCCACACATACCGCTACCACCACCATCACCGACCCCCCCCCCACCAAAAAAAAAAATCCACAAAAATAAACTACGCTGGGTCAAAATGAAATGTCGGAAGAATGGCTTTGTCTTCTCGTTGCACGCAGAGTTTGTCTTGTCCACACACTATGTTGTAATGCCGACGATTAAGACTTTTATTAAGTATCGGAAACGCTCCTTCCTAGACGCTAGCCTGATGACAGGAGAGCAACCGATGCAAATTTTTATTCGCATGGTATATAAATTTGCTTCAAACTGCCACCCATTCTTCTTTTTTTTTTTGGTAGGGGGGAGGGGTTCCACTTTCTCTAGAATTATCAGAGGCTTCGATCGACAATGTTTCAGTCTGCCTGCACGCAGAAGGATGCAAGAAATGGTGTGCTAGTGCACCCTCCCCTTTAACACACACACACGCACGCATTCTCGTGCCGACTACCACCCGCTGCTGGCGGTGCCGGGTGGGTCGGGGTGCGATGGCTTGCCCAGATCTCTCCGTCAGTTGGTTCCGGCAGTTTGTTCGCGAGTCGAAGCAAATTAGTTCGGATTTACTACGACTCTCAACAGCTGTGTTTCTTTGTCGACGGCGATAAACATCATCATATAAAAGAGCATGGGAGCCGCCTGCCGTGCTTGTCCCAGGCGTTGAAACCCGTGCTGCTGTCGAAACTACATGGCAGTGAGTGAGTGATGTGGTTATTTTTATACCCCTGTCTGTGGCGGGCGAGTAAAAAAAAAAAAAGCTGAGTGTACTGGACAAACCTTCCTCCCTTGTTGAATTTTGTTGTAGGAAGCGGAAGTTTGTGTCGGGTATCTCGGCCACTGCCATCATACGAGATGTCAAACGAGCTTTCAGCGAGATGGAGTGGATCGGTGGGGATCACTGCTGAGATGGTTTTTTTAGACAGCCAAATTGTTCCATTTTTTTTTTTAAATAACGATCTGCATATTAAACATTAGAAGCACAAGCTGTTTAATATTCTGCCATATTCTGGTTTGATGAACAGGAAACAAGCAGAGATGTTGTTATTTAATAAACTGTTATTTCTAGATCTTTCGCCTGTTATGGTAGACTGGGTAAGGATATATATAAATATATATGTATATAAAAGACTCGAGTAAGAACAGGTATGAAGATTCGAGTCAGGGTAGATACGGCACATGAAGTATTGGCGGATGTTTATAATAGCAGGTGGAAGGAGAGGGAAACGGGTGGCTGTTGTTTTAGGGTGAGGGAGGTGATGGGTGGATCGGTGGGCGGCTGCAGGAAAGTAGTTGAGGACAGACTCCAGAAAAAACCTTTCCGTTCTTTAAATCCCTTGGGTTGCCGTAAGTTTGCTTAGTGCCTGTTGACGGCTCTTCGCCAATTTTGTTTCCAAGAGCATGCGGCTACTTGTCCACGTCCTTCAACGTCAGAGCATGGCGCACGTCCGGCCGACTCACCATTAAGCTGCCTTTGCGACCAGAAAAGTGGAGTTCTCAACGCTGAAGCTGGGTAATGGCCGCGCTTTGGGGGGGAAAGTGGGGGAAGACATTTGAGAGTCCAGTTGGGAGGGTGGCGAGGTTACAAGTGGCGCAGCGTTTACGGTAAGTGGTCTGGCGGCGAATTTAAAAGGCGAAGCCTTATCTTAAAACTCTTGATGCATGTTCATCGGCAGAATACGCTTACCACCCTGCCACCACCACCGCCGCCGCCGCCGCCAAAACGGACCCTACCACCGCCACTACCATCGCGACCACCACCACGTTGTGTAGAGGGCGCTCTTGTCAGAAGCAGTCGACGAAACGCTGGAAAGGAATGGTAGAGAAAACGCTCTAATGCTTTTCCATTTCGGCCCCTTGGCGAAGGGCAAGGCAGTCTGGCCCTTAATGGAGCACTTGGCGGATGAGAGAAGCGGCCGCAAGACAGAAGCGAAACGTGTTTACGATTTTCTTTACGGCCTACGTAACAAGCCTCGATGCCCGCGGAAGAAGACAAGATTGGCTGATGAAGGATTCTGGGCATTGAAAGGAAGTGGAAGAAGAATGGACAGGGCATCCCTGCAGTCCCTGATGCCATTTGCCCGTTAATAAAATAGGCTTGAGGTTTGATGTATCTGCACACACGTAGACTAGGTCTTCTCCCTTATATGCCCCCCCCCCTTTCTCTCTCTCCCTGGTATTTACAAACTCAGTTTCTCTCTCATACACATACACATACACATATGCTACGTTCTTCGCTTAACTGAAACATCCAATATTCTACTGTAATAAGCTCCAGTACGATGCTGTTCCCCTCCTCCCTCAAACATTACCCTACCCCTTTTAACGACGTAAACTGTATTGAAAGAAGTGGATATCAAAATTACTTATGGCGACTGTTCCTTCACACGGGGCAAGCACAGCCCCAGAAACCACTGTGAGCAATGCACATGCGCAGTGACGTAGGTTGAAAACCGCTCTGCGCATGCACCTTTATTATCATAAAAAGGCTTCATGCCAGATTCTTGATTGCATTACAACAGCTGAAATTGCACGCGCTTTTTGATGTTTTTTCGGTTTTTTTGCGCTTCATTATTATAGTGTATGTGTTTATGTACGCGCGCCTGTGTGTATGTGTGTGACCGCTTGAGAGCGCGTTTGGTAGTGAGGAGTTGGTAGAAATGGGTGAGCGATGTAGGAGACAGTCATTAAATACATGTGTTTTCAATAGGTCGAGAAAGAATTTCTGGTGTGCGTCTGTCTTCGCTCTTGTGGTGTGAGACATCTGTAGTTTTAAAGCCGACACCAGGGATGAAGACGGGGAAGTCGCAGATCTCCAGAAATAAACAACGTCTAGGGAAAAACATTCTTTCGTGTACTTCTACAACATACTTTCAACCACACACGCGCTCACACACACCTCCGCTCCTCGCTCGAATGCACACACACACACACACACACGTGTACTTTATGATTTGTTGTAGTATTGTTATTCTCTCTTTGAACTGATACGCGTCACTCAGTTACCGTCCCTTACTACGCACCCACTTCGGTCGTCTTCGTGCTCGGTAATTTCCCGGGAGCGCGAGAGGTTTGTGAGGAGGGGCTGGGCACCTCCCCGGGAAAGAAGCCCTATCGGTGTATCTGCATATCACTAATTCACTTGCCTTTTCCAGTTTAGGTCTTAACGTTTTCATCACGATGATTACAGATGTGGCGAAGGTCTTGATAATGTGTCGACGTTTATACTCACTGCCGGCCTAGAGTGTGAGCACAATCTGCTTCTGTTATTTCGCCCTCTGGGAAGGAGATTCTTCTTACTTTTTTTCCCCTTTTTCTTCTTTCGCTTCATTTTTCTTTTTCTTACATTGCGTTTTCTTATTATTATTTTTCTAACTTTTCTTTTTATGCCTTTTCTTTATCCTCCCTTTGCTATTTTTCTTTTTCTTTAATATTCTTCTTCTTACACTTATTACAATTTCTTTTATTCTTCTTACTTTTATTCTTACACATTTTACTTTTTCATCTGAAACTTCCTCTTACTCTTCAGTTTTTTTTTCTTTTTACTTATTAGTCTTCGTTCACTTCTTTTTATTCTTTTTTACTTGTCTTCTTCGTTGTCCTCGTGTTGGTCATCCTTGTCTTCGTGTGGGTAGTCCGGTGGCGCAACGGTTAGCGGCTGTCACCAGTGCAGTAAGGACTGGCTGTCCTGGGTTCAGACCTCGTCTCGGGCACGCTGTTCTTTCTCTGCATATGACACTTGTTTACAGGGCTGGTGGCTTTGCGGTCATACAGTTTTAATTGCTGGCTCGATGTAAAACACCAGTCCCCACTCCCGCCACCTCATCGTGGTTGTCTTTCTTTATCTCCTTCTCGCTGAAAAACTACCTTTGAGTTTATTCCTGTGTCTGTCACCTCATTCGTTGTTTACCAAACATAGCGTTTAGCATTATAATACACGCCTAGGGCTTGTGCGTTTGATATCTGAATGGAAGTCATCATTAGATAAAGTCTTCATTAAAAATTGTTCTTGACCTTTGCAAGCATTTTGAGAGTAAGTGATCTGTAGTAAGAGGTCTAACAGATGTGACTGCTAACTAGCCCGTTTCGCTCTGGAAAATAAAAAAATAAATAAAACAAGGAAAGAGATAATGAAGACAAAGTTACATGAAAATTAAATTTAAACTAGAAAAAAAAGATGGAAGGAGCTAAGGATTTGATGCCCAATCCTGATCAACTTTGTGATTTAAGGAAGGCTTGAAAGGGTGGCTAGGTCCAAACCAGCTGGATGGAAAGATTTTTTGTGTGAAACTGATTTAAATATTGTTTGGAGATGCAAAGAACTTACACGGTGGTCAGATTAGTTTGAACAGTAAGGTGAACATCAAGGAACATGTCTCGCAGCTAGGGAAGACCATGCCTGGACACTCTGGTGCATAAGATCTTCGGTGAAGTCGCTTAATACTTTTAAAGTCAGGGTCTGCCGCACGTGGTTTCTAAACATAGTACCATCCTGCTGAAGGTTACGTCTCCTGCACGAGCACCCTCAGCACCGCCGTGTGGCTGTAAATAACAAGGATCTATTAACACATCTTCTTGGCAGAGATCGAGGGTCAGTCTGGTGCTCCTGTGATCTTCGGCACCAGTTCCTGGGGACGCCTGTCTTAATCATTACCAGAGAAATTATCAACAACAAGTAGCAACAGTTGCATCTGCAGAGCGTGCGCCTAATCGCGTAACCAGACTCTCCACGTCATGTAAAACGCTTCGCGAGATCATCGGACTATCGCTCCTGCGCGAGAAGAAAAATAAATTTTTAGTCAGTTTTTTCGTAATTACCTAGGACATGCCCGTGGGGGAGGGAGGCTTAAAGCCCGCCGTTTCTTTAGAGGTGGCGGCCGTTAAACGGAGCCCGGTCAAACAGTCCCAAGAGTGCATACATCATGTGCAGTATGCAAAGGATGGAATTTTGACGTGTCTAGGGTTGAGGAAGGTTTGAGGCTGTGGCATCACAATGTTGCAACTTTCTCTCCCGAGCTCATGGTTTGGGTTTTTCGGTCAATTTTTTCCAGAGAAAGCAGGAAACTACCTGCTCAAATGAAATGGAATTTCGTTAGTATTCAGTTTAGAAAAGGAACATCATGGATTCAGCTTACATTTTTTTTTATTAGAGCGTTTTTCCCCCACCCCAGATATAAAATATGTATGTAATACGCCGTGCAACATATTCGCGAAACATTTCGCCCACACGATGTGTGGTTTAATATTTTTGTGTGTCTGTATATACTGCTGTCTTTTTAACGACCAAGTGAAACACATTAGTCAAGTTTTCCCGACGTGATTAAAGCCCATGTTCCACGCTACCCAAACTGCCCAGGCAAAGCCTCGTAAGACATCAGGCATGGACAGTATTCTGAGAGAAATCATCCGGTATGAAATAACAAAACAAGAAGAAGAAAATTTCGTTTATTTACCAAGTGATGTTAAACTAGGAGTTGGACTTGATGGTCACCATTTATTCGACAAATACTTTGCTGCTCGCGTTGTTGTTTATACATCCACTTAAATTTCCTCCACATATGCGCGTGCATACACACTATCTCACTTGCTTTCTCTTCCTTACACACTTTCTTTCACATATACGCTGCCCACATTGACTAGACACCCATACATTTCAGTGTCGCCATAGATACCATACAATGGCTGGCTTTCTCATTCCTCAGACCAGATGCTGACGGAGAAGAACGACACTTGAGACTTTCAGGTATTTATTCTCTGTCTTTCTGTATTAGAGGGATACAAGTGTGTCGGTCACGAGTTCAGTCACAGTTGCACGTGCAGGTCAGTGAGTGTAGGGGTCGGAGGGAAGAGGAAGTGGGTTTCCAGACCAGTGACGCGCAGTCATGAACACGGGTTTTGTGGACTGAACATTGGAAGCGCCATTTTGAATGGAATGGTGCTTGGTCCAGCTCTTTGTTAAGAGATCATCCTTCTTGACGGCGCCTGCACCCACCCACCCCCACACACAATATTAATGAAGTCAAAAGTCTTCAGTGCTGCTAGGCATCGTGAATGACCAGCAGACCCCTAACCTGGTAAAAAAAAACGCGTCCATATTGAGTTCAGCGTAGTTTGTATCCCCAAACCTGTCTTCTTACCAAATTTTGAGCTATGAGAAATAGAAACAGTCAAAGCAAGCAGTTCAAGACATAGTTCTCACAAGCTGGTATTTCTGTACTTCATTGTTTTGGGTGGAGGCTAGCTCCTCGCTGAACCTGTTTACGGGATCAACAAAAGCTGCTTTTGAAGTGGTGGAGGGGGCGAGAGGTGAAGAGAGGAACTTGGAAAGAACGACGAAGTTTTTTTTTTTTTTTAACAACTACACTGTATCACCACAAAGCTGGGGCTTGGGTAAAGGAAGAGTGTAACAAGCTGCCTCACACACCCATAGAATCCACCGCAACAAATCATTATCTTCCTGACCTGTGAATATGACCTGTTCCACCATTCACAGTTAGTAGTGTGATCTTCCTCCATTCGAATGTAGCAGTGCTTGTAGCTATAGAGGAATTCACAACCTTCTTTCACTGCCATATTGCATTTTAAGAGCCATTAAAATTCTTTTTTTCTCTCTCACACACACATACATACACATACCGAAAGTCAGAAACCCCGCAGCGAATGGAGCTGTTTGAGAGAATTGGAGCAGTTCTACAATTGCTCTGTCGTGTTTCAGGAGTTGAATGTAGTCCCGAACACGACAGCTCATGTTTTTATGAGCCTGGCGCACGACTTGAGGCAGCACGTGACGACGTGGATGTAGCTCTACCTGTGTGTGTGTGTGTGCCCCTCTGTGTGTCTGTGCGCTGTGCCTGCGGTGCCTGTGGCTTGTCTCTCGCTGACAGGAGTTGCGCAGAGGCAGAGGTGAGAGAAAAAGAAACCTTGCAAAACAAAAACATGCAACTGACCCAATTTCGGGGAGGAGGGGGGGGAGAGAATTTAGGTCAATCTTCTCACAACCCCCCAGCGAGAAGTCGGGCAGAGTGCATTGGCTAGCATACTTTTCGAAGACTTGTGCCTTTAACGGGAAAATTAGATCCACCCGCGCGTCACCTTTCCCCCCACCACTTGATCCCCCCTAACTATCCCTTTCCTCCCACTCCCCCTCCTCACCTTCACGCTTTCGTCAAGGATATCAGGGGGGGGGGTGATGTGTAGTTGTTTGCGGGATGATCATCAGTCTAGCATCCATTTTAGCGAAACACGATCCGTTTGTCCTCCGTGAGAGCCAGCGAAGATGAAGTGTTAAAGCATCCTCCCATCACTAGGTTTGTAATACAGTCAGTATCTCTTGACAGTCTGTTCATCAAAAAGCTTTTCGATGCATGGTCCAGCAGAATGGGGTTTAAGTAATCCCCGTCGCTGTATAATCTGACGGTAGAGCGGACTGGGGTTTTTTTTCACGCTAACGTGCAAAGTGCTCCATGATAATATGGCGTCAGTCCGTGCCAGATAGAGCTTGTGAACGCGTGGGGAGAGGAAGCTTGGCATCGTGCAGGGGGAGGGGGGAGCGGATAGTCTAGAAGTTATAGCAACGACGTTTAAACCTGAAACCGCACACACTAATGGGTTCGACACCGGTATGCCGTAACGCACGTTCTCCTCCTCCTGTTAGACTACCTTTATCTCCTTTTCCTTTCGTCTTTGATACTCGATGGTCTAAAGATCTATGATGATTATGCCCATTTATAATGCGCAGGTATCCATTCAGAAGAATGCTCATTGCGCAGCAAAAACAGAAGAGAAGGGGAAAAAAAAAACAAAAAACAGGAAAGTAAAAAAAATAATAAAGACAGAATTGGAGCTTGGTTGTTGAAGTCAGTCTTAATGAGTCTTCAGTCTTTTTCGAAACGTGGTTGCTGAGGTGATGGTGGAGAGTGATGATGGCAGAGCATTCCACAGTTTAGGTGCCGCCTTTGTGAAGGCCCTGGCTCCAGTGCGCTTCTTGTTTGTGTCTTCCACTGCAGGGAGACAGAAGCGTGACTGGGAGCCAGAGCGCAGACCACGTGACGGCTGGTAAGTAGGAACTACCTCTTGTCAGGAGCAGTTTTTGAACATGCAGGACTGAGCAACTGAAAGCACTTTGTGATGAAGACGCTTGTTCACTGGGAGCCAGTGAAGGCTCTGTAGGATAGGGGTGATGTGCTCAGTGGACGACTTTGCACGTGTGACAATCCTGGCGGCTGTGTTTTGAACTCTTTGGAGTCGATCTAACTGTGTAGCAGGTATACCCCACAATAGACTATTATAGTAGTCTAATCTAGTCAAGGCTATTCCAGTTTGTAGTTCATGCACGGCTGGCTATCCAACGTTCCATTCAGGATTTGCCAGTCCCTGTGATCAATGTACAACGATTGAGAGGTTCCAGCTTAGATTATTTCAGAGTGTTTGACACACCAGGATTTAGGGTACCAGTCCAGGTTATTCAAGACCTTGTGCTTCATACACAGTTATCCAGAGTTCCAACCCAGGTGTGTAGTCACCGTGTATAAGACGCCAAAAGGAGAAGTTATCCTGTACATGGTCTCGGAATGTTAATGGCAAAATAATACATTAAAAGATTACATATTCCTGAGTTGAGGTTATGAATGAGGTTATGATTAGGTTTGAGTTCTTTCGGATGCTATAAGCCGCTATAACTACAGCCGCATAATTTTTGTAATTGCCTTTAATTATTTTGTAACTTAGGATCGTATAAATCAGTATCGAATACCACTAAAGGTTGAAAGCTGTGGAGGCCCTTTCTGGGGAGGATCCTGTTGCCATACATTAGTCGTGTTTCGCGCAAGACGAAACAAAACCAGTTTCCAGTCCAGGTTATGCCAGTAGCCCGTGTTGTGATGCCATGAATCAAAATTCCTGCCTTAATTGTCTGAGCTGTCAGGGTAGAGCTTGCTACTTTAAAATCTGTTTAGTTGTAGAGCTGGGCAGGATCTAACAGTTTTTAATATGGCATCGCGTAAATGAATAACTCTTTCGGAATATTTAATTCCAAATGCTTTCTGCATCCAATTTTAAATGTGATATCGCAGTAAAGACAAACTATATTAATAAAATATCTTTTCAGTCATTCTGCAGACTGATTCATGCGCAAATGCATGCACTTCTGTCTGAATTATGTTATTTCTTACACACCTCTCTTTTCGCTCTTTCTCTCTCTCTCCCTCACCCTTTTTCTTTTTTTTCTAAAACTTATTTAAAAGCAGCAGATATCAAATGTTACAGAGACAGGCGAAACTTCATACAGGACTTATCCCGTATAAAGACTCTTTACTAGAAGTGCTTCTAAGGGTAGATGAAAGAAATCTTGTGCTCGTAGTGCAATAATGTTAGAGTGGATAATTAAGAGCACTTAGCCAACAAAGATGCTGGATATTTTAGCGCAAATGTGAATGCTGTTACATCAGTCTACTTCATCGGGAAAGCTTGGTAATTGCTAGAAAACTTGGTGTTATGTTTGCTACGCCAGTATATGTTGGTGGTAATTGAAAATTATACACAAAAGTTAACTCCTGTCTGCCTGTCTTTTAATCTTCTAGTCTTCCTTGCTCGCGCACACACACACTACCTTGTCTTTTAAAAACTCATTTAACAGTTTACTTTTACTTCAAAAGAAGTAAACAAGTTTGCTTTGTTCCCATCTCTGTGTCTCTTTCCCTCTCCCCCAACACACACACACACACACACACAACAAGACTGTATGTAAATACTAACTGGTTGTGCATTGGTTAAGACGCAACAGACGTAGAAAGAACAAGCTTCCGATATTTAATATTATTATACCGTCTGAATTACATTCAACAGCAATAATCATTTTATTTGTTCTCAGAGTGTGTGTGTATGTGTGCGCGCGCGCTCCTTTATGTCAAGAGAAAGTATTACATGCTATATTATTTGGCATTTTGCCTCGTTTCAGTTTTTAAGAGAAAGAAGAGAGAGAGAGGAAAAAACAATAAAAAGGGAGAGACAGAAAGAAATCCTTTTTTGGAGGGGTGGAATCGAGGAAGGCTGGAGAGCGTAGCCTCAGTGTGGCGGATGATGTTTCAGCACGATTAGTCGACCTGTGCTAGCAGACGACAGAGCTTGTTCATCCCCAGCTCTCATTACATCCTCGGCTGAGAGGCGCGCGTACCAAGAAGCTTACAGCTGCACAATAAGCAAGATCGACTTTGTCGTTTAACCGTCGTGGCCCCTTCTGTCTGATGTACTTATCTTTCCCCCCCCCCCCGACCCTACCAACCCTGTGTACGGTGCCTGCGTGTGTGTATGCGCATGTGTGCATATGTGTGTGTGTGTGTGTGTGTGTGTGTGTGTGTGTGTGTGTGTGTTTTCGCGCGCTTGTTTGTGTTAGTAGAGGATGAGATAAATTGAAATACAGTTAAGATGCTTCTGTTAACAAACTTCTTGTCATACCATAGAATATATCTCAAGATGTATATTAGACAGAGGTAAGGAGAATTGCGGTAGAACGTGCGACATGTAGAGGGATGGTGCCGGAGGAAGGTTTCCCGTTGGAAGCGACTCATGCATGCAGTACCTGCCTATGGCAGAATAAATTTCACACTGCGTGCAATAGCTTCCAGACCTCGGGGGGTTTCCCCCCCCCCGGCATTCCTGTGAAGAAGGCTGCACTCTGGTGCTGCGTGCCTCCTGGTCCGGCGTTCTTGCTGAGGAACGTAGAAGGTACCGCGTTACAAGACGCGTTTCTACCTTCGGACAGACTCACGTGGTGACTGAACTCTTTGAGGGTAACAGTAAAGGCGGACAGGTAGTATCTTCTTTTTTCAGTTAATTCGTCTCATTTGTTAACCTTTCTATTTATTCTTTTGTCTTCCGCGATGCTAGTCACAGTTCAGAGGCTTTATTTTCCGCTAGGCGTCAGCATTAGTGGATATATTGCAATAGATCACGCTAAAAAAAAAACACAATGCAGCGTGGAGAATTCGTCTGCGCTTGTGTCTAAAAATACACTTTTCTTCTTTTTTGTTCTGACTGCTATCGTCTCATAAGACGTCTCTGATTTATACCTCTTTTGACTGATCGCTCCATTTGTGATGCCAAGATAATGGAACACTTAGCTCTTTGGTTACGTAACAAAAAACGTTACTTCATTGGTAACGTAACAGCCTAGTGTTGTTATTGTTTTTACTGGGATTTTTTCCCACTACATCGAAAACGAGCAGCCATGATCATTCTCTCTTTCCCCCCCCCCCTCTTACCAGAAGAAAATAGTGACTGGTTGTTCATCGCCTACGCGATAAAGGGGAATTATCACAACGTATGCCACTCGTCACTAAGCAGTGAAGGGGAGATAAGCAGGGTGAGGAAATAAGCAGGCGAATAATTCGTCGAGTGAGGGTAAGGTAAGGAGGAGCTGATGGAGAGCGGCAGGGGGAGAGATAGCAGGCCAGGAGTTACACGGCTGTCTGTGGTCAGCCTGCGTCTGGTCAACTTGCTGCGCGATGCAGGGTCTGTGCATCCGTCTGCTGCAGGGAGGGTGGGGGGACCATTCTAACGGCGTCTGTCCGTCGCAGCGCGTCGCCGTTCGTGCAGTATGATCCCTCGTTTGACCTCCTTTCATGCCAGTAGGTCCGCTAGCCAAATCCTGCATTAAAAGAGAAGACTAGACAGAGATAGAGAGAGAGCCAGCAACAAGCTTTAGTTGAGGTGGTTTGTAATGAACAATGGAGGCTCAACCACTGTCTTTAGTCTGTCTTCCGCATAGCCAACCTTACCAGCTCCCCCACCGCTCCACTCAACCGTCCCCCCTCCCACCCACACAAACCCCTTAGAAGACATATTTCGATGAAAGGCTTAACAAAGCTGGGTGGTATAATATTTCACAACTTTGAAAGATTTATCGAGAATCAGCAGCTGATTCTCCTTAGCAGATCTTTTTCCACCATCCCGCTCGCCATTGAAAAAAAAATCTATTTTTTCTTGTGCTTCTTTTTTGATTGATTGATTGATTGATTGATCGATATAATGATGTGTAGTAATAGTATTCAATCGTCTGATGGTGGTGTTCGGTGGACGAAGCCTGGTGTTCCGTCTTTTTAGAGCCTCCTTTCTTTCTGGCCTTTCCTTCTCCATATTAACAAAGCAGGATGCTCACGACAACTCGACCCCCAAGAAAATATCGATGTATTTAGTTGTACCTTGACAGAAGCTGAGATGTGCAAAGACTTATTTCTAGACCTGCTTGTGGTGCATGCTGAAGGACGACACTTCTTGAAGAAAAGCTTGTTTTTTCCCCTTCTCCCTAAGGAGCGGCGTTTGATAACAGCAGTACGGTATTGAAGCTCGTCCTTCGCTCGTAGTCAAAACGCGTACCTAGCGTACAAAGAGCTCTTGATGAACGCCTGTATAGCTGTTTTTTATGGAACGTATTCCAAGCTTGTGCTGTTGATAGGCACGCACCTAGCCAAGCTTTATTGAACGCACCCCTGTCGCTGGACGCGCTTTCAACAAACTCTTACGAAACGTGTCCCAGGCCAAGTTCTGCGAACTTTTGGCGCAAGCGCACTTGACAGGGAAAAAACAAACGCAAAAATAGAGAAAAGAGGACATAAACAGCCGCAGATCTTCTCTCCATAAAATAAGATCCAAGAGTAATAAAGATGAGTGACAAGAAGAGTAAAATGACGTGCTTAACAACTAGGCGCCAAGAAGGAAGGAACATTTCATCTATCAAAGACGCTTATTTTTATCATTTTCCTACTAGAAATTTTATGGCAGAGTGCATGTTTGGCTAATGGGTCGGGACGAGGTTATACCCGAGAGTAAAGTGTGGAAAATTGTTGACATGATGGTGTTTGTCCAGCTGGAACATTTGACTTTCTTTCATTATAGTTTTCTCCACCTTTCTTGGGTTTTCTTAAAGAGGGAGGGAGGATAGATTGTTTTTTTCTGGCTGGTAATAACGATAATTTGGAGGTAGTCGCAAACTGGAGAAAATCAAGTACTGATGCTACAAAGGTAGCTTTGGTACTGGTACTCCTACCACGGTATAAGCTTTGGAGTTTCTCAGTAGCTCGCAGGACAGCACAGGTCTTACACCACATCCCTTACCCCGTACGTCAAGGACCAGAAAGTTTTCTGGGTTCGTAGATGCAGACTACATGTAAGGTTACCTCGTAGGTAGCAAAGTGCATGTACCTCCTCTTCATGGCTGTCGCCTTAGTTCCAGACATTGAGACAAGAAGAATGCTACACATACATGGCTTTTGACCCTGACCACTTAATAAGTTTTGAATGCATTATTAGATCGACGATGAAATGTTTTAAATTTGAGCATTATTAGCTAAGAATACTTTTTCATCTGCTGGCCAAATCATGTCGTGTTTGATTTAGGGGAGGTATGATCCCCCAACTGGAAAACCGAGACCCAGGATCAATGTATCGTCTGGCGGAGAAATTGATCAGAGGACAAGACATTTCACGAACTCCTTGCCGCCAGTCCCAACGCTCGTCATCTGAAGATAATCGCTGCGACGACGAGACCTGTAGCATCGTGGTTCTCGATGGTGATGAAGATGTTGGGGAGTTTAGTGGTTAATGGTAGTGGTGGTGTGTTTGTGTGCTGTAGCCCCTTCATATAACGACCGTAAATCCATGCATATCGAGTGTCACCCAGAGCCATGTTGGCAGCATGGACCACTTCAGCTGGGGCCTCCTTCTTGCTCGAGTCGTTAGCGACATACAGTGGCCTCATCTTTCTGTAGACACAGGAGGCCTGTGATGATTGCTGCCATGCATCTTATTAACACCTGCCTCCATTCCTCGTTTCTTGCCGAAGAGTCGCGTTTTGTCTTTCCTCTCATTTGTATCAATCTTCCAGGCACTAATTCTGATACATGGCTGCAACTACTCCCTGGAAAGACACCCGTCAATTTTTGCTTGCTCGGTGTGGTGTTCTTTTTTTTAACCCCACAACTTTTATTTCTTAATTTTTAACCTTCCTCACTACTCCCCTTCTTCAGCCCCCCCATCCTGCCTTAATACAGGTATAAAGACTTGTAACGAGCAACGTATATTTGAGAAATGGATCTTTTCACATCAAAAGTCCATGGTGCTCCCCCCTGTTGCCCTTTTGTAATCCTTAGGGTGATTGTACACGTCATCGAAACATGGCACTGAATTCGTGTTGCCGAGTTTTAAAACAGCTGTCCGTACTCCACATATAATTATAGTGGAGAGAGCAACAGACTTCATGTAAAAACTGCAGGAGACGAGATATAAAAATTGTAGGAGACTTGAAATATAGATACTATAGTAGCGACGTGTTACATGGAGATTTGTAAACATGATGGGGGTGTAATTAAAACGCTGGCAGCGCAAATAGCGAAAATACTTTAAATATAACAGGTTTGTGATTAATCGCAGCTTATTTTTTTTTAAAAGGGGTTTATGATTCTGTGAATTACGATACATTAATGGCAGTTTATTTTTTTTAAAGGTGTTTATGATGCTTTGAATTAAGATGAATTCCTGAATTGGCACACGATTTTCTTTTTTTCCTTTTTTTATTTCGTTTCCTTTATTCTTTCTTCTCTCTCTCTCTCTCTTAGGTAAACTCACGATAACGAGATTTTTTCCCTAATATTTTTCTTTCCCCTTAAAATTACCCATCTGCCATTGGGTTGCATGCGTGCCGTTGCTCTTTGCTTAGAAAGAAAACTGTGCATGCACTCTGTGCACAACTGGTGTTGTAGGTGGCGCTCGCAGCTGCTGACCTTACCTCTGGCTGCACGAAGGCGAGCGCCACTCACACGCGCTTACCTGAGCGAGTTCCCACGTTGCCGCCACGTGCCACGATTTGTTGATTGCACGGTATACCTTTCCTTACAGACCCCTATGAGGCATTGCGCGTGCTTATGATTTACTCGCATAATAATAACAGTGGGACCGGCCTGAACTAGTTTTCTTTTTAAATTCGTCCTTTTTATACTCAGCTTCGTTCTTCTTTCTTCTTCGCTTCCTGTCTTTCTACATTTCTGCCTTTCTTTCATGAGCAAGTAATAGTTTCTCTTTCTTCTCCTCAGTCCTTTTATTTCCTCTTTAATTTGAGTTTGGGGTTTTTTTTCCGCCTATAGCACGCAAGCACCCTACAGACATGTACAATCACCATCTCTCAGTCTCTCTGGAGGATGTAAGTGAAGTAGAAAGTTTGACAGCTTCATAAACCAAAGGTGGCACTTAGCTGGTTGATTGATTTCATTAATTGGTGTTTTGGACGATGGGAGAGGGGGGGGGGAAACAATTTCACCAGTAGACTGCCGAGGACCAGTCTTGCAAACAAACAGCGTCCGTACAGATATTAGAAATAACACACACACACACACACACACGTTCCCCCGACTTTGACTTGTAGTTTTTCGACTAGACGATGGTGTAAAAGTGGTACTTTCAGAAAAGAGAGAAACCGTTCATAGGAGCTAACATTTTTCAGTACAGTATACAATAAACTGCTCAAGATATAAAAAAAATTGCTGTAAAATAGACTTGGTGTGAGATGGTTTTACTCAACTGTAGGCTAAGTGTTCAGAGTACAACGGCAGCCTGGCTAAGCTTTGATGTTCGTTAGGTGTATGAAATGCATTTTTGATTTACGATATTTTTAACCTCGGTGCACCTTGCCTGTCTGCTGCCTTCTACATGAGAGATTTGAAAGTGCTGACAAGCCATTTTTTCTTAGAAAGCTCTTTCAAAAATCACTTCTTTTGTAACTTTCAGGTGATGACTGCGATAAATTTAATTGCCAGCAGTTTGGCAGATTTTTTTAAAAATTTTTATTTATTTACTTTTTCGGTTTCTTTACGTAACCACCACCGTACTTGTAAAGATATTGGGAGGGCGTAACTGTCTAAGGATTGTGCTGCAAACTGCTTGAGTTAAACTTCATTGGAATAATACATCTGTGTTCCTCGGTGTTGAGAAGAAAAAAAATGGTTGTGAGTTATTTCCGTATCACAGGTGTTTCCTTTAAGATTGTGAATGAAGTGGCGCCAGGACTCTTTAATCTTTCCATCGTTTTTTCGAGTGCGATGTTTTTGCGGACGTCTGTATAAGCTAAATTAGATTAAAAATATACACACACGCCTACACTGTGTGTAAGAGAGAGAGAGAGAGAGGGGGAGGGGGGCAAGGAAGTGGAAAACTTGAACTAAACTAGGTACATCTTTTTGTCGTATTTAAGTAATCATATATGCCATCATCATCACATTTTGCTATTGTTACCCTTTGAACACCGGAAGCGAAGGATTGTGGAGGGTGTTACTAAACCTATACTGCTATGTCCGGAAGGGAAAAAAAAGGAAGATAGACTTGTAAAGGCAGGAGGGAAGAATTATCACTGTGAAACTGATACAAACTTTTCTTGCATTGACAAAACTCTGTTCGCGGAAAAAACTAGGGCTTGTGGGGAAAATGGCGGCTGATGGAATATTGGGGAAAAAAAGAGTGACGTGGCAGTTGGCATTCGCAGTGACCACAAACCAGGGCTCTGTCGTCTAATATAGCATATCTCTCTTCTGGACCTTGAAGCACCTGTCACTAATACAGTGAAGGTTGGCTGTCCTGGGTTCAGCTCTCGTCTCGGGCACACTGTTCTTTCTCTGCATGTGGCATCTGTTTACAGGGCTGGCTGCCTTGCCGTGGTATAGCCTTAGTTGCTGGGTCGGCGTAAAACACCAATCCTTCCCCTACCCCCATCAAACGAGATTTGCCCGAGATTTTGAGCCAAGAGGAGCGGAGCGGCCTGGATTCCCGCGGCGTTTTCGGTTTCCACTGAGTACCGCATACAGCGAGCGTGAGGTCACGGGCATGATGGATAAGCGTTCACCTAACGCTTGGTCGTTCGTTCGTGTAGTCAACGCAAGTGCGACAGGCTATGCGTGACTCTGATCAGTCGTCATTGTGAACACTTCGCTGATTGCTCGACAGATCAGTGTCAGTCTGGTGATGGTGATGCAGAAATATCCTGAGCCCTCCCTTTACTTCGACGTCGGAGAAGTGGGTAGACGAGTAGTTAGTGCACCCTTGTCCAAGACCGAAAGCCTGCTGTCTTGCCAGTTCGATACCCGTGTATCGCAGCTTACTTCACACAAGGTAACGCAGCTGTTGAATAGGGTACACCACCCTTTAAAGGCTTTAAAGGGAAGACAGAGGGGGGAGGGGAAATCGGAGGTGGTCCTTGCCATCACACACACACACACACACACACATAAAAAACGCTGCCCGTAAAAAAATTGCCAACGACCCAGAGGTTACAGAATTTCTTTTTTAACCTTTGGCACTTGCAAAATATTATTTTGTCTGCGTTTGGACATGACTAGTTTCCTTTCAGGACCACGCTTTTTTTGTTTTTTAAGGGGAGTAGGGGGCAGGAACAGGGTTTCTTCGGGTACTCAGACAATACCAGCTTTGGGGCTGCTATGATGACTTGCACTTTTCGAGAAGGACTTTTGGGGACGGGGGAGGCAGGTTGGCCTGAGAAGGGATGAAGAGGAGGAAGTATGGATGGGGGGAAAGGTAGGGTGCTGTGGCTCAGCAAATCGGGTTTGCGTGTGCCGCTTTCCATTTTTCTGCTTGAATGCACTCAAACCCCATGAACCTGATCAGCAACAGATGCCGGCATAGTCTGGCCCGGGCGCCACGCCAGCGCTGCTGCTGCTCCCCCCAGCATCGTGCGTTATCTCGCGAGGTCGTGACGTCATCTGCCTGCGTGCTGCCGCCTCCAAGAAGGCAGGTATGTGTCAGTAAGCCGGACAGATTGTTTGCTGTAACAGTCAAACAGGAGAGTGACTTATTAACAGGCCGGACAGACTGCCTGCTGTAAGTAACAACAAACAGGAGAGTCTCATTAACAGGCTGGACGAATTGTTTGCTCTAAGTAACATCAAACAGGAGAGTGACTTACAGGCTGGACGAATTGTTTGCTGTAACATCAAACAGGAGAGTGACATTATCAGGCGGGATGGATTGTTTACTGTAGGTACCACCAAACAAGAGAGTGACTTATTAGCAGGCTGGACAGACTGTCTGCTGTAACAATCAAACAGGAGAGTGACTTATTAACAGGACAGATTGTTTGTTGTAAGTAACATCAAACAGGCGAGCGAGCAGAGGCTGTAATAGATCGTTCCCAACAACAATAGCAAAGATAACTTCTCAAACATATATATGTAAATAAACGCATCTGTGTGTGTATGCATTTGTGTGCGCGCGCGTGCGTACAAGCTTGCGTCTGCTTGCATTCTTGTATATAAACCTTGTCCTTGGTAAAAGATTGTAATACAACCACCAACACTTTTAAAAAAAATCTTCCTCCCTATTTCTAATAGTTCTTCTGTTTTTCCCTCACTCTTCATTTATCCCACCCACTCACCCCTCTTCCCCCTTCCCATCTTCATCCTCCCACTCGCTCACTTTCACGAACTTTGCTCTAGGGGCTACATATGCACTTCCCCACCCCCATTTCGCACCTCTCTTTATTGCTTCGGCCATTATTAGTCATGGATAGCATGCATACAGAGTCTCATTCACTCAAGCTCATAGAATTATTTATCGACATGTTCGCGATTGATACTCCATGTCCCTGGCAGAAAACTGCAGCCAGCCCTCGGAACTAACTGCACCGTCTGAAGTACCGGCAGCCCTCAGTTGAAAGATAAACAAACGCATTATCACTGTTTTTTTGGAAGAGGGTGGAACTTGCCAGCTGTCGAGGGAAGGTTTTATGGAAAGACAGAGATGAGAATCGTTAATACGTATTATATAATAGTTTATATTCCTCCCCCTACATTTATGGAAACCTCTCCATTACTACCATTTCTCTTTGCCAGTGCACACGATGATGACCATGATAATTTAGTCGATGATTTTTCCTAGCTTTTACGATTCAACTTGGAGGATACTTTGTGTTTAGAGTTGTATTCACAGACAAAAGATCGTAGGAGCGAATAAGTAAGATCACAGAACTTCACGTATAATATAATACGTACTAGCGATTCAAAGATTTTTTAACTTCTAATATTATTTAGCAGTATCATCGTCATCATCGTCAAGCTTGATCCACCTTCTCGCTGTTTGTCGTGTGACGACTCTCTTCAGTCTGTCCTTGCGGAGTGCACTTGCACTTTATGGACTAACGTTCCACAGCGCTCACCTGCGCTTCAGCTGAAAGTGCAGTGCAAAACGAAAATATCACCTGCTTTGTTATTTATGGAGCGCCTTGAAGAGATTACACTCTTTTAAAGGTCTGTTCCCTTTACTTCCATCGCGTGCTGCCTCCTGTCTCGGCCACAGCTTCAAGCGTAAGTTCGTCGCCGGCAGACCTTCATCTTCACCTGATGTCTTTTTTTGCGTCTTCATCGCTTCTTCATCTATCTGATGTATTTGTCAGGTGTGGTCGTTTGATGTATTTTGTGGGGTGTGCGTCTCTAGTTTATTTTTCTGTCTTTGGATGGATGGCTGACTTCTTCGTTTTTCGGTTTACTAGTTCCTCTAGCTGACGTATTTATGATGTGCGTGTGTGTGTGTGTCACTTGCTCATCGACATGGCGGGTTAAGTCACTTATTCATCCGTATGACATTGCATTGCTTGCATGTGATGTGATGTGTGCTCAACGTTTTTCTTCTGTTTGATGGTTTTATGGCGCGTTGCGTCACTTTTTTCATCCGGATTTTTTTTTTGTTTTTTTTTTTTTTTGGTGTACGTCACTTATTCGTCTGTCGGATGTCTTTAAGACATGTATCTGCAGTTCTTGTGGGTACTCGCAAAAGTCGTGGTTGGCGAGAGGGATGTATAAACACCCGCCAAGTGGCGCACAGCAGCAGCAGATGTGTTTCTCACCTTCTCTGATCTCCCCCCCCCCTCCTCCACACCTTGACCGGCTGCTGTACCTGCGAAACGATGCTGTACCTGCATCCTCAGGTGGAACCAGTCTCGCAGGCAGTTGAAATGCATGCACCGCTATTTTTTTCTTATTATTTATCGTTTGTTGTCTGGATTGCGGTTGTGTGTCGGCTGCAGGATATTTTCGTGTTCCAGGAGGTCTTTTTAACCTCGTCATATGCACCCTACTTATCGCAGTGTGAAATGAAAAGAACATAAGTAAAATATTTTTGATGGAAGGTGAGCTTGAACACCATCATAATCATGTCATTTTCGTAGTCGTCGTCGTCGTCGCCGGTGCTTTGTCATCATACCTAAAAATCTTCGACTGAAAACTGCAACTATTGTCATCATTTACAATTACTGTAACAAAGAACTTTTTTTTAAACCGAGCATTATTGTTGCATAAAGAATTATTTCTTAAAATAAGTTAAATAACTTTTCTTTACAGTTTTTCCTTTTGACTCAGTGATTCTCAGATTAGCAAAAGAAATGAAGAAAGGGGTATTAAGTTCTGAACACGGAGAGACAAACCTGTTGTGATAAGTGCAGAGCATGCGCAGTGTTACGAACTCCAGTGACGTCACAATAGTCAGTACTTGTAAACCAGACGTAACGTGAGGTTTTGTTGTCCACCTCACCTGGAGAGTCAGTTGATCTTGGCAGATCCACTTACCGCTCCTCGCTTGGTAACAGAACTTGTTTTATTCTTTCGCTACCTTCCCCTAGCCAGTGTAAATCCTCAGTTCATCTCCAATACTCGCCATCTTTGGCGCTTGCCGCCAATTTCCGTGATGGCTTCGTTGATTGATTTTCGGCCCATCAGCTGGATTCTAACCCACAAATGGTGATCGCCGCCTAAGCGGAACAAGTCCCCGTAGGAACCGAGTCGAATCTGTCGTCCTTGAACTTAACGATTTCAACCCTGTTTTAAAAATAATAATAACAACAACAACAAGAAGAATAAAACGGCGTAGAAAGAGAAGAGAATCACAGGTTTTACAGCTGCCAGCTGCAGCCGTGAATTAAGATGTTCTCTGCTTGCAAACAGTTTTTGGCGACTTCTCAAACCGGCTTGCCGGGTGAGTCCTCCTTCCAACTCCCCACCCCTTCCCGGCTAATGCGGATTTCTGCGGTTGGCAGCGCTTTGCCTGTCGGACAGCGTCAAGGAGAGGGCAAGAGGGGTAGAGGCAGAAGTGTGGGGGATCGGGGAGGATCATAAACAAGTTATCCTAGGTGATGGTGATGATGTTATCTGCGCTGTTGTTGATGGTGGATCGCCGTAATGACGTCTTCATTGCCAACGGTTGCTTCCAGGTCCGGTGGTACGGAACACGAGTTTCTGGTTCTGTGGAATCATTTCTATCAAGATCGTGAAGGGCCAGACTTTTATTCTGGTCAGTAGAGCAAAACGAAGTCAGATGTCTTGCTCGTACCGGTTGATGTCGTAGATTTGTCGTGGACGATTAGGAGGCCAGCAATCATAACTTGCACCCCGCTACCCATACCCTTTCCCTACCCCGCGGTTCCAACACGCCCCTTCAACAAACAGCTGTGGTGGAAACATCAGCAACTTAGAACTAACAGAGATTTAGCAACAAATCACTCGTCAGGTGCAAGCACACAAGCTAATTGCTGATGAGTAAAAGCTAACTATAAATAACTTTCAGTGTAAAATAAACAAAAATGTTTTTTGAAGCTTCCTGATTCATTTCCACCCCTCTGACTTGCTCCGTCCCATCTTCCCTCGCTCCCTTCTCCCACCCACCACTTCAACTACCCCCACCCGTCGCCTTCTTCTTCTCGCCGTCATCAAGCCTTCTTTCGAGCCTAACTAATGTGCATGTTTTTAACATCAAAAGCCAGAAATTCCACATCGAGACAAAAATCTGCTCTCTTCACCTAGCGTCCACCTCGTAAACTCTGCGTTAGGCGCTTTATATCCATCGTTAAACTCCTTCGTGTGAGCCGGTGACGAAAGAGGCGATCGGAGTACTCAGCGTCAGACGAGAGAGGGAGGAGGCGGAGGAAAGATGCCTGCACCTCGTGCTTTTCTCGCCCGCGACACGCGGTTCTAACTCGACATGCCCTCGCATCAATTACTCGCAGATTTAGCGAACTGGTCTGTGTATGGCGACGCCAAGACGCACAGATAATCGCGATAATGGATGAGCCTTGCTTATACCGAGCGTGCTGGACCGGATATGCTCAGAAAACTTTGTGTAGAGGGAGACGTGTGAGAGTGAGCGAGCCCAGGTGTAAGAAGAGGAGGCGTGGTGGGTGTACTCTGAGGAAAAGAGGTGAAGTGAGAAGATTGAATACGCGGCACGATCTCCTCCAAAAGATGAAGACCTTGATGAAAAACAAGAATTACCGTGAATGATTCGTCTTCGGTCTGGTGCTGCTGATGAGGTAGCCCCGCAGAAAGATCACGTGACCGAGAAACTTGCCGTTTGCCAGCTTGTAATTTCGCACCGAGAGTCTGTGCCTCGGCTTTAGTGTCTTGGCTCGCACACATTTACCCCTCAACTATCCCCCCCCCCTGCACTCAGAGTACACCTCTTCATGTATTAATTAGCAGCGCCATCTTTCCCACTGTACGGGGGATATAGTGATCGTTCCACATCGGTGCATCCTCATGTGTTTCTCTTGCCTCTTCTAGATTCACAGCAAAGTTTCTAAAGTCTGGCGGCCGCTGCCGTGTTGGATGCTCAACCTCTGTAAGTTCACCGTTGTTGTAGCAAATGCATGCTTACCGAGCAACACTTTTCCTCGACTTTGGGGAAAAAAATAAAAGTAAGTCTGCAGCATCAGCCAGAGCACAGGATAACATCCAGCAGAATCACATTCTGCAGCGTTTAATGCAACAAAATTGTATTCTGCAGATTTAAATTCAATACAAAATTGTATTGTGCCGCGTGTTTAATTCAACGAAATTGTATTGTGCAGCGTGTATAATTCAAAAAAATTGTATTCTGCAACGTGTTTAATTCAACAAAATTGTATTCTGTTGAGTTTAATTCAACCAGGCACCAGGTGATTAAGTTGATCAGAGAACTAAGCCTCTCAGGCCTTTCTGGTGCTGTCGGGCGGTAAATCCCTTCGGCGAAAAAATTAAAAACAGAAGAGGAGGAACATGGAAGTGCAGGATCTTTTTTCAGAAGAAAAATCACTCGGAGATTTTAATCTTGGTTAAACAGTTCCCATGCTCTTACATATGTGGCATTTAAAGATGTTACGCAGCAGAGGTGGGGGGGGATGCTATTGGTGTTTTACGCCAAACCAGCAACTAAGGTTATATCACGGCAAAGCAGCCGGGCCTGTAAACAGGGGTCATTTGCCCGAGACGAGATCTGAACCCAGAATAGCCAATCCGCACTGAACTGGTGACAGAATATTTCGTAAGTTCATTACACAAGTGTAGCAAAAATATACCAGTGAGAATACTCCTAGGGTTTGCCTCTTTTTGAAGAAAACAGTGATAACTTCAATATTTCGCTTCTGCCCCAACTATACTCAGGGAAGAGATGATTTAAATCTTTTTTCCTCCCTTTGAGGGAAGCAGAAATTTTCTAATGTCAGAGATGTCAGAGAGAGAAAGAGTTTGCAAATTGTGTCATCAGGGCTTGCTACATGCTCTTGGAATTAAGTTGTTTTCAATTTGTCTGTTGCAGAAAGCTGTGGTTGGGATAATCCTTTCAACGCAGTCATTTTGTTCTGTGAGTATTAATATTCTTTTTTTTCTTTCTTTATCATTTCTCTCTTCTCTCTCTCCTTTCCTTGCTCGTTTTGCGACAGTTTCTCCCTTTCTTTTTCTCTCAATCTTTCTCTGTGTGTCTCAGTCTCTCTTAATCTTCCTCTTTGTCTCTCTCTTTTAATCTTCAATCTGCCTCTTTTTTCTGGTCATCATTAATTGTGTCCGTGTTTGCCCTGCCTGATTTTTCTCTCTCTCTCTCTCTCTCTTTCTTGGCGTTTCCATCCGGCTGAGACAAAGACCTAAGTGTGTCTACGAATCTTTCTCACCATTGAGGTTCTAATAGCCGAATTTCCTTAACATTCCCCCCTCCGGGTCGCTTCTTACGCAACGCTAGCCGTGGGATGGAGCCTCCCATCATCATTTGTATTTTTTAAAGTGCTTCTTATTCAAGGCTAAACTTCCGGTGCCAGTGCTTATGGTCTTAGACGCCTTCCAGCAGATGGATTACGTGGGCCTGAACGTAGACATGCGCATCTTTTAAGTACAGGAAGCAGCGTCATGAGTGTATTTCTCGAGGAAACAGATTTATATTGATGTCATGCTTGTCATGGAGGTGTACATCATTACATTGTAGGGTCTTTTCTTTTTTCTGCCTTCTTTTGTTTTTCTCTCCCCACCCCACCCCCACCCACCCCGGTTTTACTGGCAGTATTGACTGTGTCTTTTTCATTCTAGAACTGGTAGGGTTTTTACATCTTCAGTCTAACATACAAACGATATTTTTATGTGTTTTCATTTGCTAGATTGGTAATGTAATCTGGGACCGGTCTCGCTTACTGTCATCAACAACAGAGAGAAAGAGTGTGTGTGTATGTGTGTGAGTGAGTGTGTGTGTGTATATATGTATGTTATTTGATCAAACCTTAGAATACAGAAAAAGCATGTATCAGATCGTAGGGATACAGTATTCCAGCCCCACCCCCCAAAAAAACAAAGCCGTGGACATAGTGTCATCAGAAAAAAACAAGTGATGGACCAGACCCTTAACATGCATTTCTTTGAAAATAACATACTAATGTACATACTAATCATAGACATTCAGACCTAGGTAAATCTCGTTGCTCAAATCGTAGACAGCTAAGTCCCTAAAACTATGTCTTCCACGTCAAGAAACTGGCCAACATGCCTTCTTCCCTCAGGACCACGCCAGTCCACCCTCTGAGTGAATTCGCTGACATCCAGACCACGAAAGCTCTTTGTAGTTTCCAATACAAGTTGAACAGTCTGTCTGTCCTTTGTGGCCAGTCCTGCCAAACGTCGCGGGAGAAGCCAATTAAGCTATGGACACTTTACAGGCTGGTGGGGCAGATGGGGGCGGATGAAAGGGTATCGAAAGTTTTGCTGGCCAAAGAAATACTTTTGTTAACAAATCATTGGAAGTTAGAGACCCCGCACGGATTTTATGGCAGAAATGGGATGTACAAAAGCTGTACAACTATCGTCCTTTATGTACATGAGATGGGTTCAGAAGACACGTCTCAACGCCGTAAAATGAGAGAGCGTCGCCATCTGGACTTGTTGCGTGTCCGCATGTTCGACCACGAACAGTTTCCAGGATCCACCCACCCACCCCTTTTTTCAAATGTAAAAGTAGAAGTTAAGGAAACGGAGTTTCACGTCTTGCATGCTGTTTGCGTTTGTTGACTTAGATTTCGTAAGTATTTCATTACTTTCGGAAGAGTCATTCATTCACATCCTTAAAAGCGATATTTATTTTAAGACAAGTCTCAGCTTTTCTCTTTCCTTTTTTTAATGTTTTATTTATTTATTTATTTTATTTAGTTTGGGTTTTTCGTGTCTTTATTGTGTTGACTGGGCTGCGTGTGTGGGTGGATTAGGAGGTTTTGCGCCTTAGAACCCTCGTCTAGCCCTCGTGCACTTAACTTCGGGGTATCATTTTACTCTGATTAACTCTAATTGGCTGCTCTTTCTTTCGTGTGGCTTTGAAATATGTAAGCACTTCCGTGCAAAAACATTAACGTCATAACCGTGTCGTCTTAAAAAAAGGGAAGATTTCCAAGCTTGCATCTTACTTATAGAAGAAAAATTCTCTCTCCTACTTTGTGCGTGAGTGTATCTCCGAATGAACTAAACCTAGTCACAGAATAAAATCCGCCCAGGCCAGAACAGTCCAAGCTGTTTCTGCATCGTTAGTCGCTTACTAAGAAGGGAGACCATTGTAATGTGCTTTGGCATCAAGGGAGGTAAGTGCTAATCGTCACGGCTAAGCACAAAAACACGTGCGGGAGATAGGGACAGCTTCGGGGATCCAGAGAGAAGAAAAGCAGACACAAGGAGGGCTGCCGCTGCAGGATGTCCCCGCCAGATGAGGAGACATAAAGTCCACCCAGGGTGCCTACTTACACTCATCAACTTACACTTCTAATAGGTTGCTGACTCGACAAGTGACCTGGCAGTCGCCACGCCGGCACGTCTGGGCCTGCGCTGTGGCGCTCGGCACAGATCGAATTCTTGCTATAAATAAACACATAATTTAAATTGAAATATTTTTCTGCAGATTGCTGTATGAAAATAACAATTCATCTCTAAATTTCGATGTGAATGTAGATTCTGTATTGCGAATGACCACACAACTAGCGGACGCCAACATTTAGTTTGGGGATTCTTAGAAGGAGGGTAGAGAGAGAGAGAGAGAGAGGATGAATAGCTAAAGGGGTAGGCAGCTATCAGAGTTTTTCGCCCCTCTTTGCAGAACATGCCTTCCACCCACCCACCCACCCTTCCAGCCACCATCTGCAAAGACAAGAATTTTCGAAAAAAATAAAGCCGGAAAAAAGTAACTGGGAGTGAACCGCTCTTTGTAATATAAATAATTCTTAGTTCGACGGTTAGGTCGTGCCGGAAAACAGTATAATAATGGTAATTATTATTATTTCACTCATGCGTCGTACCCAGTCAGTACTACTAACAACAACGCGAGCTTGGATCATGATCACTATTGCTATCATCGTGTTATCTTATGAGGGATACAGTGATGGGTATAGTCATGTCGGACCTGCAATATACCTGAAGTTAGAGATATCGTGAAAAGAAATTAAGCACGTGCGTCTGTTAATAAGTTCTAGCATTTTACATTCGCTCGTAAAGCCATGGGAACTACGTTTCCAGGTAGAGAAAAAAAATTATCTTAAAAATGGTTTCCTGTCTACATTTCACAACTTAAACGGCAGATGAAGTCATTCTTAACCTCTTGTCCTCACAGACAAGATCGCAGGAGGGAAAACGAGATTGCAAGTTTCCGGTCTGGCCTTGCCAGGCAAGGATACTGTAATATAATGGAGATCGTTACCTTGAAGACATTGTTTTCTTAAGATAATGAGCACGTTAAGTGCAGGTGGCGGTTGAGATTCCATCATTTCGAGCTTTTGCCAGGTGATGCATGTGTTTTACGCTTCTCAAATATTTAAGTTATGTCAGGTGATAGTGAGGTCCTAAAAGATTCAGGTGATACCAGGTAACTGTGGTGGGTCGGACACTGGTAGGAATCCAAGTAGACGACTGTTGTTTCCGTATGACTTCTAGCAATGTCCGACGAAATCTGTATATAACATTTCGTGAGCGACCACAGGTGACCAACGCCTTACAATTTTCTGGTGATGTTGCATCAAGTACATGGTAATTTTGTGATTCGTTTTTTAAGCGGATACAGTTCGGACGACATGTCACGCATCTCATAATTTTTATCTGATTTCCTGTCAGGAAATCTAGTGTGGTAAGATTGTTTTTCATAAATGTTGTATTCCCTCTGTATCGTTGAAACATGTCGCTGTTGTTGATTCTACCGTCAACATTTTTTTAGGCAACTCGAGTATCATCATATGATTCAGATGATGCTATATTCGCTTGTTGTTCAGGTTGTTCTAGTGCCATGTTCAGATAACTCTTGTATCAGGTGATTCTAGCTTCTTATGGATTATATTGCTAACGCAAATCCTGAAAAAACCTCGGGTAAGTCTTTGTACTGTCTCTCAAAAGAAAGGTCTAGATCAGCGGTGAGCAAAGTACGGTCCCCGGACGTCTTTGGACCAGCCTGTCTTCCAAAATGTGAAGCGCACTTTTTTTTATTTAGCATATGTTAATTTGATTGAAATTTAATTTATCAAGTACAACAGCATTAGAAATTGGCAGTCCTTAACATTCTAATATAAAGTACAAATATAACAAAAAACACGGGTGACATGTCTGATGGAGTCGTTAGAGAGCATCGTGCTTCACTTTACACAATAAATTGGATAAGTAAAAGCCGTTATGTACTCATTTGTTGTCTATTTCATAATCACTAGGTTTTCTATGTAGTCACCTGGCGTGGTTTTTTTTTTTTGTTGTATTTTTCGGCTCGCAAAAAGAAAACTTTGCCCACCCCTGGTCTAAATCCTTATGCTGACTTATGTTACGTGGATTCTCTCTCCCCTTCCGTTTGTCTTTCTCAGCAGAGTAATAAATGGCGACTTTTACCTTTGTCAGAGAACCAGCAGTTGTTATTATTAATCTGATATATCTTAGACTTTTGTTTTTAATGAGTCATCCCTCGCGCTGGTTCGTCCAAACTGCTAAGAGATTCAAATTCGTCTTCTGGCTCGCTCGTCTCTCTCTCTCGTGTCCGCCATGAACGTGCAACTGCAGCATGAGCCTCTTGGGGGAAGTGTTGTCAGATGCTTTCGGCAAATAAGAGGCGAAGCAACGATTGCGTACTGCACGGCAGCGGCGAACGGCTTCCGCTCGATGAAAGAGCAACAACACGCGCTTCCGCCGCCGGAAGTCGGGGGCCAGCTCGCGGTCACGTCACACACCCGGCGTAAGAAACCCCAACACTGTGTATAAGACTGTCGCACTGCGACGACTGCGAGCTGAAAGGTTTTGTAAACCCTCACTTCGTGTACATCTGACCTGACCAGGTGAGTTTGTGGATCTACACGGAGGGCATGTTAGGGGGCGGGGGAGTAACGGTGTTTTTTAGTGACGTCACAACGACCGGTCCTCGCACATCCGACATAGCGCTGGATTACAAGTTGTGTAAGTGACGGCTTGGGAAGTCGACGTTTGTGCGGAGAAGTAGAATGCCAAGAATTGACGAAGATCCTTAGGTGTAGGGAATGCTCATTCTTCTACCCTGAATGTACCCTTGACTTAAAGGATCTTACTGCACCATGTATCCCTCCCATCTCTCTAAACGTCAGCTACTGCACCGTGTACCCCATGTTAGTGAACATCAACCACTGTACACTGTACCGTGTACCCGTCTGAACGTCAGTCATTTCACAAGTCAGATGTTACAGCAGGTGAGCAGCGTGCAGTGGGTGAAAGCAAGAAGCTGACAGTCTTTTTTTTTTCTCTTCCCTGAAGAGAAGTTCGAGAAGTTTGACATCACACTGCCGGGTATTTTGATTCTCTGTGTAAAAACTCGGCGTTCAAAGAGTTGGTCGTTCTCTATTGTCTCCGTCTCCGCTCTAAAAGCTCACGCTTTCTCCTGGGAGAGGAAGGGGTTCTCTCCTCTTTGATCACTTCGTTGTTGGAGATGGTCGAGGATCATTTTATGGGCGTGCTACTCTGGAGGTCTGTGTCGCTATGGTGACACTCAGAGGCTGGAAGCTCTTTACCGCTTGCATTGTCTGGGATAGGCTCACAAATCTAGAAGGGAAAGCTTCTATCACTCTTCTGTCCACGCACTGTTTTCCTCTCTCTCTCTCTGTGTGACTGCGATACGTACAGATATGTCAAGCTCCCTCACCTTTCGCGTTCTCTCTCTCTCTCTCCATGTTTTTCTCTCCCTTCTTTCAAAATGTATTCTTTCTCACAATCTCACTCTTTCTCTCTTCTGTCAATTTATTTAAGCCACCCCTCCCCCACATTTCGCTTTCTTTCTCTCCTTCCATGTCATTCTCTCCCTTCTTCTTTCCTGGTTTATTCTTCCTCAACCTCCCTTTCCCACTGCTATTTATCTGTCAAACTCTCTGTCCCTATTTTATTCTCGACTTCTAGATCCGGCTTTCCTGTTCTTTTCTATCCTGGTATCAGAGTGTACTGTTCCCCACATTTGGCGTTGTTTCATCCGCTGCCTGCTTATCCGTGCCAGACCCCTCACAGGGCGTTCTCTTCTTCCATTTAATACCCACACCACCACCACCACTCTCACAACCAACATCAAGTAGTTGATGCCAGTGTGGTAGCATTATGACTTTTCTCGACCCGTGCCAAGCCGCTCACTTGCTAACGCGCTGGCACACACACACACACATGCACACGCTTTCGCACACATATACAAACATATAGAAACGGGTACACATGCGCTCGAACACACACACACTTTTTATCTCTTATACACACAAGCGATGGTGAAAACGTAGACGCTGCCATGAGCAAGTAGCTTGATGTGAAATTCTCTCCCTCCATTCTCTCTCTCTCTCTGTGCGATGCGAATGCAGTCCGCTGCAGCAACAGCAAGAGAGCAAGCGACCGTGCCGAGCGGAGGGGGAGGCATCGGGTGTTGAGGCGTTTGATGGACCGCACGCCAGTCTCGACAAAGCTCGGCGCCTGAGCAAGCGAGAGACACACGTGCAAAGCTCCTCCGATCGACTGGAGAGAGAGAGATAGAGGGCGAGAGAGTACGCTCGCTCTAGCCGCCCGTGCCATCTTCCTTCAAGCTGGGTGATCTCTCTTTTCCTCCACGTTCATTCCTCCCCCAAACCCCGTGTCTTCACTGCTAGTGGCTCCTTTCACCTTCTCGGCACTTCACCTCCGCAGTGCAGGACGTAGTAACTTAAAAAAAATAAATAAATAAAAGACTGGACAAAGAGGCTAGCAGTGGCTACGCGATCTTTGGATTAAAGGTCAGGTCAAAGGAGCGCCGCTCTCTCCCTGTATCGTCCACAGTGACAGTGAATTGCTTACTCTGAGGTAAGTTTACTCGTGTTTATTTTTTTTTTTAAACCTCGAGATTGTGGGGTGGACTTGAAGGCGAAGTGAAGTTTAGTTATTACCACCGGCATAACTGTCGTCTCCGTCTTCTTCGCCGTCATTTTTTTTCTTGGCCTAAGTGTGAATCGATGTTATGGAAAGCAGTGTGTTTGTCAAGCGTCCTAATTGCTGCTTACTGACCACTACTTTTCGGTGGCCCACGTGCGGATCTCGTGCTCGCACATTCAATTGAGACTGACACGAATTTGTCTTTGGTTTTTCTTTATAACGAAGGCTTTTTGGAAACGGTTCATCTCGCAGAGTATAATGATAAAAAGCAGCCATCAGTTGAGTGGTGATCTCAAGGGTATCGTCACTATCTCGATGTAACATCCTCTTTTTCATTTCGCGCTTCTGTCAATCGACGTGGGTGTCTGTCTCGAGGTCTTCAGGAGGCTCGGTACCGCTTAGTAGCAAGGAAGTCGCGGGGTGGTATATGTGTATGTGGGAAGGGATGGAAGATTATCAGTCTAGTCATCGCGTCAAGTTCGCTGCTAAAGAAGTTGTGGTGGTTTGTGTCTCGCAGTGCACAGTTGTCGACACAGCTGACGAAACTATTATCGTGCTAGTTATACTCACTACACTGTGCCGCCCAAATCGCATTTCCGAGGATGGAGACCTCCCACGGCTTAATAGTCAGTAGGTATTTTCTCGCTTGCAGCCGTCATGTCGTGTTTTCAGTTAATGTACGTGTGTGTGTGTCTGTGTGTCTCTGCGCATTGTTTGCTGTATGAGATGTTTGTAAAGTTGTGGCCAATTTTTTTTTACAGGGCAGGAAAGGGGTGTGCTCACATTTTTTCAAGAAGTGCTGGCCTTGCGTGACATGCCGTTCCAGTGCTTTCTGCTGATGTTGGAAATGAAATGATTAATTTCATGTCCTCAGATTTTCTTCGCTTATCTCTGGTCTCCTGCTTTTACTGTCACAGTCTTATGTGGGAGGAGCAAAACGTTTTCCTCCCGTTAGTCCCCCGTCGGTATAGCACTTTGTGTGTATGTGAGAGAGAGAGAGAGAGACGAAATGTGCACCCGCGCACACATTTATGACCGTAACTTCATATATGTACGCGCAGTCGTCAGTGTCGCCAGACATAAAACTTGTTTTGGTTTGTTTAGCCGTTAACATTTTGTGTGTAGTCTAATTTGTGGTATTTGTATACATATCAGATTTAGTGACAATGAATTTCTTTTTATTATTTATTTTTTATGATTTTTTTTTTATCCCTGTAACCTTCATGCACTTTATTTCTTAACAGTTATTTTTGCCTGACATATTTTTGTAGCTAAGTTATAGCCAGTGTTCCGAGCCCTTTTTTCCTAAGCTTTTACGTGGCTTCAAGAGAAGAACTCTCACCCCTGACCTTTCACAGTTTTTATATCTTAGCTCTGAACCTGTATCTACTGCCTGAGGCAATTCTTCGCACAAACAAGGTCTTGCATGGTGTCTTCTAGAAGCCGAGATGAGGTCTCGCGTTGGGTCGCCTGGATGCCCTTTGATCTTTAGTTGTCTCCTCTCGCTAAAGTTGTTGAGGTCGCGTTTTATGCTGGTGATCGGCAAAAGTCTTGTTTTGTGGGTAGACTCTCGACACTCGTGCTGCTTGTCTCCAGCCCCAGCTTCAGCAGACCTAGAAGGACAACACTGCTCCATTTCTCAGCTTTTCGATGAACGGCTGTGTCTTATCAATCAAGAGTTTTGTAGTTTTTAACCCGCAAACGCATTTATATACCTGTCACGTGTTACCGCGGGAATGGCGTAATATTACAGCTGATTCGCATACCCAAAAGCCTCATGTCTTTTTTGTAACCACACTTTAAAGCACCTTTCAAAGGTGCTTTTAGAGGTTTCAAGTGTTGATACCGTTACAGCAAATTTTTAATAGCGTTTGGGGTGTTTGAAAGTGACCCAGACATCATCGTCGTTGTCATCCAAATCGTTTTCATCATCGTCGCAGTCGTCATCGTCATCATTATTGTCATCTCATTAATTATCACTGTACGTAAAGTCGTTTCTCCAATATGACCATGAAACCTGCGTTTGTGTTGTCGCAATTTCCGGTTTTTTTTCAAGATTTAAAACCAGTTGAACAAGTATTTTTCTTCAAAAGCTACATAGCTTAAGCACGACAGAGTCCATACGCAATGCCGCATATTAAATAGGAATATTTCTTGTCTCGCGCCAAGTGTCCAGTGATTTTGCTAACTCTTTGTTGTCTTAGTATCACCGTACCGTAGTCCTTGTCCAAGCTGCCGCGGGTTTGGCAATGTCAACTTGTAAATGTGAACTATTTTTTTTTTTCGCGGCGTTCTCATTTAATACCGAAAACAAGAAGTTAATTCCTCAAAGCGCCAGACAGGGTCAATACAACATGGGGCTGTTTTTAGTTTGTACAAAAGGCTTGGGTGAATTTTTTTTCGTAAAAACACGTGAACTGACCTACATGTTCACTTCTGACGTCACTGAAGCGCGCAGCCAATGTGGAAGCTTTCAGCTCGCGTTGCCATAACAACAAGGATACTGATGTCTCGGAAAATAATATCTTGAAGTTTTTTCAAAAACGCAGACAAGAATTGTGGTGTTCAAAGGCTTGTTCATGGCAGTCGGAATAGAATTACTCACTCATAATTATGAGCATCATTATCTTGTATTGAGCTAAATCTTATTCACTTGAAAGGATAGCTTTTAATTGTGTTTGCGTCGATTCAGGTGTTTGTTTTGACAGTTCATAATTTTATAACTGTCGGTGTTTCCCTTGTGAAAAAAATGCCAAGAATGTCTCGGAAAGAAACACGGAAGAAAAATACCGCCCTGACCTAGCAGCTTAGCAAAAGAATGATTTATTCATTTCTTTTGTTATTCATTCTCTCCCCTTTTTTTATTACCCTGTTCGACATTTTCTTTTTGCTGTTGCCCCACCCTCTCGTAGCCTTTCTCCTTCTCAACCCTTCGAGTATGGCGTTAGTGCGTGTCCTGAAGGAAGCTGTGAGAAGACTGAAGGGCGGGCTGGAGTGAACTATCGGCCAGCGCCTTGTATTCCTTAATTGGCACCGCCCAGGCCCAGAGGGTCCTTGTGTTTGCGTCCAAGAAGGGCGCCATCGTTTGGAAAACATGGCCGGCGGTTGTGCAGTAATAAGGTAGGCAGCGTCTTGGAGACGCTTTTAGGGTCGTCAGGCAGAATCTCGCCAGCGGCACTTACAGCCACCTTGTCGCCTCTGATCAGAAAATCTTCAAATAACGCCACGTGCCGCGGTAAATGCCACTGTTTTTCGTGGCTGCGGCTTCATCTTGCACTGCAGGAAATATCGATCACCGTAGATCCGTGCTTTTGGTAAAGTGGACTTTTTTTTGTAACTTTGGCGTGTGACGCCCCTCGTTCATCATTTTCACTGAGGGGGAAAAGTGGGAAGTTAGCGAGGGCTACAGATCACATGTCAAGTGGTGGTCATCGTATAGTTAGCGCCTTGAGACCTCCTCCTTCCCCCCTTCCTTCTCGTTGTCCATCTTGTTTTCCCCCCGTAGTCATCGGTGTCTGGCTTTGTCCTTGTAGGCGTAATTAATCCCTGTACAGTCGATTATCAGAAGAGTTTCAGTTCTCGCCGTGTGTCCTTACCTTCTGATACACCCCCAACCTGCTGGCTTGTAGACTAATTGTGTTTCACGTACATGGGGTCTACGAAGCGGGTCAGTCAGTACCCGTAAATCCTACGTGTATGTCCCGTTTCATGCCTCAGGCTCTTGGAATGGTTGAGGTGGTAAGCTGCAGGCTGTCGCCATGTCGTCTCTGTACCTTTTTTCGAGCTCTACCAGTACAACGTCTGTCTATACAGTCGTCTGTTTTGCATCTCATCCGCCTTCTCTGTTCTTTATGTCACATCCTCTACGTCGACAGTGATGTGCAGAGACGTCGAAGGCGACGAATGAAGGGTGTTTATGAATGGAATGACCGTACTTGTCATGTGGACTGGTCTGTTTGACCTGTCAGTCAAATTCTTTGACGTTATAAAATACGATTTGTTCATTCAAGGGAGTGTATGCTGAGAAAAAGATCAAGTTATTTTCGAAATGACATTTCCCGAAACACATGTTTTAATGATGGCAACCACTCTTTCGACAGTCACCAATCACACACTTACCGTCGCCACTACATACATTGACACTAAATGCATTGTATACACCTGTTAGAACTATCATTAGGTCTTCATTTCAACCAACCATCAACTAGAAAGATTTGAGTTCCCCGTCTGAGAAGACAACAAACCCGTTGACGGCGAGAAGAACACGCTGTGCTCTGTGAGAGCTCACAGCACCAGGCAACTTCAACAAAATTATAAATTAGTCACAAACTACACGAAACACTGAATATTCTAAAGGCAATTGCACAAAGATGTAATGGATGTGTTGAAGATTCCATCGGAATTCCAAAAGAAAAAGTGACACAGCCGTCCCTGACCTCGTTATTCATCGTGATGAAAAGTTTCTTTATTTTGAGAGTTAAAAAAGTGCATAAATGCGCTTCATTTTTCGGCATTCTCTACTTGGATGACTTGCTTGATGTTTGTGCAAATAACTGAAGAAATCTGCTGGGCGACTCTGAACCCCCCACCTCCCAAAAAAGTGGAAAAAATAGAGCTGCAATTATGGAGGGTCGTCATTATTTCAGGTTCATCTCATCCTCCAGAGCAGTGAGCTAAATTTCCCTCCCCTTTCACCTCTTCTTTCTCCCAAGAACGGCCAACCCCAGCGTCAGTTACAGAGACTGAAGAGTTCCATCGGGCCACCAAATTGGGCCTTAGTGTCTTCCTGTGCTAGCCCAAGATTGCGCCTGCTCCCTTGTCTTTGGGAGGATGTTGTTTTTGACAGTTATTGGTGGTGTCATCGCACCCTTAGAAATCGAATCCCGTGGCAGCATCCTGCACTGGGGCTGGCGTTCCAGGCTGCCACAGCAGTCGTTGAACGCCTCGTCAACCTTTTCATCTGGTATTTTTTTAAAGAAGCGTCAGAATGGTGCCAGCAGATAGTGGAAGAAATCAGGTTTGAAGAGACGTGGGATGAAATAGGCAGTTGCTGGTAATTGCAAATTTTAAGCTTGCACATCCATTTATTTCTCGAAATAAAACGAATTGGATGATTTTGTTTTAATTTCTTTTATTTTTTTAATGGCTGTAGTATGGTGTGACATCGCGTTTGAAATGCCATTACTGCGTGCAGCCCACCTACCCCCTTCCTCGCAAGATCTCCCCCTCCCGCCACCCGTCCTCAATACTTTGGCACCAGTCGGCACTTGAAACATCTCAGTTTGCGGTCGGAGGGTCTAGAAAGTTCCTCTTAATGGCCGTCCCTCCAGCATCTGGTCATTACTGTCATCCGATGCCCCGCGGCGGGCCGCGGTTGGCAAAGCGTCGGTACTGCCAGAGATTGGGTGGGATTAGTACCTCGCGGGGTAACCATGGGACCCGAGTTCCTGTACCTGCCTTTTTGTCGACAAGTAACTGCCACAACGGAGATGGCTTGCCAGACAGCCAGCCAACCAACTGGTCCGCCTTCTGTTTTCTACTCGCTACCGAACAAACGTGTGCGCTCGCATGAAAACATAGAGAAAGAGAGAGACCCGCACACGCCACACACACACAAAATTTTCTTTATCCATTCTTCATTCTTCCTCCCTCTCTCTTTCTCTGAACACATTGAGACTGTGAAGAGAATGTCTTCTTTCATTTTCCCTTCCCTGCTCTCCTTCAGCATTGATATTTTCATTCCTTCCGCTCTCTCTGTCCCTTACCTTACATTTTAAAATGATATATAAGAGGTGTTTTTTGCGATGCGATATCTGTCAACGATAATCTTGCCATTGTGTATAAGTTTCTTTAACCTATTTCGTTTTGCGTGCATCAGTGTTTAGATAGTGTCGCCCGCCATCCTTTGTTGTGCGTCATTGCTTGATAATATCGGCTCCTTTATTTTAAAGAAGCAGGAAAAGTTGTAAACAGCGAGAGAGGAAAACGCGCATCTGGTTCCCAGAAGACACCTCGCACGTCTTTAAAGATGATAATAGCTGGGCGTACGCTTTTCACGTGCAGACACGTGGTGCATTAGCTCGCGTACACACAAAAAAACCTGGATAGAAGAGAGGCTCGCACCCTTTTGTAATCTACGGACGGCAAGAGAGCCTGGATCTGTGCTGGGATGACAAAACATCTTTTTAATGATGCTCCTACGAGAACTGCGAAGTCATAATACAATAAATGCTTGCTTTCATTTAATTCCACTCCCACTCATCTCTGGCTGCTTCTTTCATGTTATTTTCAACAATAACCTGTTGGCTGACGGTACACTCAGAACGCCATTGCTTCCTCATTTGTCTCTTTCATCCGATTGCGATTATTAACCTGTTGGCTGATGGTAGGCTCAAGTCAGCATTGCTTTCTCATTCATCTTTAGTTATTCGCATCTGTCATTCATTTCAGTCAATAACCTGTTGGCTGACGGTACACGCAGAACATCATTGCCTCTTCATTCGTTTCTTTCGTGGGACTTCGAACATTAAGCTGTTGGTGCATGGTAGATGAAAAAACGAAATTGCCTTCTCGGCCGTCTCAAACTAATCGATTGTTAAGTGTCATTGCCAACAGTAAAACCTGTTGGCTGATGATACTCGCAGAGTGGCATTGCCTTCTCGTTAATCTTTGGTTACTGGATTCTTTCTTGACTTATAGAGCTTTAACCTGTTGCCTCATGGTAGAAGCAAAATGTCATTGCCTTCTCATTCATCTTTAGTTAGTCGCCTCTTTCATGACATTTCGAACAGCAACTTGTTGACTGAAAGATGCAGCGTGCAGCATCGAAACTGAGATTGACAAGCCAAGAAAGGAATTAACTCCGGGCAATATCCTGTACTGTTTTTTTAACCACCCAGAGTTTTTCACAACTAATATACACTCAGTCGCCAGTATAACCCTGTGTGACCATTTGTATAAAAATGCATGTATTTACATGATGTCTTACCCTTCCAGAAGTAATTTTGTTTAATTTAAATAAACTAAATGCAAGCCTTATCCCTAACCAACCGATAATTAGCTGTTTTCAAAATTGTATTGATATTAACTTTCTAAGACATCTGATGGATACTTCTGAGTCTTTGTTTGGGGTACTTACCCCCCCCCCCCATATGCGAGCTGGATTGAAGCTCTTTTTTGCTGCCTGGTAGTATAACTCAGTTTCCAAGTCAAGAAATAATTTTAATATAATTCTCTGTAAGAAAGAAGCATCATTTAACAATATCACTCGACAAAAGACTATGCGTGGAATATTCGCTTGTCAGTGTCGTATCGTAAGTAATGTTGAAATCGAATAAACGAAGACGACTAACGCGTGGGGTTGGGGGAAGAAGAGTAAAATGTTTTTCCCCACAGCTAACACGTTTGTGGTCCTCCTTTTCGCCGTCTCTATCGAAGGGAAGAGGAGGGGTTGTTAGGTGGGGGGTGGTGGTCCATGGACTGAGCCATACCGCGCAGCCATGCCCTCTGGCGGTCGAAGTCCGTCACCAAGCAACCACAACTGATGGATCATCTCTTTGGCGACGTCTTTTTCCAACGTCACAAGCCCAGCACGTGGTTAGAAGTTTGGTTGCTGATTGGCGGAAAGTGGCCCTTGGGAAGAAGCCATACCTAAGCAACTTCCTAACGAAGGTCTGACGGGCCACGGACGAGCGAACGCCTGGGCAAGTCGGACGGCATTAGATACCAGGGGAGCTAGCCCTGGCCATTTCCTCTTCCTGTTTTCAGTCCTCGGGCACACCTTTAATGAGTCGAGGGCGATGATGACTGTCCATGGCAGCGTCATGAGAAGATTTTATAATAATAATGATGTTTATAGCGCTTTTCCAATGATATGGTCAGACGGCTTTACAGAAGTGATAGACCTATCCACATAAAGGGAATCACTAATACCATGTGCCCATATTCGCATGTAACAAACACGCTCACTTCTACAACACACATACCAACCCATACAAGGTAAATACAGACACGTTTTCCAAGTTAGTGGTCAGGACAGAGTCACAGCGAAGTCTTTTCTGAAAAAGTTTGCGTAAGAAAAAGAGGATACAATATTTGTTACAGCTGTGTTAAAATTTGTAAAATGTCAGCAAAATGAAACATTTATTTAATTACTTATTTGAAAGCACACTTTAATCTCAGCTGTTGTTGGTGTTTTTTGTTTTGTTTTTTGTTTTTTGCTTGTTTGTTTGTTGTTTTTTTTGTAGTCATCTGACATTTCACAGCTTTTTTCTTGGCATAGTCACGTTAACACTGTTCGTGAAGCGTGCTGCTCTGTAGTCCATCTTTTCATTTATCCCTTGACTGGTACCATTTGCCCAACAGTTACACTGGTTCGCCGCAAACGGTCGTCAAGAAAAGCAGCTGACAAGGCTTGCAATTTAGGCCTGTGTTGAGCGTTAGTGAGCAGGTCTTGCATGGAACGACCAGTCCCTTATCTTTGCAAGCTAGCTCTTACTATGTCTCCCTCGGCATCCAGCCCACTTGGAGGTGAAGGACGGCTTAACTGTCATTCCGGGTCACGCATGCCAAGCCTCAATGAAGGGATTCCTAGTGGCCCATGGGGATGGCGACCATGCTTTGTACAAAGTCATTGGTTTTTCGTTCCCTGTAACAGATTCGGCGCAGTTTTCTCAGGCACTCGGTCTCAAATACCTAGATTCTCCTTTCCGTATCGGCGAGCAGGATCCTTGTGACTGAAACGAGGCCGTCTTCGATTGTGGGTTTTTATATCACAGCACCTCGTGCCATATTTCGTTAAAATACCTTTCAAAGTCGATAGCGTTGTGGAAGCAATGTCGTTGGTGAAGTAGATATTTTTTTGTTAGAATGCGATAATTGAAGTTCTGTTCCGTTGTACTCCTACCTGGTCTAAAGCCAACCTGTTCGTTTGCTAACAGTTCCTCGGAGGTGACAATGATGATTTGTCGAGAATGTCAGAAAAACAGACAACCTACACAGGAAACGAAAAATGTCGGAGCGAAGTGGCTAACGACTCCCGGCACCTTCTATTGAAATCTGCCCAGCCTTGACGAATACGGTATAAAAAAGCATGGCATTGTCCTGGAGGTATATAACACTGTGTCGGGGGTACACGATGCGTAGGTTTGTTACATCTGAGAACGTAGTGAAGACACCGTCAGCCAGGGGGGGCCGTCCCACAAACTAAATGCTTAGTATTATAAGCTAATACAGCTTAGCTAATATCTTAGTTGGAATATGTTAACTCTTGTAAATAGCTTAGCTTTGCATTGCCTCTTCCTGTTCGGAACCAGATTCTCAAAAGTTTGTTCTCTGCCAAATCGATTTCAAGACAAATTTTTGTTCATTTGGCCCTTTACTTGCACTAACCAGGGAGTGGTTGTCGGAGGGTAGGGGAACAGCAGAATAGAACCAGTGACAGACAAGATCACCCCTTAACGACTACACAGCGTCAAACACTATTTTCCCCAGTTTGAATAGATAATGTTAATGACAGACTGACGGGTGGTATTTTCTATCAACTTTTTGTTTGTTTGACACGTTTGTGGTGTCAGAAACGCAGAGACTACTGCCTCAGAGTCGACAAACATTTCACAAAACTTTCATTTTGATAAACATTATATCCATTTAAAAAGTCCATGGTCAAGTTCCGAAACCACGTTAGTCGCTATCATCTCCAAGTTCGTGGGACCCATACTTCAGGACCGTTCAACAGTTCACTAAAGTGCGTGGTTTGTTGTTGGCGATCGGCCATGTCAGCCATGTTATAAAGCTGAAAACCGACGCGAAATTTTACAACAAACGACATACACGAGCCAAATAGGTTTGCCGCAGTTTGGGAGAGGATGGAAGTGTAAGTGTAGGTCACACAGCAAATAGGAAAACAGCAGCTTTTGTGAAAAACTTCGCGGGTATGTTTTGTTTTTGTTTTTTGTTTGTTTATTTGTTTGTTGCGTTTCTCGTGTGCCTGAAACTTTAGTTCTGTCTTGAGCGGCGATAAATCTTGCTGTTATGCCAATAACATTCCTCTTCACTCACAACCCCCCCCCCAACCCTTCACCTCCCCGAATGGCTGAACAAGCAGGGGGAGTGGGGTCCCACTGATGGAAAAATCAAAAACACAAACAAATCCCCTTGCATTTGCATGTCGCAGTCTATGCATGATGGGTAATAAATGCAAAGAGACTGCGCTGCTGGTGGTGTGACGATAACGATGCTGAGAGCCTAGTAGAGGTGGCGATTATTGTTGTTGTTGTTGCTGCTGCTGCTGCTCCTGCAGTAAGCTGCTGGCCATGGATCTGTCAAGCGGAAACCGGCTGCTTTGACTGTTCCACTGTGTTAACCCTTCTGCTTTCGCCTCTACCAGTCCTGATTGCAAACAAATGGGTCAAGCGCTCCCCATGTAGGAGTGAGTGTGCGCCTATTGCAACTGCTTTGGCTTCAAACCGCGCAGTATGCTAATGACCGCGGTTGATGGCCTCGCGCGCATGCCTAAACTAACCAGCACTCAGGTATGGAAATCAGGCTTGTCCCGTTTCCCCCGTTCGCTTTTGATTCGAGTGGCTCGCTTGGCTTTGATGTCGAGGGCGCCTCGAGGGTCGCTGGAGGTTTTCGCTCGAGCGTCGCTTCAGTTCTTCCCGAACCCCCCAAAAGCCGGTAGCTCCAGCTCTGACTTCCGGCCAGCAGCTGACGTTCCGGTGGCCTTGGGTACAGGTATCGAACTGTGACGTTGCAGACTCCGCAGGTGTGCGCGCACTGTTCAATCCAAATCGAAACTTGTTGGAGATAAAGGAGGAATGCGTTACCTTAGTGGAGGATACGCTCACTTTGCATACTGTAATATGCCGGTATACAAGGCACAAGGTATTGCAGTGCACTGTAATCATTGGAAATGATGCGTATTTCTGCCACACTTACCTCCGTGGTACTTGTGTGTATAAAGAGACAAACCAGCGAGGCGAGGAGGGACCAGAAACTATGGCACCGAGAAAAGTGTTTCTAGCACCCCTTCCCTCCCACCACTTCAACAACCGAGAAAAAGGCTTAGGGGCAACTCTTACCTTTATAACGAGAAATGATGGACATCGTGATGGACTGGTTATTCTGAATACATTTCAGTACGGAAATGTGCTTTGTACACAGTCCACAAAGAGAAAGAGACGAATTTATTTGCCAAGTTACATCGTACGAAGAGCCTGTCTAATTATCAGCCAAATACCAATCACACACTCGCAGACGGCACTTTATGTGCACCTCAAAGAAAAACTGAAAACGAAAAAGAACATAAAAACCAAAAGACTGTTTTGCCTCTATCCCACCCCTCTCTCTCTCTCGACCCCTTAATCCCTTTGTTTTGTCCTCACTCTTATTCTGTGGCTTCTCTTTGATTCTGCCTGTCTACACTCTCGTCTGTCGTCCCTCTTTGATTCTGTCTATTCACACTCTTTCTCTGATCACTGTAAAATGAGACATTACGAAGTGCACAAAGGTCCTGGGTGTAATCAGAGCTTACCGGAAGTGAATGTCAGATCCTCGCTGTTTTGGATCATTTGATTGGTCGATATGAACCACAAGAAACAGCAA